>CM056574.1:51972500-52572500 GCA_029721435.1 Gymnothorax reevesii
TTCAAATTTGATGGCTGCTACAGGTCTCAAAAAATTTGGGACAGGGGCCTGTTTACCATGGTGTAGGATCCCCTCTCCTTTTTAACACAGAGTGGAGGCGTCTGGGCATTGAGGATACATTTGACTTTTGACATTAAACTTTGGTCATTTTTGACTCTCAATGTAAATTTCAAAGAGCTGTCATCGCCAGGGGCAATTGGTTGCACTGTTGCCTCGCTGGAGGGTCTAGGTTTAAATCCGGCTCAGGGCCCTTCTGTGTGGCGTCTGCATGTCCTCCGTGTTCTCACGTGGGTCTCCTCTGGGTGCTATCAGTTTTTCCCACAGTCCAAAAACATGCACGTTAGCCTAATTGAAGATTCTAAGTTTCTCATAGGTATGAATGGGTGAGTGAATTGTTTGCGAACGGCGTATCCGCCCGGAAATGATTTGGCGAGCTGTCGAAGAAGTGTCGCTGCCTTTCATCCATTGTCAGCTGGGATAGGCTCCAGCTGCAGCCCTATTACAAGGTAAAATTAGTGTAAACGATGGATGGATGGATGGATGGATGTCCTTGCCAGTGTAGCAAGCCATTATTTTTTTTATTTTTTTATTATTTTTTTTTAATTTGGCATCTCCAATCCCACCCGAATCTGGAATGCCCAATTAGTGAACTATGTACAAAGCTTGCTCGTATGCGACCCCTTGCTGATAGTGAAGACAGCTCACGGCTCTCCTCCGAAGCACGTGTCCGTCAGCCACTGATTCTTATACACTCATTGGTCGAATCCTCGTACGTTCCGAACGAGGGCACCTGAGCAAGCCATTATTAATCGAAAAAAAATCACAACAAAAGCTCCAGTTCAGCACCAAAAAGATTGCTCCTGTGATCTCCGAAACACCAAAATACCCCATAGACATTGGATAACTACTGTGGTGAATGATTATTTTCCTTGTGAAAAAAAAACTGCTTCACAACAGTTGGCAAGATCAAGAACACTTTCTAGCAGTGAAGTGTATCTGTTTTAATCTAACAGTCAAGAGAAGACAGAGTATATACAGAAGGTTTACTGCAAGATGTAAAACACTTTTAAGTCTCAAAATGAGGAAGTTTGCAAAAAAAAATCCAAAAGAGCCAGTCCAGCTCTGGAACGACCCTCTATGTGCAGTTGAGATGAAGATCAACTTCAGTGCCAGCGAAGAGATTAGTGTGGAGTAGGAAAACTTCGCATGAACTGCTCATGATTGAAGGAGTACCACTCATGTAATGTCACTGCATCCAGTTCCACTGTGTTTACTGATGACTTGACTGCTGACATGAGTTGCAAGATGAATTCTGATTTGTGTTGGACTTTGTTAGTTGTTCAGATTCTTCCAATTGCTTCACCGGACAGCACAGTGCAGATGGGCAATGACTTGAAACACACTGCAAAACCAACCAAATATCTGTTGAAGAATAAAATGTGTTATGTTCCACAACGGCTAAATGAATCACCTGTCCTGAACTAGAGGCACTTGTAGAGTGCAGACCTCCGCCAAGGCAGCGCAATCCAAATGTGCATGGGAGGAAAGTTGAGTTCACGTGAGATAGGATTTCAAGATTGCTGCTCTGGCGGCCATACGGTTTCACTGGTCGCGGTCAAAATCAATGGGGTCCATCCTTCATGCAATAGCAGTCCACCCAAAAAAATGTCAGACAAATCCGTGCATTACTTTTTGAGTTATCGCGTGTGATAGGATTTCAACATGGCTGCCGTGGCGGCCATATTGTTTCAGTGAACATGGTGAAAATCAATAGGGTCCATTCTTGATGTAATAGCAATCCACCCACAAAATTTCAGACAAATCCATGCATTACTTTTTGAGTTATGTTGTTCACTAACAGACAAAGAAACAAACAGGGGCGAAAACATAACCTCCGCCCTAACTTCATTGCCCGGGGTGAAAATGGTTGTAATTCTTCCACAGTACATGCAGTATTACTGGAAAAACCCTGAAATTAAACATGAAAGTCTACCCTCCAATCACATCATGTCTGTTTCATTCCTAGTCTGTTGTGGTGGTAGACAGAAGCGAAATGATTAAAACGGTCCCCCAGTCCAAACACATATGGACTTTACTGTATAAACGTTAGATTGTGTCTGTGATTATGGGCAGGCACCATCCACTGCTGATGCTGTGTGGTAGAAGTTCAGGGTTTGCTTGTTAAATTGAATATCCATTTTTACTGATAAAGATGGTCACATTGAAAAAAAATCTGTCAATCTAAAACTTGTTTTAACCTGAATGGAGTTTTCACACAAAGTAAATTATTGAAAACAACATGAAATTATTGCAGCACAAAGGCAACTTTAAGCCATGCATTACGATACTCCTGCTTCATTTCAGCCCCTGAGGTGATTAGAATTGGGTTCAGTATTGAGGGAAAGCCATTACTGTTAAAAATGTGGCAATGAGACATTTTTAAAGATTCATTTACAGACACAAAAGACAGCCTTCAGCAATTACTATGGCTGCACAGCATCAAAGATTAGATTTTTTTCTTCTCACAATAAATTTACAGGCTGCACTCATGTGGAATCCTTGAAAACTATTGCTATTTATTCGCACAGCTTCAAAACTTGGGGCGACGTGTCTCTGTTGGAATTAAATTCAATTCAAATGTCCCCTGAACAGTGTTTATCTGGTTCCAACATTGCCTCACAGAATTGTGCAGCTTTTTTATATCGCAGAATGAAAAAAAAAAAAAATGTTAATATTAAGGACTAAAATATCCTGCATGCGCATAAAGATTAATATATACATATGTTTTTGGGGTTGAAAGCAGTGATGTATAATTACCAGAAATTATTAGCAGCATGTCTTGCTTTTTGTGCTTTTGGCTGCTTACGGTGCAGAACACTAAATGGGAGCTTCAAAGACTTTATTATTCTACGTGCTATCTGCAATATTGTGTGTTTATTTTAAGCTCAGCCATCACTTAGATGACTCACAGTGCTGTTTCTTGCACTAGACATTCTCTTTGCCGAAAATGGGTTGTGAAGTTGTTAAACTACTGACTAAAGCATTTCTGCCCTGGGATGCAGGTATCTGGTGAGCCATTCCAGCTCATTTATCATACCTAGATTTAAGCGTGGCCCTGGGCACCTCCTTGAAGCATTTTTGGCAGTTTGATCCTGAAGTGATGGCTTTCTCCCTGGTGTGCTCTGTGGACAAAACCAGAGCACTTAAGAAGAGCGATGCGATTAAATGTCACAAAGCTAGTGGACCCAATGACCAGCAGGCAGAAAGTTCTTCTACGGCTCCCAAGAATGCTGCACTCCCTTCCTTCCTATTACTTATGCATGCGGGCATGCACTTTTTTTAGCTGCTGATGCTGTGTTCTGGAGATGCCTCCTGGTGCCGTTGACACCATTCCAGACTGAGATAGTATAAAAGGTAACTATAGTCATTACCCTCCTCATTCACACCTTGGTGGCACTGTTTTGTTTTTTCTTTTCTCCACAATATAGTGCTGTTAGCACAGAGATAATTAGCGTTCTCATATTTTACTGATTGTTTATTTATTTTCCGGAGCGTTTGCATATTTTACATGCCATTTGAGATCAAAATCGATAGAGTGGAATTGCCTATCAATCTGAGCTCATTTGTTCTTCAATGAATGTGGATGCCATTAAATAGTACGTGGAAGTCCTGCTTGATGAGTGTCAATTTTAAGTGGTGGTAATGCACACTTTTTCCTTGTGTGGCATGAGTCCTCTCTGTTTCTCCAACATGACGCCAGGGAGGGGTAAAGTGTATTAGAGAAGTCGCTTAGCTCATGATTTTAGTCAATCACACTTTGTGCGGCTATTGCACTCGTTCCTGAAGAAGTGAGTCTTGGCACAAGACTGTTTGCTTGGGGTTGTAAGGGCTCATGAATTGGAGGGTGGTGGACACTGGCTCCTGGGTTTAGTTTTCGTCGCCAGCCGCCAAGATTAAGGCCACTTACTCATCTCAGCAGGCTCTGTGAGCTCTCTCAGAGAAGCCATTTTAAAATATAATGACTGCAAGTCTATGATTTGGAGGACTGCCTTGAATTTTTATACTTTTTCTCATAGGAAATGCTTCTCTCTGTAGACCTCATTACCAACACAATGGTGAACGGCTGCTTGCACGGAGTCTATAAAGCACCGTAAACCACGCATTTATACAGCCGTTCCATCAATTCCAAATGTGGAAAAAAAAATATGAGAATGATTTCAAAATAAACTCTGAGGCTTCACAGGAAGTGTTTGGGTGTACGTAAAGGAGTCACTTGGACCAAGAAAGCATCTTCCTTTCACTGCCACTGGTCTGCAGCTACGGTTTTCTATGGGGACGAAGGTCAAGACTAATGAGTGCTGATATGTGGTGTTTGCTAACAGATGAGAAGAGAGATCGAGTTCTCTTAGACAGATGCTCATAACTTAAACTCCCCACCCCGCTCCAAAAGCATCAGTCTTAAGGAGTATTTTTGCCTTTTAATGGGACAGATAATCTGACTTATTCCATCGTAAGTATAGAATATACTAATAATACAAGAATATATTAATATATTAAGCCACTATTGTGACATTTTCTAACCCCACAGGCAAATCTCGAAATTAGTGAAATATCTTTCCTAATTGGTTCTATGTGACCCTGCCTGTGATAACCTAGCTAAAGTCATTTTCTGGTGATGTACAGTTTTTTACACAAAGTCATTCTACCTCATGTAAGGAATATTATGTGAAAAAATCTTACTGATCTCTCTAATATTGATTGAGAAAGGTGGGTTGACATGTCTTCAAACTAGGCTGAGTAGCTTCACAAGACATTAATCCATAAATGCAAACACTTAATTTCAGACATTTCCGAGGTGATGCGACGCAATCCATGGAGAAATCGCACCCGGCTTAAGTCGCAACTCTTCGGCCATACCATGAAATGACCTTCTTTATGATGGTGCGCATTGATATTATGGTCTACATTCATTTTTAATGGTAGAAAAGAAGTTCCTAAACCAATTGACACCCAAACTCAAACCCAACCAATTAACACCCAAACATTTTATCATTCTCATCTTATTTTCAATTACTTATCCTTTATTTTTCCCATAGGATGTACATTAATTCTTGTCTTGAATAAGCATTTATAAGGTCAAGGTGAGGTCGCTCTATAAGCCCTTTCGGGCTTCAAACCTCACCTGCACATTTTCTTCTTCTTTTTAACTCACTCCTCTTGAGTGATCTCTTGTGTCTCTCACATGTGCAAATAAATAAATAAATAAATAATAAATAAACTATCTGCTGAAGGTGAACTAAAAGCCGATTGAAACTATAATTGAAACAAATCTTGTGGAAACCAACTTCGTGTATTTCTCCATTAAAAAATGTAAACATAGTGTCAATAAATTCATTAATTTCAATATTTATGATGTTAGAAATAAATTTTTGAACACAATATTTCGAAACCCCAATATGTAACCTAGCATTCACTTCAATAAACTCTCATCTAATTTTTTTGACATTTTTTTTCATAAGGACTAATTGACGGGCTCAAAATTAGATCAGGCGAGTTTAGACAGGTTTCCATGGGCGGGATCTCATGTTTTACTCGTTTATTTGCGAGGTAAACTAAATTCGGCGTTACTTATAAATATGAGACAAGAGCTTTTGTTAAGATTGACTTCATTGACCCTTCCAGTAGAGCTGGAGCACAACAGTCTCTTTATGAAATCCCAAGTTGTCCTACCTTAGCAATTTTATATTGATGTGGAAAAATATTTGCCCTCTTCCCAATTGGTTCTATTTTTGCTTTTTTGTAATGTTTAAATGTTTCAGACCATCAGACTTATTTCAATATATGATAAAGACAACATCAGTAAACACAAAATACAGCTTTTAAATGCTTACTTATTTAAAGTAAAGATTTATTCAAAATCTATATGACCTATGTGAAAAAAATAACTTCCTCCCAAAAGCTGGCAGCTGGTTGTGCCTTCCTTGGTGGCAACAAATTCAATCAAACATTTGTGATAACTGACAGAGTTTTTACATCACTGTGGAGGACTTTTGGCCCAGTCCTCTGCACAGAATTATTTTAATTCAGCCACATTGGAGGGTTTTCCAGCATGAACTGTCTGTTTTAGGGCACGCCACCGCATCTCAATTGGATTCAAGTCAGGACATAGACTGACCATTCAAAGACATTAATTTTGTTTCTTTATAGCATTCAAAAGTTGAATTGCTTCCGTACATCAGGTCATTTTTCAGAGACCATGGTAAGTTGCTCCAGCCCTGAAGCAGCAAAGCAGCCCCAGACTGCCAAACTACCACGACCATGTTTAACTGTTGGTATAATGTTCATATTGTTGAATGCTGTATTAGCTTTACACCAGATGTAACATGACTCATGTCTTCAAAGTTTTTTCCATTTTGGCTCATCAGTCCACAGAATATTATCCCATTAGTCTCAGGGATCGTCAATATGTTATTTGGCAAAAGCAAGAAGATCCTTTGTGTTCCTTTTGGTTAGCAGTCGTTTTTGCCTTGCAGCACTCCCATTTCGGAATTGTGAACACTGACCTTGACATATGCAATTGAGGCTTGCAGCTCTTTCGATGTTAGTGTGGGTTTTCTTGTGACCTCCTGGATGAGTTGCTGATGCACTCTGGGAGGAACTTTGGTTGGCCGGCCACTCCTGGGAGGGTTCATCAATGCTCCAACTTTTCTCCATTGGTAAACTAAGCCTTTCAATCATGGTTCACCGGAATCCCAGAAACTTATAAATGGCTTTGTAAGCCTTTCCAGACTCATAAATGTCAACTACTTTTTTTCCTCATCTTCTCTTGAGTTTTTGTAGATCATGGCATCATGTGCTAATTTTTGGATCTATTTAAGTGGGATAGGATCTATTTAAGTGGTGTTTAGATTCCACAGGGCTGGCAGTAATCATGCCTGTTGGATCTCCTGAGATTGAACCCAATTACCTTTTAAATTTGTTTCAATGACTGATTTTGTTACTGAAGGGGGCATTACTTTCCCACATAGGGTCAAGTAGGGTTTGATTGCTTTTTTTCCACCAATAAATGAAATCATCATTTGAAAACTGTCTTTTGGATCAACTCAGATTATCTTTGTCCAATATGAAAATAAGTTTGGTGGTCTGAAATGTTTAAGTGCAACAAATATGTAAAAACAGAAGAAATTGGGAAGGGGCAAATATTGTTTCACTGCACTATATGTTCTTGAAAATGCATCTGGGGTTCAAATCAAGTTCTTTTTTTTTAAAATTCAGACGCTTTTTCCACTGTCTGTTTTGAGCCGTGCTAAAAAAACAACCAGCCAAGATTAATTATCGGTGTCACTGGAAAAGCAGAAACACTAGCCAATACCCCGGCAGATAATGGATATCATTACTGCAGGCGCCTGTCTTAGGAAGCCTGGCTGGCCGGCGAGAGCTTACATTACCTTAGACTTTACATTATATTAACGTTCACATTAATATTTATGAACATTTGATGTCACAGTAATGTTTTATATATTTTATTAAGATTTATGGCAGTTTACTCATCCTATTAGTGGATGGTCTTCAGAAACTCAGACTTGATTTTGAGGGAAGAGTTCGTTAGCAATTAGGCTTCAGCTCTTGGTTCTTCTCCTTACAATACTCTCATCACTTTGGACATGAATACAAAGTAATCGAAAAATTGTTGTTAGGTCCAGTTGTTGTATTAGTCATTATCATAATAGTCATGACAGTAACACAGAAGAAATTACTCTGGTTTGGTGACATTTTTGATCAGATATTATTTGAGCAGATATTTTTCAGAGAACAATGACATTGCTCAGTGTCAAAATTTGATATATTGTGCTATTTCCAATTTAATATTGGGTTTAAAAGATTTGCAAATCATTACATTCTGTTTTTATTTGCATTTTACACCGTGTCTCATCTTTTTTGGAGATGGGGTTGAATAATGTGAAAACTCCTTGGCCAATCGAGCATTCATCCTGGATCATTATAGGCATATCTATAATATTATTGTACTCAATTTACATACAGTGCTAATTCAGAAAAATTTCCTGCATCATGGAAAATGCATTAAAAAAAAAAACATCAGAAAGGGCTGACTTGAAAAGTCCATTCACTGTCCACGATATTGAAAACTATATAACAACACATGATTAGATGTTCTAATGTGGATTTAATTGCTTATTTAAAATAGACAATGTTTTGAGTGCAACTATGCAACAGCGTCCAAAAAAGTTGGCAATGTTGAATGTTTACCTCAGTGTACCATCATCATGTCTTGTAATCGCACTCATTCTGCTTTTGGGCACTGAAGACACCAGTTGGTCCTGTCTGGCAAGTGGAATTTCTCCCCATTCCACCATTATGCAGGTGTTCAGCTGCACAATTGCACGAGGAGGCCTTTATTGTCATATATTTTGCTTCATAATGTGTCTCACATTCTCAGTCAGGAATGTAGCCTTGCTCTCGCACTCTCTCAGCCATGCACTTGTAATGCACTAAGAGTGTGGTTTGGCATTGTCTTGCTGAAAAATGCTGGGATGGCCCTTGAACAGATGATGTCTTGATGGAAGCATGTGTTCAAACATATCCTTCTGCATTTATGGTGCCCTAGAAAAAAATGTCCAAGTCATCCATGCAGTGTTTTCTGACAATGTTCACTGGTTCACTCATGGTAATAATAATAATAATTATTATTATTATTATAATAATAATAATAATCAATTTGATTTATATAGCTCACATATATCTCAAAGTTCATGGGGTTAACAATAAAAATCACTGAAACAATAAAATTGTTGAGGCTATTCAAAATATCATGATTGAAGCTGGCTTTTGGACCTGACATTGATAACAGCTTGGTTTATCCTTGTCATCTTTGGTCTGTTGAAAATGGCAGCTGCTGTTGTTTCCAAAAACGAGTTGAAATTTTGGCTCAATAGATCACAAAACACTGTTTTAGTGCGTTAGTCTTGAGTGTTATGAGGCAACCGTGCAAGTAACAAAAAGCAGATTTTTAGAAAAAGACAGAAAATAGTATTCCTCTTCCTCTTTGTCATTACCCATGGCAAAATGACTTACCAGGTTTTTCTATACAAAATGTGAAATATGAATTTTCAAAATGATGGACAAAAACCTAGTAATTATGTTGTTTCAGTGGGGGTTTTCTCTGCTAAATCCACTGTCTGCTTCCCTCTTGAAGCTATTTTTCAGTCCTTACTAGCGTGTGAATTGCGTGAATACTGAACTCTGACCATGAATGTCATGCACATCCAATGGTGTGCTAGGGGAATGACCTGACAGATCATGTAATCGGTATGCTGATTCATAACCGGTTAATTCAACTTGCTAGGTTTTTCATAACAAAAACTGAAAATGTAATGTGGAAAAACCCCAGGAAGATCAACTTTTGCTTTTGCTTCACAAATGATTAAATACCGATGACTTGCTAAGTTTTGCCATAGCAAAATACAGGTAATCAATAGATCACAAAACACTGTTTTAGTGCGTTAGTCTTGAGTGTTATGAGGCAACCGTGCAAGTAACAAAAAGCAGATTTTTAGAAAAAGACAGAAAATAGTATTCCTCTTCCTCTTTGTCATTACCCATGGCAAAATGACTTACCAGGTTTTTCTATACAAAATGTGAAATATGAATTTTCAAAATGATGGACAAAAACCTAGTAATTATGTTGTTTCAGTGGGGGTTTTCTCTGCTAAATCCACTGTCTGCTTCCCTCTTGAAGCTATTTTTCAGTCCTTACTAGCGTGTGAATTGCGTGAATACTGAACTCTGACCATGAATGTCATGCACATCCAATGGTGTGCTAGGGGAATGACCTGACAGATCATGTAATCGGTATGCTGATTCATAACCGGTTAATTCAACTTGCTAGGTTTTTCATAACAAAAACTGAAAATGTAATGTGGAAAAACCCCAGGAAGATCAACTTTTGCTTTTGCTTCACAAATGATTAAATACCGATGACTTGCTAAGTTTTGCCATAGCAAAATACAGGTAATCAGGGATAATTTTTTGTGTATCTTACTGTATGTGATGAGGCAAAGCCCAGTAAGTAATACAAATGTTCTTTACTCACTTTGAACAAAATTGGACTTCCTGGGTTTTTCCGTTATCCACAAGTACTTTCCATATGACACCAAGGCCAAGAAAATGGCAGTGCTTTTGCAGATGTAGGGCTTCGGTTTTGTATTGAGAAACTTTAACTTGATGAAAAGTGTCGACCGATAAAGGTTTACTGAAGTATTTCCAAGCCCATGTCTTGATGTCCATCACAGTTGTGTAACAGTTCTTCAGTTAATGACGTTTAAGTAATAGGAGATCACACTCATGTAGAAATGGTTTACAGCCTTGCCTTTTATGCACCAAGATTTGACTGCATTCCTTATATTTTGATAATATAACACACTGTAGAGGGTAAAATTCCCAAAATCCTACCGATTTGTCTTTGGGGAATGTCTTTTTGAAAGTGATCGATTATAAGCCTTCACATCTGTAGGTAAGTTGATCAGCCTCAACCCGTTTGTGCTCTGGAGGAATTAAGTTCTTTATGCAAACTCCTTTCATATTATAACACCATCAGCTCATCTGTTATCCATCACCTGTCTCGCAAAACACTATTGCAACTCGTTGCATCACTATTTTTCCGAAATTTTTTTTGGGTCTGTTGCAGTCATCAGACTTGAGATAGGTGTATACATTTGCAATAAACAGTTGAATTACCATGTTAAAGCATTAAATAATGCGTCGTTATAGTGTTTTCCATGCATTAAAAGTGAATTAACTTTTCAAGTCACTCCTTTTTGATTGATTATTGGCACTTCCCATTATGTGCTAACTTTTCCAGAATTGGGGTTGAAAACTCAAAAAAAAAAAAAAAAAAAACACATCTGGGAACTCGGAAAAAATAAACTGAAAAAAAACAAACAATTATGACAAATCAATGGAATACACTGTGTATATAATGTTTTTCATTAAGATAAAAATCTGTGATTGTTTGCAAAAATGTAACACATTTTTAACTTCATTAATATAGGGTGTAAGTGGACTGTTTGCACTCCTCCAAAAAAAAAAAGCATGATTCATCTTGCACTTTGTTGACTCCAGCAGACAGCCGGTTGGGTTGTGCCTGAACAGCGTGACTCACGTGTAGCTTCCAATGACAGCATGTAGGTACCAGATTGACTGAAACATGTCACCCGTGAATCATGTCCATCTCGGTCATTGAGACTCTCCAACCGATGCTTTGTGGCGTTTCACTTTTTAGGAAATGCTATGGACTCTGGGGATGCAACTGAGTGTCTTTTAGTTCTGGTGGTATAGTACCTGAGGTGTACACAGCAGTGCCAGCTGGTAGCAGCTTGTAACCAGTCACTTGTGTATGTTGGCTTTGCTTTCATTCGCTCCGTGAACAAGCATGAGAATTTACTGCATAGTCTGTGCCTTCAAGTAATTGTGTTGATAGTCTTGTCTTTCTTAACCTAGTTAATGCCAAAGAAGAAAAAAAAAACACATCTGTTTCATAAACTCTGTTCAATCATGATCAAGAATACCCTGTTCATGTCATTTTCAAGAGCATTTAAAGTGCTGTTTCCACAAAATTTCTTCTATATATGAACCCCAGACTGGCCAAGTTGCATACTGCGAGAACAAATGGGAGATAGATCCATGCATTATGTTTCAATGTCAAATTTGCATTATGCTGGCATATAACCTACATAAAAGCCGTTGGACAATTAAACAGTAAAGCATTTCCTACCGAGAGAATCCAGTGCGACATGCTTTTTGCTTCAAAAGGAGTGCAGGATTTTAAAACTGTAGTATCTTTCTCCCTTTTTTCTCCTCTTTTTTTTTCTTTTTTCCTGACAAGCTGCCCCTGGTGTGGTGTGTAATGGTGTGTATTCTAAAGTATTGTGAGGCATTCAAGCCTAATTTTGATTAGTTGTTTCTTTTTGTTCTCCATTTTTTCATCTGTGCTTATAGGTTACATTTGTTATTTTATTTGAGCTGGTAAAGTGTTTGGTTTAATTACATAATGGTCGGAATGCCTTGTAGGCTGCATTTCTGGTAAAAAGGAAGTTAAGATAATTGAGGTGTTTTATGGAATATTTTTCTTTTTACGATTCATCCCTCTGTCTCAATTTAGTTCCACTTTTTGTGTAATTAGGCCTAATTGTGCTCAGGCTCAACTGCACAGCTAATTACTCTTTTAATCAGTGTAGCTGGGTTCCTGTGTATTCTGTTCCTGTGAATAGAAGCAGATGCGAATGGGAAAAAAGGTAAATAGAGTAAATAACCTCCACATAAATATTTTGTTACTTGCTCTTTGTGCAGACCAACTCGCTTTTGCTTCTGCCTATAACAGGGAACACACACCATGGGAGGTATGCAAATAGAAAAAAAGTGAATAGAATATTGTGAATTTAATCAATTACCTTCAATAAAAACATTTTATGTCTTAGATTACACTGACAGGCTTGTTGTAGCTTTTGATTTAGCATTACTCTGTCTCCCACCATGGGTAAGTGCTAAGTCAAGTTAGCATTGTTCTCTATTCAATAGATGTGAATTTGTAGAGAGTGCTGTTTAAAGGAATTCTAGCTTTCACTAATACTTCAGAGCAGAGACACAATGTAGTGGGATTTTAACAGCACTGGAGATGCTTTGCTGCAGGGCAAGACAAGTATGCTCCGCGAGTGCCTGAGTCGTACAAGATTCCTTCATCCGCCTGACAATAAAATTGCACAACTGAATTTACACCAACTGTTTCACTGAACAATTTCAAACTGGAAATTTCACCACTGTCATCTGAGGCTCAATTCTGATTCAATTTTTTGTTGGCAATATAATGCAGTAAAATCAAAGATCTGAATGAAAAGTCAAGATCATAACCCAGATGATCTCTTACTCTACTGGACCAGCATTACCTCCAGTGGTATGAAGTATGGCATGTAACAGTGTGATTTCACTTCTGGAAGTAGAATGTGTATGGTTTTTTAATATCTCGATAAAACAACCAGGCATTTTATGGAGATTCATTGACTGCACTTGGCCCCAAAGTATATCTTATCATACCTTGACAACAGCAGTTTTCTACCCAGTCATAAGAATAGATCTTGGTTTTGTGCGCTAGCTGCATACTTGACAGCAAATTTACACATTCTATTTACATTCCTTACGATGGTAATAAATGCATGCTCTGTATAGAAAGATTTTTAAAAATCATTGGTCAAACTTATGAGACTTACTCATTCTCTACTTGATTTTAAGGTCCTGAAGAAAAATGAGTTATTTAGATTGTACCTGACTTAGGAGCACCCCCCCTCCCTTGCCCAGTTTAGAAGGGAAAAAAAACCCTGTCCTGTAATGTTTCTTTTTGCCAACCGTTTAGTTTACGCTCTACTTGTTCATTACTTCTAGGCCACTAATGCTCTAATTGGAAAGTACCTTGCCTGGTCTGTTGTTTTGGAGTTTCAATGACCTAATTATATGCACTTAATGTCAGTCGCTTTGGATAAATGCATCTGCTAAGTAAATGCAATGTAATTTTATGTAAAGTAACCAGAAACATTGAAACTTGAAAAATAAAAAAAGAGAATAGTAATTTGAGAATTATAAATTACTCCACTATAAGTTGAATGTAATATGAATTGGAATATTTCATTTCGTTTTGAAACAGACCAGTCTTCAAGGTTCCATATGCAACCATCTGAAATTCCTTGTCATTACTGACACCGGTGGCCATTAGGTGAACTGCAGCCAGCATCCTATGGCTCGCTCTTGCACCCAGTGAGCAATAGTGAGCAGTCCTATGCATTAGCCAGCAAAAATATGAGACTCTGAAAGTGATTGACCAGCAACATCATAATAAGAGATAATATGAGTGAAGTTAATAATTTTTTTAATAAATTGACTTATGTTGTTTTTTTATATATATATTAATAAGGCTTAGTATTGTTATCTGCTTGCTAGATTGCATAAAATGTGCTGGTGACATTGAACTAATCCACTCTTATTGCATTATACGTTGACCGTATTTATATGATACATTGAGTGTTACCTAGCTAACTTAGCCAGCTTCAACAATCACTGCTTGTCTAGTTTTGACTGGGAGGCTCTGCAATGTTAGCATAGCCTAATTTGCTGGATGTCAGCGTTAACAGTTTGTGAACTAGGTGGAATGTCATAAATAAAATGTTTTGCCACACTTTATTATTGACATGACTGTTGCAGAGTTTATCTTTCCATCATCAGACATAGGCATGTAGGCTCAGCACACAAGTTGATTGAGTGAGAAATATGGAAGACAAACTATTTCAATATGCAGCCCTCACACCAAAAGATTTCCCTTATAAGTTTTTGCAAAATAGTAAGTTTTATGTGTGTGCACAGTCTCTGTGTTGAACCCTTGCCTGACAGCGACTGAGTCAAATATGTACTTTGCTATGTGACCATTTTGATTGGAGTACAGTCAGTCTGCCTATGCTAATGTTCCTGAAAACCTCTGTTTTGACCTTCAGTAGACTTTGTGCTTGTCTGTCTTTCGCAGTGGACGCTGTTGGTCACATGGGCTGACTCAGTTATCCAGAAACATAAGTGAGAGGAGTGTGAAAAGTCCGTAGCTTTGTAGCTTTCTGGGAGAGAGGCAAGGCACACGGTAGCACACATAACGTCTCTTCCTTTTGACTTTGGCAGAAAATCTGACCAGATACCTCCACATATAAATCACTCTGCAGGATGCTCAAGGCAACTTAGGAAGTTGGGAAAGTTATATAATACTTTGTTTACGTTTGGCAATAGAAAGAGATTAATAGTAAGTTCTTGTAAAAAGTTGCACGTAGCACCTTTAATGCTGTACGTATGTATTCAACATGCTGTGGCGTGCTCGGTGATTTCAGCAATAAATGGTTATTAAAATTGGCCTGCTCGTGCATAGGGTGTCCAGCGCTTGGCACAAGATTAGATAAGCCATAATGTACTGATATAAATGTAATAGTCAAGTCATCAAAAACACTGCCATATGCGCCAGCTTTAGGAGTCTCACAACAAGCAGTTTCTGTTGAGATTGGTTCAGATTTGGATTGATTCAGTTTTAACGGCAATTTTTAGATCTATAGCTCCGTAGTTATTATCAACCATCCAACTAGGTGTCTGATCCGGACTGAGCTGTTAGACTCGCAGCCACCTTTCTTTTTTTAATGCTCGGTGCATGATACTGTCAAAAAGTCTCAGGCACAATTCGAACAGTTCCGTAAAACAAGGACGTTTCCAAAAGTAATGAAAAAAAGTTAGAAAAATGTACTTTAAACAGCCATACATTGTTGAGAACTAAATCAAAATTTCTTGAGACTACCTATTACCTAAAAATTAAGTACAGTGCCCTACAGTTTTATTAGTTTATGATAACATGATAACTGAGCATTTGGTTCCAAGCATGCAGGCAGAATGTGCCAAACCGTCAAACTGACAAATAGGCAAACTGTCACCCCCGCTTCTGCCTCTCTGTGAAATCCTAGCCAGCCTTGATGATGTTCAGATCAGGGTTCTGTGACAACTTTCTAGGCTGAATTAAAAACATTTGCTGGATATGTTACTTTGTAATGTAACACTTGGTATCTCAAATGTGTTTTTCCTCTAGAGCAATATTAATGAGAAGAACAGATAATAAATGTAGAAGGCTAGATTTAAATTTTAAAATCTAAGGTGCTGAAGATTTTTGTGCAATTAAGTAGGTTGTCATATTTTTTTTTTCTCCCACTTCTTTCTTTGAGACAAATGCATCTACAATTTGGGCACCGAAAATTCAGTTTCTTCAGAACTCCTCTTGCTTTGAGAACTTGCCTGGCTGACTGCCGCTAGTTAGACCTCTTCTACGTGAACATACGCAGCTATTTAGCATTTTAAATAATGGGAATTACAAAAGGAGATATAGTAGTGATTTAGGGACTTCAAATTTTAGGCGCAAATTTTTCGCGTGCGATTCGAGTGTTTTCCCCAGCCTTGTGTGTTTGTGCATTAGGAGAAGGCTCTTTGAGGATTCTCACTGAGTCAGGTAACATTCTTGGCATTCTGCTGCTCGCAGTGTGTCCTCATGCAGTCAGTTTCTCTCCACACTCTCTCTGAATACTTGCTCCGGAGGTGGCTATATTTCTTCAGCTCGACTCCGGTTTGCGCGGTTTCTGGCAAATCTTTTTTTACGCGTGCGCTCGACTGCAGTTCTGTGTACTGAACTATGGGGGACAGGGGTAAATGTGGCATCTTGGCATTTAGCTGGATGTTGGTTGTTTTTTATGGACTCGCTGTTATTTGTGCTCATGGACTGCACCAGGGGCTTATATGCAGTAAAAAAAAAAAAGTCATAAGAAAAGGGAATAAGAAAGCAGGAACCCAGAGTGTTTTGTAACCTCAGGAACTAATACACCCGCTTCCTTCACCCCAACACAAACACAGGCAAAGTAAAGGTTGCGCTTGAAAAAGGTAACAAACAACTCTGAAGTGTGGCAGGTTGTCTCAGGGAGGAATGGGAGAGGCCCGTGGATGTCTCTGGGCATTGAATCGACGTGATTGGCCGAGCCCAGCCTGCCACACCCTCCCCTGGACAGTGGACGGGGACAGCGTTTGTTTGTGAGAAGACCAGTAGAGGGCAGCAGTAACAAAAGCACAGATGTAGGGGTGACCAGCCTTTAATAAAGAATGACCTGCACTGTATGTTCTCTGCCAAACGCACTCTCCTTCTAGAACTTTCTCCATTTTACTGTGGCATTTCACCTCCACGGTCTGTGAAAAAACAATGACTTATAATAAGAATAATGCTACCTAACCTCAATTTTGTTATCAGTCCCTCTTTGTAAATTGTTATCTTTGTGCAACTTGCATCTTAAAGCAAATATACATGAGTTATCGATATTGAGTTCAAGGATACTTCCACACACATTCACAGGGGAATTTCTACTTGGAATTACTGACTGACTCATTACAATCAAACCCCAATATTCAGTATTGGTGAAAATAAAAGTGGTATATTTGTCATGTTTGTATATGGTGATATACTATATTAAAAAATGCTAATTTCTTTTGAATGGTGTGGATAAGATATAGGTAATTATTTATGTGTACCTGGTAGAAAAGACACATTCTTGCATTTCTTATGTTTGCTTCTTTTTTTCTGAAGCACAAAGTGGTCAGGTGAAACACACGTGAGTGGCAGGAAATACTTCAGGAGAGTTGAATTCGTGAAACTGGGGTGAATCATTCTTGTGTGTCAAACCTGTGCTTTCAGAAATGTTTTTACTTTGAAGGTTAAGGTATGTCCCGGCAATTGTCTGTACAAGAGGCACAGATTGTGCTCAAATCCTGCTTGCGCATTTCTCTGAAGAATCCGCTCGGGTCTGAAATTGGGACTCTTTTCAATAGCACCTTAGCAGTCAAATTTTCATTGTTGAAATGCAGCCATTAGAGGGCACAGTTGACTTTCCTGCTCCAAACCTTGCCTTTTCTGCTTGGTTTTTTTTAGCGTTTATTTGTTTTGTTTTGTGTGTGCGCGCGTGTGTGTGAGAGAGGACTTCTGTGCTTGTGTGTGCACATGTGTACGTTTGCATTAGCACCAGCATGTTTCTGTGTAAGTATGCGTGTATGCATCTGTGTGAGAATGCGTGAGAGCAGAATTGCGCGTCGTATGTGCAGCACTCAATGCAGTATAGAAACCTTGCCATTTAAAATCTGATTTGAAAGTTTCCCTTCTCTACCAGTGCCTCTCGCATAGTACAAACACTGTCCCTGGTTCGCACGTCGCAAAAATGAAAAGTCTTGGTTATGGCTGCAGAGAGAACTGAAAGAACTGGACACGGGGTGCGGCTCCTGAGGCAGCTGTATCCTGGAGCCGCTCGGACAGAAGTACGCAGAACCCAGCGCTATTATCCTCAGCCCACCTCTCACTCTTCTATGTTACAGAACCTGACTATCAGAAGGCTGTCATGACTCCTCAAATTTGAAAGGCATGTTATCACACCTGTGCGTGTGTGTGTGTGTGTGTGTGTGTGTGTGTGTGTGTATGTGAATCATTCTACGTCAGAAGTAGCTGTAATTTGATCCGGATGAACTCATACGTATCGGCATTTACATATTCAGCACACTCTCGGGAAAAAAATGAGCCAATAAGTGGCAAAATATGAAGGTTTTAATGGTCATTGTTTCAAAAATTATGAGACGGAAAATTTTATTAATATTCTTTCATATTCTTAAATTATTTTTTATGCACATTTTTATATGATATTTTAAATCCTTTTTTGAATGTTATCAATGAACACACACTCACACAGACACGCACATCCCTGCACGTTTCATGGCGTGCAGCCGTCTCGAACGCACAAACTGCAAACAAATTTGCGGCTTTCGTTTTTGGCCGCACATGAAAGGCAATGTTTCGGGGGGGGGGGTGTTTGTGCGGGTGGTCAGGGGTGGAATGGGGGGGGGTGATGATGTGCTTTCTTTCTTTCTTCTTCTTTTTCTTGAAAGCTTTGTGGCTGTGCCTACCTTCGGTCACTTCTCCAGGAGTGTCGCCGCGGCCCCCGCCAAAATATCTGTCAGCGAAAGAGCTTCTCCCCTCCCCTGCCCGTTTCTCTGAGCGTGATGAGAACGCCCCATGTCCAGGCAGAACCTTGTCTCTCTATCACTCAGCACCGAGGGCTTTTATCTGGGAGTGCGTCCCTGAAGCCGCCCGCCACCCATTTTATTCTGCTCTTTAACCATTATTTTACCGCTCTTATTTTCCACTCACATATTGGCTGAACTACGGACTTTGTAAATTGACAGACTTTAGTATGAAAGGTAATAGAAAAACTCCCAGTCTTCAATGCGCTCTCGGGTATTATCATTAAAACAACAACAATCTAGGTTAGAGGAGTAAATTCCTTTCTAATGCTTTGGGGGAAAATTGATCGAATTAACTTGATTTGGTCTTAATATACACATTTCTTTCTTGTTTTTTGTGTCTGTAGTAGACTTGTAATGTGGATTTATTGTGGAAATTACATTCAGTTTATATCCTTGGTGGCTCTGTCGAACAAAAAGTTATCCTGCCATACCCTTGATGAGGTTATTGGACCACAAAAGAAGATTTTTTTCTCTTGATATTTCTCTCAAGGTCTAAGACGGCAAACTAATTTGTCATTTGAAAAGTCAGAGTTGTCCGAAGGATAAAGAATTTTTGTCAAGCTATATTTTCTGATAGACATATAGACAGATAGATACACAGACAGGGGTGGATTCTTTTTTTGTTTTTTTCTTCCTCAAATGCATTTCATGTGAACATAAGTTCATGATTAAACTTAATTTTGTACTAGATGTTCTATTCTAGGCATTTAGCTGATACTTTTCTAAGGATAATAGCAGATCAATTTACAATAAATCCAAATCATATTTAGATATCTGTATACTGCTGAAGGCAATGCAGAATACTAATACAGAAGTTACAGTTGAGGCATTATAACACAATTTTATCACGTCATAGATGGAAGAGAAGATAATTTGCCTTTAATGGGGATATAATATCAGGGTACTATTGATTAAATTGGATCTAAATAGAAGTTAGCATTTCACTTCAGTCTCCCTCTGTGCAAAGTTTAGTAGCAACCGATGGAAATGTTCTGGGTCATTCATTTGTACTCTCCTTAATTATAATAAATGGTCAAACAGACGCCACGCCAGTCAGCAAATTTTCTTCTCTCAAACTGACCATTACTGCCTTTCATATGAGGCTGTATGCTAGTTTCCGCACTTTACTATTATGGCGCTAACTCATTGCGCGTTTCCTATCCGTTCAGCCGAATAACTGTTGGCGCTTCCTCCGTTATTGTGACTGCAAACTGCTGTCAGTGCAATTCTCAGCCTCCCCCCCACCCATTTTTGGGCTGATCGGACTCATGGGATCAAATGCATGTGAGGTCTTTCATTTGCTGCTAGTTGAGTCAAGTGTTGTTGAATACGAGAGGTGGGGGGATGGGGGGGCGATGGAGTGGCCATCTAAAACCAGTTATAGCCCGACATGAAAGGGTTCAAGCGACTGATTCGAGCACGGGAGCGCTGAAAAGTGGCCTTTCTCTGTACTGTACCACGGCCCACAGTCGTTTTTCCCCATACCTCCCTTTGAAATGCATATCTTCGCTTTGATTGTATCATTTACAATAGCCATTGTTTCCATCCTGATGGACTTTCTGGATTATTCTGTTCAGCTCCCTCTTTTTTAAGAAAAGGCCTTTAATTTCAGTTGGGAAAAAGCTAGTGTGGCTAATGTCTCCGGGGTAGGTTGAATTTAAAACAAAAATAAATTGTAGAAATGAAATTTGAAGTGTGTTCTCATCCAAAAACAGTATTTCTAAATAAACACTGAGCCTTCACGTGCCCGCAGCGACACTATCAAAATAAAACAAATGGGTCCTTGGGAATTTGAGTGCACTCCATAGGTTTCCCCAGATGGAACCGAAAGCATTCGTTGATTGTAAGATTCACAGAAAAATTAAGTTTTTTTTTCTGTACAGTGGCTGTTTTTGATCTTGCATGCGGTTGTTTTTTTTTTACATTTTTTATTATGGTTAATTACTTCCTAATGAGTTTTTTGTTTTTTTTTTTCTGCTTTTTTGCAAAGAAAGCATAAGCCATTTTGGAAGCGCGCGAGGAAGAAAAGCGATTAGTTATGTTGGGCGCATGGATATGAGAAGCAGAGTGCCTTGCAGATGGATATCTTTAAAGGGTGAAATATCTCTGTGTGGTTGATAATAACACAGGAGAGTCCCTGATGGGAGAGGCTTCCAGACAGAGCGTCTCCAGCCCTGGCGCAGCGTGGCAGGGTTATTAATGGAAAACTACCCAAGGAAACGTGATTGACCGATCTAGGTCTGGAGTCGTAAACTTTAGCATCAAAAGTTTGTTTTGGGATCACGCCTCTCACTCTGGCACTTTTTTTGTTTCAGTTTTTTTCTTTATTTTTAAATTTATTTACTTCTTTTTTTTTATTTTTATTTTTTTACAATTTTTGAGTGCCATCAATTACTAGTTCTCACGTATTGAGCTGACAGCTGCAGTTCACACAGTTACTCATACAGGCCACGCTCTGAGCAGGTACCCCACGATTTGCCGAGCCAGGTCAGCAACACCTTTTTATGAGTTGCGGAGAAGTGACATAAGTAATTTGCGACATCATGGCAGTGATGCTCAAAGTAAAGTAGGCGCGATCATTGGTATAAATAGCTCTTGTTATTGTGTGTAATAGAGTTACTCACAATTGCTTCCAGGTGGAAGGGGCAACAGGCAATAATTGCCTGAAACTGAGATGTTCAGTATTTTTCTCCCAGTATTTTTTTTTAATTATTATTATTCTGCTGAGACAACCAGATTGCCGTTTCCCGTTTTAACATTGGTAAAAATTAACCTCCTGTGCCTCTCTTCACAGCTTAGTGAGTATTGTGTTTCGCCTGCAATTTGTATACGTTACACTTATGCATAATGCATTGAACCGCTGGAATTTAAGTTGATTTGTTAACATGGGAAACGGAGATGATGATAATTGAAATTGTTGTTTTTTTTCCCTCCCATGAATTCCTGCTGAAGTGAAAAGCTATAGCTTCCCCGAGACAAGCTGTCTGGTGCCTGCGCCCAGTTTGAAAAGGCTGACTTGACTTGAGTGTGCGCTTCTAATAATGCGTACGCTCCCCACCTCCATAGCTCACTATCCACCAAAAATACATCTGAATTTCTAGAAAATGAGCACAGCCTGCTCACTGAAAATAAACCTGCCCCAAAATGAGATGTAAAACTGAATTCAGAGTAAAAAAATTTCAAATATTAAGTTGTATATTATACACTTCATAATAAATATGTCATATGCTGTAACTACGCACTAGATATTGTATAATGATATATTTCATAATATATTTTTACTTGACATATTGTCCTGGAAATGAGAAAATCCCCATGCAGTGTCTGCTGTGCACTGTGTCTTAAGCAGAGGACCAACATTTCATTGCATTCAGCTGCCATATCATTATATTTCAATTAAAACACTAAAATTATGGGAAGAATGTCAGAGATTAAATTCCTTGATGAGAAAGGAATTTATATTTGATTAATAGAAACATTATAAAATAGATTTTTTTGCGCGTGAAGGTGGCTATTGAGCTGCATATATGGGAGGCACTGAGTGAACTGTTTTTGATGATTACCTCAAAGTTGGATTTTTATTGTTTTGCAATAATGAGCAAATATGCTTATTCAAATTAGAATCGCCCATTAGCTGTGGATGCTTTGTTTCGCTTGATTGCATCTAATTTGGTAATTCTACCTCCTCGCAGTTCACAATGGAAAGAATGCTCATAATATGAAGCTTAAGACCAATTTATGTTCTCTATCACCCACTATAATCAAAATGGCTTAATTTCACTTTAGGTTAAATTCTACGTGTGACAATAGAACTCTCTAGAAGTGTGCAGTAGTGGCTCTGGAGCACTGTGGATAAATTGTCTAAAAACAATTCAGTTGCTGTTGAATGATCCCAAATGAAATTGGCAGACTTGGCACTCAGGGATAACGGGTCTCAGATCATAAGTTAAATTATTATTTGCCTCTATACATAGTTGTGTGAGTTTGTTTGGGCAAGATAAGCATCGCAATAGTGCCTTAATTGCTTGAGTAATTGAGCAGCCAAATAATAACAGAATGAATACATAATGTAGTAAATAATATAATTAAGTTATACCGCTATCAAGTTATGAGACAGAGGTTCCCCTGGTTAAATGGGAATTTTTTTAATTAATGCAATTTCCATGTAATGCCGAGAGTAAAGTGATCAGATTTAAAATCCCATTTTCGCTCAGCTCTTTGCCTTTGTGCATGCGTGCATGCGTCTCTTGATTTTGGAACCGGCACCATTTTCGGCCATCTTTAAGATAAGATTATTACATGTAATAATATGTATACTGTGCAGTTTGCACAGTTTACATATTATTGCATTGCATTTAAATAAAGTGATTGAACAGTGTTACTGTAATCCACAATTTGGTTCGACGTGGTTATAGAAAGTACTTCTGTATGTGTGAGCCGAAGAGCAGATACCTGTGACAATAAGAACATATTAAACCTCCTCACTGTGCAGAATAGTAACTCTAAATATATATGGGCTGCATATTTCAGTGGGTGTTTTATAACGGAACTGAAATGTTTTTATTTGCCGAATGATGTCATGTTAGACAGTTGCACTGGAACGCGATGGTCTTTCATGTGATATATTGCCGTCCGGGCAAAAACCGCGCAATGGACACTAATGCACCTATTCCCCCCTGATCCATCGGTTCCGCGCAGAAATAATCAAACATCTCCTTGAATGAATAACGTTAGAAAACATGTAACAGATGTTTGACTCGCTTGTAGTGGGCAATGACTTGTCTATCAGCTGAGTAAAAGAACTGCAAACCTTTTCCTTGTCACTGGTATAATAATAATAATAATAATTGTATGATTATTATTATTATTATTGATAATAATAGCAGTAGTTGTGGAAGTAGCTGTATTTATAGTTGCATTTTGAAGATTAGAATAATTATTTGTAGTACATAGCACTATTACTACTTGTATTACTACTACTATTATTATTATTATTATTATTATTTCAAGTCTAATGTATGTTACCAGTTTAACAATATAATATGCCTAAAATGTGTTCTTTTCACAGTATTTGTATGAAAGGTATCTGAATTATTACCAGGAGCAGATATCTCATTAGCTTCAGTGGCAACATGTCCAAAGCTGCACTTTAAATACATGCTGTTTGGGCAAATTCTAGCATAAAGAAAAAGAAAAAAATCAAGAAGCTAACATCCTTTGGAAAATCTTAAATAGAAAAGAAACATCTAACTTGCAGATTTCAGGAGATACGGGACAGGCTTGTAGCAGAAAATATATCGAGTAGCACGTGCGTGGCTGGATCGTATTGCAGCAGAGTGGGCTTGAAACTGGGGCAGCACTGCAGGTGTCAATCCTGCATCGCTGTGTCTTTGTGCAAGATGCTGCACTCAAGCTGAATCCCACTGCTGAATATGCACCTATACAAGCAGTTTTTATGTTCACTAAAGCCTATTTTGTCCAAATCAAACATTGGTTAATGCTAATACTTTAATACTAATACTAATCCTTACACTAATAATAATAATTTGATTAATGTATAAATGTCAAATATAAAAATGAGATTTTATTTGGTTATTCATTGGTAATTTCTCTCACCTGTCTTTTGTTCATTGACTCAGAGGGCAGCCTACAGCTGGGGAGGCTAAAAGCCCCTTGTGGCCCTATGAGTCATTACCTTCATTCACTGATTCCGTGTTTCCATTCACACACACACATAGACACACACACACACGCGCACACACACACACACGCACACACACACACAGTTACGGCTCCCCTTCCTCTGACGGGGATGCACATAAATTACTTATTTTACTGCAATATCTGACTGTAATGTTGTTCAGTATGTTCTTTTATCAGGTTCATATTGTGCTCATATTCCTACACTATACATCTTTTTCAAAAACCATTTCCGCGTACATCTTTAGTAGAGATTCAATAATCTTCAACTTGAAGATTATTAAAAATGTATTCTGGGTTTCCAGTTTCGACTGGAGTCTCAGTTTATTATTACACGCTTTTGAGGTGGTCCTGTCTAACTGCAGAGCGCATGTCTGCTCTTCTTTAGTTCAGGCTCTTTCTTTGCCGCTGCAGTGGAGGGACACCACTGAGACAGCCATGGCTGTCCCTTATCTCCTGAAACACTATCTGCTCTGTCTACCTCTCCGTTGCAGGAGGTCTCTTTTCTAAACTTCAAATCCTCTACCTGCTCTCCTAAGGAGTCGTAATCTGATTGCCATCCAAAGCTGTTTGTTTGGCCTCGAGCCACACATAACCTCCACCGCCCCTCCAAAACAGAGCCCCCCCCAACCCACTGAAATAAATAACAGTATGTGTCTGCTCTGTTAGTGAATATTTGAGCGAGGCTAAACAAGATTTCCACAGAAGCACTTTGGTCGCCATTTGAAGGGCTACACTGACATAATGCTTGCATGCGCGCCTTTGAAAAATGAATGAATGACCGAATGAATGAATAAGTTAATGAACTGAATACACCGTATCTGGATTCGCAATCGGGTTTTGCGATGGCCAGGTCCGTTGAATAAAATGAACTGCTGAAAGAAATCGCATACGCAAGCACTGTTGCCCTCAGGGGTTGCATCTTGGGTTAGGCGCGAGTAAATTAATTACACTCGACGAAATGACTCGAGAAACCCATGTTAATTAGCTCTTATTGACATAAAGTAGGATAAAATAATGACAGGTCTCTTTTTCTCTCTTCTTGTTTGCTCTGCTCTGTTTCCTCAGACAACAAAGAAGTGGGGTTACTCTCTGAGAGACAGGAAGAGAAAGAGACAGAATAAAGTAATACAATGCTGACTTTTATCCTAATTTTTCAATTGACCCAGTTTTTTATTTCTTTTTTTCTTTATCTTCCAGCATTTAGGCCTCCTCATCGGATTTTGAAAGACGGATGCTGTGGAAGAAAATCTGCTCGGCAATGGATTAGTTACTTTCATTGCTCAGATATTTTTTACGTTTTTGGCTACGATTGAAGACGGAGCATATTAGCATACCCCCTTCCTCATCTTTCAGGTGAGCATCAGCTTGTAATGCAGATTTTAGACCAATGTGCACATGGCAATTATGACTGATACATGAACTGTTTTCACCTCCGCCATGGAGATTGTGTGATTACCTGTGTTTGTTGGTGGGTTAGTTTTCAGGGTTCTGCAAAATCTAATCAACAAATTTTTATGAGAATTTCAGTGGAGGTGGATCTTGGCTGGACTTAGAGGTAATTAGATTTTTGGAGCGATCCTGACCTGTATCTGGAACCAGGATTTTTTTTGGAAAATTCTTTATCATGGACAGATTGGGCAAAATTTGACATTTTGAATAACAATTTCACAAATATGTGATGATTTGAAATGACAAAAATTGGGAGCTTTATCTGAGTGATGGCAAGAAAATATCACCTGCTGATCTGGATTTCTTTCTGGATCTAGGGACTCAAACTTATGCAAAATTGGGGTGCATTCACATATGCCTCTATTTTAAAGTAACTAATACGCGTGAAGACGTCCAATCACCTAAAATTATGGCTGAGAGCATGTAGATTTCCTGCTTCATAAAAAGGACAAAATATAAGAAGAATCTTTTGTTGGGTTGTTTAATAATGGGGCATTTTTCAGCCTTGGTGGAGATGTGCAATATTGGATTGCTCTTTTTGAGACTTTTTCTCCTATTATAGAAAAATATACACTCACAAACCTCCAGTCAGATCCATAAATAATTGTACATCGATGTTATTGTTGTTTTAGCCGGCTACCACACCATATTCGAGGTTGAACTATAATGAATACACGCTCAAAGTGCCCACTTTCAGTTTTAATTTGAGGGGATTTACCTCCAAAATTGCCAAGTGGTATAGGAATTATGGCACTTTTTAAAAAGATCCCCCCATTAAGGGACTAAAAGTAATTGGACGTGTGGCTACATAGCTGTTCTATGGCGACATATGTGTAGCTCTCTCATTATTAAATTTGCAAGCAAGCGGGCAAAATGTATTAAGTTGATTGAAAGTTTTGCATTTGCATTTGGAATCTGTAGCTGTTAACTACCAGTATGAATTTCAAAGATCTGCCACTGCCAGTGAAGCAAATCTTTATTAGGCTGAATAATCAAAACAAAAGCTTCAGAGAAATAGTGAAAGCATCAGATGTTACCAAATCAACTACTTGGTTTGTTCTTAAAGATGAAGAACCC
Organism: Gymnothorax reevesii; assembly: GCA_029721435.1. Taxonomy (NCBI): domain Eukaryota; kingdom Metazoa; phylum Chordata; class Actinopteri; order Anguilliformes; family Muraenidae; genus Gymnothorax; species Gymnothorax reevesii. The sequence goes on from CM056574.1 coordinate 51,999,414, forward strand.
TCCAGTTTCAGCTTAGAAACACCAAAAAGCGCAGTAGACCACAGATATCATCTGTGGTATATAAGAAAGAAATTGTTTCCCTGGGGAAGAAAAATTCTTACACAACAGTTAGCTCGATCAAGAACTCTTTCCAAGAGGTAAACATGTTTGTGTCAGAATCAACAATCAAGAAAAGACTTCACCAGAGCAAATACAGGGGGTCGACCAAACTATGCGTAACACTTGTATTTTTCAAAATCGCGAAGTTTTGCAAAAAAACCACTAAAATAGCCCGTAGAAATTTGGAACAGTCAAAGATCAAGATCAATTACCAGATTTATGGCAGAATAAATAGAAAGGAAGAGGAAAGAAGCCTTTAAAGATTAGCAGCATGTTATCATTTGAGAAGCAAGGTCATGTCGCCATGTACGGCAGCCAATGGATACGGTTCCGTTGTATTTATTGATGACTTGACTGCACACAAAAGCAGCTGGATGAATTCTATATTCTATGGGTCTATATCATCCACTCAGATTCACTTAAATGCTTCTAAAACTCAGTCCAAGTTGCTTCACAGTGCAGATAGACAGTGATTCAAGGCTCTCTGCAAAGCCAAATGAACAATATTTATTAAATAAATGTAATGCCCTGAAGTCAGTTACTTGTCCTGCACGCTTTTCACTTGCTGAAGGCAAAAATTAAGATATAATGCCCAAGAACAAGCAGGACCTGATTTCGGCTGCAGTGAAGGCCCGGTAAAGCCTCTTCACGGGTCAAAACCAGCATTTAGTGGTTTCTATTGCTTCTGGACTTTAGGTAGTCGTTTGCCACGAAGTATGTGCTTGCACCAAGTATTCTAATTATCTAATTAAATTTATGATGATGTTTGTTTGTTCTTTTGAGCCCCCAAAATTGTGGAGACTATGTATAAAAAGCAGTATAATTCCTTTGAGGTACATTCAATATATTAGGAAAAACCATTAGATTAATCCTGAAAAATTTCCCTTCAAGTAAATTTTGATAAATTCACCTCAAATCTATTGTGGTGGTGTACATATGATGAGAATTATTTTACTGTCCAAATACTTGTGGCTCATACTATGTGTGAGTGCACCTTTGTGTGTGTGTGTGTGTGTGTGTGTGTGTTTTTTTCTTTTTTATGTGCCCTCTCGCATATCCTGAGATATATTCACTGTTACACAGGTAGAACAAAGCAAATCTGTTGCAGAACAGTACTGATTTGTTTGTGATGCAACTGGATCCCAAGACCCATGGTGGCTCTGATATCGATACGTGTAATCATTTGCATGAATTGTCTCCAAAGATTGAGCGGAAACCAAAACCGTGCCCCGCAAACACGCACCCACAGACGTCCTACTGCGTCACACACAAACCCAGCTGATGACATCAAATAAAGGCCAATCAGTGTCTCTCCCAAACGCCCGGCCTCCACAATCAAAGCATTTACATCGTTATGATATTAAAATGTGCTCCGTCGCTCGGTCTTTGTACCCACCAGGCTGGGAATGAGAGGGAGATAAAAAGTTGCAGAGCTCCCCGAGTTACTCCACGGGTGGGCTCCAGAATCGCCGCCATCCCACAGTTCCCTTTGAAAGGATCGCCCCTCTGCTCCTCTCCATCTCCTGAAAGCTACTGCTCCTCCAAAGTGGGACAATGGAGTGAACTGCACTCTTCTCTTCGGTGGAATCCACATGCACTGTATTCCCCCCCACTTTCTTCATCTTTATTTTCTGCATCATATCTACCAATTTAGGCCATTCGGTTGCTTTGGGTTGACTGAATAAAACGCATCGCCTTTGATGAAAATTTGCATGCGATTTTTTTTTTGTCCCCTCAGTGTCCGCTGGTTGTTTTCCAATAGCTATTTTATTTATTTACTTACTATTTATCATTCATTGTGCGGCTTTGTCACAGAAACTTTTGTTGTGCGCTACCATTGTCGTTGTCGAACTAAGACCAGGAGGGAAGACATCTGAAAGGCCTGATGCTTCTGAAGCCTTTTTTTTTCTTTTAGAAATGACACACATTGTTTGGATTTGAGTGTCTAAGCAAAAAAAAGAAGAAAAAAAAAGAAAAAATGGAGGCTGGCTGATTTGCAATTTTCTCTCCAATGAATGAGAGACTTTGTGCGAAAAAATTGTTGGGCAATTGCATGGCTTTTATGCAGATAATGCTGACCGATGGAAGCGCAGATTTGATCTGCTGGGAATAAATGGCGATCCCAGGCCGGCTTCAGCGGCGAGAGTAAAGCTGTATTCTGTGATAACTTCATCTCAGCATGAGGTCAGGCGCAGGCAAACACTTGGGGAGGGGATTAAACAAAAAAAAATGATGCAGTTCGAGCAACGTGTGTCCCACCTGCTGGGCCACCGGACCGGGGGACTGCGGCTATAACGTAGCTGAGCTGCAATGCCATTGTACGATTTCCCGCTTCTTCCCACAGCCGGAACAAGAGCCCTCACCCTGTTTTGAAGCTGGGATTAGCTGGCCGCCATTTTTTGTAATTACCCAAGACCCCTCTATTTTCTCACTCCAAGCTCTCAACAAATTCCGTGTTAAGGACCATGAGCAATCTCCCTGCATCCACTGCACTTTGTCAAGGGCTTCGTTAAATGCCTTGGGTTGGTGATTTAAAGATTCTGCATGACAGACTGAACCATGTGACGCAACAATTTTAGCCGTTTAAATAAATAAATATATAGATAAATATGCGTTCACCATTTTCTTTTTTCCAGGTCTCACGTTTGTAGTGAATAAAGATTATGGGCCGTGTAGTTCTAAGAGATTGACGTCGCTTACCAAAAAGGGATTGGCAAAAACTGCTAGGCTAGAAGTCCTCCGTAATTCCCACTTTTAAAATGTTGCTGGTATGTAGCAGGGATTTTACACATTTATAAGTCGAAATGAAGTAAATTTGCCTGTGTGTGGAATGCCGCCATATAAAGAGCATTGATAGAAATAAGTTACTGCATTCTGTATATTCTGTGAGTATATATTCTACCGGAGGTTTCCACTAGTGACAGCTGATCATTTCGTCTAAATGATGGAAATATAAAGGGCTCACATAAAAAAGTATGATATTAGTTTGTGTTATTGAGTGTTTTTCATATGCCAGGTTTTAATAATATGTACAAGCACTTGCTCTTTTTATTGAACATAAAATAATCATCGATATTAAATTTCAGTTTGCCTAAATGCGGTTTGTCCTCAGCACTGTAGCTTCGCATTATTGGTGGGCTTACAGTTGCCCATCATGTTGCTGTTGTGGTTGCCCGTCGACCTGGGCAGTTGTCATTGCACTTAGGATTTTTACTTTGTCGTATGCCACAGATATTTACCTGCACAAGTTACATATGGCCTCTCTGCCACCACTCCAGTAAACAGTGACATTTGACGACACAGAAACCAGATTCTTGGCAGAATAATGGGCCAAATACATGGTAGGTGAATTCACAAGTATGCTATTAATTTTCAGTTATGGGCCGGTAACAAACAAATTTGGGCCAGCAGTGCGAAAACCATAGTTCTGGTGCACAGCTCATGCACTCAAGCAAAAGACAGATTTCAGAGAAATCAGCTGTATTTTCAGCTATTCACTGTGCCGTTGTCATGGGAAATACGAAATGTAAGAAAGTCTTGTACAGAGGAGGCAAAGCGATTCACAGATATTGGCCTTTTGTTCACTGACTGGGTATTCGGCCCTTAATACTGCCATGTTCTGTGCAGTGGGAGCGCTAAGTTTGATGGCTTCAAAAAACTCAATGTGGTTCTTTGGTCGCTTTGCAAACTGAAGAGTTCAAAAATGGAATAGGCTCAAGTCAAAACAAGCAGCCACAGTTTCTGATGATGAAATACAACATAACTTTGCAGCTTATGATCACAAGTAATTTGTAGTGGTCTACTGTTCTAAATACCCACTACTGGTCTAGAGGGTCAGCTGTTCTATATAATGTAGACATTGACTCTAAATCAAGGTTAATTGCTATAGGTTAGTATGTCATTCATCCTGAGGTGTCTATCTAGCCATGGACTTTCCGCAAGTACTAATTAGTTTGCAATTGGTGAATGTATGATTGTAAAAAAGTATACTAAAACCTGTGGTGTCATTGGGCAATGTGTTCGAATTCAATCAATATCAGCATTTAATAATATCAATAAAATTTTATCGACAAAATATAGTCACAATTTCAACAACTTCAGTCCTAAATTAAATGAGAAATTGCAAGATGGTGCGCAGTGCAAACCAAGCAACAGTACGCCTTCAAAAAATGAATATTTATTAACATAATGAATAAAAAAAAAATGATTTATGCAAATACTCCCAACATGATCAAGCCAGCGTTAAACATTTAAGCTCAAAGTCTCTCAGAGTATATCCTTATAAACTGATGAGCGATATGAACTAAGTCATGTTTAGTATACTTCATTCAGTTTTTTCAACCTTTTAAACAACATTAACATACAATAGTGTGCAGTGATGATTATATACCACCACTTTCTTCTATAAGAGGTCCTAAAATATTACTTCTCTGTAATTTTTTGGTGAAAATTCATTGAAAAATACTATTGCAGTCAATGAGAACCAAAAAAAAATCATTCCAACAAGTATACTGAGGTAAGAATAAGGGTAATATACAAAAACACTGAACACATAATTTTTTATAACAATTGAAAGGTGTTGCAAACTTTTTTTGATTCCATGATTCCATGATTATTGACACAAACAAATTTGTTTAAACTGGTTTGAGGCAACATTATTCCGCAAAATTATCTTTGATGGTCAGTTGTAACAGTATATAACGTGACATGAACTTTGAGTGGTGTCACAGTGTTAGATGCGATGGCACGATGGAAGGAGCTCTCTGAGATTGTTCGTGGCCGCATTGTGGCCTTACATGATGGTGAAGATATTAAATGCTGCCATGGCACTGTAAGAAACACCATCAAGCATTTCATAGAGACTGGTTCACTGTAAAGTACTTGCAATAGGGGTGCAAAACGGAAGGTAAAGATTAATTGCTGAAATCAAAGCAAAGGGTGGTCAAAGTAGATATTGGCGATTTTCTCAGAAAGACTTTTTTTTCTATTGTTATCACACACACACACACACACACAACATATATATATATATATATATATATATATATATATGTGTATGCTCATGTAAGTCACACGCATATTTGCCCCAAAATGTATCCTATATGGATATTTTGTCAAAAAATTTCTTGATTAATATTACTCAGATTATTATCATCTTACCTGATATTCACCCCCACACAAAATGCATGGTCACAAATCTAGTCCACGCTTTTCATAATGATTCTATTTATCGACTAAAAGTAAGACATTTACATTAAACAAATTTATGTACATTATAGAATTTTCACTGTCATTCATCAGCAACATTTTTCATGGCTTTTTAACTTAGAAAATCAAATATATTCTGTCATCAAAATATTACAGAGCAGAAGTTTCTTCTAATGAATTTTATCAATCTCTGATTTTCTTTTTAATATTACTTCTCTATTCCATTCTGTAATATTGCATTCATTTTTTTATTTTTTATATATAATGCACATTTAGTACATTTATAGAATAAATATTTCATTTGAACCAATACAATTATATTACTTCTACTCAAAATATTTTTCTAATACATGACCAATAATGGTATTACACAGGGAATGCCAGTTATGTATGTAAAAGACTGCAGCCATAGAGTCCTCAGCACTTTTTTCCACTCAGTTTCTTGCTTACAATCATGGAGATTTGCATTTACCAAGATTTTTTTCTTCATCGGAAGTATTTTCTTTTATTGCAATATTTAATATCAAATGAATTATGAAGCCTTAGCAAAAAGGATTGTATTTGTGTGTGCGTGTGTGTGTGTGTGTGCGTGCATGTGTGTGTGTGTGTGTGTGTGTGTGTGTGTGTGTGTTGTGGATACCTATTCCCTCCATTATGAGTTTGCTGTGGTGGTTAATGGCTAATTCATTGTGCTAATTGCATCTACAAACCCATATTCCAGGAAAAGAGATCCATATGCGCAGTTATACAATTAAAGTCATCTTAAATGATGTGACAGACTTCATTTTCTGTTTCAAATCCAATCACTATGGTTTTTTTTTTTTTTACATAATGAATTTACCTCCAATAAGTGATCTGGCATGTGTACTGGGAGGAGTGTTACTTCATTGGCGTCTGTTTTGAAAATTCAAGTGTATTATTATTATTAGTATTATTAGCAGTAGTAGTAGTAGAAGTGGTTGTAGTTATACTTTGATTCATATGAAATAGTTGTAGTTGCTGAAGTAGGAGAAATAATAGTTGTGGACGTGCTGTAGAAATAATGCGATTTTGGTATATTCTATTATGGGCCTCAGGAAATAGCTTTTTGATATACAGGTGGTGGTAAAGTCATTGGAAACCCTGCCATAAATCCAAGCTTTGTGAAGCTCGTGACACACTGATTTTGTTGAGACAGGTTCAGATATGGATTGTTTCCATTCTGTGGTGATTTATAGAGCTATAGTTCTGTGGCTGTTGGAAAATATCCTACCAAGTGTCCATCTGTCCCTGGAGGAGCTTTGACATGTGGCCTCAGTTCTTGTTTTGCTGGTGCTGTTTTTTGGTGTTGTGTGGTCATGATTATTGACTCTGTTGCCCTTGATATCTTAAATTGTTTTTCCTTTTTTTTTTTTTTTTGATTGATGTGCCTGCAATTTCGGCACCAACCAGCTGGCTCCTCTGGAACACTGTTTGTGTTCTCATCTTGGTTTTGAGACACACCTTGCATAGTGCGACTGGTTGAATCAGTTTTAAGCAGACACTTGCTTAATTGTGGTTTTCAGACTACAAAGTTGAAGCAATTTTTCAGGGGTGTAACGGATATTTTTCCAATCCCCTGAGTGGTGGACTGTAGGGGATTGCTGATTTGTCTTGAGTGTATTCTTGTCTCTCACCCAGGAGCATGCTGGGATATCCTCTGACTATGATCGTCCATTTTTTATTTATATAAAGCAATGTGTCAGAGGCAATTTGATGGTCTGATTGTCATTGCCAATCAGAATTGTTATATTCCTGATATGAAGATTTATGCTCACACAAATCAATCTGCCACATGAAAATTATTATTATTATTATTTTTTAATATAGAGAAGTAGGGTTAAAAAGCCAGAAACAAAGAGATCATCATAGATCAGAAAATATATACTGTGTGTAACTTCATGTTGCCAGAACTTTATTGAAAATTATGTTATCTTCGGTTGATAAATGTTTTCCTTGTTGCTGACTCCCTTAATTTTTCTTAATCTCAACACCCGACCTTAAAGTTGAGATTCATGAGAGGGCCTGATGGAGTTATGATAATCGGGTTTGTTGCGTAATGAGCTGTTTGAAAGGTGACCTGTTGGCGGAGACTCCGTGGACCCGCGGCTATCATAACACCGCCTGAGACGAGAGCTGCGCATTGTCTTCATCAATCACGTCAAACTCTCATTTCATTTAAAAAAAACAAATGCCCCAGCTGCGTCATATTGCATCCCAGGAAATATCGCTCATATTGCCCTGCCCTCGTCATGTCACTAATTTTGCACACATCCAACAGCATTATGGCTTTATGAAAATATTGCCACCTTTCATTTCGAACACATATGCAGCTCCTCGGCTAGCCCTGAGCTGGCAGCAGTTTGATCAGTTGAAGGATATATGAGCCTGCTGTGGTCTGGTTACACAGAGAACATTTTTCTCATGGTCAAACAGTGTTCTTTTGAAGCAGTAAGAACAATGCCTGCAGATAGTGACCTGAAGAACATTGTTGTTTTCCTTAAAGTTGAAATTCAGAAGAGAACAGTGGAGCTGAATGTAAACTGTGTGGTCTGAAACCACAAAGGGAGTGTGGGGGTTGGGGTAGAGGGGGTGCTGGGAATTTTTGACCTTTTCCTCAACTTGTAGGACCTCTGTGATTTGTACATTATCACACGGGATGAACTGTAACTGCTGAGGTAAAAGCTTGTTTACTGAGCAGCATAAATCACTTGGGAATGCAACCAGTTCAAACTCAATTCAAACTCAAGGTTTTTCAGTTTGAAAACACAGATAGCTAACTCAGTAAGCCACCATACACCTGTTTGACTTTTAATAAATAAGTTCTTTTTTTCCCCTCTTTTTCTCCCTGCCTAGATTCCTTACATAAACGCTGTAATATTGATATAACATTGTAACTGCATACAGCTGTACTGGATACCACATGCCTTTATTGAGAGCTGAACGACTCTGCAAGGCCCTTGTTATTGCATGACATTTGCATGCAAGTTTCAAAACCAACAGCAAAATGCAGCTGTAACTTCGAGATGCATGCAAATGTAAAAGACGCATATTATGTAATTGAATTCAAATATGATTGTCCATGAAGGATTATACACCTACTACACTATTCTCTTAATTGCATGCAATATTATTCATTTAATCACTTGAAATAGCATAAACTATCGAGGCACACATCTGTCCAACTGGCCAAGTTAAACCTCATTGTGTCCACTTGACACAGTGAGACCTCCACTGTCTGTTTTTAGTCCCGCTCTTCCATATTTATGATCTGTAAGGCACATTGTATGTAAAAATGCATTTTGCAAATTGTAAAACATTTGAAAGCGTTACAGTCATAAATTTAACAGTTTGGTCATCCGTGGTGTTAGTGCCATGGACATTGATTCGGACAAATTATGCATTTTCAATGAAGTCTTGCAAGAGAGAAACTGCTATACATGTCCGTCTCTCCAACAGTAAGGGTCTAAATGCATGACCCTTAAATAAATTAAATATTAAATGTTTCTTTTTCCCATAAATGTACTGTATAATGTCCTCAAGCAGCTGAACTCAACATTTACTTCAATGAAGCCAATGATAACACTGCGGTTGAGTCATGTTATTTGTCAATTATGCCAAATGAAAATAAGTGGAGATCAAACTGAACCATATTCTACACTGAATCTAAAGCAGTATGATCACTACTTAAATAGGAGGCCAATTTTGAACCAACAAAGCAGAACAGGCTTCTGAATAAATATTGATCATACAAAAATGACAGTTATTGACCTGTACAATAGCCAGCATTAAAAGCATCAAATATGGCATCGCTTTGCAAGCTAAAACATTGGAGATTTATCAGAAATATAAACTTTAAAGCTTGGTCTGCTCTATAAGTGGAAGAACACTGACATGGTATTCCTTTAGAACCATACTCCTTTCTGAGTGGAGTGATGTCATTTTTACCCATACACTTGCATTAACAGTTTTTATACACTTATAACTAATTATATGATATCAAACACTGGCCTATGCAAATCTGTGAGAGAGTATTTGCCCCCTTCTCGATTTGTTCTATTTTTGCATATTTTTCAAACTTTAATGTTTGAGATCATTACATTGATCTTGAGATTAGGCAAAGACAACCAGGGTTAAGACAAAATTCCATTTTTATATGTTTCATTTATTGAAGGAGAAAAGCTTTCAAAACCTGCCTGGCCCTTAGTGAAAAAGTAATTGCCCTGTTAGTTACCAAATCAATCAATTAACCTATTTGGGTTCAATTTCACAAGACACAACAGGGAATAATTAATGCCAGCCCTTCTGAATCCAAAAACCATTTTAATAGAACCTGTCCAGCATTAGTAAATCATCAAAAAGTATCATGTAATGCTGCAATCTATAGAAAAAACAGACGAGCAGCAAAGTAGTTGGCAACTATCAGTCATGAAAAAGTAACAAAATCATTTATAAGTCACTGGGACTCTAGTGAATAATGGTGGGAGCCATTATCTACAACTGGGGAAAATTTGGAATATTGATGAATCTTCCCTTGGAATGGCTAGCTGAAGAAATTCCTCTAAGAGCAAAAACCACTGTTGACCAAAAAGAACACGAAGGCTTGTCTCACATTTGTTATAAAGCATCTTGTAGAGTGGACTAATGAGCCAAAAGTAGAACTTTTTGGAGGACATAAATCCCATGACATCTGGCTTAAAGCTAAAACAGAACAGCATTCTACAGTAAGAGCATCAAACCTGCAGTCAAACAGGGTGGTGGTAGTGTGATGGTCTTGGGCTGCTTTGCAGCTTTAGGAAGCTGGGCAACATCACATAATTTCTGAGAGCATGAATTCAGCTCTCTACCTGAAAATCCTGAAAGGGAATGTCTGACCATCAGTTTGTTACCTGAAGCTTAAGCACCATTGGGTTATGCTGTGGGAAAATGACACAAAGCACATAAGCAAGTTCCCGCCCTGATTGGCTCAAAAAAAGCAATATGAAGGTTCTGGAGTGGCCAAGACGAAGTCCTGACTAGAATATGATTCAGATGCTGCGACAAGGCCTTAAACAGGCAGTTTATGCTCAAAGACCCTCCAATGTGGCTGAATTAAAACAATTCTGCTGAGAGGAGTGGGCCAAAATTCCTTCACAGCCATGAAAAACACTCATTGCCAGTTGTCGTAAATGTTTGATTGCAATTGTTGCTGCCAAGTGTGGCACAACCTGTTATTTGGAGTGAGAGCAATTTTTTTTTTTTTTTTGCTCAGGTAATTTAGGTTTTGATTTCCCTCAATAAATGAAATAATCATTTAAAGCTTTTCTGTTTTCTCAAATTGTCTTTGTCTCATGTTAAAATTAGTTGGATAATCTGAAACTTTTAAATATGACAAATAAGCAAAAATAGAAGAAACTGGGAAGGCAGCAAACTCTTTTACCCAGTACAGTATTTTTGTTAGTGGTACTTTTATAGTTGTGCGAGTAGTACTTATGCACAAAGCTGACAGTTGGAAAATACTTTTGTTTGTCCCCATGATTGTTTTTATTGGAGAGCTCTCTCGTTCATGTGCAGAATTCAAACAAAAGGTGCCCTAATGGCATTCTTTCCTTGAAAATATGCTCCTCCACTGGGATACTAAAATGGGAATATTATCCTGTCTCAGAAGGAGATTATTCATGGGTACATTTCCAAGATAGGTTTAAAGTTAAAGTTGGTTTTAATAGCACACACAAATGCACATGCTCACACAAGCACAGTTGGTGGCTCGATACAATGCAGATGTATTTTCATCCAAAAATTAGCCTGCGGCAGTACATCTTTATCAGACCAAAAATAATAATCATGAGCAGGAATAAAAACAGCATTTGCAGTCTCCCAAAACATTGTACAATGGAGAGGAGAGGGCCTATTGTGTGCCGCTCTCAATGTGTGTTTGCGCATTCTCTCAGGATGGCAAGCAATGGCTAATAATACGGTGTTATCATAATGGGTCGTTGCCACTAACATCAATGGATGTTTAGTGATGTGGCCTCTGGTCATCGCTACACCACTAACTTCAAAAGCTTTTCCGAGTGGCGCTATGATTCTGAGTTCCCATTAAGATGACCATAAAGTGCTGCCTTCTGCGACAGCCTATTTGGAGAGAGGGACAGAAGTGTACGTGACAAAACACAGGAATTCCCATTACAAAGCTGTTAGGCTCAAGAAGTCGCTAACAACGTAATAGTTGTCTGTCTGCGGCAATATTCAAGTTAAAAAAAATAAGTATTTATATTGGAGGTTATGCCCTGGACATCACAAAACACTCAGTTCTTATGATTTTTGTATATGTTTGATGTTACACTAGACAGACAACATGTTGGGATTATTCAAAAGCAGAATGTTGATATGAAAACTACAATGCTCAAAGGGTATTTTCACTTAAATGTTTCAAACATTCCACCTTTTGTTCATCAGCCCTGTCCCCATCTTTCTCATGTTTGAGTCTGTATGCTCTGAGGGGTGGGCAATGGGGAGGATCTCACTTCCTTTGTTTAGTCAGGTTATTTTGCCACAGTTTGAAATGTCCTCATAAGTCGACAGTGGCAATAATGTTCTGAAATCCGAAGAAAGAAATTTTTTTAAGTTATAGTCTGATCACTCTGAGGGAAGACTCTGTTGCTCAGGTAGCCATCATTAGATGTATACTGTAATTAGCCCACTGATACTGTTAGACATGTTTTTGTATAGCCTGTGTGTCAGTGAACTTACTATTGCAATTCAGCCATATATAACAGGAAATGCCTCAGAATAACTGGCTCAAAAGGCTTTAAAATGTCTTCTGTTGTTACGGAAAAAAAAAAGAATTGAGGGGAAAATGATTTGGCTAAACTCCTTTTCTTATTGCTCCGGCATCCGAAATTTAAGAAGAGGTAAATTCTCAGTCTGCCTTGTTCTCTTTTTTTTTGCGTCAGAATAGCTAGAGGAGGATAAAAAGTCTGTTTGAACGCACAACTTGACTTTGAAAAATAAAAGAAGCCGAATTAATCAAATCATGTCTAGTTGCCTGTCCTGTAGTTCACCACACAGCAGATATTTGTTAGTTCTGTGGTACATGAGGTTTGGAAGCTATTACTTTACTGCTCACAGCCTTGGGAGAAAAGCATGCTTTCTATTTGTAAATGAATAAAACCTAAAGGCCTCATGTATCACATCTGTATCGGGATGTGCCCACTGATTCTAAGCTACTCTTGGAATATTATTTAGGTTATTTTATTTATTAGTCTTGTAGGGGCCCTTTTACACATCAGCTTACACATCATGTATCCCATTTGTTAGCTGTATATAAAATGTACGTTTTCATATTCTTCCCAAACCGCCAGATGCACACACAGTAAAATAGTTAATAGTGTTAATTCATCTCAAATCAAATACACAACCTATTGGGAGAGGTGGAGCATTCTGAAGCTCTGTTGTAGCACACAGGTGCGCTTCTGCCTACAGCTGTCTGGAGAGAACATGCCATAGATCGAACCGTGTTGCCGTTTATAGGAGCACAAATCGTTTCATTCAAATAGCTTTTCAGGTACAAATTACAGCACTGTTGTTGCACGTGTTTATACTGCATCCTGTATTTCAACTGCACCGCACTGGCTGCAAACCATACATTTTTTTAAAATTTGCCATGGATTTAGGAATCCCCTTGCCATCATACCAACTGTATGAACAACATCAGAGAGGAAATAATTCATTTTCGTTGCATATTTAACCCCTTATACTGAATTTTTTTTCCCTACTTAGATTCTCACCTAACTTGGTGGAAAGTCAAAGAAAGCATTTCTTTTCATATTATTGGACATTGTCGCACATATTTTGTATCTAATGCTTGCAGCGTTTCACTGAAACATCACGCTAATATTGAGAGAAACATTCAAACTCATGACACCATGTTTTTGGTTTTCTTTTTTTTTTTTTTTACAGCCACAGCATTACATCAAATGGAAAATTTGTCCATCATTTTATTCAAATATCCTACTAATTCAGGGGGATGTAATTTGGATCGTTGGAAACATTTTTATCTCCACTAAAATTTTACATAGGCCTGAAGTTCCAAAGATTTGAACACAGCAGATGCATTTGATAGACTCGTATATGGGACCATCAGTTTTATGGGGTTACTTCAAAATGCACAGTTGAAGTTTGCTGGTTATAGAGTTTTGGAATGTATTACCAATGCAGGCCCTTAAAAGGGAAAATGAGGCTCGAACATGGAGCAGGTCTTTGAAAAGAGACTGAGGAACTCCAAAAATCTGAGATGGAAAATAGACAATGGAAGGGGGGAAAAAGTGTTGCAGAGACTGAGGAAGATATATTTCCTGTCATGTCTCATGATTTATACATATGGGGTATAAGGATGCGAGCAGCAGCACTTGCTACGTACGCCAGATTGGATCATTGCAGGCCCAATAGGGGCCATGTGGGACAGCAGTTAAGAGATCCAGCCCGCTACGGCGCTGGTTCAAACCACAGGACTCGCCGTTAGCCTTTGAGCTTGGTTGCCGTGTGCAACCCAAATTCCTTCAGCCAACACTGAGCTGTAGAAATGGGGGAAAATGTGCAACGTAAGCTGCCCCAGCTGCCCCGGATAAGCGCATCAGCTGAACAAACACATACTGTAATGTAATAAAACAACACGCGACCGCCGGAGTTTATTGCTTTGTCAGTTTGTGATGAGTGTCCAGTGAGCTTTTCAGCTGACAGTCGAGCAGTTTTCTGGCCATCAACCGCGTTAGAGGCAAGAACTTTCATTCTGTGCTTGCACATAACAGTCGCATTTCCGAGGACTTGCCTGAGTTATATTTTAATGTATCAGCCATTTTATTCTGAGCTTCTTTAGATATGTTTTCTCATCCATAGTCATTGGTACAGTACATTCCATTTTTGTTCTAGTTTTTACTTTTTATTATTGGGTTGAGAATAGGTTTGGTTGCCAATTAAGTTTAGAAATGACCATATTGGGCGTGTGTGTGCGTGTGTATGTGCGTCTGCATGTCGTACTTTGTGTGTGCGTCTGTGTGCATTCATATGCACATTTGTGTTCACAAATGTAAATTATCTTCGATACCAGAGACTAGTTAAAGTAAATGATAATAATTTTTTGGCAAATCTAACTGATTTAACTAATTGCATATTGTCATTTGTAGTAATATTTCCCCTGCTCTGAGGGAACATATTATGGCATTGATGCGATGGATGCAAACAAACGTCATTTTGGAAACCAACACTCGTGTTTCACTTCTGAAGTAGTATGTGGACCCTTCTCATTTATTTATTTATTTGAAGGATTTTTATAAATAGCAGAAATAACAATGGGATCAGTTTCAGATCAATGTTAATGAAACATTAACTACATCTTGGGCGATACCACAGGAAACTTTAGCATATCTTTCAGACTCTTCATCTTAATTACCTTGGAATCCGGGGAATCACATCTCATCGCCTGGACAAACAGGCACAGAAAGGTGCCGGGATGACAATTATTCTGCGTCCATGCTGACAACAATCGAAGACTTTGCTTCCATATTATGATTTTATGGGCCAGTTACTTTGTCTATTGAATTGATAAAGTACTGTACTGAGCATTTTTCATTTGCATTATCCAAGTTTTACGTTTCAACCAAGTAACCAAATATCCAGATATGTCCTTACATGCAATGAGGTCTACGAGGGCAGGGGAATTCATAGAGAGTTGTGATTTTTGCAAACTGCAACACATGCAAATACCCTGAAACTTAAGTGCAGATTGTCAACTTTCTTTTAAGGTATTTAGGTCCATGCTGAATGAAGCCTGTAGAAATTACTGCCCTTTAAATTTGTGTCACTTTCCTGATACTTACAGGTCACAATGTACTTGGCTGATTTGCTGCTGATGCTAATAAAACGATGATGGCTCAAAACGACATCCACTCATTGAATTGGTGGAAAGGGTTCTATGCAGTTTGTCAGTCTCAGAAAAGATGAATGGCCTTTGGCTTATAAAGATAAAATAAGATGGCTGAAGCTCATGCATACAGCATGTACATTTCCTGAACATAAGGCGAACATGCACAGACGTGCGTGCCAACACAAACACTGTTTGCTCTATTTTCATTCAGTGTACCCTGCACCAAAAGACAGTTATTTCCAAAATAGTCTCCAAATCTTGAAATAGCAAGCAGCCAAAAATCCCATTTCCTTTTTGTTTTTTCCCTTCTCTTCGTTTCCCTTTATCCTTCATTTCCTACCTAGCATATCTAAGAGGTTCACTAGTTTTTTCTCAAATTTGGTACAAACTGGTTTTCTATATTGCCTCTGTTAAAGTACTTTTCCACTACCCAAGTCACGCTTAGTTTGTCTGCCATACTATTTCTTCACTCATCAGTGAGCTTATGGAGAGTGTCCCAACTATGCTAAATATTTTTGAAAATCCAGTGGCTTTACAGATATACAACATTACTGGGTAAGGCTCAGATTTGGGGCATTCACTGTTTCTGCGAGAATGTAAAGATGTGAATGTCAGGGATGGAAAACTCCTTCCCTCCTCTCTCTTAGCACTTCAAGCATCAGTGGAAAGCAGTAGATTACGAAGTTAACTCACCTCACTGGGGGTCTCAGATGTGGAATATTTGCAGATTTTGAAGTGATAACAAAACTGACCAGACTTCATGGCTCTCTCTCCATAACCATTGTTGTTTGTTTTTGCACTTGGCCATGAAGTCATGAAATGTATAGCCCTGAATTGTCATGCCAATAGCTTTTGACAGCCAACCCTCAATGATCTCATACTCCGTATATTCATAAGACGCAGGCTGCGGACTATATGCATGAACTGCTGCTCGGGTCTCCAAATTTGTGATTTGTTTAATCAGTACTCATTATAGCATATGTGCTGGATGGTTCTGTTCTTACTGCTCTCAATAATGTTATGATGGCTAATAATAATAATTAAAAAACCACATATTAGTTGCAGCGTATTGCATATTATCACATTTCGCATAATACCATATTTGTTTATTGCTAAATGAATGAGTCATCACTTAAACCAAGAGGGGTTGAGACGCAAAAAATAGATGTTGTTGCACCTGTGTATATGGAGGGTGGTGGTTAGGTTGGTCATTTCATGTTGGCATGTTTTAGTAAAAAAACCTCAGTGGGGAAAATTGCTCTTCTACTTGTGGTCACTCACTCATGGACTTCAAGCTGGGATGCCTTTGCGGGACGTTTAGTGGAACGCATGCGCATTGCTTGACGTGGTTCTGCGCGGTTTCCTGCTCGTTTGAATAGACGCTGACAATTTGAAATTTTGGCGACGTTGGGTTAAAGGAACTTGCTAACCAACTGAGATTTATTTAACTGGCTTCCTGCACTAAAGCCTGAATTGAACACTGAAGTAAATGCTAATTTGCTTTGCGACATAACTACATAACTATTCCTTTATTTAAAAAAAAAACAACTACTACTGGTTCTGATGTTTTTTACTGTAAATGAATAAACCAAATATTCTGTCTTTGCTCTGCTCACAGGTCCTCTAAGCTCTATGTTTGCCATCTTGAGTTCCAGCAACATTTCAAAAGCATGTCCGACTGTCCACTGCCATATACGATCAATACCAGTGTGACGTTTTTAGAGCAGTGCGGTTATTGTTACTTTGTTGATGGTAATATTCAAGACAAAATGGATGTGTTTTTAGTACAACCAAAAAACCCCGTCATTGGGCCTGCACGTTTTCTATATTCTTCAAACTTATCAAAATTAAAAATTTGTTTTCCAAACCAACCCAAATATGGCTGATTTGTATTTACCCAAATTTGTTTGAGTAACATTTGTATAAATAATAAATTCGTTATCATTTTAAAGCCCATTTCGCTATAAAGATATTTGAGGGATTTTAAATGATTTGTTAAAATGTATCAGAGATACATTATTCCGTTTAAATCATTCAGCCTCGAAAATATTATATGCCAGCTAACTGAAATCATGTTTATTAATGAACTAGTTTCACTGACTGCTGGACTTTATTAATTCCGAGGTTCATGTGAACCATCATTGTGCATATTCATTGTGTTGAGTGGTATATCAATTTATATTGTAAAAACAACCCAAATACCTCGAATATGTTGGAAATGTGCGGTAACTTATGTGATGAAAAAGTAAATCTTAAACAGAGAAACCAATCCTTTTATTTAGAAAAAAGAACCATACGTACGAAACAATGGGCTTGACGTTATTTTAACCTCTAAAACTGAGCGGTTTAACACCTTTCATCATGAGCAACACTTCCAACAGCAATGGTTATTACTGATAAGTAGCCTATAAGTAGTTACGTAAGTTTTCTGCAAGAGCGCCCCTGTCAGCTCAAGCAAAATAGCCCCTCCTCTTTCACAAATGTGCAAGATGAAAAAAAAGCATGGGCTAATGAATCCCCAATTCATCAACTTTTCGCAAAGCAGGCGTCTCCGTGTGCGCTGCGAGCGGCACAAGCCATTCGTCTGAGCGCTGTCTTCAGTCATGGTTGACCCCTAAATTATTACAGATACACTGCTAGATAGACGCACTGATTGGACGCAGTGGGGGGAACAGTCGAGCCGCACATTCCCCGGCAAAAGGGGGAGATACTTTGAACCATTTAAAAGACGAAAATAATCGCGTCCATCTGTCCTGTGAAAATCCCCATATTCTCTATGCGCTGGGGAAAAAGATGTTCGCCCTTGCGCGCTCTGATACGTCGCCCAGACGGTAGTTTTACTGAAGCCGAGGTTTTCGGCGAAACCAACCCTTTTCATTCGACCTCCCCGTGTCTCTCCGGTCGCTTTTCGTTGGTAGGGTCCTCGGCGGTTGCACATGTGTGCCTGTCACTTTCAGATCGTTCATCTCTAGTGCTCTTGCTTCCTCTCCGCTGTCCCCCTTTTAAAAAATCGTTTCGACAGTACGCAGTCTTTGCGCTTTGATATCATACATCCTCCTACCTTGCTCTCGGCGGCAGCTTCATTCCATGAACAGAAAGCCCTTGCTTGGTCAATCGCGCTGAAATAACGGGAGTGAGAAGTGCATTGTGCGAAGACTTGTTTTGATGCCTGTTTGATTATTGAGGAACCTCGTTGTGAGACAAATGAGTTCTTGCATCTTCTGATTAAGTTTTGCGACGATTCTGGACAACGGGATGCTGAATGCGTTTGTATCAGGTAAGGGCCTGAATCGCGCCGCGTTTTCTTCCACTCATAAAGTTGCCATATTTTTGTTAAATCAAAGATTTGAAGACGCAAATTTTAATTATGCTCCATTTCACACTTTATAGGAGTTTTGTTGCAGAAAAGGAAGCAGCCTGGTTATTTTTGTTTCAAACCACTTTGCTAAACAATGGTAGTTACTATCATGATTCAGAAAAGTCTTGAATACATTTGAGTAACTGCATAATCAAGTGTGTGCGTGTGTATGCGCGCGTTAGTGATTTTTTTTTTTTTTGTGATTTTGAACAATCATGTTATGTCGACTAACTTGTTTAACAATAGCTGAAATTTAATTCAACTTAAGTAGTAAGTCTCAATAACGATAATAATGAATAATTTGAATTGAACTGGTTGCAGTTACAAATTTTAGTGAACATTATTTCAGTAGATTGCATCCATCTCCTAGATCCCTCTGTTAATTCTTAACGTGATTAATCAACGCTCAGTCTGAACAGTACTGAGATCACAGTTGATGGGACAGTTGCTGGTTTTCATTTGCGAAATGTTTGTCTGCTGTTTACCTCACAGACAACATTGTATGAACTGTATTATCGTCTGTCTTTCTGTAGCGACTCTTTCGTTCTGTATTTTGGACTTGTAATCACATTTCGCTGTTCTGACTGATCTGGGGCTATGGGATGTGATAATTCCGCCACCTTAGGCTTACGACCCTGCATATTATGCGTTCAGGCACCTCAGCAGTAAAACAGGTTAGCATTGGGTTGCGCTGCCTATGATGATGGAGATGAATATCAGTATTGTTGAATGCATCACGTTGCGCACTGTACCGTGGAGTTCAACATCAAAAGGAACATTGTTACTTATAGGCTTACATCAGGATAGCGGCTTCCACTTAGCGTTTGTAAGACATTTCCAGAGACGGCCGTAGTGCATTCGCTTACTTCGAAGGTACACCAGCTAGGATTAAAGCGTGAGGTGTTATACGATCGGAAGGTGTTTTTTTTTAGCGTTCGTGAGGCTTAATTTGAATTATTGTACCGTTCATAGTGCTGGACTGAATGAGTCACTTCGTGTCTTTCTTGGGCTTCTGACGGATTCACTCGATCAATGCTACTTGAACTCAGGAGTCTGTATTCACTGGCTTCGTCTGATGCCACTGAGCTTAAAAAAATTCGATATTTATCAGAATGCCATTTGCATGCTTTAAGAGAGACCTATAAGGCAGGTTCATTGAGGATGTCTATTGCTTGGTCAATCATTGTATGTAAACAACTACAGCAGAGGGTCCCATTCGTTTGTTGAAAGTTTGTTTTCAGAAATTATAAGGAAATTAATGTTTTTCATGGAAAGTATGCTTGCTGAGATAGTCACGTCTATACCACAAGGAATTATGTTGTCGTCGGTCAGAAAAATTTCTTAGTAAAAATACGCTAAATAAATTAAAGTTACATTCTAAAATTTACTTTAGTTTTGCCATTTTTATATCAGACGTTAGCAATCACCGCTGTTCTTTATGGCCTCATGGAAAACGCGAGACAATTCAACGTTATAGCACATTGAACGATGACATTATTTTGCCTTACGAAGAAACCGACCATCTGGACTCAGCACCTCGATTTCAGGAGATGAACAGTGTAACATGCTCTCTGGTGACTGGCAGCTGTCGTCTTTTTCTTTCGTTTCTCCGAATAAATCGATCATTTGAAACGTACACAAATTTCGTATTGTTTCGGACGAAACAGAACCAGTTGGACTCTTCTTAAAGGTGTAAACGATGCAGACCGTTTTGTAAATCGGCAGATCATTGTTTAGGAAGTAGCTATAACCTGAGGAGTTCGATCAGAGACCATTTGTGTCTTTTTCAGAGGACTTCAGTTCTGCCACAATGTTGCACTGTATTTTTGAGCAGATTGGAAAGTGTTCCTGTGCTGGTCCAGTGTACTTTATCTTACTGTATATCTACCATTCAGGTTTATGGTCTCAATTGCCTCGCTTTGATTTATTTATTTATTTATGATTTAGGCATAATATGTCAACTTTGAATGTGTCTTCTCAGGGTAAATTTCAGCCGTAGGTTTTTGTACTTTGATTAGATCATAGTTTTACCTGAGCTATGAACATTTTAAAAGACTTCAACCAAATCCCCCCACCCCCCCACAGACAGACACAGACACACACACACACACACACACATACACTCACAAAATGCTCCAAGCAGCAATATAAACACATTTTTCTGTTAATGTGAAATAAAACGCCTATCTTTATTGTAATCTGATTATTGCTATCCAACATTATGTTATTCTCAAGCTGACTATGTATTGTTGATACAATACTGTAGATACTGCCTTTTGTCATGTTGCCTGGCATGAACTGAATCATAACCTTGATCATTCTGAGACATCTTGCATATATATTTTCAACAGACCATTGTTAAAATAGCTCCAATTGTTGCAAAAAAAAAATCCCACCATGTTGTCAATTACTGAGGTTGCAAGAAAAAAAAGGATTTCTACAATAATTTCCTGAATGCAGTTTTAATCCATCTCTGACGTGGCCTTGCAGCGTTGCATATATGGCTCCAAAAAGGCCTCATTATCTCCAATTAACTTATCAGTGAGTGATAGGAATGTGAACAAGCCTGCAAAATTATTTTCCTTTTCTTTGTTGCGGTAGATTCAATGACTGTAAAACTGGTTGACAGGTCATGGTTGGGATCAATGCCCAACCTGATTTCTTATGAGAAATGGTGGGAAGGGGGCCCGTTTATTTATTTTTGAAAATTGTATTAATAATATATATTTGATATGAAGCTACGTGCAGGTGCGGTATGCCGGATACAATAAACTCTGGTCCTGAGCGAGTTTCTGGAAATGGCGAGTCACAGGCAAAGTGTTTATCTTTTTTTTTATAACGTACAATAATGTAATTATGGCGCCGTGTATTTCCACACC
Source organism: Gymnothorax reevesii (assembly GCA_029721435.1). Taxonomy (NCBI): domain Eukaryota; kingdom Metazoa; phylum Chordata; class Actinopteri; order Anguilliformes; family Muraenidae; genus Gymnothorax; species Gymnothorax reevesii. The sequence goes on from CM056574.1 coordinate 52,020,880, forward strand.
ATGTTCTCTATAATGGTTTAAATTTTAATTAAATGGATGAAGTCTCATAAGTTGCTGTCTAATCATATCACTGACACAGATAATGAATCCTTCACAAAGCAAGTCAGTTATCAATAAAGATTAACAATTTTAATCTGTTCAGTTTACTGAGTGTGCTGTCCTGGGGAAATGGTGATATATATATATATATATATATAATATATTTATTGATTTATTTTCTTGCCACCTTAGACCCCAGTCTTCCCATGAAATATATTTTACTGCTATATGTGTGACATATAATTTGTAATGTGAACCTGCAGCCTGGCTAGTAAAGGGGTGGCTTATTCATATTGAATGCAGAGTGGAAAACAGAATGCACTGCTGTTGACAGCTTTGTTTAATGGATAATTACAATAGCTGTAGCATATACAGACTGGTTGCAGAGCTTGTTAAATCTAGTGCACGAGCAATGGCTCAAACCATCACTTTAGGGCCTTTCTCTACTGTAGTGGAGTGCAACATTTGTGGAAACAAATCTAACTGGGTCGTTTCACTTGAGTGGCGCATTCTGGAGAGACAGAACCACACCGTTTACTGTCATTGCTCAGCAGCCTGCTTGTATAAACACTGCAAGTTATTTGGCAAATTGGGAAAGTAAAAGAGTATTGCAGTGTTAGGGAAATGTATTCTTGACCTTGGAGGGCCCATATTTTGTCTAACAGGGATAAGAATGAGAGATGGATTCAGCCAGCATTAAAAGAATACACATTCCTTCGACTGCATGATCCCTGTTCTCAGTTAAGCTCTGCAAGGCTTTTCGTTGGTTTGAAATCAATCTTCTTGATAAGGAACAAAGGTTCTTAGCTTTTTGGGAGAAATGCCTCTGTATCGGTTATTGCTTGGAATTCATACATCTCATGTGTGTTTGCGGTATTGCGAGTATATGTGTGTGTGTGTGTGTGTGTGTGTGTCTCTCGCTGTCTGTCTGTGCGTCCGCCCGTCCTTATTTCTGTGTCTGTGTGTGCATGCTTGTAGAATTTTGTGAAAAGGAAGCAAAGGCTGAACTTGTATTAATTTTTGTGGTAGTAATGTCAGATTATATTACAATTTCTCTACATTGTTGTCCCCAAATCATTCGCAGCTTTGCTTTGTAACCCAATGAATATTAGATGATTCCGACGCCAGTACTACCTTCTCTTTACGTATGGTAAATTTAATTTTTTCTCAGGGAAGGGCGGGCGGACACGTTCATACTGCCAAAGAACAGCGAGTTACCCTTTTCCCCTGCACCCCAATGAAATATTTATAGTCTTCTCCTTCATAGAGCACCAACGGGGACCATTATTGCTGCTTCTAAAAATACTTTGGATTTAAAACATGAGGAAGTGTGAACATAACTCGTGTTATGCCTCGAACAGACCCATGTAACTTTATACTCGTGTGACTGTGAATCTTGTCTTATTTCAGCAAATGGTTCCTCTCGCTGAAATGTGACGGCGTGTGCTATTGGACATACAAATGTAAACATGAGACATTTTGCTAATGTCAATTGAAACAATTCTATTGTAAAGTTATGGAAATCAACTGTCACGGGAAAGCTTGTTTTAATCTGAAATGTCTCTGGAACCAGCCTGAGATGAGAATCTGGTGTGAATTATCTGAAGTGCAAAGCTCAAAGAGGTCTTTGTTAATCAAGTTCATTTTTGTTTGTTACAGCAGGATGGTAAACAATCTCAACATAAATGACTCTGTATTCTAACACTATATAACACTTCAACAAATTAATCAATTCAGTGCATTATTCATGAACATTATACGAGGCAGAATTTTTCAAATGGAGAGAAAAAAAAAATTGCTTCAAAATATTTTTTTGTGTCCTTACAGCCGCAGTGTTTGACGAGGAAAATGGAGTCGACCTCACTACTTACTTTCATACATAACTGTGTTTCACACTGTCTTAGTTGTTAGGCATAAATACTCTCATTTGTGCTTAAAAATAAAGCTTTAAATCAATCAAAACTTGTATTTTTCACACGTTTAATCTGGTGACATTTGTCACCATTTTTTATTTTTTTTTTACTTCTGGGAACTCTAAAAGTGTTGTTGCTGGCTTTGGGCAAAAATGCAGCTTTGGACTTGACCATCATGAAATAAAATAAATACATACAGTTTATGTGTCATGGAGGTCTAAGGAGTAAAATGCATGCGCTTACATTACAAGGAAAAATTTGGCGTTAAGCAGGTTTCCTGAATGAGAACCATGATCAATAGTTGGATAGTCTGATTTTTTCACATTAATGGAGAACAGTATTGTGATAAAAAATGTAACTGAATTCGTTGTAGAACTACTTTAGTCATATTATCTCCAGGTACGGGACAGTTTGATCGCATTCTTATCCAGAGTGACTTGCGCAACTTTTTTTCATGGTGTAAATATTCACATTCACAACAACAGATGCCTGAACTGAGAATCAAGTTTAGGACTTTGGAGTTGAACGTTTTGTCAGCCAAAACTGATTTGTTTGGCCAAGGTCAAATACAGTAGACCCAGATTTAGATGGATTACAGTTAAAACAATATGAGGATGGATTTTGATGTTGCATAGCTTGCTGACAGCTCTAAAACAAGTGTGATTCCTTTAATTTTAAATTGGTTCCATAAATAAAATGTTTGATAGCCGAGATAAAATGTTCCAAAATCTGACCAACCAAACTAAAGAAAAGAAGGTGCTGTTTGAGTTTGACTGTTCGAATGTATGACTAGCTGCCAACTCTGTTGGGTCATGCATCACAAATGCTCACTTTAGAGAATCAGAGCCAAACAGAGACAGAGTAGGGTTGGGCCATTGCAGAATATGGGTGGCAAAATATAATGTATCTCGCAAGCATATGTCATTATCCTGGAATTTTTTCCCCCTCACAGCTGGTACTCTATTGAACAGTGATGTTATTACATAATTTGCGGTATAGCTAAATTATGATTGCATTAATTACTAAATTTAGATTTCGTAAGATAAATTTTTTTATGAGTGAAAAGCACTTGCTTATTAATGTTAGTTAATTTGCTAACATTATCAATTTGATGTGATTGATGTTTTTAGCAGGACATTGTTACCTCAAGTTAGTTTACCTCCACCATATTCCTCTCAAAGTAACCAAGCTAGCATTTGTTAAAGCAACAAAAAAACCTGTTTACTACAACATTTTTCCTCCAGGAAATTTGACTGATGATGCATTCTGCGAGTGAGTATTAATTATCGAATTTATATTGTATTTATGCATCTCTTACTGCATTCATTTCCAACAGCAGTAATTTTTAATTCCAGAAATTAATATTCAGTCCGACTGAAAGCAACAATATAGGGGATTAAACACATGATTTTGTCCAGGCACTTCATCATTTTGCATTGAACTCAAGCGAACTGAGAAACATTTAATGAAATTGAAAACCCCTAGCTTTCTCTCCATGTAGAGTTTAATTTCATCCAAATGAAACTATTTTGACTTCAAATTATCAGGGATTGAATAATTCATTGATTGGATAACATGGTCATTCAGATAGTCTGCTGAATTAATTTTATTACTGCATATCGTTGTTGAGCCTAGATCTGACCGAGTAAAGCAACCCCAGATCACAACACTGCCTCTAGTGGCTTATTGAGTCGGCACTATGCATGATGATGACAGGTGCATCACTTCATGGGCTTTCTTTCTTACCTTGAGGTGCCAGTTGTTCTGAAATCGGTAAATCTGGACTCATCAAGGGTGGTTTCCCCGATAGCATTGGATCTCAGGATTAACAAGTGTTTTTAAGAGATTCTTAAGCAATGGATGTTCTCTCATCACATGGGTTACTTTAGAGCGAATTAAAGAGACGCTTTGGTTGCGAACGTGTTTGGGAAACCCACGTTACTTTAAGAACGATCGTAAGAGTCATTTAAAGAGGTTCTTTGCATTAAGAGGCTTTCGGGATACCCATCGCAGACTAGTTTGTTCATGACCTTTCTCAATCTCTCCAAAGTCCAGTTTTTATGCTCTTCAGCAAATTGAGCTTTTTATTTTCCAGTGAGCCTCACTAACAAGTGGCTTTCTTGTGGCCGTGCAGCTGTTTAGTCCAAGTCCTGCAAGTTCTTGTATTATTGTGCATGTGGAAGTGCTCGTATTTTCACAATTAAACATAGCAATGAGTTGTACTGTTGATTTTTTATATTGAGATTTCACTAATCATTTTAGTAAACTTTGATCTAGATTATTCTTTTTTTTTTGGACACCTTCATTCCACAATGTTGACAACTACTATCCTTCTAGGTTTTAATAACGCGTTGGAAATTTCCTGAAAGTGTTGAGTCTTGTCCAGGGCTTTCTAATGTGCTTTGAAAAAATATTTGCCCTTTTCCCAATTTAAATGTTTAATATCATCCAACTAATTTTAAAATAAGACAAAGGCAATGTGAGTAAACATGCTTCCTAAGCATTTTTGTGATTTTAAATCACTATCACTCACGATTTTTTTTTTCCCGATCCATTTCTCTCGCAAAGTTAATGGTTGACCACTATCCGTCCAGGTTTTTATTACGCATTCAAGTAATTTCAGTGATGTCCTTAGTTGTTTTATTTGCTTGATGCTGGCCCTTCATTTGTCCCTTTTGAAACACAGTAACATCTTTTCCACAATGCCGGGATACCTCTTCCAACATGGTTGTTACACACTCCATCAGTCAGGATTAAAAGTATTGTTGGCTGCTGAAGCATATTAGTAACTGCAATAATGATTCTACCATAGGTTCTTTGGTAAAAGCTTATTTTGATCCGAACTGCAGCTTTTTTTGTTTGGCTGGCGGTGCAATTTTTTGATGTGTACATTTTTTTTTTCTTAACTGCAAGTTTTCCGTTGTATTTCTGCTTTTTATTGCAAATCTGACCACTGGCATGCATGAAGTGGAAATTTTAGTTTGTTTAGTTTTCAGGTGTTAAAATTCTGAGTGTTTATTACAGGCAATCTGAGCCTGAAGTATTTTCTGATTTCATGGGTTAAAACTGCATTGCTCAGATATCTCAGTCCTATGTGATGTGTCCTGTGTTTATACAGTACTTGGATACCATGCACTTCATGTTGAGACTTTCTGGCTCCTTAAAGACTGACAGCTGTATAAGGGCTGGGGTGTGTGAGGCATCGAGTAGAGGCATGCTCTTAAGCCACTTGGCAGCTGAGATGAACCTGTATTACCATTTGTATCTTAGCGAGCACTCACAGCATTCTCTCCTGATTGACCGGTTACGTAGAGGACAAATTTATGTGTAAATACATATTAAAAAATGCTAATAAAATAAGTCTTTTTTGTTGAAATATAATAAAATTGTATTCATTTTCATAAATGAACAGAGTATTCCTGAGTTTAAACCCAAAAATCAAATCTCTAATAATTATATGAGTAATTCATAAAATTGTATATTCCATTTATTTTGGCTGGAATGACAGGCCAACTTTATCATCACTGATTTTATAATAGTCTTCAGTGAACATAATAAAGGGTGAAAACAAGAATTTTTTTTTCAGTTAATTAAACGGTTAGTCAGGCTTTTTACTCTTTTTTGAGATAAGCTGTTATTCTCTCGTTGTTGATGATACTGCTAATCAAGTAAGCTTTCCCATCTTGGAAGATTTTCAACATCTTGGCGACTACAGTTTTGTGACCAACCAGAGCAGCTGGTGACTATTTGTTGTTTCACTGAATTTATGCCAATGAAATGAGATATTGTAGAATGAGATTGCCTATAATGTAGGAAAAGTAATTGGATGGTTATGGTGAGGTAGCCTATAAAGGTATAAAAGCGTTTGATACATTTTTGTCAGGTATAGCTAGTGTGGTTTCTACTGTAAGGAGAGGCGAGAGGCTCTTTTTTTTGACGTTGGATGCACTGCTGAAATCCTCTGTGTGGTTGGCCTTAAAGTTGACATTGCACCAATTTATGAGAGGAGGGCCCACCTGATGACCCTCCTGGCTGCGGACATCTTACTAGGGTTAGCTTTGCATTGGGAGGTCTATTACTGCCGGCTAATAGGGCAAGTTATAGTGGTGTGTTCAGAATAGTAGGAGTCTACGTTTTCCTGACTTCGGTTGGTACTACATATGCAGGCGAATCGTTTGGTTAAACTTATTCTTGAAGGTTTTGATGGAATTCTTGTCTGCGCTTATTCACTGCGCTTTTAATAATGTCACAGTTCTCACTGAAAATAATTAAGGCCAAAAACAAGATTGTTTTCCCCTCTAGCTTCTTTACAGTTCATTTATAGGTTAGTCGGGATTTTTAAAATTCTTTTTAAAGATAAGCTGTTATTCTCCCTTTGTTGTTGGTGTTGCAAATTAAGCGAGTTATCCAATCTCGGATAGTATTAAATATTCCGGCTACTACAGCTTTGTGACCAACCTGAGCTGCTCCCAGAACATTTTAGTTTTAAATAATATTGGTGCTGGGCACGCTTGTTGTTCAGGAGAAGAGGAGATGACCAATAATATAGTCATAATTTTTAAAAATTAATTATAATTTTATATATTGCTTTGGTTTGCACATCCCTGTTGGTTATTCATACTGAAATACATCCGTATTGTAACGATGTGGTTTGTAAACCTCTTGCTCTACTATCTGTAACTATGGCTCCAGATCTATGATCCTTTGGTCTGATACAGCTGGATCTTTGAGATTTACTAACCATATAACCATCACTTAATGTACTAATGTATGTATGTGCAGGCATGTATGTATACTTACGGATATTTTCACATACGTGTCCATATACATACTTGGCTTCATATGACACATACTGTAGAAAAGTATATAGCTTTGGCTGGAGTTAAAATGTGTGGAAATGTGTTTCCCGAGGCGCTGTATCTCACATCTGTGGCCCTGTATTAAAGTGGTGCCCTGTGGTTGGCTGTGATTTGGTTTGTTGATGCTGAAGTTTCTGTAATCACTCTGAAATGCGATTGAGGAAAGTGCATTTTCACATTTCTGAATGTGACTGGGACAGCCTGAACTAAAGATAAAATATTTGCCCTTTTAAAAAAACATGTCTGTATTTATGTGCTAATCTCATACATCATTGTTCATTTGCTGACAAAATAAGCGCAGTTCAGAACAGTTTATGAAAACATACTTTAATTAAATTCATTTCATTTGATGAACTGAATCATGTGTCCTATTAGTTTTCGTGAAATTCAATAAAATCTTATTTCTTTTTCGGAAGAGTTTGGCTTCTGCCTGTATCAAACTGTTTCCAATTACTTTCATTTCCTGTCTTGTAATGAAGGTATTTTGGTGTTGAAGTAGTCTGTAGAACTGCATTCTCCTTAAATGGCAAAAAATGTTGAAATCTTCTGCAATCCTTCGCATTGGGATTGAGAGCGAAATCTGTTCAATTTACGTGTAGTACATCAGCTTCACACATGCAAAGGCTTCGATGGTACTGATATTTCATTTGGCTCATGTCATTTCTTGCTCAAAATGAAAGGATAATAGGCAGTATAAAGAAGTAATGAAGTTTATTGGAACAAAGTGTCGTGCTTATTGCTTCTTGAGCTGGGCTGCTTGTTTGGAAGGTACACCACACAAAAGGGGATTTTTAAAAAAAATTTGTGATGGATGATAGTTTCACTCATCAAATTGCGAGCTGAAAGTGAGAAATGATTATAGGACTCTTTTCCTGAGATTTCCTGTGTTTAACTTAAATTTCTTTTTGCTGGGGAGTTTGAGGGGTCAGCTGGTCGTGGTGTAATGGTCATACATGGGAGCGTGTGCTTCAGCTAGTGCTCTGCTGCATTATTTAACTGTAAAAGGTTTTATTGGAAAGTTTTCCAATTTCTGCTCTGAATTGATTTTCCAATGGGTCATGTGACTGACAGTCCAGTCCTGTCTTTTCAAGGTTTATCTTTGAAGGCCCCCGACCCCCCTAAAATATGATTTAAAAAAAAAGAGCTGATAAATGAATGTACTTAATTGATGCAAAGGGTGAATGCTGTTGACTGGATTATTCAGGAAGCAAGTTCAGTCATTTTAAGTGGTATTTAAAAAAAAGATGATGTATTTAAGTACATTTTTCCTTTTTTCATTGTAATTTTGAACTTTTTTCTTCAAAGTCATGGTATATTTTGTTGTACAATGTTGTATAAACTAATAGAGATGAGAATACTCACATCTGCAATTATCTTGTGCAATGAAAGTTATTTCATTCTTGACCTTTTTCCACTGCTTGAACACATACTTACAATTGCATAACAAAATTAAAAGTCTGATTGTTTCACCTTTTGTATTTGCCTTCCTGATTGGTACATCAAATGTTGGCTACTTAATTGGTTGGCTGATTCACTACTCTTTTTTTCCTCTAATATTCTCCAGTAATATGCATGACATTTAAATGTAACAGTGCCTTATAATGCTTCTGTCATGCATCTGCAATTTTATTCCGGCAATGTAAATGGAAGAAAATTGTATTCCGGCACTCACTCAAAAAAATCTTTATCTTTAATGTAGGAAATAAGACCGGCGCGTTTCAGCTATAAGCCGTTATCAGCTTAAAGAAAGTAACAGACATGGCAATTTATACAAAAAGTGATGAGCAAACATCAACCAGTACATATAATGCGTAATAACTCAATCACATAGCTGTGTGACTGCACCACTTCAATATGGCCTCCATGTAAAAGAGTGGGATTTTTTTTCTCCACTCGGTTTTTGCCCGGTTTTGGAATGAAATTTGCATCATGCCTTTATGTCCGGGGTAAAAGTTCAATGTATGCGTTGGTCACTCAACTTGTGAACAAGAACTAGCTTCCCTGCCCCAAATATAACATTAGAGTTTTCAGTGAACACTGATAGTTAACGTTAAGTGAGCCATTTCACGCTCAGGTAGTTAATAAATGACTGCTAACATTTTGTGTCAAGGTCCAAGACTGCAGCCAACAATATTGTTATTGTTTACTTATGATATAGATTATTAAGATTCAAGGAAATACACATCATATCAACAGAGTCAACAACACGAGAGGTCGACGAACGTCGGAAACGTTATCTTTTGCCGAAAACAATTGCTTTAATGAAGGATTGGCTATATGGTAGTCAGCTACAGTAAAGTAATGACACAGTAGTACAGAAGCAGTGCTGTCATACAATCTTTCCAACTTTTTGTGTCCACATACTGGAGATATGGCTTTTCACTTTTTTTCAGCATAGATCTGAATAGCGGGCAACTTCGTTGCTCTTTATTTCCTGTGAATAGCGGTAAACATTATGTGGATGTCATGAACACAGCCTTCCACAGAAGATTGCCGACCCTACTGCCTGCATTTTTGAACTTATTTGCTAAAGCCTTCCGCTCCACAAGTGGTTGCAAATTGATTGCTGGGGCGCACTCAACTGCACGTCCATGGCTTTTGGAGAAATACAAATTTTCTGATATATGACCAAAAGCAATGTGAATAATTACAAAGAACGTGGAGGGTGTTTCCAATCCTCTCTTTATGGGATCAAACCCTTTTTCCTGGTTTGTCAAACCTAGGAACTGTCGCTAAACCTGACCTGATAAACCTGATAAATCCATTGGCCTTTCAATAGTTTCCATTGTCTTACTTTATGAAAGAGCTCATTGCAATTCTGTTCGACTGGAATGTCCTTTTCAGTCTCCAATTAAGGATCCAAGGAATAACAACCATGTTCCTCGGTATGTATTGCAGGTAAAATAAGTTCATAACACGCCATTCAAATGCCCTCTTTTGTGACCCTGTCATTCTCGATTGCTCCTTGACTTTCAGTTTGAAAAGCCAGATGTGTTGGTTCAGACAGGTTTCCGCAGCCTGCTGATCTTTCAGTTCCCTGTGCCACCACAATGCAAAGCAGTCTAGTGCTGTGTGCATCGGCGAAGTGACAAATGAGAAAATAATTTGAATGCATACTTGGGGAAAGGGCATCGCTCAATGAGGCAATACAGACGCAGAAAACAGGAGAGGCCATGAGTGTCATAACAAATATGCATTTATTGGAGTTCTGGTGTGCTTTCTGAGTTCAGCTGGGTCAATGTAAAACTTCTCTCTGTGACAGAGCCAATAAAAATAGGCACAAATGGTATGCATTTTCACGAATACACTGCATTCAGTTCTATTTTTTATTTAGCAATTTTTAAAAAATCTCATTCAGTCTTAGAGTCTGGAGTTGCAAGTGTGTCTCTGTGGAGACAAAGTGTGACAGCCTACTGACAGCCTACTCATGTTGGGTACAGGCTATTTGCACTGAGAGAGGGGAATGAGACTGTACTGGTCAGTTACAATTTAAAACAGACTTCTCATTAGGCAATCAGTTGGATAAGATTTTTTTTTTAAATTCTTTTGGGGGAAATAAACCCCATACTGAACTCGGAATATTTTTGTGTTGCATTCTGAATATTGGGATTCCCCTTCCTCATCCCCAGATTAATATTCTCATAATCAGCTTATAAACATGGTTATTTGTGTTTTCCCAGCTTTTTTCCACTCTGAGTACATGTACATTAATGTTTGATTCCTTTTCTGTAAGCCTCTGACTTCGTTTCTCTAGCGCAAAGTGACTGAAATGGAGAGCAAGATTACAGATCCCTGAACCATCCTGCTGATTTTAGTGCGGCTGCGATACATGTTTTGGTTATTATCATTTAACCCAAGAGTACCTCAGTGGAAACAACCCAATGACAGAAAATCAATAGGAGCTGGTTCACCACTCAGTAGATGAGAAAAACACATCTGTTTGCAATTTTAGCCATTAATCCGAATTGCAAACAGTGGACATAGTTTGCCGACACCGGGAGCATCTATGAATGATCTCAACAAGCGCAGTCCTGCAGAAAGGTTACATTTGGTTGGCCACAGCATTTACTGCCCACTCAAATGAAAAGTGTTTATTTTGCATTGAATTATTGGGGGCCAGGTGTAACTTTTTGACTTTCTGGCTGTTTTTTTCCCAAAATAGTTTTCTTCCATTAGAATGATGAGTTGGCTTGTAGACAAGTCATTTTGTTTCTAAAAAAAAACTTAAGCTGGATATGGACTTCTTATGTTAGGTGGATGATTGATTTGTTTGTATATTTCCCCCAAAAATACTTTTTTTTTTTTGTAAGGAAAGAAGAACTAGCCTACAGCATTGAGTGAATTATTTGGTTGGTCAACACTTTCTCATCCGGTAGAGCTTTAAATCCATGGACCAGTACATGGTGCTGCACGCCATCATTAATTTTGCACTTTTTTACCGTACTCTAATTACAAATGGCTAAAAGGCGTGTGCTCATTTCGTACTATTACTTGAGGTCAAACTAAATAGAGATAGGGAACAGGAGATATTAGTCAAAAGAAAGCGCCCAAGGTTGAAACACAGCCACATAAGTCTCCTGTCTCTGCGGATCGTCGGAGGCCTGCAGGAATTTCCAACTCTTCTCCGAGCTGATGCCGGATGCCCATGTGACACTGTTAATTAATTTGTATTTTATATGCTGGGGGATTGATGGCCACCTGAGCTCACTCCTGAGCCGCTGTCTCACTTACCTCACTGGCTTGACCAGGGGGATGCTGATAGAAAGCTACTGTATGGTAGCAGCAGTAAGATCAATCTGGTGCGTGTGTGTGTGTGTGTGTGTGTGTGTGTGTGTGTGTACATGTGTGCATTTCTGTGCCCGTATATTTCTTCGTGTCTGCGTGTATGTGCAGGCATGAGCCTGGGCATGTGTGTGTTTCGTCAGTAATTGTGTCGCGTAAATTTTGGCAGCACGACTGCCTTTCGCTCTCAATTTTGCGCAAATGCGTCTGATGATGGATGCATTGTATCCCTGAACAGCTGTCATCACTCCACATTCTCACTCGACTACTGCGGAACGTCTAAGTTTGCGTTTTGGACCCCAGCTTATGCTATTTAATGTATTAATTTATTTATGAGTTGCTCTATTTTTGTTTGCCGAAATTCATTCGAAGGAAGGAGAGAGAGGGCGGTAACCTTCTTACGCACTCCGGCACTACTCCTAGTCTACCTACTGAGTGAGATAATTTGATCTGCCAGCATGCAGAAACAGGGCTCAAAATCTGCGTCTCTATCAGCGTTGTCTAGTTATGCGGCCCCCAAGTGAGATAAACAAGGAAGGACGAGGGGTTTTTAATGAATAAATTGGTAAATATCAAAGTCGCATCGACCGAAGTGCATCTCAGAGTAATGAAGATGGCTGCTAGCGGGCAGCACGTGATTGTAAGGCACCTGTGCCTACAATCCAATTGTGTCTCCTTGCTTGTCTCTCACCCGTAATTTTAGCCACTAACTCTGCTGTTGGCTTGCATGATTTTTTTTGGTGCAGCCGCCGTTAACGTGCGTGTTCAGAGAGATCGTTTCCCTGGCAACTACCAAAGCTTCCAGACTGGCAGCCGGGAATTCAAATTTGAGCTTGAGCAAATGCATCTCATATTAAATTCTAGAAACTTCCAATGATAGTCAAATTGAAACTGTACTTAACGCCTGCAACCCACCAGGAAATCTAGTAAACCTTAAATAAGCCGCTTTTTTTCATTCCCTTGTAGTTGTTTGATTGTGTAATTTTAAAATTATTGACACTGTGCGCCACAGGAGACTGGACTGTAGGACAATGAGACAATGAATATTGACAACTCAATTAAATTGCACCATGTTGTCAGTAAGCTGGCCAGTGAAACTAAGAAGCATTATGGACTGCACCTGTGATGGATCTCCAGTCTTAATGTCTTCAAGGGTTTAGTTTTAATAAATCAATGGGCCATGTATACATATTTTTTCAATGTGGCTTTGCTTCATTAAATGCATTTCTATATAATTTGTCTTTCAAATCTCAGGGTGTTTATCGTACTTTCATGCCATTTTTTCATCTATGTTGTTCTTAAGTGGCAAATTGAAAGTCACTGCAATATGTTGATTTGTCCGCAACATAAATTATGGATAATTTTCCTCATTGAAGGCAAATATGCCAGCATTTACATTCTTCTGATACAGAAAATAATAATTGTATCTTACAATTTAAAGTAATCTGCTGGTATTATAATAATTTAACCGTCATTTTTCAGGCCCGGCATTTTCTATTGGCATGGTGTGTCTAATTTTTTATTTTTAAAATTTTTGCCGAAATGCCCTCTGCATGTAGCCAGCAATGATACATATTCCATCATTACCAAAGAAATATTCATGTTAGTTGCCTATTACTAATGAATGAATGAATTTCCATTACATTATTTCCCTCACAATTTAGATGACAATGTCATCACCCGCCATCATCAAAATTCTCATTCAATTGCTAGGTGCTGTTCTTGTCTCATTTCTGTATGCACCGCTATTGTTTGACAGGCACATCTTTCTCAATGGACATGAGCTTTTGCTGTCATTGTGCCTCTATCTTTAGATTAGCAATTAAAGGGGCCTGCACTCAAAAGATTACTTACTAACTTGACAAGCCATGGCAGCTTACTGTTTGCAAAGGAGGTGTGTTTACTTGTCACTGTTATCCATTATTTTGAATATATTGAATAGATGGCACATGTTAATGTCTTCTTATTGTCTTAATCCTTTCAGAACATACGTGTTGTTGGGTTCAGGTTCCTCTGCAGAATTGAAAATCCTAGATTCTTTCTGTCGTCTAAAGCATTTCCTGTTTTTCGTGTGGAATTTCCGTGCAGATGTAAGCAGAAGTAGATAGATGCATGTACAGATATACATTATTTCCTATTTGGAATGGCTGGCTGAAGTCTACTGAAATGAACTAAATTGCAAATTACAATGTCCTTAACCATCTGTTGAGTGAATTTTTAAAATAGATACAGTTATGCACGTTAGGCCGGGAAGTGATTTTTATGTAATAGGATATGTAGTACAAAAATGTGATTATCCATGTTGTGCTGGCTTTCTGTCTCTTTCAAGGTTTTTACGCACTTGTCAGCGAGCAAAGTTACTCCACCCACTTTGAAGTTCCCAGAGCTTGATTGGGGCTCAGGGGCACAACAGAATATTAGCATCCTGTGGTTTAGAGATAATGTTCATGAGGACTTTGAAGATCACCGGAATCTTCCATGGATGAATGTATTTTCTAAGAGAAAAAGTATCCACCACGAACAGTCTGCAGCGCAGTCTACGAAACTGGCGAGGAACTTGGAAGAATTATAGCTCTGTGCAAGCTGTGTGGCATCTCGATCAGTATTCTGTGTGTGGAGAAAAATGTTTCCTCTGATGAACTCTGTACTGTTGCCGACAGTTTAGCGATTTTGCAGTTCCGTTTATGTCGTCTCAAGTCTGTGGGGGGTTCAACTCCGGCCCAGGATTAAGTGAAGTTTGAAGGCGTAGTTCTTCAGTCTTCATGGCAGTGCTCCTTACATTTCATGCATCATATCAAATGACTTTCACTTTCATTGTCGATATTAATTTTTCTATTCACTCACTCGATTTGGAATCTCTCAGTCGTAACTGTCAAATGATCCACTCATCACTGTGAAGCAACGACCATCAATTCGGCAGGGCGAACACGGAGACTCCGACTCTCTTTTCTGTCAGCAGTTTCCCAGCTCAGCTGTGCAGCTACTGCGTAGGAGAAGTGCGGCTATGCCTGATTGGCCAGAGGAGTTCCTCTCAGGTGTTCCCAAACCGTCCAACCCTGCTGATTATAAAGTTCTCTCCCCGATCATAAATTTTAGTCGCTTGTTCTTTGTCCAATGAGAATACTGGTCACAGTTGCCTTGAGCCCACAGCAGCCTGTTTGCCTCTCAACTGTGCTATATACACTGCCCGTCCATAAAAAAAAAAAAAAGTTTTTTTGGATATAAATAAACAAATACTATGATTGGATCATTATTGCTGCAATTAATATGTTCCAGCTGGCAGTAATTATTTTAATCCTAACTGATGATGTGAACTGACAGCTCGTCAGTTCTTTGAAAAAAATCATGCCGGAAGACTTATCCTTTGGCAGTGTTAAAGATGTTTAACAAAGATGTTGTTAAAGGGCAAGTTAGTGGTTTGCATTGTTATGGCCCCAATTTGTTATTACATTTATGACAGCAAAGGATGACAGACACAGTTTTAAAACTTAAACACATTTAATCAAACAAAGACTTTTAACTAATCTTCTATCTACTCTACTGACCAAGATTGATATATACAACAAAAAAATATTTACAGTCCCTTTGGTTGGGTTGCTTGGTGATGTTCCTGGTGAGGAAAATGCTCCAACACAGGCAAAAATCCACAAAAAGCTACACAGGTCTTAAAAAGAGTGACAGGTCTGGTCAAATGTATCTTTCTGCTTGCAATTTCTCCTACTACTCTACTCCCTCAATTTTCCTCCTTATATACTCTTTTGCAGACCCCTCCCATATTTAGACCTCTTTTTTTTAAATTCCCTGGGACTTGTCCCAGACATGCCCAAGACATGCCCAAACCTATCTCCAGTCTGGGCTTAAAATAAGAAAGGTCAATACTGCCGTCTAGTGGCTTGTATTCGCATTACAGCATCAAGCAGAGTAAACAGTGAATAAGGAAAACAAGCTTGAGGAATCATTTTCACACCGAAATTTGCCACCACCAAGACCTGACCTTAACCGCATGGAAAGTCATTGGGACAGCAGAGTGGTTCAACCGTGTCGCGTGAAGACAAGATCTTAAGCCAAAAACAAACTCTTTAGCAAGCATTGGCCTGAGGCAGGGCCAATGGGCATAACTGCATTTTTTTGCAGTGAAATATTTTGGTAATTTGTAGAACTATATATTGTTGAATAGTATTCTGACTGCACAAGCCATTTTGTGACGCGAATACGACAGCAAAAATAGCTTTTTAAAAATGTGTCTTAACAACCCTCAGCCTGACTACGCAGTGGGTTCCATCATATAGCATTGTTCAGATTTGTCAATGTAAGATAAAATCGATGTTCTTACTTCGGTAATGGTCCAAACATAAAAACATGTTTTAGGTTTCAATCCGCAAAACAAGCAAGCATGGAAAATGTTACTAAAGCAACATTCAGGTAAAAGCTGTGTGTCTTCGCAAATATCACGTCAATGAGCATTTTTACTCACGATGCACACAGATGCAGTGCTAGTAATTGTACAGTTGCCTTTTTGGAACAAAATGCACCTATTGGCTGTTATGTGCTGATCTATTAGAACAGTAAGTGTTTCAGTCTATCAGTCCTCACTCCAAAATAAAAAGAAAATCAAATTCTTTTAGTTTACGCAGGTTGTTGCCTAAAACTTTCAAAAGATGGATGTGTATGGTGGCCAACGGAGTAATGTTTTTACGAGGAGGAATTGTTTCAATGGTTTCTGATAAGGAGTGGATTTTGTCAATTACAGTAAACAATGGAGTTTTGGAAGCAAATTTTTCATGTATTTACAATTGCACACCTGTGCAGGGAATCGGAACAGTATTTTCCAGTGAAAATTTTGCTATGTATGGGGAAGGCGACCTGATTGAAGGAATTTGTAAAGCTGTTTTAAAAGCGAACGCATCTGTGGCTAGTAATGCAGGTCTCTCAAAAATTGATTGCTGAAACACGTGCAAAGATAACAAGAGAAAAATCCATAAAATATGTGTTTTTTCTTACGCAGTCATAATATTTGTACCTGCCGGTTAGCCATCTGGCTGTGACTTTATCATTTCACTGGGCTGATGAGGCTTTGTCTCTGTGCCATAGTGGCAGAGGAAGCATAAATCTCTTTTTTTGACTGACAAATACTAATATTACCAGTGTTGTGGCTGAATTTAGGTAATGTTCTTTGTAATTCTGACAATTTGAGAGCAATCTACTGAGTGTCACCTTTCTAACGAGACCATGGTAATGCCTGTGGTCAAAGTGGTTCAAGAACAGTATGCATTTTAGTTTGGGAGGAAATTTGGTCAGGAAAGGGCTGATGAATTTTCATAGCCTTTGTGATTAGCAAACCGCTCAGAAGTTCCTCTGAAGTCCTCCTAAAATACTACTTGCATTTGAGCAAGTACACAGAGTTTCTGTGACTGCAAATGTCATGTTTCTCCTTGCTCAAACAAACTTGTACATTAAATATATCTTTAGCCTATTATTGTAAGTGACACCTCTCAGTTTTTTCATTATTTTTATTGTATTGTGCTGTTAAAATAATTTGATAGTGCTGCTGAGAAACCTAAAGTAGTGTGGTACGATGTGCTGTATTCATGCTCTTGAAGTAACTCGCATTTACTCTTAAACAGGCCCAGGTCAACATCATTCCAGTTTTGTTTTTTCCCCTCTCCATTTTCCACTTTGGGAAGGGTGACGTGTTCAACAAAATATTTGTGGCCACTTTGATGTTTTTGCCTGCTTAATTAAGTGTGATGTCATGTTTGTGGAGTTTTCTAATGCTTTTCACTCAGGACGATAGCCATTGCATACCGCAATTCCTCAATGGTAATTTCCTCTTTTTGTCCCTTTATCTGTTTTTTTATTTTTTAATATTCCTTGGCATCATGTAGTTTTGTTTTGTATGGGATCTTATTTGGGGATAATAAAGTTGTTTGAATGTGAGCATTCGTTTCTCAGCGAATGTGATTCACCGAGAACAAAATATGTAAATTTAGCGGCTTTACTTGGACAAATAAATATTGCCTTTGCTTTTGCATATTCGCTGTGCTAATTTGTCATGACTTTGTTTGCTAAGTCTAACACCTAATGTCAGCTCATAATGAGCCCAAGGCTCAGTTCTCGCTGTGTCTTAAAGGAAGATTTCATTCCCCCCTCCTGAGTTACTGAGCCCCCTGCCAAACTCTGGAAATGGATGTAGTCTTATTCCCAGAATCCAATTTTCATCTTCATAACTGCCTCCTGAATGGACTCTACTCCGCACAGACACCCAACCCTTGCTGAAACAGTGGTCTCAGTTCTGATTGGCTGGGACAATTTTCGGTGGCGTGACTGAGCTTAACAACCAAAGATTGGTTATTTTGCACTGTTCAGTCAATAGGGGAGGCACCGACAAGCAAAGTTGAATTTGTATCCGCTATCCTGGCATTATGGGTTTTTGGCTAAATGTCAGAGGGTCGTCGTGCCATATGTCAAATATGGTCATTCCTTGCATTTGGAAATGTCAGAATATCATTTGCCCTGATAGATAATTAGCATTAATAAATAAACTCCAACTTTTATGTTGAATTTTTGTTGGAATTCAGGGTCTAAACAAGAAGAAAAAAATAATCAACTGCTTGTCTCCACATTTAAATGAGTATACATTCAGAATGGAAAACTACATGGAGAAACAGTTGACTGTTTTAGCTACTCTCAGGTACATTCTTACTTCCTTTCATCTCTTTAGTGTGATTTGATTCATTAGTTCTACTGTGTACTGAAAATAAAATGTCATGAAAACGTAAAGATTCCATGGGGAATATTAACTGCCTGATTTTCTTTGATTTGTATGATTGTATGAAAGGAGAGCTGAATAGATTTGTATGAAAGACGGCTAACAGAATAGATCAAAATGCCTTTCTGTAAAATTTAAGTAATACAAGACATGAAAAATTTGCATTTCAAAATCAGATGCCAAGTCTCGTACAGCCAGCCTCTCGCGCAGCCATGGCTCTGAGAATGTGGCATTTTGTTTGGGGAAGCAGGAAAACCCTGCCTAGCATGTAGATTGACGTGCAGCTCGACTGAGCACAAGTCACCAGGCAGAAAGCATCAAAACAAGTTTCTTGTAATGTTTGAATTCTCTGACTGTTGCTTTCAGGAAGTGGGTGGAATTTCTGTAGCAAACAGCCAATGATAATTGCAAGAAAAATTGGCGCTACTTTCTTCATCCGGTTGTCAACCCTCGGATTAGAGGTACTTGGGAGCTCAACTGCTAGCCGAGGCAGATGTCTAACACCATGACACTCGGTGTTCTGTTCTTGAGTCATGGAAACTCTAAAAGCGTTATTGCAAGGAGTCTTTCATATCTGCAATTAGTCACATCAATCAGTACTTTCCGTTGAATTTTGAGTTCTTCCTGTTAGTTATGAACAAAATTTATTTACTCTTACATTCAATACATCTGTGACTTATAAAGCATAATAATTTTGCATAGATCAGTTGTAAATAGGGCCGACATAATACTTTTCACGTGCATAGTGAAAAGATAATACAAATGTTGAAATAAAAATTCTGAAATAAAATCATTAATCATTAAAAATCATTAAAATCATTTTCTGCAACTTTGGTTACATCTGTTTCATCAGGTTGTGTAAAAATTCAGCAAGAAAAGTTTGAGGGGTTTGTGCAAATTCAAGATTGTCTTGAACTTATTCCTGTAGTTATATTCTGGATTCCTTGAATTGAAATTATAGTCATTTCAGGCTTACATTGGAGTAGCCCTTCCTGTTAAGATAATATTTTAGCTACTATGTGCAGTACTTTGTAGTTTACGCATTAATACTACAGTAATGTTGGTGACATTTGGTAGAGGGATATGTATGGCCATTTATAAAAAAAAAAAACAAAAAAAAAACACATTTATTCAGAAATAAAAACAATGACCTATGCAGCGCTCAAGTTATCGGACACTGTGACGATTTCCTTCTCATAAAAAATAGTCTGAAGGAAAACCTGCACCTAGTGACATTGCGGACCACAGTTGTTCGCTCTTATCTCATGGATGTAAATATATAATTTGTCTACAGTTAACCACACTTTTTAGGAACTGTAATGCATATTTCTGATGGACAAATTTAAGTATCTTCCCCTGTGTACTTTACCTGTGTGGTTTGTTTTTCTTTAAAGCTCTCTCTTTCAAGGTTGAATGAGATGAACATTCTCATTTTAGAAGCGGTTGTGACCTTGTCTGACTTCAGAATCATAACAGAGCAATCTTGGGCATTCCGCTTCAGGCCCTCAGCTGCAGTCTGCCATTTTGTGTCCTTGAACACATTTAATTGGTCTACTTTTCCGTTCCATCATTTTTGCTGAATTTGAAGGGGTCACACACTGATTACTTAGTCTGCCTTAATTGTGTGACCCCAACCAGGAATATCAGCAGCACACCACTGAAAAACACCCATACCTCAGTAAAATCAGGACCTACCGCATATCTGTCTTTGAAAAGGAAAAACAGTTTTCCACCATTGCCTTACTGATTAAACACTGCATAGCACCACCAGGGCTTTTTTTTTATTTTTTATTAAAGCTCATCACAAACAAGAGTCTTTTAATATTTGCAGTCCCCACTAATGAGGAAATCAAGGGAATTCAGTTCACACCACTCAGCCACTTTGCATATGAAGCTGTCCATCTGTTTCAAACTTAACCACAGAAACTTTGCATAATTCATGGCAGCATTTAACCAGGAACATATCATCATGCCTTTTATTTTTTTTGCAATATTTTATTGGTTTGTTTTAATGAGGTCAAATACTGCTGAAATATGTACCCTTCTCTCCTGAAATCAAACACTATTGAAAGGTAGGCAGAGCTGAGCGGAGATTTAGCGGATGAAACAATCCTCCGATCAGCAGCGCAAATGGAATGAAATTTCAATCAATAGAAATTCAACATTTGAGTTCAATTAAGGGGAAGTAAGCCATAAATGCTGACTCCTCTCATTGAACGCCTTGGCTTGGAAAAAGCGAATAAATATTGGTTAGTTGTCATTGCTCACATTTATTGTTTGTTACTTAGCTTGGTCATTTCAGTTTGAGCAGAGGGAAAACGGGTCTTCTACAACAAAATTTGCCTTGCAAAGCAGTATACCAGAGTACAGACATCAACTGGGTTGACCTCAATGTGGTGCAGTTTTTGTTGTGAAATGAGACTCAAGATTTTTGTCTCCGAGTTGAGGCTAATAATTTGAAACAGTACCCTTATCTTGGTTAAGGTCCAAAACCTTCTACCTGATGTCTCCTGACTGATTCGGAGCTGGCGAAAAAGTGTGTTTGAATGTTGGGAATATTGTTGTTTTATGTGTGTGTTGTTTACAGTGATTACTTTGTGTATGTGTGTGTGTGTGTGTGTGTGTGTGCGTGTGCGCGTGCGTGCGTGTGTGTGTGTGTGTGTTTGTGTGCGTATGTGCTTCTGTCTGTGCGTGTATTCCCTACGTTCATTTTGCTTATTTCCTTAAATAAGTCTTAAAATTTTAATATTGTATATACAGTATTTGGCCCAGATTTTTACTAAAAGAGAGCCCACCAATCTTTTGGGTTGTATAAAAATTCAGGTTGGATTTACTGACATTGATTAGGGCAATTTTACATCATGTTTTTGCAAATCATCCAACTTACAGATGTGTGGTCTATAAAAAAATGAGGTACCCGAGACGTGCAATCTCAAAGGGGTCATTGTATGAAATTAAATGTTCTGATTGTGCCGCGGTTATTATAATTATTATTGGAATTTTGCCCAGACTCGACGTTCGGGGCCACACCCACGCGGAGTAACATTTGCAAAAGGGCCACAGTAAGACTTCAGCAGTAAATCAGAAGCGCGAGCGCGCCTCGGCAGCGAAGAAGAACAGCTGTGTGGCCGGACCGGTAACAAAATTACAGATGAGCCGAGGGGCCTTTGTGGATTAAAGAGAATGCAGCTGAGAATTGGACTTGCTGACAACATTTATGAAATTCACTCTACCATCTGGAGGATTTTTTTTTTTTTCAAATGGAGCAATTGTGTGTAAGAGAGGGAGAGGAGGGGGAGAGAGACGACCCTAAACTGCTACTACAGTATTCATTTCAACACCGAAATTACAAAGTGGCGCGGGACTGTGAGTCTTATAGGGCAAGCTGTTTGGGGGAATGGCTCCATCTGGGGAACCTAAAAAGACCAGCATTGTTCATCGTACCTGAGGAGAGAAAGGTTGTGTAACCAGGTTAGATTTTTTTGGCTAGGTTTTTTTTTTCTCTTGGCTGTTCAACATGACCTTTACTTTTTTTTTTAAATGAAGCTGAACGAGGGAAGGCAAGAAAAAAATTCAGCATCCTGAATTTTGACGTGAAGCCCTTTTTTGAAATGTGGGTGCCGTACGGTGGTCCCGGGACAGTTTTGGAGATTTGCTTTTCGCATATTTGGTTCTCGGTGTGCTCGCTCTGTGTGTTTAAACTCGCAGTGTTCGAACCTTGACTGAAGGTTCCGCTTCAGATTCAAGAGCAGCTAACACTCATGGGTCCAGGATTCATTGCTTAGCGACCGGTGAATATAATTTCTCCTGCCGTTCTAATGCAAGGCTGTATTTGGGAAACTGCAAAGCTAAATATGGGCTCCTGATTTGCAGAGTGGACTGAAATTACCCAAGAAGCCATTAAGATACTTTTGCACGGCCAGTAATATTGGCGTTGGAAATCAGATGAAGTAAGTAATTATGGCGTCGCATTTACAGTGTGATGGTTTTATAATTACAAGAGCTGCGGATGCTATAATTGCTGAAATTGTGGAGTGGTGTTCAGAAGTAAGCTGCACTCCTTCTAATGCAACCCCAAGTAATTAATTGAAAGCCTCTTTAGAATATTGTTTTGTGATTATATCATTAGCATTTATTGTTAATATCTATTCATAACTGGTGTAATGTTGAAAGGGTGACAGAAATATTCATTAAATTATAGATCCAGAGAATATCAGGAGAACATACTGCTGAATTTCAGCCCTGTAATGAATACTGTACATACCGTCAACCTTTCGACCTTTAACCCTTCTGCCTAGTTGTCGAAAGACATTTCTGTCACCATTGACTCACTGGTAGAACCACAGTATTCATACACTTAATGAAGTCTTTGATCAGTCGGTACACGAAATGTGTATTACTTGATTTCAATTGTTGTAGTGGCACAGTATAGTTGAGTGGTACAGTATAGTTGGAAGAAAACTGACCAGGAAAAGTGTAAATGCTGGGTTCCCCAGTGGCACATCGGTCTAAGCGTGCGCCACAAAGGGCTGTGTCCTTCCCGCGGTGGCCCGGGTTCGATTCCGAGTTTGCCACATGTCTTCCCCACTCTTTTCCCGCCTTTCTTGTCGCTGTCGACTGAATACTGTCCAATGGAGGGGAAAACCCCCAAAAAAATCTTGAAAAAAAAGTTTTAATGCTGTATAATCACAATATTCTAACTTAATATTCCAATGCTTTTGTAAAGATCACGGATAATAGAAAGAAATCCAGTTCTAAAACATGGTTTAAAATTTTCAAGAAACTTTCTCTGAAGTTCTACTCTTTAAAGTGCAAAAATACCCCCAGCGGGCGGTCTTTATGGTGTAATGCTTTTATTGTGGGCTTCGCCGACTTCTGTGGCCGAGATTGGCGAATGACACTGCGTTCCAAGGACGTCAGTGTGTTTGGTGGCGGACAAGCACACTGTGGGAGACCAAAGGAGACGCAGGACGTTCCCCATCTGTGTGCGGTTTGACATTATTTACCGTGTGTTCTGACGCGGGGTGCCTTCTCCAGTGCTCACAGCGCAGGGTCTCACACATCCCGGCCAGGCTAACAGAGTAATGTGCGGGGTGAGCGGTCAGGACTCTGCGACGCTCCACCACACTAATGTCCTCTTCAGGGAGGTGACGTCTGTCTGTCCCCAAATACCTGCCCCGTCCTCCAGCCGCCCGGACACAGGAGGTGACCGAGACAGAGGACTATCGGACTGAGACGTTCTCATTCCCGTCCGCACGAAGATGGACGATTGCGCTTACGCGCACATCACGCTCCCAAGAAGAATACACCGACACATAGAAAAATACCCAAGCACACGCACATACATGTAACACACGCATACCTTCCAACACAGATAGATAGAGGAGCACAGGCACACAGACACAGCTGCGCATACACACGCGCACAAGTATTATTTCTCCTCGCGCCCTCTCAGACAGTTAACTTTGGGGACTCTCTTAATCGCTATCATGAGAATTATGCCACCATGTTGTCAGCCCCCCAGCCTTCCATGTCGCTCGGGTGGGTCGGAGCCAGCCTTGCCCCGCTCGCGTCACACCCTGCCAATGAGCCTCACACGGCGCTGGCTTGACAAATGACTGGGCCCTAGCCTTAATGATACTTACCACTGCACATCCTGCCCCAGACGCCCTTAAACACCGCGTTAGTCCTGCGGTGTCCTGTCGAAATCCACGATTAATAGCCCGGTTTATTTTTAGCCCCTACTAAACGTGATATTTCGAAGTCGCGGTGACTTAAAAAACACATTGCTGCTAACCAAGGGGACGCAAATACTAAAACTGTGGTGTAGGAAGCCAAATGGTTTCTGGCATCGAATAGCATGCGTCTTCTTCCTTAAAGAATAAAAATAAATGATTAATTTATGCTTTAAAATGTGTGTTTGCAAGTCCGTGGGCAAGTGCACTTGTTTTTTAAACACTGCTTTAACTAAATATTGGCTTCGTGTCCTAAAAGTATAAAATGAAATAACTGTGTTCTGCCCTCTGTTGTATTCCAGAATGGATAGCATACTGGTGCATTTGCCAACTTTACACCGGATGTCTGGCCAAAAGTGTCTGCTGCAGCCAACTGAGCTTTAAACAAAAATCAAAGTTTCACTTGTCATTTTGTGGTTTGGCAGCGAAGTTATTCAGATTTCAAACTCAAGTGGCTTTTATTAGCGCTTTTCCTCTAAAAAGATTTTTTTTTCAAATTACAAGAAAAACAATGGCTTGCCATTAATAGCCTGTGCCATGTGAATATTTCATACAGTCTTACTGAGTCAAATCACTTTTTGAAACTGGGTACTTGATTGTGGCGTGCTGAGTTTTGAAGCGGCGCTCAAATGTGGAATATTCCATCCTGCGGGTTTCCGTCTGCGCGTCTGGGTTATTCTTCCGTCCATTACGCGTACGCGCGTCGGGCTGAATTGCCGCTCGATAAATGAGAATGTTCTCATTTTTAAAATCGAATTTAAGTGAAAATGAACATGTAGGGGGGGTGGAGGAGAAAGCCTGTGAGTGTGGGAAGAGGGCGAGGGTGGGGGTTTTCGAGAGAGTTGAAATCTGGGAGGTACACGAAACGGAAAGACGGACGGGGAGAGAGCTCAACCCGCGTCAGGTTTGGGCCGTTTTCCTCGCCCACACCCCCGCTGGTCCTTTTTAGCGCTGAAGCTGTTTCTTAAACTGCGGATGGAGCTCTGAAAGGCACCACTTTGGTAGGCCACTCCAACCTTTTGTTTCAGTCCGAGGAATTTTCGAAGACAGAATGAATCTCATTCGCAGAGGAGTAGCTGCACTCCAGGCTTTTGAGGATGGAAAAGAGAAGAGGGGCCCTTTCGAGTACCTGGGGCCAAGTAAGAGTGTGTGTCCGCCGCCTGCTTTTGTGCAGCTGCTCACATCAACCTGGTGCTGCCGCTGCTTCTCTCGTTTCCTTTTTTTTCGATTACTTATTGCTGTTTGTTGGAATTACCGAGTGGCGAACAGGTCCTTTATTTGACTCGGGGACACTGTAGTGGAGGGTATTTTTGGGGTGTGTATGTGTGTGTGTGTGTGTGTGTGCGTGTGTGTGGAGGGGGTGTGGTGGAGAAGATTGGAGGAGGTGGAATCCTCCACTTAAATTGCCGCCCTCCCGGTGAACTGAAGCAAAATTAGTATCTGCTTAGAGCCGGCCCCAAGTTTCCCAAAGCTTCCCAAGCGGGGATTGTTTGGGATAAGTGCTCAATCCCAAGCCCTGCTTTAGATCCTAAATCCCCCCCACCCCCCCCAAGTGTTTTTGGGAGGCCCTCTGGCGCATTCCCCCGGTGGTCCTTCGGAAAGCCAGGTGTCCGGAATAATCTCCAGCTCTCGCCCCAACAACCTCCCCATTCCTCCCCCAAACTAACCTTCCTCCTCTGCCATCAGCTCCCACAACCTCAGTTCCTTTGCTCTTAGCCTGAGTGGGGAATGGTTTGTCAAGAGCCGTCCTGTGAGTTAACTGCAAGTTGTAAAGTGTTTTGAGCAAACCGGACATTTTTTTCCAACTCCCCGTTCATCATTTGAATGTGTGCCTCTCAGCCGGGGAAACTCATTGCCGCTCAGGTGCAATCAGTTTTTTTTTTTCTCTCTCCTCGCTGTGGTCTCAGCGAGAGTGTGTTAATGGTATAATGGAGGATGTTTTCGCTATTTTTCCTTGTGGCGAACCCTGACGCTCGGCGCAATCAAAGACGTGGGAAAATAACCGACCACGCAAAACTGCTCCCGTTGCCCGACTCTGACTTAATGGCAGCCGTCGTTGCTCAAATATCAATCAGTTTACCAAAATAGATGGCTTTCTCCATGCAAGTGACTATCCAATGGCCATTATGTTTAATGAACAGTCCCTTGCAGACGTTCGTATTTATTTACTGAATCCACTTTACCAGACAGCGGGACACTCGTTTTTTTATTTTTTATTTTAGTGAGTTTGCCCCCAAATTAATTAGTCTGTAATGTGTTGTGCCATTTAATGACAATTACTTTTACTGTTATCATTTTACTTTGTTTAATGCTTCCCCATTTCTTATGCCCTCCCGGTGACACCATTACCAGCTTCTCATTTCCTTCTCAATGTTTTTTTTGACTTACAGAACATACATATTTATTTCAAGTATGGGGGCTGGCTTTGTGTGGCAGTTCTCTAATTGTTGGAACGGCTTCCAACTGCTCCTTTACCCAGCGAAACGTCCAGGAATTGCCTCGCGCGCTTCCTTGCCAGGTTCTTGTTCCTAGCGGTGATTAGCGAAAAATATGTCCGCAATATGGGTTTCTTCCTGTCCAGCTGTTCCACAGCCAGTGTTATTGCAGCGGTTTTCGGTTCGGGCGACAGGTTTCTGACTGTCTCCTTACCGCTATCAGTGAGAAACTCATCAGAAAGATTGAAGGACAGCATTCAGGAGCCATCTGTACAAAAAGCTTGTCTTGCATATATCTCTATCTCTCGATATTCAAAGTGCCACTTAATTCTCTTCTCTGTGCTTATATTTGCCGGAATTATTTCAGGATAACCACGCTCACATAAAAAGACAAATTGGCTGAAATGTGGGAGGATTTAGAAAAGATAGCTCAGAGAATTACGATGGATTTTCTTTTCTTTTTTTTGAGCCAGTCTGTTTTCACGCCCAATTTGGATTGTTTTCGTTGTATTTTTAGGTGGCCCTATTGCTGCAGTGTCCTGTCATTTCAAAAGAGTGCGCAGAAAAGACATAGGACTATACGAGTGAAATGTTGCGGTGTTAACTCTGTGAAGAGCAGATGAGGAGTTATTGGACCCATATGTACTCTGTGAGAGATCAATTAACACCGGCCACTTGACTGTGTTTTTATGGCCACTCTCTACACTACAGCGCACACATCGGGTCTCTCATTCCCTGCTGAAATTTATAGATGCCTTCTGTGTTCAGACTCACCAGACCTTCACAAAATTACTGTAAATGACCATTTTTGACACTTTGCTTGACTTGTCTAATTTTCTCCCGAATGACTACACTTTTATACATTAATGCTGAAAATTACTCGCAAGATTCATATTCAGAGTTTTCTGAAGTTTAAATCCTCATAGAAAAGGGTCCATTTCTGTCTTTGAAACCGCTGTGGAGCCCCACACCTTTGTCTGCTGATAGTACAGGACTTTTGAAACATGCAAACAATGTTTATTGCATATTTCCCATTTTAACTCACCTTTTCTGGAAAATTCATCCAATATCAAGAGACAAAATTACCTTGTGGTATAAGGCTCTTTCTGCTTATAAAAGGAGAATCCTGGGGGAAAATTCTAGACGCTGAAAACCTACACTTATATGCCCATTGCTGTGCTACATGGCCAAAACTGTTTGCACATCTAACAACTCATTCAAAAATCATGGACATTTTAAGTTATTTGAAGAGTCATTATTTTCCTGCTAGAGGCCTGGCCCAACCATGACAAACAGCCCCATCTATTAAGTGTCTGCATGCTTCTGACTGTGTTTCAGGACTGCATTGGTATAGCCAGGCTTTGATTTGTGACGACAGGGAGCTTCTCGTGTGAAGAAAGATACACTGCTTTAATTGGACATTAGTCAGACTGGCTGGGCCAAGAAAGGCCATGTACTGGCAATTTAAAGTAAGAATTAAAAGTGAGGCGCTCTTTGAGTTCACACTGACTGAGTTATTGTCTTTGGGCTGCCGCAGCGGTGCCAGTATGTTAACCTTCTCTGTAATTACTGACAGATGTTTTATTAGTTACTCGTATTTTAATTGTCTTGATGGCAGCAGCTTGATGGCCCACTGTGTGAAACGCTGCAGTGGATGGCGTTGCAGATGCCGCTGATGACATCGCTCGACATGATGCCATCTGATGAGACCGACATGGACGTGCGGGTCCATTGGACCCTCAGGCTTATCATTGTACATTGAATTAGCACATTTCATGCAACCCAGCAATTTTGCCCCATTATTTGTGCAGTCTTTATAGCGTGGCAAAACTCGCCAGAAGTCTCGTCTGAGGTTCGTCCACAGAGCCCGTCCTCATTAGCGTTAGCACGCGTGCATTTGTTTCTCGCGCACGCCCTCAGGTTGATAAGAACCACGAACAAAGCCATGATTAACCTTGAGTTGTCGACAGTCATTGGAATGTTATCTCAATTTGCGTTCTTTGCACAGCAAATAGGACAACACAGAGAGCTCCTCGTGTCATTATTAATTTTAGAGTAATTTGATAGTCTCTTGCTTTTGTGTTCACCTAAC
The DNA here is from genome assembly GCA_029721435.1 of Gymnothorax reevesii. Classification (NCBI taxonomy): domain Eukaryota; kingdom Metazoa; phylum Chordata; class Actinopteri; order Anguilliformes; family Muraenidae; genus Gymnothorax; species Gymnothorax reevesii. Next base: position 52,049,504 of record CM056574.1, read on the forward strand.
CATGCAACATGCACTTTGCTTGCCATGAGTGTTTTTTTCCCTGGGATTGTTTCATCCCCAATTAAATTGATTTGTGTAATACACTTGCACGTGTCAGCTGTTGTAATATAAGACATAATTGCTTTCAGCTTCAACTTGAATTTCTGTCCCTGGGTGTCAATCGAAGGTTGAATTTGACAGGTCTTAGTGCAAGGACACCTGGCTTTTTCTTGAGAACAAGGGTTCTGCCATTCAATTTTAACACTTTTCTGTGTCAACATTATGCTCTTGTGATAAGCCTTAGGGCCTGAAAACAACTTACCTTAAAAATCTTCCAGCTCTTTTTCTATCTGACTCTGTGTTAGTGAAAACCATTTTGAAATAAGCATGTGTTTGCATTCTGCGTGGTGTTAGTGCTGTGGAGACTGGGCTCTGGGGAAGCCGGTCTGTGAGCAGCACAAATACAGACCTTCACCGTGTTTTTATGAGCGCACACAGGCTAAAGTCTTTTATTACTGTGTTTGAAAATCAATATTTTAATACAGTAGCTATGTTATGGCTCCTCTCCAATTGTGCTACAAACAACTGGCCCCTTAATTACAGAATCGCACTACAATATAAACACTGTAAACTGTACAAGCACACCACCCGGTGATTCAGGCAAGCACAAGTGATTTCGACCAATTGCTGAGTAGGCGCTTAGCAAAAAAATTGTTGATTGGTTTACCTGATGCAGTCCAATGCAGGATGTTTGCCATCACGCGATTGCATTTGTGTCAGCTAACACCCCTTCGACTATCAAAATGGGGAACTTGGTACAGTAGCCATATTGCGATAAATGCTTTCTTCAGTTGTCATTTCGTTCCTGTTCCAGAAGCAGCCATTTGCTCTCTTGGCGATTTACCAGGTGCAGTTATTTAGACTCTTGAAGATACTGAAAGTTGTTGCCAGGTCTCATATCTGAACCACATGTGCTGAGTTAACACTATTCCTAACCCGCCGCATACATTAGCATCGCATATCCTTATCTTACTGCTCCATTGGCAAGGAATGCATCCTGAAAGGTGACTTTTTTGTCAAGAGAGTTGTGTCTGTTCGAATTCTGTTCTGCAGGTGCTGCAATGGAAGGATAAAAAAACCTTGGCACAAGCTGGATATACTCAGTAGCTCTGAGGGAATGGTTTCCTTGTAGTTAATGTTTTTAAGGACTTTAGCGAACACAGAAAAAACACAATGAGCTGGGAACTGTGTACGGGTGATTCAAAAATGCTTTTTTGTTCTTTTTGTGTTTTTTTCCCCCTCAGGAACACCGCCAGACGGATCTTGCACGCGTGACCGTATTGAAGCATTAATGACTCTTCCCAGCCCATCTATGTTCTTATGTGAGTAGAGCTAAAACACGTACTCTGCTACAACCATGTATAGTCTGGCATTTCTCTACATGACGTGTGATTTGACGTTTACGAGCATTGTTTCACTAGACACTATTGAGATTCCAGCATTCAGTGGTGGGACCAAAACAGGTCGTCACTGAGCCCGTAGTGGTGCTAAGTCCGTAGAGTTGCCGAAAGCGATGTTCAGATCAGGTCCTCTCGTCCCATAATGGGATATCAATGTCAGGTCTTAAAGTTTTGTTCCTGTCTGCTTTGAAAAATTCACATTCTGGTCTGAAACCTACTCAATATGCCTGGGGTTTGTATGATAATGAACTGAGACCCGAGTCCGTTTCATTATTTTTTTTGTCTCCTCTCATACGTTTCATTTGGAAATGATAATCACTTTTCCAGCAGCCCTTCCTTCCCCAGCTGCTTGAGTTTGTTAGCTTCCATTACAGTTAACGGGCGAATCAAAGCAAGAAAAACCTTTGTGTGAGTTACAAATGCTGAACAGGACAACTAATTTCCCTGGACAATTCGCGCGTCGGGGCGAGCTTCTCTTATTCCCTCCCCGTCCCGTGCGCTTATCGATCCGCCCGCGGAGAGTGCTCCGCTCGCCGCGCCGCATCATTTGAAACGACCGTGTTACTGCATTTGACCGGAGCACATAAAACAATAGCCGCCTGACAGCGACGCCCAAGGGTCCCCGTCCGCTGTTGGTTTTAATCTGGCGAAGCGTCATCTCCGCCGCCACCCAAACGGGTTTGATCTATTGACTTCGTTAAAGGGATCGGCACGCTTGACCTATTGAGGAACTGTGGGTGGAGAGTGCGAGGAAATGGCGAGTTCTCAGAAGCCTACCCCCCTCCCCTCACCTCTCCGAAGCCTCCCGGTTCCACCTCCTCTCAGCCTTCCTGGGGGAGGGTGATACCAGATTGACATGTTTTATGTCCAGGCCTGCAAGGGCATGCCTATCTAACACTGGCCAAAGAGCTCAATTCCTGATATTCTAATAATCCAATTGCGAATTCTTAGAAGCCAATGATGTGTTTAGCTTCAGTCGGGTATTTCAACCCCTCACTGATAAGAGGCAATGTTTTCAGAGCCAAGTGTTCCATCTGCTAATATTTTTCCACAGATATTAGGTGTTCTCAAGCATGTTACACCACCTGCATTTTTTTTTACCAATCTGGTGATCAGTGTGATTCCTAAGCTGATCCATTTCCTGCAAGCCCTCAGTAACACGTGCTGCTTTTCACCATGCAGTTTGACCAGTGCAACCTTTCGGTCATTGTGCCAGAGGAGTACAGTGTAAACCCTGACAAGTGTGGTGAACTCAAATGTTTTGTGGAAACCGATTACCTCAAAAAAACTGAGCTTGCCAACTAAATGATCTTGTGGTCACAGCACTTAAAAACATGATAAAAAAAACTTTGCCTTTTTTTATGTTCCTTCCACACAATGTAATTAAGTTTGCCAAAACAATTTTTTTGAGGTAATCAGTTTCTACAAAACATTTGAGTTCACCACACTATCAAGGCTTACTGTATAGGTTTGTGGGTAGGATTTGTTTACAGTCCTGTTTAAAGCCTGATAAACCTAGGATAGTCGTCCCTACTGACTGGATTCCAGTTTCCCTTGTGTGACCCTGCAGCCAATTAGTCTCTACCCAGTGGTTGTCCGCACCGTCAGCCAGTTGATTTTCTGGGACTGGTACTCAGACTAAATGGTCTTTCCTCAGACTGCAGCTCTGTACCTGAATGAGCCACCCTGTACTCATGTAAAAAATTTAATTATAGCTTTTAAATCTCTTAAAATGTATTATGTCTCCCGTTTGTTTTTGTCCGGTTTCCCATGTGCGTCTGTGTCGGCATTCCCACCATCTCCGGACCATAACTCGGAAACCGTTTGATATATTCCCATGAAAATTTACAGACATTTGCATCTGATCATGTAGATGTGCCTTTTTTATTTGGAGGTGATTAACCTTTCTAGTTTCTACCTAAATGTCTGTGAACATCAATGGGGGTGGGGGCTGCGTTGGGGTGGGGGGAGACATTTGTTTTTGTTCTTTTTTGCCTTGAAAACAATGTTTAATTTAAAAATATGTTAGCAGTAGGACAATGGCACTGACCAAAAAAATACAAAATCAGAATTGTGACCTTCAAAAATAATGTATATGTTAATTCATTATTTTTTAATCAAACTGCAATGATGTGTCACTGTAAACTTATCCACTATTTAGTAAACACCATCTTTCTATCATTTCATAAGTCAATCATTGTTACTGATAATGCGCTCAAGAACACATGCATATCCCATCACTTCATTGATCCAAGATTGTTTGCCTCAGGTTATGATTAACTTGTTGAATATGGAAAACAGAGTACAACAAATTAAGGAATCAATATGCCTTTCACTTTTTTGGAAGAGCTATAAATGTGCCACCGTCCCTCTGTCAAAGGTTGAGCCATCAGCATGCTGTCACTCGTCATGTGGGGTTTTCACATCCAACTATTCATAATCTGGACAGATATTACAGCCAAGGACTATCCATCAAGGATCTGTTGCAATGTGTGATGCAACGTAATTCTGCGCTTTGCCAAAACCTGGACATCGTGCTAATGCATCTTTATTAGCGTTTGCGCTTGGCACAGTTCTGCTGCAAAGCCTGTCCTTAAAAACCCATTCTGTGGAGCTCGTTGGTAGCTTATCCTTATTAGAAAGTTATGTAGCAAAACTGTAGCAAAGCACCCGGTGGTGGGGCACTACATTTTGTACTTGTGTCTGTCTCTCCCTGTCAATCATATTCAAATTTGGCATACTTCATTATCATGAATAGGCTCATGAGTCCACCAAATTTCCATGATTGACATTGCAGCCAGGGAAGAGGCGTATTGTTTATTTTGCTCAGATCCCGGAATATGTTGTCTGCTTCTTTGACTCTATTTTCTTGAAGAAGGATCTTTTCATTTCTCAGTTTTGGTGGAGAATTGGATAAAATTGTTGTATGCCAAGTCTGCTGTCAATTAGATTTAAGGTTCAAAAGAAGAGCCCTTATTTATTTGTTTGCTGCTGAAATGGTAGAAAGCCTTAAATGCCTGATTTTGATCCAGGAGATAGATTTGTTTCAGACTTGGAGAGCACTCTATGCACCAAGATTGCTGAATCTGATTGACCGCAAGTGGTGAGTCTGAGTCATATCAGAGAGAATGCTATTTCTAACCATCAGTAGATAAAGCCACTAACTTTCTTTTGTTTTCAATGTCATGTGTGATAGGCATTTTAGAAATGGTTTTGCAGCATGTGTGGTGCTTTCACCAGTTAGCAGAAACAATGAGTAAGCTTATTCAAAGCTGAATAGTCCTTTAATGGCTGAACTTGAATCCACGGCAGATATCAAAATGAGGTTTCAAAAAATAATAGGCCTCATTCCGGTTTAGTAAGTTGAACAATGAAAAAATATACTGGCAAGTGTAATACATGTTTGCGCAAGTGGGCCTTTTCTTTCCCAACAGCAGCAAAACAAAAATTGGACAATACCGTTTAAATGCACCCTAGTACTCAGACTGAAGGGTCTTTCCTCTGACAGCAACTGCACCCAGATGAGCCACTCAGTGCTGGAGCGAAATGATGCATTTGAGGCTTTTACATTGTATGCTAGTGATGGAACGGTGTTATGTTAAGATTTATGATATTTATATTTGGTTATACTGCATTTGAAGTTTTGTGCATTTGATTGCGTTATTCTACAATATTAGAATTGTGACCTTTAAAAATAATTCATGAGTTTACGTGTCGTTTTTCTCAAACTGCAATGGTGTATCAAGAGCATATATACATCCGCCAGGAGGTATTGTGATCACTTGCACGTGTGCACGCACACACATGTGCGTGTGTGTGTGTGTGTGTGTGTGTGCGTGTGTGCGGGCGCGTGTGTGTATTTGTTTATCTGTCAGCAGGATTACTCAAAAACTATTCAATTGATTACCAGGAAATTTTATGGGAAGTTAGACTGTATGAATGGGAAGAGGTGATTAAATTTCTCGACCAGTTCAGATACAGATCTTGATTCTGCAAGTGATTTTAAATGCTTTTGGATCAAAACTTTTGATTGTACTTAACGATGGACAGCCTATCAGCTCGCCAAAATTGAGGCCAAAACCTATTGACCACCAGATAGTGGCTGGCTGCAGTAAAGGTTACACATGGATGAAAAAAAAAAAATTAAAGTACATGTCAAGTAATTTTAATTAACTTTCCCAAAAATAGTTTCTTTCATTTTAAGTAGTTCTTACCATGTTGATGTACATTCAGTTCATTTTTTTTTTTTGGTGAGTTTGGTTTTATTTAGTTATTTCATACTATAATTAAAAGCAGGCGTAAACTCATGATTGACACCTGTGAAAAACAGTTCCTCTAAGAGAAGTGGTTACCTGCTGATTTATTTCCGGGAATTGTATGGAACTAGGATACGACTCCTGAAAAGAAAAATATTGTTAATTTTTATTGTATAACATTGCAGTTGCATTACTTGGTAGGTCTCAGTAATACTGAATATAACCAATAGTCAATTTGGAAGTCCACCGAAATTGAGTGTAGAAAGGTCTTAGCTCTGGAAATTGCATCATGCACTGTGATCAGAGGTACCGCTGCTAAAAAATTAAACCAGTTCAGTAGCTAGCAAGCTGGCGTATTTAGCAAGATTCAGTGGCAGATCTAGAAAATTTTACATGGGGTGGCAAAGGGGTGGCAAGAGGTCTAGGAGGGGGGTGGCATGGGACGTCTTCAGTGGGGTATTAGGAAATCCCTAATTCCAACGAAGTTGGGACATTGTGTAAAATGCGCATAAAAACAGAATACAATGAACCCATATTTTATTCACAATAGAGCATAGACAACATATCAGATGTTGTAAGTAAAGATAGGCAGAGGTTCACCAATCTGCCAAAATAACTGCGTCAAAAAATTGGGGAGCAATTTCAGAAAAATATTCTTCAATGTATTTATTGTACAGTGTGTCCCATAAAAAAGGAAACCAAGAATAAATGGTTAATTCTATAACAATTGATTATATTCTTTGATTAAAAATGGCATTTGGTGTTTTATACTTACGCCTTCTGTCTAATGATGTCAAGTAAGTGGAGCTTGTGCCGCACTCAACTGAACAACAATGACACTTTTGGAGTAATTCAGTAACCACTTTGAACCAGATTGCATAAAATGATGACAGGCCTAAACACGGATGAACCGGGATGATCAGTTTCAAGCCAACTTTTCATTTTTGGGGCCATTAGTGCTTTAGGTTGTGTAACGTGTACTGCTTTAAATGTAAACCCTGCTAGCTGCATGACAGATGTGCTCAAATCATGCAGCTGACAACAGAACAATGAGTTCTGACAATGGTGCCTGACTAATTTTGTTTTCTTTGTATGATGTGAAAAAGTATCCAGTTGTGTAATCAATTGTCCTAATTAGTTTTATAGATACTAAGTTTCAACAGAATACTACTCATTTTATTCCCAGTTTCCCTTATTTCTGGACGCACTGTATTTTTATGCCTTCTAAGATGTAGTAGAGTGAATATTTCGGCCTAATGAAATAAAAGTACCTCAAAATAAATTCAACAAAAGTACTTAAGACACAGCCCAGGACTGATATTGGCTGTATTTAAGTGAGCTTCAGACGACGACTGTGCAGCAAAGTGTCTCACAAACATATCCAAATCTGGCTCGTTTGCACGCTGTTTCAATACTGAGAACAGCTGGATTTCTAAGAAGATCGTCTAATGATTGTCAGGCTACATAGACCTCTAGTCGCGTGGTGGAATTTCCGGCAAGTTGGATATTGCTCCTGCCGCAAGTACTTATGAGCTACGTCAAAAAACGGAATTGCGAGGTCTATACAAACATATTTACGGTAAAATAATAACAATTATATTTCAAGTTTCAATGAAATTTAAGAAAGTTTGCCTGGTTCAGCTGACACATGCCAAATTCATTAGGACATACCATTGGTATGTTTACAACCAAGGGCTAACAGCAGTAGGTACGGACTTGCCTGTGCCTTTACCTGTGATGGAATGAGAGGCTAATAATACCGCTGCCTTACCTTTAGCATACAGGCTAGAGATACGGGTCTGTGCCCGTAGCCACTGCCCTGACAGTAAGGACCTGGTTTTATTATGCAGCCTCATTGCTATGATATTGTTCACATAACACTGAAACTTTACAGCGACCCTCAGGATTCAACATGCCTGTTTTTGATATCTAGCTAAATGCATCTTAAACGGTTCTCGTTTTTACTGTAATCAAAACTAACCAAAGGGAAAAATGCTCCAACAAATCACACGGGAGCAAGTAAGTTTTGACCAGTGATTAATAAGCGCAATGAACCATTGCCTATAGAGTACATTCCATCTATTGCAAATTTAACTTAACTTTAACTTTGTATGTTAAAACGTTACCGGGGGAAACTGAATTTACCTGGAGAAAGTTGGGAGGCTAAGTGGCTGCACTCTGCTGCGCTGCACGCAGACTCCAACAGGTGTCCATGACAACTGACACACGCCAGCGCGGAGCAGGAGGCTCGTCACGCAGACTCTGCGCTGCAGGACCGCAGCTAGGAGCTGAATATTAAATTTATTTATTAACCCCTTTCTGCAGATGTAGACGCCGGCGTCCGTAAATTCCAAAATTTAATTTCTAAACAATTCTGTAATTGAATTTCCAAATGTCTAGCTTCACTTGAATAATTTTCAAAAATCTCTGTGTCACAAATCCTGAGTTCTAAAGCTTAAATAGGCTCATGCACAACAGGAAAAATTGGCAAACTTTTGTATTCCGCGCAAAGGGGTTAATTAATAATTTTTTTTTGTGAATTCATGTTTTATTTTGATGCTTTGAGGGACTTTTAGACATAGTGTTGATTTGTTTTTCAAGTATAGTTTTAAGAACATTAAAGTTAGGGGAGCAGTTAATGGGGCAAGGCTCGATAGTGGGGGGGGGGCGAGTTGCCCCCCTGTAGATCCGTCCCTGGCAAGATTCCATAATAGATCACCACCGAAAGCAACAAAAATTGATGGTAAAAATCTCTATTCTCTGAAATTTGTGTAATGCACTATTTGTAGCGATGCTATGTTCAAAGCAAAGAGCCTTTTACCATCAAATTTTGTTACTGACTAAAGTCACTCATTACCCATTGCCAAATCTTGTTAGCTAGCTAAAAAAAAGTTAGCTAGCTGGCTAACTAATATTAGTAAATTGAGTTTCAGTACCTGGTCACCTTGTTGGCTAGGTGGCGAGCTAAGTAGTGAGAATTAACTTTAAAATGTATGATAATGGGGAGTCTATGCACCCAGAGACTGTATTCAGCTACCTTATTTTCAGGGGAGGGTTTGATTTTTTTGAAGTTAGGTCATATGAGGTACTTAGTCAATGTATTAGCTACTGAGCTTGCTCCAAATGTGCAACATGGCAGCGTACATATGAAGGATATTTTGGCTCTATTTTTGTACAGCATTAGGTAGTGGAGACACATTGTCTATTTTGGTATACAATCTATGATCTCAATGATCAAAACCAGCTGGCAGAGGTAGGCACTGTCCGAGTGCCTCTAGTTGGTCATGTAAAGCAGTGTCTTGAAAATGCATTTTCATATTATCTTTATATCTAGTTTTACTAGCATCCCATCTTAGTTTTAGAGATAATGGAGTCTATAATCTATAGCATTAGCCAAGTCAGCACCAGAGCCTGGGGACTTTTCTGTCTTCGACGAGAAGTTGGAATTGAACCCATTTAAAAAGCCATCACTGGTCTATACATACAAATGTGTACAGTATATGTACGTATTCTTGGGTATCACATTGGTATAACCAGGGTTACTTTTGATGGAAAATATGCTGCTACTCATCAGACAATGAATAGAACGTGTTACATTTTGAAGCCCCTCTGCAATGTAGGCAGTTGACATGCATACTAAAAACTATCAATGAAATGGATTAAAGAAGCACCCCCAGAGAGCTGAGTTCATGATTCTCTGCCTCCAACAGAAGCCTTACTAAGCTCAGGGCCAAATTTGTGCTATCTGCCAGCTTGCTAAGGCTACATGGATTTTTAATGAACAACCAATTAAGTGCTGAAGTGACTAGTGCTATGAGTGCTATCTAGTTACTGGTAGTAAAGTAAAATCTTTATCTTAATTTTAAATGGGGTTCAAACTCTATCTGGTATTACTGGAATAAGTATTAATATTATGAGCTGGCACACTCTGAGACGAACCCATGGGATTAGGGATGCAGTGGGCCACAACAAATTCCTGGCCTATAATGGAAAATGTGATGCTTTTACACTTGTAGTCCAGATGCATATATCCTATAGCCTGTGATTCATTCCCTGCAAATCAGGTCAGATGCATATATCCTATAGCCTGTGATTCATTCCCTGCAAATCAGGTATCACAGTTCCATCACAAATTTTTGACTGAAGCTGGCTGAGAAGATCTGGAGAAAACAATTCTGATTAATCATTTTCTTGTTGTTGGCCATCTCTAGAAACTTGTTAAATTTGCTACCAAGATAGCTCATGTAACAGCTGCTTACTAGTAGCTGGCAAAATGTGACTCATAAAAATGAAGAGATCAGTGATGAACAATTATGTAACTACTGGGCTTGGTCAGCGAGAACAGGGAGCTCTGATTATTCTGGTCGGTAGCTTGCTACCTAGATAGGTCAGTGACATGTTGACGAGATTGGCTCATCAGCTGGCTACCTTAGTTCACTGACTACAAAGTTTTAATACTGGCTAACACTGACCTGCAATACTTGGTTCTTTATTTAAATTAAAACTGTAAAGCTGTAAATTAACATAACTTCATAACTAGCTAGTTTAGCTTACCAAGTAAAAATTATACTGGCTAACTAATTAGCTAGCTACCCCAGCAGTCTTGCTTTTTAAGTCTCGTATGATAGGCTATCATGTTAGCAATGTGCTGGCAGCTTTTTCACCCTAACCCAAACGTATTACACTTTTGCTTTGGTGACCATGTAGATCTTGCAACTTGACGTTTTTAGGATTAAAAGAGGGTTTGCGTGTTGACTAAAATTAAAATGATTTAAATTTGGTTGACTTAAGTCAAGAAAAAAAAAATGTTTAGTTACCTAGAGAAATAATGTTAAATCTCAAAGTTGATTTATGCTCAAAAACAAGAGGAAGTACTTAAAGTATTTATGGCTGACATGAATGGGAATTTTTACTTTCAACTTCAGTGTAACATAACAACTTCAGTACACTGTGGACCATCATGTCAATGCATGGCATAAACACATCCTGTATGCTGCACTCAATGAGTTTGACAAAGTATAAGATTTGTGTCTTTAGGTGTGGAATCCTTCTGTTGCAGGGAAATCATTCACTGATCCCTAACAGGTTGGAGCTGGCATAACTCCAGATGGGAAGAGCCATACTGGAGCATTGATTTTGGGCTGTGGATAGGCGTAAATATGACCTGTAGCTTCTTGTTATCTCTCTAGCAAGGTTGAATTAGCTTATGTGTAATTTTAAGATGTCCAGTAAAACCACCACGTGCATATTTCATCATGTGATGCAGCATCATGAAAATATGTTTAACGTTGATGACTTGTTGTTGACCGAGTTTTGATTCTTTGCTGTGAAGATAGCTGAGTCCTAATCCACAGCACAAATGCTGTCAATTAAAAAAAAAGAGAAAAAAAGAGTCTTCGCTGATCACACATAGCATACAGGTGCATGAGATAAAAAAGTATTTCACTCAGAAGTGGACCAAAAAAATCACTTGTCTTTACATCGAAATGTGCGTGTATGCTACATTAAATTTGAAATGAGCTGCTATTTTTCATACAACGGTAAAATTTCCCAGTTTCAACAGCTGATATATTGTCTGTGAACTATTTTAAATGAAATATCAAATTGAAATTATTTGCAAATCATTGAATTTTTAAAATGTACATTTTACACTGCATCCCAGATTTTTCAGAAATAGGATCGTTTATTGTGTAATATAATCAATCAGTTGTACCTTCAGTGCAACTTAAAGTGTAGGCACCAGCAAGTTCTACCTTGCAAAAATAATGACACGTCTCTTAAATATACTCTAATTATATCATATTAAGTCTGTGATAATATTTATTTCAAAATAAACATGCAAGTTTAAAAACTTAACTTTAACTTGAGATCACGTCAAGTTGCTTCACTTAGATTTTCATCCTGATGCCTAAACCTCACCATGGCCCACCGCCTTGCACCTTTCTATTTTGTCAAGTACCTCGTCCCTCCAAGCACATTGTAGAATAGTAGCCAACGCCCCCCCCATTTTTTTTATGTATACGTTTGTGTGTTTGTATGTGTATGTCTCTGAGGTTGTATGTACGAATGCGTTTGTTTACATGATATTCTCTGTTTTGCATTCAGAGTGGTGTGTAGTATCATTGTATGTATTGGGGATTCATGCCTACTTGTCTTCATGGTGAAATTTCATAAATAAAACATAAAATAAAAAACTCAGGATTTTACCATATCTTCGGAAATCTACCCACAATGCGATTTCTGTGATGTAATAGAGAGAACACGTTTAGAGCGGTTCAGAGCTGCTGCTAACATTGTTAACCACTAGTTCGTCATGTGATGCATAGAAATCACTGGATAACAGTGAATATTTATAACTTCACCATTTAGTTAGCTAGCTAGCATTTACATGCTGCAGTTCACTCGGAACTTCCCGGCAGATTTAGCTTTTCTTCATCAAGCCTCGGATGTGTGACAGAAAGGTGCTGTGCTGCTTCACCTGACATTTTCTTTGCCGGAAGGCCTATTTACACAGTTTCAAAAAATTTGCACTGCGTCACCACCTAACAATGGAGGCAAACCTGACCTTCGCAAAATCTATGAGTGGTGACACTTTTTTGTGTCTTGACACAAGAGGCAACACAATGTTTACACCATGTGTGTAAATGTGACATTAAACCCAGCGCTCCTGCCACTGGATGCCGCCATGTTTATCCAGAAAAAAAAAATTCTGGCTAATGGCCTACTGCAGGGGTCCTCAATCTGACCCAGAAAGGGCCGGTGTGGGTGCGGGCTTTCATTGCAACCAAGCAGCTACACACCTGATGCAACTAATCAAGGTTATTAGTAAAGAGTCCAGGGGTTGATTAGTAGTATCAGGTGTGTAATTGTTTGGTTGCAATGAAAGCCTGAACCCACACATTTTATTTATCAACATATTAAACTGACAGGTTCTTGGTCACATATATGAAACAATGACATTGAGTTGTAAAGAAGATCTTAATTTTTTATATTCCATGTATAGGAGATTGATTTCAGTAAATTTACTCAATGAGTTTCATAATTTTTCATATGGCACAATCGGGAGTATAAGATTCTATTTATTACGTATCTGACTTGCATAATTTCATAAAAAAACTAGCATCATTTTCGTAAGCGCCTTCATGGTAATTCCCATTCTATTTATATTAGCATTGAGCAAACTCCAACATTATGCAAACTTACTCAGTAAGTCACGGACACTCGCATTTTAACTTGCAATAGTTTTTAAATTCACAGTCAACTGTGTTGCTAGCAAATGTTTGGTCACTGGCTAACAAACCAATGTAACATAATGGTTATGGCAAGGTACTATGTGCATGCTTGCCTGCTAGCTAAGTAATGTTAACTTATTTACGAGAAGGCCAATTTAGTAGTTCGCTACAGTGCTAACCCATGCCGATTTAACTAACTTGGTATTCATTCTGGCTAAATATTAACTGCGTGATGAAAGGCTGAATGGTTTATTTACCACACCCTCAGGCAGTAAAATTTTAGCAAAAGTGATATGTACCCAGGGTAATATCAAAAATATGTAATGAGCTGGGTAACGGGAAAAGTACTACAGTTATGTGATAAACACAATTATGCCATGAGTTTTAATTTCTATTTTTAAGTATTAATTTTAACATTTTAAAAATACTTTTTTTGGACACAAAATGGACTCATACATTACACAAAAGCTGTTGCTTTTTATGTGGTATTATTACAAAGAAGCCAAAAGCCCTCCCTATCCATCCCGTTTTACGTCACAATTTGTACGTTAAATTTTACTATTTTAAGTTAATATACTGTCCTAGCTTTTTCGTATTTGGGGTTGTACTTTGCTGCACATCAGGCTATGAACTATACCTGTAATTACATTTAAACTTGTAAAATTATTGAGGCCCTCTTCATCATAGGCAGTTGGCAATCACATTAAAAACCACCTGCTTAATATTGTGCAGGACTCATTTTTGCTGCCAAAACAGCCCTGACCCATTAGGGCATGGACTCCTCTCCATCACTGGAGGTGTGCTGTCATATCTGGCACTAAGATGTTAGCGGCAGATCCTTTGAGTCCTGTAAGCTGAGAAGCAGTGCCACCTTGGATCGGACTTGTTTGTCCAGCACTTCCCAAATATGCTTGAATTGTGGAATTCGGAGGCAAAGGCAACACCTTGAACTCATCGTTGTGTTCCTTTTACCATTCCTGAACGATTTTTGCAATTTGGCAGGGTGCCTTAGCCTGCTGTAAGAGTCCATTGCCATTTGGGAACCCCGTTTCCATGAAGTGGTATACTGCGACAACGTTTGGTATGGGTCAAAGTAACATCCCTGCGAATGACAGAGCCCAAGTTTTCCCAGCAGAATATTACCCAAAGCATCCCATTGTCTCCACTAGCTTGCTTTCTGGTGCATCCTGGTGCCATGTCTTGCCCAAGTAAGCAACACACATGCACTCAGTCTCATGATGTAAAAGAAAACATGATTGCTCAGACTAGGCCACCTTCTGCCATTGCAATGTGGTCCAGTTCTGATGCTCACGTGCCCATTGTAGGCACTTTCGGCAGTGGACAGTGGTCAGCATTGGCACCCTGACCAGCCTGACTACGGCGTCGCGTGTGCTCTGAAACCTCGCTATTAGAACCAGGATTAGCTTTTTGAGCTATTTGAGGAACAGTAGCACTCCTGTCGGATTGGACCTGTTGGGTAAGCTTTCAGTCCCCCCGTGCATCAATGAGCCTTGGTCATCTATGACCCCATTTTACTGGTTTTCTTTCCTTGGACCACTTTTGGAAGGCACTGACCACTGCAGACCCTGAACACCCCGCGAGAGCTGCAGTTTTGGAGATGTTTGACCCTGTCCTCTGGCCATCACAATTTTGCCCTTGTCGAAGTAGCTCACATCTTTACGCTTGCCCATTTTTCCTGCTTCCAACATATCAACTTTGAGGGGAAAAAAAAAATTAAAATAAGTAAATATATATATATATATATATATATATATATATATACTGTATATATATGTTTTTTTTTTTTTTTGTTTCGGTTTATTATGGTCAGGGGAAGTGGATCATGGATTATCTCGTTTCAGTGACACCTGACAGAGATCACAATAATATAGCGGATCGTTGTATATGCAGAAAGGGACATCGAGTTAGTGTTGTTCGGAAATAATTGCCTGTGCATTAACAGTGTAATATATGGCACAAATAAAGCCAAGGACGAAACACTGAAAGAGATTTTGTTTGATTGCTTTCAGTTTCCTTGATTATGAGTGGGACAATGCAGGCAGCACATTATCAGTCAATGCCAGAGAGGTTAACTTTCCAATCAGAATTCCTGACCTAAGATGAATGGGGAAGGTCCTCTGAAAGGTGATTCAGCCTTGGACCTTATGTGCAGTTGGTGAGACGTAAAGCGGAACAAAAGTTTCCCTTGAAAAAAGTTTCTTTCCCCTTATTATAAAGGTCTGGGCAAACATACATTCAGAAAAAAATTTGAGCACTAGGGAAGGGTAATAAAAAAGGATACTTTCCTTGACTCTCTCCTGACCTGGAGAACATTGGATTTTATACCAGTACCTCTTAATTATAGGGCACTTCTGGGCGACTGTGTTTTATGTTCTTTTTCGTTGAGCTTTTGCCTCTTACCTTGTGTTATATGTTTTCCGGTGTAACTGGGTTTAATACCGTAATGTTACTCTTGGCAATCTGGGGACACTCAGTGAAGATGAATTGACGTCTTAATACTGGACAAATAACCTCATAAAATCACCAAACACCGCCCTGTGAGTAGAAAGTAATGTGAAATAATCCTGTTATTGTGTCCTGGGGTTCAGTGACTTTACTAAAATCAGTGTAAATGAAATGTTTCTTCACAGAGGTGTTGTCTTGACGGAGCACTGGCATTCTATTTGATGCTGCGCGCTATCTGTGTTACAGTGAATTCAAAAAGTAAAGGTCGAGTTTTTATTGCCTTCATTAATGGTTATTTGGTCTGACATGTTAGTCTGACATTTGAAACTTATATGAAATAAAATAAAAGCTGATTTAGTTGGTGATTCATCCTGAGCCCAGAAAAAAAAAAAAAAAAAAAAAAACCAAAGCATACAGACACTCGCACCTCGTCAGTCCCCCCCAACACATGCACACACACTCAAACACACATATGCACCTAGGTGCTTTCTTGTCCACGTGCACACGCAGACGCACACACCATGCATGCACACTCAGATACCACCATCTGTAATGTCTGCTGTGTGCGAAACGTGGAGATGTTAATGTGCTATTTGTTAGCTCTGGCATGCCGGTTATTGCTGTGAACAGATTCTCTGGGAGTGATGACTGGAGATACGGCTGTTGCTTGCATCTGCGACAGCAGTCGCCTTCCCCAGAATGTGTGGGCGATCCGGCATCCTGCGAAGCTGACAAACCTGTTTTTACCATGGTGTGGATTTCATCCCCCTCATGTCTGTTTGCTGAGAGATGATGCAGTTTTTTATCACATGATTTTTTCATACAGCTTACAACGCTATAGTTTTACTGTATGACTTCAGTCTGGACGCATGTCCTTGACTTTTGATTTAGCTGTTCTGAGTGATTATTCCCACTGAGTTGGTTATTGGTTTCCATATCTCTCTGTGGTAACGTGTAATGTGTTGGCATCAGTTCTCATGAGTAACCTCTCAGCCACTTTACTGTATCCTTATTCCATATAAAACCAATTACAAATTTCCTTGACTTTCTTAGTCGAATTTGTTATAGTTTGGTTGTTATTATGCTCGTTGGGCTGGATTATTTTCCTGCGATACACATAAGGACTATCGCGGCCTCTTCTACAGTTGGTCAGTGGGATTGGTTTCTCTGTGTTCACTTAAATACTTGCGCATGATATTATATTAGGACAAGTTGGCATGATTTAGAAAATGGCAGTATATCTCATGAAGTTAACTCCAATACTGCAATCCTATTGGGGACCTCTGAAGTACTTTTGTACATGCAAGATAATGGTGCATATGTAAATTACTTTTTTTTTGTTTTCAATCAGGGCCTTGCCTTTATTTTGTGGAAATAATATATCACTTTGTTCATACTGATACTCATTATATTAAAGTAGGTTATCTGGTGCATTTATCGTGTCAAGAAAAACAGCAAAATCACATTTTTATTATCATCACCTGGGACTCGGTGGCACACCATTGATTGCTCTATATTGTGAAATACAGTACCCCACAAAGAAAGCCCTGGCTAGGTTACCTGCTGTGTAATTTTGCCATTGTAGTACGCCATTCCAGTTTCTTTCACATATCTGCAAATGTCAGGTTGGTCGTGTATCGTTTAGTCTGTTAATTGCTACTGTGGCCAGGATCACTTGCTGCCAAAATTTCGACTCTGAGATTATTGTTACTTTGTAATTTTTGAATAAATTAACAATGCGCATATAAGGCCTGACTAATTGATATTTTCACTGCAAGGGAATATGGATTGCTTGGATCACAATGGCTTGGATCACAAAGGAAAAATGTCTCCAGCTGTTAAATTTAAAACATGCTTGTGTGTGTCTCTAGCCTCCGTTGCAGACGTCTTATGGTGTTCGGTTAACTTCCCTCCCCCAACAACGTCTGCGCACTCGAGCGAGGTTGTGTTCCGTGACGTAATGTGATTGTGCTTGATGAGCCAATCAGAATACTTATGAGCGATTAGCCAAATCCTGTAGGCAAATTTACGTAGACATCTTTCCTCTGGATAACTACTTAGTTGTTCATTTCTTGTTCTTGTAAGCTATTCATATTTTCAATATTGAAGGTTTTGCAGATTTTCTCCAAAGCTCGAGAGAAAACATGTTCGCCACCGTCCGCCATTTTGGATTTATATGTGTATGCATATATAATTAGCTCCTGGATTTTAAGAGCTAGTTTCTGATTGGTGGAACACAAAACCTCGCTCGAGTGCGCAGACGTTGTTGGGGGAGAGAAGTTAACCGAACACCATAAGACGTCTGTTCTCTGTGTCCAGGCAATTTTGTATTCGGTACTCTGTCATTCTGTTCAAATATAGGGTGCAGCACAAATTTTGTAGTCAAGTAGCCTTGACTTGAGATCGTAAGGTCCTGAGTTCAAGCCCTGGCCACGGCCTTGGCGGTGTGTTCCTGGGCAAAAACACTTCACTCCCTCACTCCATGCCTTACTCTACCCAGGTGTATAAATGGGTACCAGCAAATAGTGAGGGAAACCTGACTAAGAGCTGGAGGGATCACCTGCGATGGACTGGCATCTCATCCAGGTGGAATAGTAATCCTCCTAGTCGCTTCATTCCACAGAATCTGGGTTAAAGCCCCGGGCCGATGGGCCACGAGGCTCGAAACAGGCTTTCTATGTTTTGACTGCTCTTCAACTCTGCCTTCAACCTTCAACGTATGGTTGGAATAGGAATGGACACAGCAGTCAGTCTGTCCCTGCATTGTTAAACATGCAGAAACATGCAGAAAAATCGTGCCTGATGAGTCACACTGTTGTATCGCTAAGATTTCTTTTAAAAAGTTGCGCTCCTCCATATTGAATTTTCTAAAGTAATGGAACAAGTGCTTTGTATTGATGTTTTAAACATTTTTTTTGACTGCAATTATAAGTGATGTAAGTATCATACAACAGGATCAATTCTTCCTCAAGTTGTGGACGCAGTATTGAAAAAAAATATGATAAATACAGTATGTGCATTGATGATTGTACTCTTATTATACACTTAACTTGCAGTCATCAAATTCAAAATGAGTGAATATTTCCAAAAAAACAAAGTTTATCAGTTTGAACATTATTATCTTGTCTTTGTTGTGTACTCAATTGAATATAGGCGGAAAAGGATTTGCAAATCATTGTATTCTGTTTTCATTCACATTTTACACAACGTTCCAACTTCATTGGAATTGGGGTTTGTACTTTTTCAATACGTTTTCACCAAAAAACTGTAGGAAAGTAATATATTAGGGACCTCTTTTAGTCTAAAGTGGTAGTGCATAATCATCACTGCTCACAACTGTATGCAAATTGTTGCCTCTAAGAGTAATACAAAAAAAGTACATTTTTTCCCCAAAAAAATCTGTACCTCTTTCTTGTAAACAGTACCACAATGAGCAACTGAAGAGAAAAATAGGACTGTTATGAAGAGACAAATTTTTTTGTGTTTAGAGAATTATTTGCTGAGCAATATTCTGCAGTTGCCTCGCAGAGCCAGAGGTTCCCAGCTGTTCGTACACGCGAGACGAGCCTCTCTCCTGTCTCCAGCTTATCTCTGATTTGTTGGCTTGCCTGTACTCAGCAGCAAGGCATTTATGTGTAGTTTGATTGGGAGAGATATTGTAGGAATATTAATTAAAATCAGTCCATGAACTGACCCCATTGTTCCTGGAATAGAAACAATTAATAAAAGACCCTGGCTTCACCGAGGCTGGCAATTTTTGTGTGAATCTACTGGGAGTCTGTAGCGCTCGGCCTCTTGTTCTGTGGTGCATTATGCTCTTGCTGGCTCATGCAAGGATATGTAGAAGCATCTCACTTCCTCCCTGTCTTGACAAAGAGAGATAAGTGATAGGGATGCAAGGTAACGTGCTCAGAGCTTGTCGCGCTAGCTGCTCAATGACAGTTTATTCTTGACAGTATCAGGGGATAGCCCTGACAGCAACCCCTTAAATGACTATAGTATCTCCTTATCGTAGCGTTTACATGCTAGCTTGATCCTGATAAAGCACACAGATCATCCCTGAGAACTGCTATTCACCAGACTGGCACTGGCTGTCCAGCCCAGTTGATTTTCTTTTGTCCAACACAATCAACCGTGCATTGTGTGCTGGCAGTCAGTTTATATATTTGAATTTGTATTTTTTTGAATGACTATGCTGCACCACAGATTGTCAGAGAATTGGGCTTTTGTATTCTCACTCCTCTTATATAGCTGCGACCAGTCGCTCTAAAGCTTGCTCTGTCAGTCGATTAGTCGGTTGCTCCATCCACAAAAATGTATGCACCTGTTTGCAGCCACAGTTTTTGCCCTAGGATGCTTAAATTTGGCAGGGACGTCAAGTGTGTGTGTGAGAAGGTGCGTATTTGTCTTCATGGTGTGGCAGCAGGGGTGGCCTGTAACAAAAAAGGTACAATACTTGTTATAGGACTCGCAAAACAGAAAGACAGACCCACACACTCACACCCACACAGATATATAAACACATACTGGCACCATGCAAGCGGCTGTCGTTGGGACTTATCGTAGGCATGAACTGAGCAGAGTTGCTTTTTCATTGGTGGTGGTTTGCCCAGCCCCAACATTTATCCATGCCCCGTTTTTAGCCCATGAACTGCTTGATGTCTCCTCCTGTGGGAGGCATCAATGCACTCAGCAGTGAGTTCCTTTTTCATTGGAGTGGGTGAGACTCGCCCCCTTTATGCAAGCCCCGCCCTCTTTCATAACTCCCTCCATAAGCCCCTTTCTCGTAGGCGCTTATGGGAGGCATCATTGGTCTCAGCAAAGAGTTTCTGTTTCAGTGATGTGTGTTAACCCCACCTCCCATACTTTAACCATGTTCCTTTTCAGAACTCACTATCAATTTGTTTGAGAAACCTGTGGCAGTTACCATTAGACTAAGCAGTTTTTTTTTCTTGGAGATTGCTTTTCTTCCCCCCCTCCTCTCCTCTGACGTGTGAATGAGTGTGGCGATCTTGTTTGTGGTGTGGGATTGCATCCTGATACTCTATTCCACCCTTGAAGTTCCTAACGGAAAAATAAAGTACTTTGAATTGAATTTGAATTTACTTTAGCCACGCTGTTTTATATGACTTATGAACAATTTGTTCTTGATCCTGATGGGGGGCAACATTGGACTCAGCTGAGGTTATTTTTTTTTGTCTTGTGGGTTAGCCATGCCCCCAAATTTTCCATGGAGGCAAAGCAGTTGTGAGGTTGTATGTGCGTGAATGCATGCACGCATGGATTCATCCACATACATGATCACAGCTATTTCTAATTTGCACGGTACCTTGACCATGAAAACAAATCACTTGAGTTGTGATCTATAAGCAAAAAAGTCATAGCATCTTTCTTTAGTAAGGTTGCAGAAGCATACTCTCACACTGAAAACTGTAGGAAAATGTAACCTTCAACTCATGTGAATTTTTAGGGGAAAAAAAATCCCTGACTAAGAAATGATTATTTTTCATAAAATCACCTGTTACACAATTATTGGCACCCCTAACAATTCCTAGGAAATAAATGTTATTGAAGTATTTCCGTCTTTTCTACAGTAGTTTACAAAGTTGATCAGAGTATCTAGGAACATTTAATTAGTAATTCATCACTTCCTGTTTCCCTGGGCGATAAATATGACGTGACACAGAGGCCATTTATCTTATTCACTCTTCAACATGGGAAAGACAAAGGAACACACCATTCAAGTAAGGCAGATGTGTGTCGACCTTCACAAGTCAGGCAATGGCTACAAGAAAATAGCCACTCGCCTGCACCTGCCCATATCTACTGTCAGAGGAATCATTAAGAAGTTTAAAACAACTGGAACAGTGGTAAACAAGCCTGGACGAGGATGCAAGGTTATTTTGCCACCACGCGCTGTGACGAGGATGGTAAGAGAAATAAAAAGTTCTCCAAAGCTCACTGTTAAAGAATTGCAACAAATGGTAGCATCTTAGGGTCATAAAGTCTACAAAACAGCCATCAGGCACTATCTACATGCCAGCAAGCTGTTTGGGAGGCATGCACGGAAAAAACCTTTTCTCACTCACAATCATAAACCCAAACATCTGGAGTTCGCTAAGTATGCAGAAAAGCACCTTGTGCCCACAGTGAAGCATGGGGGAGGATCGGTGATGCTGTGGGCCTGTTTCTCTTCCAGAGGCCCTGGGAACCTTGTTAGGGTGCATGGCATCATGAATTCTTTGAAATACCAGGACATTATAAATCAAAATCTGGTGGCCTCTGCCCGAAAGCTGAAGATGGGTCATCACTGGATCTTTCAGCAAGATAATGACCCTAAACATGTGGCCAAATCTACACCGAAATGGTTCACCAGACGCAGAATCAATCTCCTCCCATGGCCATCTCAGTTCCCAGACCTCAACCCCATTGAAAACCTGTGGAGTGAGCTGAAGAGGAGAGTGCCGAGGAGAGGACCCAGGTCACTGGATGATTTAGAGAGATTGTGCAGAGAGGAATGATCGAAGATTCCTCTTTTTGTATTCTTCCATCTTGTGAAACATTATAGGAGAAGATTAGGTGCTGTTTTGTTGGAAAAGGGGGTTGTACAAAGTATTAACATCAGGGGTGCTAATAATTGTGACACACATGATTTTATGTAAAAGAATTATTTCTTAATGTGGAATTTTTTTTTCCCTTGAATAAATGCACTTGAATCAAAGGTTGGATTTTCCTTTTTTTCCATTGTGGTCTGATATTATTTAGAAAAAAATGAATTCATTAGAAGCTAAAGAACACAGGGGTACCAATAATTATTGAGGGGGCTGTATTTCCTCCAATTTCTGTTCATAGTGTTCCGCAACGCAAAAGTGTAATTTTCTTGTCTTTTCTGACCAAGGAAATGACCGCTTGCTGGAATAGGTGGCTTTGACCTTCAGTCGAATGCCTGAAACCATGGCAGGATAATTTGATGTGAGGACTCAAAGAGCTTCAATGGAGAACTCCAGCTGAGCATTCCAGGCTCATTTTTCAAATCAGAGCCTGCAATTTATGAGATGATTTTCTTTCATTTTCTGTGATGTGAATATGTTAAGTACTGTAAAGAATTTTGATTATTGACTTTAAATGAGTATTAGCTGATATATAGGGCCTGAAGAAAGAAATGCATGCATTCACATGCTCGCACAACCTATTGCCAAGCCATCTTGAAGGAATTTTGAATATCTCAATCTACTTTGGCAGTGTTGTGTAATATTTTATAGAGACAAGCTTGTATATTTATTTATTTATTAATTTTGGAGCAGCATATCTATAGCTTTTTTCTGCAGTGATGTATTATGTTTGTACATTACCAGTGTAGCCACATGGCACATGCAAAAATCTGGTGCTGCATGCCTGAAAATCTGCTTAATATTCTGCTGGAGAAGTCAATCTGGTTGGTTAAGAAACGCGCACCCTTTTTTCCTTGGGTCTCGTGGGAAAGGAAGACAGCAATTTGGGCACTGAAATATTACCTGTCTTGAAATAAAGTGTGGATATTTTTGGCCCTTGGGAGCTGCCGTCTTTGAGTAGGATGTGTGAAATGGGTGTGGACCGCATATCTGCAGGTGCACCTCAGGGGCACCTGCCAAGCTCTTTGATAATGGGGATGTCCAGGGCCATGACAGCACCATCGGTATCTCTCACCCCCCAACCGACCCATTCCACTCCAAAGCCCTGTGGGATCAAAGGCACATCCATGGCTGAGTGATAGAGCTAGTGCTAAACTGTAGATAAAATGGGTGCCGCTCACAGAGTGCGCAGGTTCATGCGCGCACATACAAGCATGCGAACGAATGCACTGCGCTGAGCATGCGCTGAGGTATACACGTATGCACACACATTTATTGCATTACACAGAGGCCATGTTGAATATTTGTCATTGATTCAGACGCTGTACTGTTTTGTTCTTTGTTAGCTATCGTGAAGGTGATGCATTTTTTCCATGTTCAAAGATCTCTGCGTGCCCAAGTATGCGTGAATGCACACACATTTACTTCAACAGATAGGACCATGTTAAGTTGATAGCACTGAGGACTGGACTTATATAATATGGCTTAGGTTTTAGCCTTGTTCAGTAACTATAATATTACACAGTAAAGAAATGTTAGATTAGGAATTAGGACTTTTCCCCAACTAGAGATACGCAACACCTCATTCTTGGCCACTTGCTGTAACTTTGACAAACTGCACTTGTGTTACCTGCCATGGAACTTGGTGATTGAACTGTGTTTTTCTGTCGTAGTTTCTATCACTGTTTATGTGATTCAGAGACACCATGCCCACCTCTGGGTCAAATCTGAGTTTAGGAGCCACAAATGTGCTTAACTGAAACAGGTGTAGGTCCTATAGGCAGCCCCAATTAAATCCAACAGGTTCAAGAATATAACTGCTGCTCAGATAGACAAGTTTGTGGTTTGACATGGGATAGCTGTTTTCATCAGGAGCAGTAATGCTCAGTGCCTTTCAGTCCTTAATACAGAGTGGATATTCTTCATATTCGAGGAGCTCTTTGCTTCGTTCTCTTGCTGTTCCTGCCAGCTCTTGATTAGCCCAAGTTCTGCACACAGTTGGTGTCTCTGTGACTTGAGCACGTAGGAGAGTACAAATGCTACGTGCTACTGTCGCTGCCAAATGAGATTTCTAGATTGCAACATCTCAAGGCGGCATTTGACAATGTGGATCTTTGACAGGCAAGGGCTCTCCTTGTACAGCTGAAAAGCTTTCAGCGTTCTTGTGATTACACAGTCAGATGTCGCATTTGGAGGCAACAACAGTGTGCAGGTTATTTCTTCATGTGGTTTGTACCATGCATCTGTAATCTTTTCAGATGTGCCTACATCCGTCTCTGCCCTCCAGATATTACACTCGCCTAGTTTATTTAAATTAGCCAGTTTTAACAACTAGACTGCATTTATTTTTTTTATTTTCCATGCCAACTGGTGAGGAAAGTTCTCATCAGTCGGTTTATTAATATATATTTTTTAAAGGATTTTAAGGCATGAAAAGCCTCCTACAATTAAATTGCTTGTGCACCTCAATTACAGCATCCGGGGCTCCTCTATATTTCATATGTACGTCCTCTGTAAATATCTTCACTGCATCTAAGTGGGGGAAAATTAAAATTTTTCAATGCTTTCTTCTTAAGTTATGTCGCTTCATTGTGTGACTTGGAAAGATGTTTGGCAATTAGCGATCATCTTTCAATATGCATAATTAGAGATGAGAAATGTTGCAATTATCTGTCATTACCATAATCAACTTCAAATTAAAGGGCACTCTTGAAATCAGTCACAAACAGTGGCACTTTTCTTCCATTTATTTCATCAGAAAGTGAGAGGGAGAAGGAGGCTATGGTCAGTCCATCGTTGTGCAGTAGACATCTTGTAATTGTTGGATGAATGCAAAGGTATTGAATTACATTTGTGCTCAGTAAATGGTTTTTAAATCTTCTAAATCAGTCTGATCTTCGTTCATTCACTCTGCTCCAAGCTCCTTTGAATCTTATCGGTCACAAGCATTTCAAGTCTACATTTCCTGTATATTATTTGTAGAATGACTCATTCTGTGCTGATATGAAGGTTTCGGCTTCATTTTCCGGTCGAGCTGTGGTGAATACAAGCAGGAATGGATTTTTGTGTCCTTATCATCAGACAGCTTTACAAATTTCACTTTGATAGCATAATATAATATGGACTGGATATAAGTTCTTATCGGGCAACTGTTGTGGTCAGTTTTTTTGTATTTTGACTGAATTCCCCCCAAAAATTACTTTGCTCCTTTAATTAACTTCAATATACTGTATGCATGATTTGCCCTCATGAAGCCATTGTCAAGTCATGAAGCCATGTAGCTAGTGGTGGAGAGGATGGACGGCAGCATTTTTCTTATTTTTGGCACCCAGAATCACTTAACATGATGTCACAATGTTGATTGGTTTTTTGGATAAAAAATATGATTTCCCAGATTGATGAAAAAATTCTCCTCATGATGAAGTTAACACGTAGCATGTAGCCTGCTAGCTGCTTAACTTGGGTAGCCTGATCACAGTTAAGAAATGATGTGGCACAATGTCTGCAACAGGGTTGGGTTCAATTACTTTTTTCAATTACAATTGATTGTAATTGTAATTACAGTTACAATTACCTTCTGGACAGAATGTTCAATTACAATTACTTAAAAAAATCAATTACTATTAAATTAATAATTGTAATTGTTAATTAATTAACATTAATTAATTAATTAATAATAAGTAATTGATTACAATTACTGTCATTGTAATTGAAAAAAGTACTTGAAACCCAACCCTGGTCTGCTATGCTGTGATTTTAGCCCTTCCCTCATGTATTTGCCACATCTAATGACGCTGACTCTGTGTCGCTCGGCACAGACATATTCCTCAGTGTTACAGGTTGTTCCAGCTCCCACATTTCCTTCAGTTTCAGCTTGAGTTGCACTCATATTTCTGTGGGGTGCCAAACTGGGAAAGCCTGTGTTTTCCTCCTGTAGGCTGCTGGGAATCAATGAAATGGCACCTTATCCGACGCGCCAACATGTATCCCCCATTGGGTGACAATTAGCTTAATCGATCACTTTAATCATGTTTTTTCTACTTGACAGAAACTTCATCTCAGTATTTTTAAGCGTCGTCGTTCATATTCTGTGCGTTGTGAGCGACATTTGAAAAGTTCTGGACCACAACAGGGGTCATTTTTGAACCCTGTATTTGTTAGAGGGGTTGTGACCCCCCACCAATGCCAAAACACAGCTTACTGTGATGAGGAAACCACCTGATCATAAATAATGTCCCATGACAGCTAAAAATCATGTAACCAAAGTGGCATGTTTGGAGGCTTGTTTTCTGGCTTTTTGGGTCATTGCGCCTTCTCCATGCAGCTGCTGAACTAGGCTATGGGTTTTAAAGGGTTAAATTAATTTCTTTATTTGTAAGGATAAAAGACTCTGAGTTATTTTTTATTTTTATTTTTAGTTAGGACAGGAAAGCAGAGGTAGCAGAATGTGATACAATCGCAGTAGAAGAAGGCGTCATGATGGGGAATTGTTCCCTCGGCTGCGAAGGGCGGAGTGTGGAGGATGAAGGTGGGGGTTAATGGGGGAGGTTATTCACACGTGTGTCGAGAGTCAGCCATCCTCCAGTGCACACCCCACAACATCCCGGGGTCATTTATTTTTAACATGCTCTAAGTGCAGGAGCAGTCCGACCAATCCGATGGCTTTTAACCCAGGTCAGGCCACTGTCCCATCTTTCATCATGCAAGCAAGGCTGCACAGAGAGCGATGCGCATACAGCACAAAGCCTGGGCCACTCACTAACCAGACGGTAGGCATGCGGCAGTCATAAAATCAAATCAAATACCGCACACACTGGCCTGATGAAGCTGAAAGGTGTTGTTCTGTGTTTAAGAGCAACTGTCCAACCAACTGTCCGTCTCTCCCTCTTGAGGACTTTGACCTGCGGCCACTAATCTTTTTTTCTTGCCTTTTTTTGGTTTTTTTGGATATGATGGCATAATTTTTGACGATGTTCTTATTGCCACCATTAATATTTTGCAATTTGGGAAACAATTATTCAGCCTCTTTGAAACAATGCCAGAATCCTGACCTTGCTTTGTGGACGTTAGCCCTTATAACAAAGGTGTCCTCTTAAGTAGGTACATTAATATTAATTCAAATCCGTGGGCATGATCTTTGAGAATGCTTTTGTAATTACGGCGTAGAGACGTCAAAGTTAAAGTCGTTTTGAGTGGTGCTTCTGATATTTTGTCCACGCCCTGTATTCAGTAGTAGCTGGCACTCATGCACGCGTTACCGGCCCCTGTGCCGACCACTCACCCATCTTCACAGCTCATTAGGTACCATCTGTGGAAATGCCTGACTTACGACTTCGAGTGATCTGTCATTTTCGAGGTAATGGCCACTAACATTGGAAGCAAATGCTTAATTAAGCATGCATGGCCAGGATATGACATTGTAATGGGATGAATCATATCCTAACTCTCCACTTATTAATTACCAATGAGAAGCCTATCATTTCATGGGGGATTTCTCCATAAAAATACGCTGAAAGTTAGTATTTTTCTGTGTCTTTTGACGGTTGTGCAATAATTGAGAACCATGTGACCTATTATTATTTATATTGTCATTCCATCAAACAGTAAGTCTATGGCAGCATGCTTTATTTGATTTCCAAGTGTTTTGGAAATATCACAGCAGCAGCAATAGCTCAAAAATATTTAAGATCTGTCATTCACTGCACGCAATGTAGTTTTAAAATCTATTATCGTTTTATTTTTTATAAAATGCAGTCCATTCTATGAAAGTGTTTTCAACTACGCATAATTTGTAGGACAACAAAAAGCCATATCTGTGCAGTATATGTATGTAATACCTATATGTATTACATTGATGTCTGAGGGGGGTAAATGCACACGCATTTCTGTCTACATGAATGAGAACATTCTGATTTGCATTTGACTCATAGGCTCAACACAGCCTGGCTTTGGATGTTAGTCATTATCTGTCATTGTCTGTTCCTTGTCCTCATGACGCATCTCGCCAAGCTTCTCGGGCTATATTTTACTGACACTTACCCCTGACTGGCTTTACAGTCTTATAAGCTTTTTAAAGTTGATTGTACATGAAGGTCAAGTTCTGTTTGTCTGCTTATCTAACTCTGAAACATCTGCCTGATCCTTGCTTTATATATATCAGCCTAAGCATGGATGAAATTGTCCAGTCCCGGAGGGCTGCACTATCTGCTGGTTTCAGTGCATGTTTGTTGTAGTGATTCCTCGCAGCTGGTGATTAGCCATCTTCTCACCCTGTTGTGAAACCCATAGTTTGTTAATTCAGCTAGTTTAAAGATTTACACTGCTGATTACTGACAGTTGTGACCCTCCAGCAGTTTGACACTTCGGCTCTCTGGAAATACTTTAGCCAGGTTAGTGACATCAGGCCAGTATATTGCAAATGCTAACGCACTTTATGTGATTGTGATTTCAGGATTCTTCCTTTGTCCTGCGGCAGAGTTGGCACTGCAATGAATAGGCCTAAACACAATGGCTTTATCTCTGGTTTTAATTGTTCCTGATTTTAGCCACAGACAAGCTGTTGGCATGAGTTCAAAACACTGCATTCAGTTGTCTTGAGAAAAATATATTTTTAATTCTTTTGGGAAAGGAGAAAAAAAATCCCCCTTTCAGATCTCAAGCCTTTTGTTTTCTTATAAAATGCGGACTTAAGTCTGTCAATTCTGTGGCTTTAAACTTGATTGCAAAAAGCTATACTTAACTGATTACTATGTCTGCTCATAGTTAAATGACACAGTTTTTTATGTCTGCGCCGAAATTCATGAAATGCTCTGCTCAATTATTCGACAGACTCTATTAAAACAAAATTAATTACAGTACTTATTAATCATCTTTTGACAAAATTATACATATACTGTTTCCACAAGTAAAAGCTGTGCAGTCAAATAAAACTTAGTTTGTTTTTTTCTGTTGTACATCAAAAAGCAGTGACAGGCTGCAGCTTTTTTTTTTTAAATGTCAAAAATTGAACTCATAACAAGTTTTATACTAACATTGAGTGCACTTTGCAGTGGAAGAAAAATTTTTCAAACTGGCTTATGCATTTAAGATGTAAGATATGCAGCAATGTTGATGTACCAATTACTATTAGCAATTGTAGGAAATGGAGTTTTAGAACATTGACTAGCTGTCAATAATAGTACTGATCAGAGGCTTAGAGTTTGTACTTTTAAGGGTTTCTTACTATTGTTTCCTGCATTTTATTTACTCACTGAACCAGCTGGCCCCTTGGTAAATGCTTTGTAAAGGAAAGGATAAAATTGTGGGGAAAATTGGAACATTTGTGAGTCAAGGTCATGGGTGAGTAAAGGTGTCCATGTCAACAGCTATTCTATCTGAAGTGGAAAACTCTTCAGCTGACCGTTGTGGCCTGTTCAGCTGTCACCGGAGCGGAATGGTGACGATATGAGAAAATCCAGGTCTGGAAAAGTGGGCGAGAGGGCAGGTTGCACCTCTCTCGAAAAATAATGGACTCTGTGATTCCGGGATGGCCCCTTTGTATCAGATAGGGCAGTTCAGCGTGACATAGCCGGTAGGTTCGGAGCACTTACCCATCTCAAAAAACACTACTGCTGCTGTGTGGCAAAACGACCACATTTTTATTGTAAGGTTTTAGAAACATGATTGTGATTTACATGCATTTGATAGGAAACCTCATGGAATGGGTCTAGTCAGATGCACTGCCCCTGTATACAGTATTACCTCTGGAGGTGTCTAAACACTTTTGGGGAGTGATTGCTTAATTTTGAACAGATTTTTTTGTAAAATGGCAGATGGCTCCTCAGGCAGCCTTGTTTTTTGGTGTCTTTTGAAAGTACAGGGGATGAGGGGGTGTCAGGGGCAGGCTGGTCCTCATTCACCACCACCACCACCACCCCCCCAGGTGATGTTACAGCCCCAAGATACTCAAATTTTGCGACTACATTGAACCAAGGCAGCGGGTAGAAAAGGGGCTCGTCCAGCTCCTTCCTGGATGGGCCCATTGGTTCCATCTGTACTGAGTAATGCACTCTAACCATCAGGGCATTTCCTCTGAATCTTCTCCCAACAAAGAGTCACATGGCTGACATGGATCAGATTATGCGCCATTTCCAGCAGAAGCTGGTACAGTGCAAATCGGAAAGTATTTTTTGTAGTTATTCAATGATGCCTCTCCTCAGTAGCTTCTGACCTATCAAAAATATTTTAAACAAACAAAATATTCTGAGTGATGTCTGGAGTTTTTGATCAATGCATCAATGCTTGATCCGTAATAGCTGTAAAAATATTTTGGACCTATTAGAAATTCTTTGTGAGGGTTCTATATTAAACTTAATAAACAACGATTTAATTAAACATGGAAATTGTTGTTATGGGCCTACTTGATCACTTTGAAGGTTGGTGCTCCAGTAGGGCTGCAATCATGGACTTCTCCTCCCAGAACATTTTATCCTGCTGCACTTTTATGGAAGCACAACTTGTTTTAGAGCATAAACATAGACCAAGGTATCTTTGACCAAACTAATTTGAAAAGTATCAAAAGGTGGTATTCATAATCTGTTCAGCTATTGTCTCTTTTGCCACCAGAGGAGACCTCTTGGAATGGATTTTATAAACCAAGAACAGAGGTTAATTGTCCTGATTCAGTTGTCAGCAAAAGGACAGATCAGAAGTGAATTTTCTGATACATTATCCTTGTCCATATATCTTCGAAAAGCTAGTAGAGATATTCATATGCTGCAAAAAAGGATCAGTCTGTCATATATTACTGTTTATAATTGCAGTAATAATCTTGGATTAAGTGAAAGTTTAGTTATGGGGGTGAGGGGGGTAATTCAAATCCTTGGTCAGCTCCTATTCTAAAGGATTTCATAACTGATATGTTTCTATATATTTGACAGCAGTGGCTTTTATGAAATATTGGACTCTACCGTGCCTTTGCAAACAGAAACACTTGTGGCAGTAATGTTCAAACTGTTTTGTCCATCGCAAATCACCAAATTTCATGGTTTTCTGCTCTAAAGTAAAAGTGTTTGCATCACAAGAGGTTGGACTGAGCAAAAAGAGGGCGTGTGAATGTGTAAAACTGGTGTTTTGCAAATTTCGAGTCCATTACTTAGTCTGCATTTTGACTTGCCCAAACTGTGCTGTCACTGTAAGGTGCTTTTAAAGGACTGAATCGCAGCCAGGGGAGCTGTTTGCTACTGTATGCATATTTTTTCCCTCCCATTTTTATTTCCATGATAAAGCCCATAAATGGTGCCAATAAAATGGTGGTGAGGTCTTATGTGAAGGGGAGGATGAGGGTATTTTTCATAAATGTGAATATTTTCTTTGTGTGGGGGAAATACTAATAATTAACCTCTTATCCTTTTGTAATACGAGTGCCGATTTGGATGCAGTTTAAACCACCCACATCTTTTCATACAAAACGCATATCCCCCGATATGCAACCAGACATTACTACATGAGAGCACAGTTCTCAGAGGCCCGAAGGAGGTGGTGGTAACACAATTTAGGTGCTTGTTCTTCACCTGAAGAAATTGCAATGCACTGGTTTTAGTGGCATAGACAGCAGCTACATTTGATTGGCCTTAAGGGAGCAAAACTCTGACAGGTACTGAATTTGTTTTTCTCCACTCCTTTTGACAACAGCACCACAGCTGCACTATCTCCTGCAGTCATGAAATTACTGGTATGGAGTTCGACATGCCTAGTTTTCATCTGCGATACCAATCTGCACTTACATTTGCCTTCTGCGTTTATGTCCTTTAAATAGGACCCATTATTTAATAACTAATGAGACAATAAAAACTATGGGTCTTGTTTGCTTGTGAGAAAACACTTGTAACAATTGGTGTAAAATGCACAAAGGTTTATTTAATTAATTGTGAATTATAGTGTCTCAATAGATCAGCAGCATTTTAGTTGTTTAGGGGAGTCACTGATTTATTTGGTTCATAGTCTGTTATGGCATTATTGGGACTGTGCTGATGATGGAAGTCAGAGGGGTTGATGAACTCGCAATGTATTGTACAGTGGAAGTGCTGGATTATGGGTGTCACGGCATATTATTGAGGAAGTATTGTGTTATGAGAGAAGCTGTCAGATGTAGGTTATAGGATTCATATTGGGTTATGGGAGTAACAGTCGATTATAGGGTGAGTAGTGGATTATGGGAGACATAAATTTGGGTTATGGGATCATAGTGGATGATGGGAGCAAAGGTGGATTGTGCGAGACACAGTTGGTTGCGGGTTACATAGAG
This sequence comes from Gymnothorax reevesii, assembly GCA_029721435.1. Classification (NCBI taxonomy): domain Eukaryota; kingdom Metazoa; phylum Chordata; class Actinopteri; order Anguilliformes; family Muraenidae; genus Gymnothorax; species Gymnothorax reevesii. The sequence goes on from CM056574.1 coordinate 52,081,793, forward strand.
GGCAAAATGGGCATCTGCCTCACAGATTGTTCAGTTGAAATGCACAATTTGGAGGGAACAGCTTGCAGTGTAAGGACTGGGATCCAATGAGTTGGCCAGAGAGTTCAGAGTCTTGTAGCATTTTCAAGAGATTTGAGGCACAGGCTGTTGTTAAGCAGAACTGTTGAACTGTTGTTGAAATTCCGAACTGGTCAAGTCAATGACAATTCAGTTTGTTATTGTCAAGTCATTGCTGTTAAGCAGTGGTGGAATAAAATTCCTGGGGTACGAAATACAAACTACTGTCATGCGAATCTTCCACCCAGGGCTTCCGCCAAAATATTTTTCAGAGGGGGATTTCCCCTTTGCCAACTTTCTTTGGGGGGGATTTTCAATTTGTCATGGGATTTCAGTATGTTACGGCTGGCTGTCACAACCATAAGAGACTGTAACAACTATTCATTTATGATATTGAGATGAACTGAAACTAGACAAAAGTTCTCACAAAAATAACACATTTATTCAAAAAAAGTAATTACTGCACTCGGTGACTGAGCTAAAAAATAAAAAATACAAGTTATAACTGCCATTGACTATAATCAGATAATGGATATTACGCGACAGAACGGTATGCTTTAAACAGGACTGGGCTTGACTAGATTCTCTGGTCAACAAACAAACTGGCCAACTAAGACACAAAAAAATAGCAGTGTTTTCACAAAGCAGCGCGATTCTCGGTCGCTACGTGTATCCGCACGGAACCTCCACGTGAAAAACAAAATTGACAAGAACGGAAGGCGACACCTTGGAAACCAGTATCGTACACCCATAAATTAAAGACAGGCATTGTCGACATGAAAAAAAATCATTAACGTGCAAGCCATCTCCCCCATTATAAAAACTATTCAAACTTGATTCGAAGCGATTTCGGTGAATAAACATTTTAAAGAATAGACGTCAAACCTTGTCTCCAAGGCGAAAATATGTACAGCGCTGGGCACGCTAGTGATTACCATGTCTGAAATTAGGGACGACGTTGGCCATGAAGATGTATAGCCGCTGCCCTCATTTGGGTGCTGCGCAACGAAAGGGATGATTCAATATCATCTGCAGTCAGCGGCAAGGCCGAAAATGTCCCCAGTGATTGGCTAGTTCAGTGGTTCCCAAAGTGGGGGGCGCGCGGGGTGCGGGAAGCGAATTGTCCCCCCCCACTAGAGTTCCGGACACCAACAGAAAATTATTTGCATACAGTCCATTCGCTGCCCAGAATTCTGCGATTACATCGTAAATGCCCTCCTTACTCTCAACATAACTGTTCGCCAAATCATTCATCTAGCTTGCCATTTTCATTAATAATTTGTTATGAATGTAGTTGTTCAAATATTTGAAGCTGGTGAAATAAGCTATTACAATCAATGTAGTCTAGCAATACCAAACTCGCCGCTTTTTATCCTGCATTGATCTGGCATATTGTTAATAAACTGGTAAGTGACCCCGAACAAAATCCAATGACTACAAAGCAGAAATAACCGAATCGCGTCATCTTATTCTCGATAATATGAATGCTCTGTAGGCCGACAGATTATTTTTATCTAGCCTAGCAACTGAGCGTTACAAACATATCGGCAGGTTTGGCTGCTGGTGTTCATGAATTTTTTTCGTACTTCGCTGTCGGTTGTTAATATAGGTTGATTATGGTGCTTTCTTTCTGCGTCATAGAAACACTATTTTAAGTAGACGGCTATACTCAAGCAGAGGGGAGTGATACAGCCTAATGATTTTATACTTTAAAAGAGGTTTTGAATTATTAAATTTTCGTGTCCTTAAGTGGAAAATTACAGTGGCCATTTCCAAACCTGCCAATCGTTTTTAATGTTTCCAGCTAGGCTAGACAAAAATCATCCGTTCAGAGCATTAATATTCTCTATAATAAGCTGACGCGATCTCGGTTAACGTATTTTAACTTAAAAGTGCGAGGCCAGTGAAGAGAGGAAAATGTAACTGTCTCGAGACACTCTTCAGCGGTCCGCACAAGGTTGCTGATTGGCTGTATGCAAGTAAGTTTCTGTCGGTGTCCGGAAAATGAATAAATAGCATGTTGTTGAATATTAAAAAATTAACCTGTTACACTGAACATAATTACACAGTTAAGGTGCTTGAAAACAGTTACTCTTAAAATAATTACACCGTGGTTGTTTGTTATTTTGTTATTTCTAATTCTAAAAGTAGCCTAGTTGTAGTTTATGACAACCTACAGTTTATGACCGTTTACTTATATTTTTTCAAAAAAGGTTGAGGTTCATATTAATTGCAATGTGTGAAATAAACTGCAATGGATTCTGAAAACAAAATGTGCGTATATTTTTTTTTGGGGGGGGGGAAGGCGCAAAAATGTTCTTATGTACCAAAGGGGGGCCCAGCAGAAAAAGTTTGGGAACCACTGGGCTAGTTACTCTTTGTATGTCCAATATTTTCAGATTTTTTGGGCGTGAATGAACGTGCGAGTCAAGCAGTACTTGCTTGCACACTGGATGCGAAACAAATTTTTTGCATGACAGATTATATTTGTCATGACTGACAGAAGAACCAAACGCGAGTCAGGAAATCCAAAGCCGTAGTCGTTTATTCAGACAATAGGTCGGGAAGCCAGGGGTAGCACAGAGACGTAGTCAGGCAGGCAAGGTTCGTACACGAAAAATCAATAAATACAGCAACCAAAACAAAAGGGCTAAGCAAAAGAGTAATCAGTCAGATACAGGCTATAGTTGTACACGGGAATCTAGACGAGAATATAAAGCATTGGCAAGGAGAAAAGGAATGAAGATCTGACAAAGCTCTGCAGTGAAATGAGACATTTATATACTCAAAGAAATGACTAAACTAGGCGGGGAATAGAATAGGTGGGAGTTGCTAAACAATTAAATATAATGAGCACATGAGGGAAAGACAAACCATGATCACGCATCACAATTGACAGACCAATCCTAAACATGAAAACGGACTCCGATTAGGGAGTTGCCTAAGTGAATAATAGAACGAGAGGCAGCTCGAGGTAAAACAGGTGCGAGAGATCGCAGTAATCAGCAGAGTCAGGGATAGGAAACGGGAGGGCGGAGTTTACAGACTAGAGCGAATGCAAAGAGCATTAGTAAAAACGAACAACGTGATATTTACACACCACTACATGACAGGTGAATATTAATACACAGAAGTACTCAGAATGAGTATATTAGTCTATGTTAGTAATGACATTACGTAACATGAAGTATTAGTCTTAATTAATATGTTAATCTGAGAATAGCGGGAATTACAGGAAACGAGACGTGAAGGAAGATTTTCGGAAACCACGAAAACCCACGGAAATCACCGAATAGATGCTATAACGCGGACAGGGAAATGCATTGCTGAAATACATAGAAGACGTACATGACATGACTGGAGCAGACGAGGTGCTATGCATGGAAAGGAAGACATGGCAAGATAACTAATGATCTAAACTTGAAAAATAATAAAACAAGGAAATCCAAACTACCAAAATACAATACATAATCCTAAGAAAGGTCAGTCAGAGCAATGATCACTAAACACAGAAATCCATAATCATGGCAAAGCCAGGCACAGAACTAAAACAAGACATGAGCATAATGAAACAAGAAAAAATACAGATTATGACAGTACCCCCCCTCCTATGAACGCCTCTGGGCGTTCTTAGCTGACGGCACAAGATGGTCTTTATGGAACTCACGTATTAAAGATTTGTCCATGATGAAGCGGGCTGGAATCCAGGATCTTTCCTCGGGGCCGTAGCCCTCCCAGTCAATGAGATATTGGAGCCCACGGCCCCGACGACGGCAGTCCAAGATGCGTCGGACGGTAAAGGTTTCACCGCCATCAATGATGCGGGGTGGAGGGGGAGGGGCCGGATCCTCGTGTAGGGGATTGTTGACAGCAGGCTTGATTCGAGAAACGTGGAAGGTAGGGTGAAGGCGTCTCATGGTGGATGGGAGTCGAAGGCGTACAGCCGTGGGGCTGATGATCTTCACTATGGAAAAGGGTCCAATGTAGCGGGGTGCCAACTTACGAGTACCCCCGCGAATAGGGATGTCCTTAGTGGAGAGCCAGACTTTTTGCCCAATCCTGTAAACCGGGGCCGGAGTACGCCTACGATCTGCCAGTAACTTGGTTCGGGCTGCCGCCCTGAGCAGGTTAGTACGTACAATCCTCCAGGTGCGCTTGCATCGACGGATGAAGGCGACGGCTGACGGAACTCCCACCTCCTCCTCCTGGCTGGGGAAGATGGGAGGTTGATACCCCATACAGCATTCGAAGGGTGATAGTTGTGAAGAGGAGGAGGTATGACTGTTGATGGCGAACTCCGCCCATGGTAGTTGTTGGCTCCAACTGGACGGACAGTGTGAACACAGGCACCTGAGGACTGTCTCGATGCTTTGGTTTGCACGTTCAGTTTGGCCATTGGTTTGGGGATGGAAGCCTGAACTGAGGCTGGCAGATGTTCCGAGCAACTTGCAAAAAGCCTTCCAGAAGCGGGCAGAGAACTGAGGACCTCTGTCTGACACAATATCTGAGGGAATGCCATGGAGTCTGATGACATGCTGGACTAACAGAGATGCAGTTTCAGAGGCAGAGGGGAGCTTGGTGAGCGGTATGAAGTGCACAGCTTTAGAGAAACGGTCCACAATGGTGAGGATGGTGGTATTATGGTTGGAGGGGGGTAGGCCAGTGATGAAGTCGACGGAAATATGTGACCAAGGGCGGTGTGGGATGGGAAGTTGCTGGAGAAGTCCTTGAGGTGGTTGATTGGTGGTTTTAGCCTGGGCACAGGTAGAACAGGTGGATACAAAGTCCAGGATATCTTTGTTCATGCGTGGCCACCAGAATTTGCGGCGAATGAAGTGGAGAGTGCGCCCTCTACCCGGGTGACAGGAGAGTTGAGAAGAATGTCCCCAACGGAGAACTTGAGGGCGCATGGACTCTGGTACAAACAGTTTGTGGTCAGGGCAGTCACTGGGATTGCCAGAGTCCCCTTGGGCTTCTTGAACCTCTCGCTCAATGTCCATCTCAACCGCATTGACCACAACTTGTGAGGGCAGGATGGTGTCTGGGAGTTCGTCATTAGTAGAGACCTCGAACTTTCTTGAGAGGGCGTCAGGCTTGATATTCTTGGATCCAGGTCGAAAGGTGAGGGTGAAGTTGAAGCGGGAGAAGAATAAGGCCCATCTGGCCTGTCTAGGGTTAAGTCTCTTGGCTGATGAGAGAAACTCTAGGTTCTTATGATCTGTCCAGACTTGAAACGGTATCTCAGTTCCTTCCAGCCACTGACGCCACTCCTCCAAAGCAAGTTTGACAGCAAGTAACTCTCGGTTTCCGATGTCATAATTCTCCTCAGCAGGACTAAGACGTCTTGAAAAGAACGCACATGGGTGTACTTTGTTGTCCAGGCTCGATCTTTGAGAGAGCACAGCTCCTACTCCGATGTTAGAGGCATCCACCTCCACTATGAACTGAGCATTGGGGTCAGGATGGATCAGGATAGGTGCCGTGGTAAACAGGCATTTGAGCCGTCTGAATGCAGTAGCCGCCTTCTCTCCCCATACAAACCGGGACTTGGAGGAGGTGAGTGCTGTTAGAGGAGCGGCGACCGAACTATAGTTCCTGATGAACCTCCTATAGAAGTTGGCGAAGCCAAGGAACCGTTGAAGTGCCTTGCGATCTTCAGGTTGAGGCCAACTGGTAACTGCCTCAACTTTAGCTGGATCCATATTGAGAGACCCCGTGGAGATGACATAGCCCAGGAAGGTGGTTGTGGTGCATGAGAACTCGCACTTCTCAGCCTTGATGAATAGGCGGTTCTCCAGAAGCCTCTGCAGGACCAATCTGACATGACGTCTGTGTTCCTCTTGGTTGCGGGAAAAAATTAATATATCGTCAAGGTAGACAAAGACGAATCTGTTGATAAAGTCCCGTAACACGTCATTGACCAGGCCTTGGAACACAGCGGGGGCATTGGTGAGTCCGAATGGCATGACTAAGTACTCCCAGTGACCAGTAGGGGTGTTGAAGGCCGTCTTCCACTCATCGCCCTCACGGATACGCACTAAGTGATAAGCATTGCGTAAATCCAATTTGGTGAATAGCTTGGCTCCACTGAGTTGATCGAATGCCGTAGTCATGAGAGGCAAGGGGTAACGGTTCTTAACTGTGATGTTGTTGAGTGCCCGATAATCAATACATGGCCGGAGTGACCCGTCTTTCTTCTTGACGAAGAAGAATCCAGCGCCAGCCGGTGAGGAGGAGGGTCGAATGATGCCGGCAGATACGGCTTCCCTCAGGTACTTCTCCATCGCCACCGTCTCGGGGCGGGACAATGAAAACAGTCGCCCCCTGGGTGGTGTAGTCCCTGGTTTAAGGTCAATGGCACAGTCATAAGGCCGGTGCGGGGGAAGGCCGATGGCGCGAGACTTGCTGAAGACCTCCTTGAAATCATGGTATTCTGTTGGGACTTTGCTTAAGTCCGGGCTCTCCTCAGATGCTTGCTTCAGGACAGGGACATGGGCTTGACCGAGGCATCTGTATAGGCATGATGGGCTCCAGGCCTGGATCACGTGTCTCTCCCAGTCAATCTCCGGGTTGTGGGTTCTCATCCAGGGGTGGCCCAGAATCACCGGTGCATGTGGCGAGTCGATGATGTAGAGCTGGATCCTCTCCTGGTGATTGCCGGAAACTAGCAGTCTGAGCGGGATGGTGAGGTGGGTGATAGTGCCGATCTTCTGGTCGTTGAGTGAGTTAGCTATACGTGGACGTTCAACCCGTTGTGTAGGAATCCCCCATCGACTCGCCACGCTAGCATCCAGGAAGCTTTCCTCTGCCCCAGTGTCGATGAGGGCAGTGGTCCCTCTTGACCCTCCATCCCATTCGATGGTTACAGGCAGGCAGGTGCGGTTTTTAGAGGAGGATTCGACAGGGAGTACGCCCACCAATGCTCCTCTCATCACTGGTGGGCGTTGGCTTTTACTGGACAATGCCTAATTTGATGTCCGGCGCCGCCACAGTAAAAGCAGGCGTTCTCCCTTCTCCGTCTCTGCCTCTCCGCACTGGAAATCCGAGTCCGATCCACCTGCATAGGCTCCTCCACCGAAAAGGGTTGATTGCTTCTGGCACCACAGGGGGGGGGTGGAGACTTGTTCTGAGGCGGGGATGTTTGGTTGAGCGCCCTTCCACGGAATTGGCGTGCTCTGCGCCTCTCCTCCAAACGAGCGTCCACTCTGATGGCCATCTCCATGAGCCGATTGAGATCTTCGGGCAGGTCGCGAGTCAGTAGTTCGTCCTTTACTGGATCAGATAGTCCATTTAGAAAAGCATCGTACAGGGAGGCCCTGCCCCAGCCGCTATTGGTAGCCAAGGTCTGGAAATCGATTGCGTAATCTGAGACAGTTCTGGCGCCCTGGCGGATGCGGAGGATCTCCCGTCCTGCCTCATGACCATGTTTGGACCGATCAAAAACCCTCGTCATCTCCTCGGCTAGTGACTCCGCAGTCCGTGTGCATGGTAACTCAGCCTCCCACGCCGCCGTTGCCCACTGCTTAGCTCTCCCGGTAAGCTGGGTGATAATGTAAGCCACCTTGGATTGCTCTGACGGGAAGGTTGCTGGCTGGAGTTGGAAGATGAGCTTACATTGCGTCAGGAAGGCGCGGCAGGTACCTGGTTCACCTTCGTACCTCTCAGGGGGTGGTAGACGGGGCTCCGGAGTGGGAAGAGCTTGTGGTGCCGGTATAGGTGGAGCTGAGGGTTGCGGCGTGCCGTCAGATGGTGTAGCCCTTGCTTGGATAGTCAGGTTGCTGACGGAATGAGTCAGAGACTGCAGATGCTGCATAATCGCCAGCAGTTGTTGTTGCTGGGATTCGAGCATAGCTCCCTGCTGACTCACTGCCGCCTGCAGTGGGTCACTCGCTGGTTCCATCCTCTGGTCAGATCTTTCTGTCATGACTGACAGAAGAACCAAACGCGAGTCAGGAAATCCAAAGCCGTAGTCGTTTATTCAGACAATAGGTCGGGAAGCCAGGGGTAGCACAGAGACGTAGTCAGGCAGGCAAGGTTCGTACACGAAAAATCAATAAATACAGCAACCAAAACAAAAGGGCTAAGCAAAAGAGTAATCAGTCAGATACAGGCTATAGTTGTACACGGGAATCTAGACGAGAATATAAAGCATTGGCGAGGAGAAAAGGAATGAAGATCTGACAAAGCTCTGCAGTGAAATGAGACATTTATATACTCAAAGAAATGACTAAACTAGGCGGGGAATAGAATAGGTGGGAGTTGCTAAACAATTAAATATAATGAGCACATGAGGGAAAGACAAACCATGATCACGCATCACAATTGACAGACCAATCCTAAACATGAAAACGGACTCCGATTAGGGAGTTGCCTAAGTGAATAATAGAACGAGAGGCAGCTCGAGGTAAAACAGGTGCGAGAGATCGCAGTAATCAGCAGAGTCAGGGATAGGAAACGGGAGGGCGGAGTTTACAGACTAGAGCGAATGCAAAGAGCATTAGTAAAAACGAACAACGTGATATTTACACACCACTACATGACAGGTGAATATTAATACACAGAAGTACTCAGAATGAGTATATTAGTCTATGTTAGTAATGACATTACGTAACATGAAGTATTAGTCTTAATTAATATGTTAATCTGAGAATAGCGGGAATTACAGGAAACGAGACGTGAAGGAAGATTTTCGGAAACCACGAAAACCCACGGAAATCACCGAATAGATGCTATAACGCGGACAGGGAAATGCATTGCTGAAATACATAGAAGACGTACATGACATGACTGGAGCAGACGAGGTGCTATGCATGGAAAGGAAGACATGGCAAGATAACTAATGATCTAAACTTGAAAAATAATAAAACAAGGAAATCCAAACTACCAAAATACAATACATAATCCTAAGAAAGGTCAGTCAGAGCAATGATCACTAAACACAGAAATCCATAATCATGGCAAAGCCAGGCACAGAACTAAAACAAGACATGAGCATAATGAAACAAGAAAAAATACAGATTATGACAATATTGACTTTGAATGTAATCTGTCGCTTGAAAAATTAGTTTCGCGTCCAGTGTGCAAGCAGCTTATTTCACGGAAAACGTGTGGGAATGGCCCGCTTTGTCTATTTTTTCTTTCGGGCGCTAGGGCAGTTTTTGCGGGAATCCCGCAATCGCGCTGCTTGGCAGAAGCCCTGTCCTCCCATGAATTCAGTTAAGAGATTTCAGTGATTAGCACTGGCTGCTGGCTAAAAAAAAAATGGACAAATCCAGCTGGATAGAACAAAAAAATCGGAGAGGACTTGAACTTTCTGAACCAGCATTTTGTTTATTTCTTTTATGGCCACACATTTGTTTTGTATTTGTTACGTATTTTCATCTTCCAGCAGGGTTAGGGTTTCTGTAGGATTTACGAAGCACCATTGCTTTGTTGAATCCATCCATCCATTCATCCATTATCCAAACTGCTTCTTTCCGACTAGGGTCATGGGGGAGCTGGATGCTTACTGGAGCTAACTTTGTGTTAAAGGCAGGAACACACCCTGGACAGCTCGCCAATCCTTTGAAGGGCTTTAGCACCATTCTCTTACACGCTTTTGCCCATGGGCAATTTTTAGAGTCTCCAATTAGCCTGACACGCATTCCTTTGGACTGTTGGAGGAAACCAGAGTACCCGGAGGAAACCTGCAGCTGGATGCAAGAGGGAATCTAACTTTTCTATGAAGGAAGGGGCTGGGGCAGCACATCACTGAATAACTTGATTAAAAGAGCTCTTGTATTGCGCTTGTCGGCTGCTCCCCGGTGCTCAGTCTGCATTTTCATGGATGCGGGTAACAGGGTCTTTCGTTGCCTTCTCCTATATGCTTGATGTAAGAGTATTACACATCAGGGGCTGAAGGATCAAAATCACTTTCAGCCAATGAAGTTGTTGTGACAGTCCATTGCTGGCACACTCCCCATCCGCAGCATGTGTGGGGGAACTTATTTGAACAGCTTGCCGAAGAAAAAAGTATGCAGTCTCCTCTGAATAATGATATCTTTATGCTGTTAAACTGTACTTGCATTGGCCTCGCAAAATTTTTCTATATCATCAAATTTCTCTCACTTGAAAAGATGAGCATTTCCATTAACTGTTATTAGCAGATCACAAGCTGCTGGGTCTGGCTTTTACTTCACCAGATAATTTATGTCCATTGCTTTATTTTTACAGCTTATGGTTGTGATCTCACTCAAGCAGAGTTTTGGATAAAACGTTGTCCAAAAAATGTTTGACTCAGAGTCAAAAACAGCTTTTTTGAAAAGTGCAATACATCATGCCATGAAATAAAATATTTAAAAAAAACATTCAGTATATACAGCATGCCGCATTTTACATTATAATCCTGTCAAATAGTTTGCCCATAATTTCTGACAACTTGACGTGACTAATGTAAAATGCAACGCGCCTTATTATATTTTATTAGAATGGCATGTTATGATGCACTACATTTATATGTGTATTCATGTTTTTTTTTTGTTTTTGTTCGACTATAACTCTCAGTCCAAAATTTCTTTGGCAAGATTTTGTCCAAAAATATGCTTGAGCGAGTTCACAATCACCATAAACGCAGTTAAAAAAAAAAAAAAAACTCAGAATACAGATTGACTAAGCTTAAACTGTTGTGCTGAAGCTCATATTTGAATCAGCTGTATATCGACACACGTTTTCTTGTATGAAACGTATCCAACCATTACCTAAACTGTTTCTTCTGTCTTTGGGTCACGGAGGTGCTGGATTCTGCCCTCGCTAAATACATGCGAAAGGCAGGGACACACCCTGCACGGCTCGTCAATCCGCTGCAGGGCTTAAATGCCACTCACCCTCACATTCATACCAATGTGCAGTTATAGGGTCTCTGATCAGTCTCGCCCGCATGTCTTTGGCAGGAAATTGGGAGTACAATTCAGGGAGAATATGCAAACTCCACTCAGAAAGACTGGAGTCGAACCCGCAACCTTCTTGACAGCATGACACCATATCTTAAAAAAATAGTCAAACAAAAAAAAAAGTGATTTCTGTAACAGAACACATGTAGTCACGGTGAAGGTTTTATAAAGTGCGATTTTGTATAAGTTTGCGTCACACCGCAGCAAGAACGGGCCCCCTATTGCTCGCGATTTCACCGGAATTTAAAGCGCCGAGGTCTCGGCTTGGCACGATTCCAATTTCAGACAATCCTTTTATTGAAATGATTTTGAGGAGATGTTGTGCAGCAGAGCAGCCGAACTGCTGATTTGATGATAGCGTTGTTTGTTTTCTCCTAGAAGGATTTTGGGAAATGTCACCTCCGTGGTGGCCCCATTCGTGTATATTGCTCTCCCGAGAAAAGCCTGTGAGGCACAGGAGAGTTAAGCCCTTGAAAACTTCATTTGTGCGGTAAACAGGCAAGATCTTATTTTTTTTTTCTCCGAGAAAAGATTCTTTCCAGTCAGCCTTCAATCAACTCCATTTGTCTATAGTCTGGCCTGCAGTCTATGGGCAAAATGCCACAGGATGCCTCACAGAGGTGATGACAGGTGATTTGCTATGAGGCTCGAGGCAGTATATAACAGGCCTAACGTGCCCTGAGACAATTTTCACATCAACTGTTCCTTGCAGTCCTTCATGCTCCCATTAGTTGGTGTCATTCGGCACTTTGAAATCTCATTGTGTACTGTCCGTGGATCGTGACACGTGTGATTGCTTGTAAAGAGGAGTGCACAAGTGAATTTCAGCACTGACTTTCCTGCTGCTGCACAACCTCCCTGCTAGTTCAGCTCTACAGAGAATATTTCAGCCAGCCACTGGGGAGGAAGTTTTATAAAGTATTTGAAGAACTGTTTTATAAATGAGTGGATAGGGTCGGTGTTTCTTCTTTCATTGTTACAGCTGGATTACGGTTCATTCACTGCTGTGGTTAATTCATGAGAAACTAAAATGTTATTGGCATATGCAGTTTGGGGTGCACTAATGCCTGGCTTGGTTTTTTTTGAAGGTTTTGCCAGCCCACAATAACACAGAAATATATACACAGAGCATGTGTTTCGGTTACCTGTCACAGACCTTTCTGAGGGACTGAATTCATAAAAGAGGAGGCACCAGCCAAAAAATCTTAACCTCATTACAAGTACTTTGTTGGTATAGATACATGGTATAGATACAGAATAACACCCCCCCCCACCCCCCCCCCCCCACACACACACACACACACACACCCTAAAAAAAAAAAAAAAAAAAACAGTACGACTTTACATTAAGCAGCAAAGACTGCATTAATTAATCAGCATGAACTAATTTATAGTTTAACTGCCGACTACAGAAAAGTAAGTGTGGAGATGATGAATTCATGGTTAACAGCTGCATCAGTTGATGCCAGTTTATTATCCCCACCACGAAGTGGGATTTCTCTGAAATTATTATATCTAGATGTATGAGAATTATTAAAATGTATGAAAATGGATGTCGACGCTTATTTTTTTCTGAGTTATGGCTCTTGATCGTGGCGGGGAAAGCGATGACACTGTTGTCTTGTTATCATTAATCCATTCATCTGCATTCTGTGAACTGAATAACTACAGCATGTACGCCCTCTGTCCTCTTTCCTGCCAGTACTTTGGTAGATACTCTACTTTTGTTGACATAAAGGGTTGCCCTGATAAGTAGATTAGGGTAAAATAAATTAGAGATGCCTCACACTCACATGTTGACATATCTCAGCTCTGTAAGTGGGCAGGAACACAAGAGAGATCAGAACATTATCGAGCTTCATGGCTGGATGAAACAGTTTTAAATTTGTGCCCTCAATTTGAGCTTCATCTTGCTGTAAGTGTTTAGAAAATACAACATTCGTCAGAATGAATCTGCCTTATTTCTTTTGTTTCATTTGTCATGAAATCCAGAAAGAAAAATGTAGAATGAAATCATATTAAGTAGAGGCATCAGGACACTGTGTCCTTGTTCTTCCAGCGTTTTCATTATTGCGAGTGCTATACGTGACTAACTATATCTGCCTGGCTTTTATTTCCTGTTATTAGTCCGCTTGGCCCCAAGGCTCAACGGGCTTATGCTCAGCGCGGGGTCCCAAGTGGTGGTCTGTCGTGCGTCAGTGCGTAAACTTTTGGGCTTGTCTGCGCTCTAGCGCCTTCAGTTTTTTGAGCTAGCCTCTTGATATTGCATATGTGGGTTTATGACCGTAAGGTCTCGGACGAGTTCGATTTTCGGCCCAATCGGCCGACTACTTCGGCCAATAGGGGACGCTATCCTTGCGCATTCGCGCCATGCGGGCACAGTGGCATTGCCACTATTTTTATATAGAACAATGCAGAAATTGATTTACATTGGTCTATATTCGCTCAATGAAATGCGTGCATAGCTTTTGGTAGATTTAACTATGCTTTTCCCAATTTGTTCTTGCTCACTACTTTTTTTTTCCAGCTAGCCTTTGTTTGGCTTGTTGGTCATTGAGTGCTAGTTGATAACTTCCTCTACCAGTGTCCTAATCAAATCCTTCAAGTGTAAAACTTGCTTTACACACACATTTTGTTTGTCATAATAAGAACTTTATATTTACGCACACACTGTGTTGCTAATGACAGAAAACTGTTGGGAAGGGTTATTGTGCTGCTGGATGGTATTTGAAAAGGTCTGTCTTTTACAGGAATGGTTGATTCTTTTCTGTTCAACTTCTTATCATCAGCAGAAAGTAGGGGATTCATTGTATAACCCCTTTGGAATGCTGTAGCAGATATCCAGTCTTTAGGCTCGATAGAAGGAGGCCAAACTCCTTGCCTCCAAATGGGAAGTTGTAAACATTTCTCTGGCGGCAATGTGGTGATAATCACTCCCAAAAATGTTGGCATGTCAAGAGCTTAAACCTTACTTAGAATACGGCTGTGGAACACAACCATTTTCAGGTTTACTGTGTAAATATTCAATGTGCAGGGTCTGTGCTTGGTTTCAGAATACATGCACTGACTAACTGCTACTTTTAGTTTTAATGTTTGGGGGGGGGGGGGGGGGGGGTGGGCTACCAGAGAATCGTCTAGATTGGCAAACTGGTGCTAGATTAACTGGTTACCTGACCACCTTTGAGAGCCACATTCAATTCAGTTGAGTTAATTTGTTGAATGGTTTCATCATTTTTAAACAAGTAATGTCAAAATATACAAGTGATGCCAAAAATATAATTGAACTGTACAGTCTTTCCCTGTCATTTTTGCAGGTCCCAACCTGCCTCTAAACTCACACTTTTCCCTGGGAAATGACTGATCTCTGTCCTCTCCGGAGAAGTAATGACACAGAGAGGTTAAACCTCTTCCACCCTGAACTTGCCATCAGAGGGATTATAGTCCTGCTCTCTCCTCGCCTTTAAAGCACATTACCTCTCCAAACCCATTCCCAATTACATTTTTTAATTAGTAACTAAGTGTTAATTTGTTCACTTCTGTGTATCAATTGATGGAATTATTGTCCATTTCCCTTTAGCTTGGATGATTGTTCATTGCAGTAGTTAGAAAGCATATCCTATCCACATTAATGAAGGCATAAAACATTAAAGTTTTCAAAGCATCTGAATTCCTGTAGCTCACAGAGTGGTATTTGTATATTTTTTTCTGCATCAGTGCCCATTAAATTACCAATGCTTAGACCTAAGAAGTGTTGATAATTTAATGAATTAATTATGATCACATCACGGCAATGAGTGCGTAACTATGCTTCCCCACTAATGTAGCCCATTCTTTTGAACACAGAGCATTTTGATTGAGCGCAATTTTAAGATAAATTAGGTTGCACCACTGAAATAAATAGCTGAAACGGGAGATAAAATTAAGAGAAAGTATTGGATTGATTATTTTTTTTCCATCCCTACAATATCACCATGCAGTACGCCGTCAATTGTTGCCCATCGGGGATCAAAGTCATTTCTGAATTGTTTCTTATTAAAATATATTATAATATTTCTTATTATACAGGCTTATATATTGGTCCTGATTATTCAGTAAATGAATTGTGCTTGTTAATCAAGCATTCTTAAACAGAAACAGCTTGAAAGCAACGGTGCGTTGAAGGGTCAGAGACTCACGGCACACCACGGAAAATCTCGTAATGCCAGCTTTACCAATGGGGAGATGTTGGGCTTAAGGATGTTAAAATGTTGTACAACAGAAATGTTGTATATTTTGCTCACATGCGCATGTCCCCATGTTTTCTCAAGTCAGTCATGCGTACCATAAGTTAGGTATCTCCCATTTCAAAGCACCAATGTCACTTGCTTGCTGATCACACGGAATAACCAGAATTAGCATTTACTTTGTCACAGTTATAGGCATATAACTTGAGCTATCCGTTAATTTTTTAGACATGGACTTCTGCTTTGAAGCATCCGTGCTCATATCTTGTCCAGATATGCAGCCAAACGTTCCCACACAGCATCAGCCCCTGATTAAATTTAGCTTATGGATAAATAAATACGAATTACGGCTCTAGATAGCTAACTAGCCAGTTGTGCAGTTTAAACAAAGGTATTAGTAACAGACTCTGAGATTGAGAAGTTGGACTGAGTGGTGAAGAATGCACTAGTTTTATTTCTTGGAAAATTAAGAAAACTGATATAATGCACACATACAATTTATGAGTTTTTTTGGTGAATTTCGAGAATAAAGGCATGCAGAATATTCTACCCGTGTCTGTCTATATTTTTTACATTTGGTCTCTCATCTAGGTGACATTAACGTCACATTGAAATTGATAGTCTGCCTCGTAAGCCTGTTTGGGCTGTGCATCTGTTCATGGGAGACACTACATAGATATCAGAATACAGACTCCACATCTGAGTGGATTTTTGATTGACATAACTTATTCCATTGAAATGCCAATTTATTTTTGCACTATGTAGTTGTAAATATTCTCGAGGATAATGTTGTGATGGTCAATTTGTGAATTTATAAACTGTCAGATAAAAGTCATTTGAAAAATATGCAGGGAAGTCTTATTGTGGTTGTAGCTACAAGGAGCAGAAATGTCCTTTTCAATTGCAGAAATATGAAGGAATCATCTCTGTTTATAGTATCAATTAGGCATGAGGTCTCCTGTAGGCTTAATTGTGCAGTTATGGCCACATTTGGTCGACAAACAACTTCTGAGGTCATGGTTTTGTTGGCTTACACAAACTGTGACGAGATGAGTGGACACGAAGCAGACTAGAGCGCACAGTAGGCACACGTCGCTCTGTGTGACGCAGGACATAAGGCACCTGGGAATATTATGGGCAGAGAGGGAGGGATCCAGGAGTGGCTTTGTCAATGTAAAAATCGAGGTGGTGCTTTTGGGACCATCGAGTGATCAGAAATCGCTTAGTGTAGCTTCATGTCTAACAAATGAGCAAAACTAGAAGAAAGTTGGAAGGGGGAAAATACTTTTTTCTCTGCACTGTATGCATAAATATTACTTGATGGATACAATCTACAATTAACCTATTCAATCCCAAAGTACTCTTTGCAATGTAAGTGCATTCATTTTACTCCCCTGACCCCCAAACACATAAACTGTAAGTATTTTTGGTTTCATGATGGTTAAATTTAAAATAGCATTTTTTTGCCCAAGGCCAATAATAACATTTTTAGAGCTTCTAGAAATAAAAATAAATAAATAAATAAAAATTGGTTTCAAATGTGATCAGTGGGATTAAATGGGTTAAGGATCTATGAAAAGAAGAGTTTAAATGTATGTTTATTTAGCAATATGTCATTTGGGTTTGGATTTGGTTTTTGGATTGGATTATTATTATTTTGGAGGATTCTAATTTTTTTATGAGTGTTTATTTGCAGGATGCTTTATGCCATACATATGACTGCTCCTGAATAGACTGCTTGCCCTGTTTACTCTGAAAATAACTATTATCTATATAATGAAATTAATAAGTGTGAACAATTTAAATGCTGTGCATGTTTGTCAAGCAGCTTAAATTGTGCTACATCCTTACATCAAGCCCAGTTAAGCCTTGTCGTGTTATGTGGACTGACCACTTCTTTCAAGTCTTGGCAGTCGAGCTGGAAGATCATTTTCTCAAGCTTCATAAAGTTCTTGTCTTCTCCACGGGAAGATAAAGTGCAGAAACACTGTGTTAGAGATAATGGGTGTTTTTTTTTTTTTCTTTGCACTGTTCCTGCTAGATGAGAGCAGATTTATTTTGACCTTGAAGGCGAAACACTGAATAAAGCTTTGTAATGTTTTTCTTCCTTACATTCTGGCCAGGAATCTAAAGGAAATGTCCTCTCTGTGCACTGGCCTTGAATTATGTTTGTGTGATCGCGTAATTAGCATGGCAGAAAAGGCAGATCTTACCCATACATACCAGTGCCCGAGGATGTCCGGCTCAGATTTCATTTCACGTAAAACTCCAACATCGATGCGGTGTGTTTCGTTAGTCTTGCCTTGAATTTAATGAGTGAAAAATGGTATCCATAACCTACTACTTTGTATTAAAATTGTACTAAAATTACCTTGAAAATGACTTTTTGCTTTGTTTGACCAAATGTATGTATGTTTGCAGTGTGCATGTTTGTTTTTTTTTGTGTTTCTGTGTGTGTGTGTGTGTGTGCGCGTGTGTGCGTGTGCGCGCAAGCATGCACACACCTGGCCACATGTGTTTGAGTGTGCAGTTGTTGCCTGTGTGTGCGCAAGCATAAGTAGCATGTGTGTTGGGAAACTCTGCCCGACTGTAAAAGTTGTGTTGAGACCTTTGGTATGCAGATGTATTCGGTGCTCTCGAAATGTGCTTACCGCTGGAGTACTGGTGGACACTTCTGCGTTTTGATGTATTGCCACGGGGACGGCTAACGCTACGTGTTGTGGTAAGTAAAGGAGAGTAAATAAATAACAAGGGTTTGTTATTGGCAGATCAGCGCGGCAGGCTTTGTGTCTGAAGCAAAGCAGGGGTGACCTATCCGCAGGGCCCTTCTTCCCTCAGCGCTGGGGACTGGCTGCCCAGACTGGGGGGGGGGGGGTTCTGCCTATAGAGTACAAGGCAGACTGTATATTTGCACATATAACCTTCACCTGCTATTTCTCATTTTCTTACATTTACTATAACACTCTGGTACACATACAGCCTCTATGTTTGCAAATATACCCTGTACCCTCATCTGCACACTCTGGTACACATACAGCCTCTACGTGTGCACATATATCCTGAATCTGCATCTGCACACTCTGGTACACATACAGCCTCTACGTTTGCACATATACCCTGTATCTGCATCTGCACACTCTGGTACACATACAGCCTCTACGTTTGCACATATACCCTGTACCTGCATCTGCACACTCTGGTACACATACAGCCTCTACGTTTGCACATATATCCTGAATCTGCATCTGCACACTCTGGTACACATACAGCCTCTACGTTTGCACATATACCCTGTATCTGCATCTGCACACTCTGGTACACATACAGCCTCTACGTTTGCACATATACCCTGTATCTGCATCTGCACACTCTGGTACGCATACAGCCTCTACTTTGCACATATACCCTGTATCTGCATCTGCGCACTCTGTTACACATACAGCCTCTACGTTTACACATATACCCTGTACCTACATCTGCACACTCTGACACACATACAGCCTCTACGTTTGCACATATACCCTGTATCTGCATCTGCACACTCTGTTACACATACAGCCTCTACGTTTGCACATATACCCTGTACCTACATCTGCACACTCTGGTAGACATACAGCCTCTACATTTGCACATATGCCCTGTACCTGCATCTGCACACTCTGATACACATACAGCCTCTATGTTTGCACATATACCCATTTGCCTGCATCTGCACACTCTGGTACACATACAGCCCCTAAGTTTGCACATATACCCTGTACCTGCATCTGCACTCTCTGACACACATACAGCCTCTACGTTTGCACATATACCCTGTACCTACATCTGCACTCTCTGACACACATACAGCCTCTACGTTTGCACATATACCCTGTACCTGCATCTGCACACTCTGATACACCTACAAACATTACATTTGTATGGTCTTTACGTACTTCTTCCACATGCTGATGCTCTTACAAACTCTAAATTTTCATCAAAACTCATTACCCGCTATTGCATATCTGATTTATATCCAAACATTACATTTGCACACACTCCTTTTACCTTTACATTCTGACACAAAAAACACAATCACACTCGCCACATTCCTTCTATTCACTACTTCTAATACACCAAAGAACACACATTCAAACGTGCTCATTCACAGTCAAATCACACCGGCCCGTAGACATTGAGATGTGTACATAGTAATGTGTACACTTTCACTGGAGCCTCTGACTGTATATGGTTTCTCCTCACTGTTAATCTCACTTACGTTCCCTATAAAGTCAAAATACATGTTTTGGTATTTTTTACCATATATGTCTGGCACTACAACACCTAAACATCTGGCCCAAAAATGAAAAGAAAATCATTTTGTTGGTAATTTTAATTATATTTTAGATTGTTCCATTTCCTGGAAACCAGTTAAAATATTGCTGACTCTTCTTGCATTTGCAGCTGTATTTTACTTTTGGGTTCAACGAAAATGCTTTATAGAATTGTTACACAGCAAAAACAAAATCTTACCAAGGATTTTAATTATTGGATTTTAATCACATCACTCACATGCATTTTATATCCCCACACGTATTTGCAGATCACAATGGCAGAAGTGTACCATAAGTCATTTGGAAACAGACCAATTTAGAGGCCTGCACAAGTTGTAACTGATGACTTGTCTGTATTTCCAGCTCTTGGAGCAAAATTCTTTGACTTTCAGCCATCAATATGCATGTACATATTTACAGATCTGTGTACACATTTACAAATCTGTGTACACATTTACAGATCTGTCTACGCATTCGGAATGTCAATACACTTGCAAATTTGAATACATATTTGGAGATTTTATGACACATTTACAGACCTGATTAGGCACACACAAATTCTGAATACACATTTTCAGATTCCTGTACACATTCACAAATATCAGTACTCATTCACACCGATTATTTTGCGCATTTACAAATTTGATGACCTGCTCACAGATTGAAGTACAGCTACTCCAATATCCGCACACATTGACAATTATTTTTCTGCAATAATGGCCCCGTACACTTGGACTGCTGTCCAAACATTCCCTCTGATTTGGATTCTGCAAGTAAGTTGCTGGGAAGTGGTGCCTATGATAACTCCTTCATGGTCATTTGTGGTTTTCTGTCTTATGTTCAGCATCAGGCAGTCACTGGCATGCATTCTACTGGGGACATCATGTGATACATATAGTATCGCAGTCAGAAGGTGAGAGGTTTCATGGCAAACAAAAAGAAAACTGTATATTTCTACGTCAGATGTTTGGCAATTGTTGTTCCCCTATCTGCCAGAGATTTGTCCCTAAGTGAATACCGTATATTACCATTTAGTAGCTCCGGCGTTTTATTTCGCAAAATCGACTTGGACCCCAGGCTTTTATAAGAAGCAGGTGGATATTTGCAAGAGGCCGGTATTTATTTTTGCACCAACCTGCACCAGGCCAGTTCGGCTTTCCTACACTGTTATAAATTGACTAAATTTAACTGTTAAATTAACTCATCGTCTCCTTGTCATTTTAACGGTAAGTGGAGCCCTGCGCGCATTTAACCGTGGTTTACACTGAACATGCACTGAACTTCGTGGTAAACTTATTGTAAAATTACAGTTAAAATAACTGGCTAAAAGGTGCCAGTTAAATTACCTGGTAAAAAAAGGCTTCAGTTTATTTGTTTATTATTAACAGTGTATTTGCGGAAACTGAAACTGGCGCGGTTTCAATTACATACTTTAGTTTTGAGACTTCTACATTGATCCCATTTGGGACAACAAGCAATATCATCCTGTTATCCATCGTGCACCGGCAAAGATGGACTAAATGAAGACAACAAGTGGGTCTGAACACTTCAGAATGAAGTTGTTCTGATCTTAATACACAAAGGATACAAGTAAATTCACTGGGCTCTCGATGACCCGAGATCTCAGGTCAAAAACGCACCAAATGAATTTTGACGCACAATAGAAAATTGCAAGAGTCAGTGCGACACACGACTATTTATAGAACTTTGAGCCCTCATCTTGAATAAATGAGGCACAGCAAAGTTTTTGACCCTTTACCAGTGTTTAATCCGTGGCGATCAGGAAATGATGCACAAAATTGTTTGACCAGCCGGAGTCGGGGAAAAACGTATGGCCAAACAGCGCCATCGAAGTATATCTCTATTCCACGGGCTCAAATGAAAGTTAATTTATGCAGCATCTGTCATCCTGTGCAGCGTCTTTCAGTCCTGATGTCATAATGCAGCATGACCAGCACATGGTTGTTTGGATACTTCAGTCAATCATCAGGCCTACCAAAGAAAAAGACTAATGCGTACACAAAATCGTCGAAATGTACATATTATTTGTCTATTTTGCACACTAAATCATCGACTTGCCGCAAAATGAATAGATCTAGCACACTTAAAATATTTTGTGGGATTGGGACCAGTCGATCTGGTGCCGAGAAAACGACGAGTGAGCAATCTGGACGACGGCGCATGCGTGCCACGGATTCCCCGGTTCTTTTGAAATGGCAGACACAAACCTCACTCCATCAGTGGGTAAGTTAAATATGACTTTTCTTGATATAAAATATGATTTACGATAACACGTGAATGGGAACATGTGTGTAAAGTTTGTCTACACCGAAACCACATATCTTCAGTTCTTGACACGAGCCATTTTAAAATATATTCTAGATTTACGTTGTTACTCGCCGAACAGCTATAGTCAGTATCATATATTTACTACGAGAATGTCATGCATGTCCAAACTGTTAGATCTCTACCATAGCACGGAAGACTCTGTGCCATTTATCTTTTTACTCTTTGTTCACCATGGAGATGGTATTTCGCATAAATATCTTGATCTGTTTTCATTTGCAATAAACATGATAAATGGCTTGGAGTAGAAATAAACGTTTATTTGATTGGGCCAATATTGTGAAGCTAGATTTTTTTTCCTTTGAGAGAAAGACGTCAATGTTATGAAACAGACTAGTCTGTGTGAAATCGAAAATAGGCATTCACATCGCCGTTGAATTTTACAATTGGCAATACGCACGCGGAAAGCACTTAGCATGGAATTAGAGACTGCTGTGGAACTTTGTTTCTTCTCAAAACACAACAATTTTTAATAAAAGGAAGAATTTTCCACTGAACATTATTCATGTCACTTCAAAAGGTCAAAAGCAAACACTCGACTAGACTTTTCACTAGCTTCATTCCAGCGACAAAAAGCCTGACAAGTTATGTTATCCGATGATTTCTATTACCCAGACACATTACAATTACTAAATGTTAGAATTTACCCTTAGCTCTTTCAATAACGTGAAATATTTACAAACAAGGCAATCAGAGAGAGCAGACCTGGCCCCAGCCACGGGCTGACAGACAGAGTGACAGACACACACACACACACACACACACACACACAGACATGATCATTGCTTATCCTGGCCCCCTAGGGGAGGGGCCAGGTAGTAAACTTACCACGCTCGCATGCTTCCACTCCAATGTGCTGTTTCCGTTTCCTCACGGTGCATGCGCCGTCGTCCAGATTGCTCACTTGTCGTTTTCTCGGCACCAGATCGACTGGTTCCAATCCCACGAAATATTTTAAGTGTGCTAGATCTATTCATTTTGCGGCAAGTCGATGATTTAGTGTGCAAAATAGACAAATAATATGTACATTTCGATGATTTTATGTACGCGTCTTTTTCTTTGGTAGGCCTGATCATGAGCCTCCAGAGCTTCCACTCCCCACCCACTCTCCTCACTGGACTGTATGAAGTGTTGTAGAGTCCAATGGTATCAGAGCATTTATCAGTGTACACCACAGAGCTGTTGGCAATACTACTGGCATTACAGTGGATGGAAGAGAAGGAAATGCAAATACAGTCATTGCATCTGATAGTTTCTCAGCACTATCAAGCTTAAGATCAGGCAGATCAGCATCCAGAATGGATATAATCAATAAAACATTCCTACTGATGTACAGAATGCAAGTCAAGGACATATTTACTCGACTGATCTGGGTCCTGGCGCATGCTGGTGTGGAAGGAAATGAAGAGGTGGACACTTTGGCTAAGCAGACACTCCGAGTTACACAGATAGACATTCAAGTTCCACTAAGCTAAGCTGAAGTTAAATTCTCTTTTAGGAAATATGCACAATCTGCATGGCAGGAATATTGGGACAGCAGTGAAACTGGAAGGCATCTGTATGAAATACAAAGGCATGTGGGTGATGGGAGGATAGTGGGCCTCAACCGTAGAGAAGAAAATATTATAACGCGTTTGAGAATAGGTCATAAAGGTCTTAATCACACATTACGCAAAATAGGCAAGCACCACACTGGTAACTGCACACACCGTAACCAGCCAGAAACTGTTGGTCATGTAATATTTTACTGCAAAAATCACGATAGCTGGAGGAAAAATCTTGTTCAGTCACAGAAGAAGGCAAAACGCCACAACTTTACATTAACAGGGCTTTTGGGAAAATCGGTTGGTAAAACAAAGCATGACATTATTAAGCTGGATAAAAATGGATTAAAATGAATTGGATACAAGAATCTAGTATTTTTTGTTTTTTTTTTACTGCCTAATCTCTTGTTCAACACTCCAGTCCAGTTGGTGGCGGTAATGAGCTAGCTTGATTATATTTGCACATGCAGTCGTGTTAGCCTGGATGGGAAGCGAACCACATAAGACATCAGCAACAGAGGCCAGCTAGTTACCCCAGTTAAAGTAAATGGGAACCTACGCAATAGCAATGTACCTTGCTACAGCTGTTGGGCTGTAAACTTCATTTTAGAAAACATTAATACTAACCAACTAACTTTCAGCAAACCTTGAGTTCCCAAAACAGAGAATATTTAGCAAACCTAATTGTTGTTAAATGATTTGAAACACCATAGCTGTTGATACTGTGAGGCCATCCCTCTTCTTGATTTTGCTTCGTTGGTAAGAGACAAGTGACATTGACATGTTCAGCGCTATTCCAAAAGCGCCGTGAACGGAGCGGAAAATAAGCTGAAAGTTCGCTGTGTTTGTGCGTTGAGAACACTGAGCACTGAACGCTGAACTTCATTGAATTTGTATATGAATTAGATGCTTCTAGCTTCCTGTGGACACAAGCCTTAAAAACCCAGAGACTCACATCTCATTTCTACTTTTTTTGAATTGATAAATTCAGAATGTGATTTACTTATACTGAATGGAATATACAACCATCAATGATGGAGTATCATATTTTCTGAATGGCTGTCTCCATAATTTTATTAATGATCTGATTATGCAACTCTGCTATGTGGACTTGAAATGTGGGTTTAGACTCTCTTTATTGTATCGCCCGAACGAGTTCGGAGGATACTATGGATTTGGCCTCGTCACACGTGTCTGCGTCCACCGCGTCCGCAGAGATTTTCTTGTGAACGTTCTACAGCCCACAAGTGCACCGATTCTTTTCAAATTTTGCAGGGACATTATTATGCTAAGTTCACGACACCTATTGATTTTGGGTACTCTGGAACCATCTGGACCCAACTGGGGGGCCTTCGGGGGATACATGTACTCGGTTGCCGAGTGCTCTAGTTTGTTAGTGTCATTGGAAACCTCATCCTATTAGCCTACTGAGTGACATTAATACTTACCTGATCACCCAGTTATCCAAAGATTCATCAGTGTGGGACAAGAGAAGTTAGTGCCAAAATTGAACACAACAACAATTTAAACTCAACATTGGAAATGGTTAGTTCCTGGAGTTATTTAAATCTTTAAGCAAACCAATGCTAAACCCAAGTCCAGCTTTAACAACTTCGTTTTAGCTGCTACACTGTGAAACGGAGTGGTCAGTCACGCTCTTACTCTTGAATAGATCTAGAAGCTGTACTCTGCGTCATTGAAAAAGCAAAGCACATGCAAAGGCAAAGCAAACTGCGATAGAAGTGAGATCATTAAGAAGAAAGAGGGATAAGGGCATCCATATCTGACCCCTGAAAAGTTGTAAAAAAACATTTATGACCCCTGATTTCAGAGGGTTGACCCCTGAAAAAAGTGACGTGTCACTGACCCTTGACTCCAAAAAAAAGTGAGATCCCTGAATTCATATCTTTAATATATTTGAGGTCAATGTCTGTCTGTCTGTGTGTATGTACACGTTTTTCTCCTACATTTCTCAACCAATTATCACCAAATGAGGTGTGAATATCCACTTGGACACCAGGAAGGACTTGACGTTGCCCGATTTTTGAAAAACGGTCATGCACGCAAAAAAAAATTGCAATTTCACTCCGGCTAGCGGGTAGCAGCTAGTCTGCATATACCGACTACTTTCTTCCAGTTATAGACCTGAGTCAGACTCGCAGACACAGCTGAATGTGAACGCTTTGTCTTTGAACGAAACAAAAATGTAGGTAACTGAGCGATAAAATAAAGCGTAAAGCAATTGTAGAGCTTATTCTTTAGCTTTGCCGAATAATGGAGCAGAAATATTGTTGATTTAGAATTCCTTATCCGTGTCCTTTTTTAAGAATGAAAAGAACACAGAAAACAAGTCCCTTACCAAAAAAAATAATAATTGTCGACACCTATGTTTACTGTTTACATTCGTCTCATTGGACTTTTATACACAGGAGCAGAGCTATTCTGCCGTGTTCGCTTTGGTCTAGCCAATGACGTTGTCCACTGCAGTTTTCCTCCCCCCCACATCCTTATTGACATCAGATATACATACAAAGACAAACCAAAGCTTTTTTAGCATCTGTATTACCGCAAGTCAACACAGACATTTTTATACAAGAGTGCAAATAATCGCCCGGGCGTTTACCCCCGCTGTTTAATTGAACCGGCGTTTAATACGCAAAATGAGGTCGTACCCTCGGCGGCTTTTTGCACTCTGGCGCGTATTTGCATGCGGGCGGTTATTTGGTCATATACGGTACCTTACTTAGAGTCAGCATATAAATGAACATTTGTGCGGGTCAGATGGCCTCATATGAAGGGCTGTGATGCCTCATTAATTGCCCTATGGAAATGGTTACTTGGCCGAGCCAAGTGCTGGATACAGGAAGGCTGAGGCGTATGATGTTTCTTCACAACTCACTAGTGATTAAGCTTGGATTCAACTTTTGCAAGTATTTTTGCAAGAGTGAAAAAATTCATGTTGACTCCAACTATGAAACTTAATTTTCATGAATTTCCCCTGGGTGCCATTTCTCCGGAATATTTCAATCCTTATGACTCTCCCGACTGTCTCAAACTTTATGATTGTTTTAAGAATATGTGACACTGCAAAATAACTGGTGCAACTGACATTAAAATTATGAATGCATGAAATCATGAAACAAGATAAAATGGTTGAAGTTGCACTAAATTTGCATGTTATGTTATAAAATATGAAAATTTTAAAATTTTCAAAAGAAGATATTTGGAAAATGTTAATGGCTCATGTGGGAAGCAAATTAAATTTGGTTTTTGCTTTTGCATTATGTATATTTATGATGCTTCTTTTATCAAGTAAATTATCTTTATATTTTATATTATTATATTTCAATTATTTCATTTCACTTTCATTTAGTGAAACAGACAGTAACAAGTTACAGAAAGCAAGTTACAGTAATAAGTTACAGACAGTAACATTTATTAAATATGAAAAAAACTAAATAATCACATGGTAGATATAAGTTACAACAGGGAAGGTATTATGATTGAAAAAAGGAACAAACTTTGGTCTTTCTCTCTGCTTGGGATACTTATAATATTTTAGTTACTATTATTTGAGTCAACATATTTTTATTCACCAACACAATGCGTAGGATTGTATTTCATTGAAAGTGGAGTAGAGCACTTAAAACAATAATTTTCTGTTCATAGAAGAATGTATCTGTGATTAGAAATGTCTGAGATTAAAATGTCTGAGTTAAAAAAAAAATTCAGCGTCACAGTTTTCGACAACTGGTACAAGAAATGTGGTGACTGGCATCATTATTCCTTGCGTGTGAATCCTATTTGCCCATATTAGGAGAAGCTTGTGCACTCAAACTGAAATGCGGCTTCAGACGAACCAATAAGTCCCCATAGATTGAATTACAATGCCTTACATTCACAAAGCTGCACCGGACGAGCCCCCATCATGGAACAATGCTGCATATTGTAAAGCGTCCTTGGGTTGCTGACCGCCAACCAAAAGCTCTGCAAGTCTTTACGGTTATAAAAAAAATCAAAAAGGTGTAAATCCAGTGCGCTCGTTTTTGGGGTTCTTGACTACAAACATTAGAATGGGCATAGTTTTATCCCAGTTCTAGAACCATCCTAATATGAGCACATAGGATTCACCTGGCATGATAATGCCAGTCGTTGCAGTATGCCTGTCCTTCTGTGTTAAAATGCTGGGTATCAGAATAAAGCACTGCATGAGAATGCCTGTATTATTTTCGGGCCTGTAATATTAGCACAGCTGATGATGAAGTTCTCAGTAAACTGCCCCCTGAGCATAGTAGCAGAGCATAGCACTGAGAAGCTCTGGCTCTGCTATCATCATGCCCAGGAGCAGACACTGAAAATTAGCTGGGGGCTAACGCTGTCACATTCACAGCCAAGTTGATTAATGTGCCCTGTTCCTGTAAAAAAAAAATCATAATAATAATTGTAATAAAATTAAATAGGATAAAGAAGATAATGTTGCCCTGTGCAAGACGACTGGCCATTTCTCGCCGCCAAATGCAATGTAATGGCTCATCACATGACGAGATAAATTCACTTCTAAGTATTCAATTGTAGTTCTCTCCATAGAATGTATTAAATTATTTATCAAGCCCCAAACTGTTTGACCATTTACCCAGTAAGGGGTGTTCTTAGCCCCTCGCTGCCCCCATCTGCTGGGGTTGAGAAGTGCAACTACTTAAAGCTAAGTCCCACACCACCTATCCCCCCTCCCACTTTGGGACAGCACCCATAGGCACCTCACTCAATAGAGCCAGGAATGTCTGCCTTCACTTTCCAACACATCGCTAATGAGGGGGATTCCCTCAACCATCACCCCCACCCTCCCACTTTATTTTGGAAAGACACCTTTTAACTGAACTGGATCTACCTTCTCCCCCTACCAACCTCAACCTGAAAGACAATAATTCTTGCTCAAAAAAAAAAAATTCTAACAAAAAGCCCTCTTGTGAATCAGAAAAACGGAGTCCTGGGGAGGGTTAAGTTACACTGCTGCGCAGTCATGTGATTTTGCTACCCTAGAAAATTTGCTTATTCATAAAGACGTCTATTTTTGCATTTTGAAGTTTAATGTTATGTAATTTGCTCTTCACAGCGTACAGGTTGAATCTACTCATCACTCAAAATAATTGCTTTTATTAGTATTCAATGCTATAAAAACTGTTCTGTAAACAGTACACACACGCGGACATACACAAACTATATATATATATATATATTATGTGTGTGTGTGTGTATGTGTGTGTGTGGACTGTTACAGAACACCTTCCATTGCTACACCAGGCCTGAATCTCAGTCCTTACATCATGGTATCAGTTGTTCTATCTCAGCCTCTGTGGGCCGGGGTTGAGGGAATGACACAATCTCTTGTTTTTCAGTGGGAAAGAGAGTTATGATCCATGTGTCCTCGATGGCTCGGGACATGCAGTTGTGACCTACATTTCTCTGCATGAGAGATTGACGGTGGAAGAATAGTGGGAGGGGAAACGCCCGACACGGGATTAATTGAGCTCGCGTTTTGGACAGTTTGATCTAGTGTGCACGGATACAATTACGCATTGTTTTCTCTCCTTGTTCCTTCACTCACAGGGCCTGATTAGGCATTCCCTTTCATGTGGGGACGTAAGCGCCGCCATCGTGGTGTAATTAAAGTGGTGTAAAGATCGCAGAATCAGAAGTAAATATGAGGACAATTATGGGATGCTGTATGGGATTTCTAGTCATATTTCACTTACTCTGCAGTGCCACAAAAAATGGTGTTCTCACTCTGCTTGTACAATGATATCCAAGATCAGATACGCTGCTTACCAAAAATAGGTCTTTGAGGAGCACCTTTCTATTTGTTACCTACTTCCCCATAGCAACAAATCCAACCAATGCGTGATGTTACAACACTCACCAAGAAGACCCCGTATAAAACCAATCATATTGCAGTGCCGCAGATTAGTATGTAATTCTAACATTATGTTTCCTTCCTCGAGCAGACCTTCCCTAAAGTTTATGCATTTTAATGTGTTAAATATTTAATACACGCTTGAATTTAGTGGGTTTGATTTTTTTCGGCGGCATTTTTGTGAATGAGAAACTTAAATATGTTCTGTAGCGTTTTGCTGGCATGCGTTTCTGTTTATGCACAGGCGAGACTGAGAGGGGCGAAGCAGGAATTTTAATTTTGCAATAAGGAATACCTCGTGTATGTTTTGGCCTGTTAACAGCAAGCAAATGTAAAATGTGGGTGTCGTTTCTGACTGGAATTATTCCATCAGTCAGCTAGAGCATAAATATACATTTTCTGCTTATGAAACGTTAACAACCGCCTGGAGTTCAGTGGATGAGATATTTAATTTAAAGGCTTTAGCGCGGGTTTGTTTTTTTTTAAACCGCTTTTGCTTTTTTTTTTCTTTCTTTATGTGCTTATTTCATGGAGAGCATGTTGTAGCATATCTCTCAGGTTTCTTTTAATGGTCTGGGACTGCATATCCAAAATATGTATGCTGGGACTTGATATTTAGCCTTGCTGAAGCAGGCCCTGCATTGTGTGGGCAGTCACAGAAGGGGGGGGGGTATGCCGGGCCTCCTCAAACTCTTAAGACCTAAAGAGCAGCAGCTTCGATGACCCCTTCCCACCCTCCCCCTCCCTGTCTGCCTCTCTCATTCCACCAGGGTACCATCTGCGTTTTAAAAAAAAAAAGAAGAAGAAGAAGAAAGTGAGCGCCCGCCATTTTCTTGATGGAAAATTTTAAGAGAGGCCCTTCAAGAGGGCTGGAAGGTCTTCTGAGCAATTGTGTTACTGTGGACCTCCTGTGCCTGAATGGTTTCAGGTCAATTCTCCTGTGAGCTGGTCAGCTTAATCCTCTCCAATGGCTAATAATGCGAAAGGAATTATCTGTGTGATTAATATTTGATGAAATGTGCTACAGCATCATCTTAATGAGAATGATGTGGAGAGGTTAGGTGCGGTAGCTGTTTATTTTATTGTTTTTGACAGTTTTCTTCATTCCGATTGCTGTTGGACAACCCGCAAAACTATTCAACGGAGCTTGCATATGTGCTGTGACATATCGATGATTAAAACATCACGGCCGGTCTAGCTTCAGCTATGTCTTCAACCAAGCCCACTGGGATGCATTCATTTAGGTGGGGATATCTGTTTCTATAGTTTTCCATCACTGGCCCGACTATCAAGCATGTGCTCTGGTTTCGTCATTGTGTGAGAATGCTGACTGCAGTTGTGGAACTGGCCTTTCATTTAGAGGACCCCCCACCAAAAGATTAGTATCTAATTATGAGACCCCCTGGGCTAGTGTTTTAATTTGAACTTTAGTGCTGGTGTAGGATGGAACCAGTAGCCTAGAACTGGGTCCTTTGCCCCCCTAACTGTGCTGATATTTGTTCCAGCCCCAGTTGCAATTGTAGAATTTCACTGCAAAAAATGAAAGATGAAAATACTAGGTTAAATGAATTTACTTATTTTAAGACTTAAACACTTATTTCTAACACCATTTTTCTAAGTAAGACAAAATATTTGCCTTTGATTTGAGGTCATTTTGATTACCACCAGGACCACTCCTTGTGATTATACCTTGTGCAGAAAAATGGACTTTTATTGATACTGATCACCCTATGACGTTTGATGTAACCTTGCTGTCAGGCCAAACTTTTAATTTTTAAAAATGGCTGTGTAAATAATTTTTATGGCAATCACTTGAAACTTCTTGTGCTCATTCCTTGTGCACAGAGGACAAACCCTACAGCTTTGTCTGCCTGGGTGACCTTTCCTGTGGCACCACCTAGAATATTCTGCGACTTATCTGGGAAGCTTGTGTTTTAAACCGGCACGCTCTGCCCTTCATCTGTGTTGGGTTAACCTACTTTTTAAGCTCCAACTCATGACAGTCAATTTTAGAATATTAGGGAAAAAAATAAAAAAAATTTATACTATGTATGAATCTTTAAAGGTGATAAGTTGTGCGTAATGGGTACATTTTTACCCATTCAGCACACTCCTGTTCCAAGTTACACCATTGCAGGCTATTTTATTTGAAAATGATATTTACTGAGAGAAATGGTTATTTGTAACTTGAAGAGTGTGGACATGACTTTGTCAGCAGCAAATCACAGGCAGTTAACATCAAATTACAAACACTGCAAATATCAAGTCACAAAATTCTGTTCATTCCTTCCACTGCGAAATCTTCAGTCATACAAACTAATCTTGCAGTCTAATGTTTATGAAACACAACTCACTGACTGTTTCAACAACTAATTGAAGATGGCTAAAACCAAGTAGCAAAGTCCTTATCACTTCATTTACTCTGTGTAAAAACTCAATTCTGAGATTGACAACGTCCTGACAATTTTGCCTGTAACACTGACCAAACCTTTAGGATAACTTTATTCCATTGGGATGTCCTGCATACTTACTATGCTGCTTACATAGCTGACAACATCAGCAAGGAACTTATTACCCTGCTAATCCTGTTCTGAAGACATTATTTTAAATATTGTTTGCAATATTTTGGGAAAAACTCAACTTAGTTACACAAGAAATATTTACATTTCATTTGCTGGAGCTAATTATATTTATAGCACTAGATTTTTAGAAACATGGGCCACTCTAGTATTCTATGATTATTGGACTGTACCGTTTAAACTCACTCTACAATGACAACTGCTGTTATTCACTAATGGAAATGTATCATTTAAGCCATGTTAAATGCTAGATTCCACAAAATGTATTGTGAAATACTAGTGTTTCAGGGTACCTCTCTAACTAGACTGGGTTATGTATTGCCTTTAGTATGTCTGTAAAACGGCCTTTTTAAGCTGTAAATACTTTCCAATTACAAGTTCTTGGCAAAATTATAAATACTTTACATATTACTATTACATTTTTTCAATAGCTGGTGACACTTTGGCCCCCCAAAATTGAAAAAAGAATCCCTAAAATGTGAACTCAAGGGGTCCTCTTTAAAGCAAAGTTTTTGACAAGCTTTCGAAATGGCCGCCATGGAATGGGAGCAGATGTACTCTATGACCATCTCTCAACATGCATTCATCTGTTTGCCTTGAAAATGTGGAAAGTATTCAATAGCACAATAGGTTATTGGGCGACACTTCAAATGACAGAAAGCAACCATTTTTAAATGCAATTTCAGAATAAAGATGCCAATGTGCTATAATAGTCATTCAATCTTAATAGGTTGTTTTTTTCTCTATTTATTTATTTTCAGGTTTTGAAAAACAGCTTATGGCTTTGGCAATGTATTCCAGTGTGCCATTGTACTGACCTTATTTCCACACATTTTTACAGTAGCAGTCATGTCGCATTCTGTAAAAATTGGTCTGTTTTCCTAACACTGCAAAAGCAAGGATTTCATTTATCGGAAAATATATCCAGCAAAAAACAGATATAGTTAAAATGGAGACAAATCAGCCACCTTCTGGAAAAAGACCACAAATCTGCATTGTTCCTTTCAGACTTATTCAGTCCTCCATCTCTTCTCTTCTCTGCTTCTCTGAAGCTGTTACTCTCCCTTTTCACTTAGAAATAGGTTGTACTCATTGATTATCTCTCCTTTGCGAATCCAGTTTAAGTGGTTTATTCCTGTTTTTCCACCCTTTGAAAAATGGATTTTTTTGCCTGATGGGTGCAGTTTGTCACCGACAACCATGGCAGTTTTCTTCTAACTGTTTGCCCATTGTTTTTCCCCCGCAATGGAATGAGTCCTCCCTGCCCACGCCAGTCATCGTCGTTGTCGTCGTCATTATAGCGGCGAACTTGGATAGTGTTATTTCGTACTGCCAGGGCCCCGTGCCAGCATTACTGGAAAGATTGGTGGGAATTAGATACAAACCCCCTGGCACTGCCCAGCAACTCTGAGAGTCCTTCAGAGCTGTATGGAGTGATGGAGTCGGAGGAAAGACGAAGGGGGGAGCCCCCCCCCCATCCCCGGCTACAACGCTACAATCACTCCATTGTTCTGTCTGGGGCCGTCTCAGACCCACTACCTGTTATTATCTGCCAGGTACACGGGCGAGGTATTTAATCAATACCCTCCTTTGTGAAATACTGTACTTCCCCACCGTCTCGCTCGATGCTCGCAGCAGACGCTCAACTGCTGGGGCAATTAATAGCCAGACCTGATAATCTAATGATTACATGGCGTATGTGACAGCACACCTGAACGAGTTTTGTCAGGCCTGATTAAAAGGCAGGGAGTCAGGCGGGTAAAGAAGTCGGAGAAACGCGTCGTCGCGGAGACTGCCGGGGGGGAGGGGGGGGGGGGGGTGTTGGCTTTCTCACTGTTTCTGCTCTAAAGTAGGACAGGAGGGATAGGAGAGCCTGGCTCGTGCGCTTTTGTCACAGTCTTTGGTTGAGACCAGTAACTTTTTTTCATGACAATAACTGCGTGTTCTTCTGCTGGACGTAATTATACACTGTAACCGTAAGTCGCTTACAGCCGGCGATTATGTCCTACTATTGATGTAGTGCCTGCTGTCGTCCCTCCCCCCTCTCTCCAGTTCCGCATAGTGTCTGTAAGACATACCAGGGAAGAGACTGAAGTATTCCTGATACGGCCGGCCTGCGAGAGATAAACTGGGATTGTGTTTGTGTAGTTAATCCGTCCTGTCCTCCTGGGCTAGATTAATATCGGTCCTGCTAGGTATGACCTCATACTCACATGATAAAAGGCAAGTAATCAGGTTACCACTGCGAGAGAGTCCCAAAGAGCAGGGGAACAATGTGTGTGTAATGGCAGTCCCTTCACAACCCCTCTCATTCCCCTCAGAGCCTTTCCCTTTTCATCCAGCTTTAGGGTGAGAAGCTGGACTCTGGCCTTCAAACGCACCCTCAGCCCTAAGAGTGTTTAAGGAAAAGAGCTGCACTCCACGTGTGCTTAAGTACACACACACGCACACACACACACACACGCAGATTTGGGAGCACATAGACACACACTCACACACATACATACACACACACGGGCACACTTGCGAATATGCATACACACAAACTCACGTACACAAATGCGCACATACACACATGCAGACTCATTCACAAATTCTCAGTCGCACGAGCACATACGTGTGCTGACACTCTACGCTCTATCGTTTGACGTGGCCTATCTAATTGTTTCAAACCTGTTTGTTATTTCTGGGAAAGGCCCGGCATGTGCTCCCGCACACACTCACACACGCGCGCGCACACACATGCAGTCATGTACACGCACATACGTACAGACTCACAATCGGTATCATTTAACAAGGAATATCTAATTGTCTCAAAAGTCGTTTGTTGTTTCGGGGAAAAGCCAATAAGCTTTTGAAAGCGGAGACCCTTGGAAAGCATGTGCCGGTCGAGAGGCAACACACATGCAGCCTAATCCAAACTAACTCGTTCCCTGGGCTCGCAGAATCGGTCTGAGTGCTTTTAATGTGGCCTCAGTGCCTGAGAAGCATTTCCCAGCACCGTTAGCATAGCTGGCGATTTCCTGGCTATTCTCATTTTTATTGGCAGTGGAATCGGAGAGGGGTTACGTTTTTGAGGGACATTGCGGCAGCCGCGTTTACGGAGACGGGGGGAATCTCTCGCGCGTGGTACCGGTCCGACTTTAGCACTGTTCAGTGAATATCATGTTCTTCAGCACCTCCCTGCCCTCCTGTAAGATACTCAACAGATGACCAGCCGTGTGCTGGATGAAGCGCCGAGCTCGTGTTAGCACGCCCATATTGTGCGACCGAGCCCCCGGGGGGCGTTCTGTGAGCCGCGTAGTGCCAGGGCGAAAGGGGGGTTGCATCTGCACCAGCAACGGATATCTTTGATCCGTGCTCGCGAAGTAATGTCCTGCTTGTCCAGAGCTGAAGGAATGATTTTAGGGGACCCTAGGAGAGAGAGGGAGAGTGGGAGAGCCCTCAGTATAAGTGTAACAGGAAAGGAGTGGGGTCCACTGCAAGGCATTCTGGGTAGGGGGAGAGAGTTTCACGGAGCAGATCCACTGAACAAGAGGTCCTGTGATTAGGAACTGAGGAATTTTAGGGTATCAATTCTGCAGTGTCCTGCTATTTCAGCTTTTCCACACTTTTAAGAGCACCGTCCTCCCAGTTAAGGCCCACAGTTCATACATGAACCCTCCCCTCGAAGGAGCTTTCTTTATTTTGTGAATATTCCAGAATGAACTGAGGATAGTTCTATGTAGTGGTCCATTGCTTTTGTCCTTTTAATGTGTGTGTGTGTGTGAGCGCATGTCTGCACGTGCACTGTACCTGAATGTTAACTAAACAAGGGGGAAAAAGGCTGGCCAAGTACTCAGGCAGGTCGATTCTAACGAGGAGCGCGGTGTCTGGCCGGCCAGTGGGGCCGGGGTGCTTAAGTGTGATGGATTTGGGGAAGGCGGGCCAGGATTAGCCGCCAATGTCGGCCGGGGCTGCAGGGCCGCGGGCAGCTGCACAGGCTTGGCCAGCTGACCGAACAACCCCTCCCAACTGCCATCCACCCCCCCCCCTCCCCCAACCAGACCCCCCCCCCCCAGGCCCACTGGAAACATCCAAGGCTGCCCCTGCCCAATACCCCTGAACATGCAGTTTAATAGTTTACATTCAGAGGAGCACGGGCAGGTTTATGGAAGGCTTGTGTGAGCATGTGAGCAGCTCAGGTTTCCAGACAAACCCTTGTCTGGAGGTGAGAGGCAGGAGGAGCTGGCTGTGGCTCCAGCCGCTGTAGAGACCTGCTGGCCTCCTCCTGCAGCAGAGGCACAGAGACAGGGGCCGGAGAGCGATCTGAAGGGGAGTTTGGGGACGCCATTAAAGGGGAGGTGTGGGATGTCATTATATGGGAGGTTTGGGATGTTGTTAAAGGGGAGGTTGAGGATGGAGCTGCAGTAGGACTGATAGAGCCACATTAAACGCAGGGATCTCTCTCTCTGTCTTACTGGGGAAATTGGAACTGCTGTAACTTTAGTGTCTAATCTTGCAACTCTCACAGAGCGGTTTTATTTATCACCTGTCTGGGCAACGTCGATGTTTTATTCAGAAATTGCATTGAAGTTGCTTTGAGTATCGCCTGAGAAAAAAAACGCGAAATAATAATAATAGCAGCATTCTACTTCCTCTTCTTCTAATGATGATAATAATAATAATAATTAAAACAAAATAATAATAATTGCAACACCCTTCTTCTTATTCTTCTTCTTTTAATAATAATAGTACCGAAAAAAAAATTTATTATTATTAGTAGTACTAGTAGTAGTTGTAGTATTAGGATTATCACAACTGCAACTCAAAAAAAGTTATTCCGGTCTGGAAAATGCACACAAACAACATAAACATTCATTCGAAAATTTACCTTGACTTTTATTTTATTGCAGACAGCATGAAGACATTTCATGTTTACTCTGGTCAGATTTATTTGTTTTGTCAATATGCAGCCATTATTGCCATTCAGACCTGCAACCATTCATATGAGGGTTGGTACGGGGGCAATTTAGGAATAGAGATGAGGTTAAAAATTTGAATAATGAAGTGATTTTAAGCACAGCTGATGTCAGCAGGTGACTGTAAATTGGGCATTGTAACATTCATTGTAAAATGGGCGCTTAAATGCATGAGAAAATCATTGAATGATTGAATGATGTTCCTCATTCAGAAAAAGGAATTGGCATCGTTCACCTCCTATGGTGCACAACCTAATTGAGAGATTGAGTGAATCTTGAAGAGTTTCTGTGTGTTTGGGACAAGGGTACAGCTGAATGCCCATGATCTCCAATGTCATTTTTCAATAAATTATAAATGAGGTCAGGATTACTTTGGCAAACCTTTGCTATGTACTACAATATGTAGCAACATCCACAAATGCCAGTTAAAACCTTGTAAAGGTTTCTTTTTTTTTTTGAAAAAATGGACATTTGCTTTGTGCCAAAGAAGAGAAAAAAGCATCCAGACTTAACAGCAACAATCCGGAAGCCATGTTCTGTCAGGGTATTATGTGGTGCCTCTGCCCTTGGCAAGGGTGACCTGCACTTCTGTGGAGACGTCATTAATGCTGATTGGTGCTCTCCTATTTGGAGGACAAGTGCTGCTTCTAAGGCAGCATCTTTTGCAGGGATGCCCATGCATATTTCGGCAAGACAATGCAAAACAGCATTCTGCATGCAATTCAGGCTGCAGGACTGGCCTGGTTGCAGTCTCCACTGGTTCGTCATGGAGAACGTGTGGTACATTTTGAAATGCAAATTGCAACAACAAAGACCCCGTACTGTTTTATTCCTGAAGACTTTGTTTCCAAGAAGAATGGGACAAAATTACATCTGAGACATTGTATCACTTGGTTTCTTCAGTCTCTAAACATTTATTAAGTGTTGTAAAAATGAACAGCGACATTACGATGCGCTGTGTACTTAACTGTTCCAACTTTTTTTTTTTTTACATTCATATGTCACAGGAATCAAATTTGAAATCAGTGTTCATTTTGAAAAATCTATTAAATTCATGTGGTCAATCAGCAAATAATTTGCTGTTGTTTTATTTCACTGTAGTGCAGGTCAAAAATAATTTAGAAATCATTGTTCTCGTTAATTTTAATTGTACGTACTGTCCCAAATTTTCCTGATTTCAGGTATTATTATTATTATTATTATTGTTGTTGTTGTTATTTTTTAGAATTTGTAGGATTCTGGTTTTCATAGGTGATTCAGTGGGTAATTGAGTTAGAGATCCCTTGGGAAGGCCAAGTTGTTCCAGTGCATCCATGCAGTCATGGGGACGCTGTAGCGCTGGACACTGATGAGAAACTGCAGATCGGCTGAGTCATCAAAGGTCAGGTAGTGTCATTGAGAAGAGGAGTTTCCCGAGTGTTTTGTCCACATGCCAGGGCCCAAGCTTGCTCTCTCAATCTGTCCATCAAATCATTTCCCGATTGGCTGATAAATATAATGTGTGTGGTGAGTGCTCTGCAAAATGACTTCCATGCTTCACATGCCAGGGTTCTGTGCCCCACCCATTCAGTGCAGATGTACTGTATTACATTTCTGCATTGTGCATATTTTTAGTTACATCGTGAGAGGATATTTATTATTATTGTTATTTTTATTATTATTAGCAGCAGCAGCAGTAGTAGTATCATTATTATTAGTTGTAGCATTATTATTATAATCTGTTCATGCTTCAGTAATTTACAGACTCATTTCATGGTTATTTCATTGAGGAGGAGCATATAGCATCATGGAAGTTGGACATCATGCACTAAAAAATCACCACGTACTACAAATTCCTGCCATTGAAATGAGGGCATTTATTCAGCAGTAGAAGGTGCTTGAGATAACATTGCGGCAGTATCATTTGATGTATCCTGTAATGTAAATAAAAAGAAAGGGATGAGCGGATAAAGGGGAACCTTTTTGGATGAATACCAACAACAGTGGGGGATATAGAGTCATTTACGTGCCACAGCAAGCCTCATTTATGTTGGCCAAACAGTGACTGTTTATCAATCTGAAGCAAAAAAAAAAAAAAAGTCTGTGGGAGGGAATTTCTAAACCCTTCTGGTTTCCTGTCATTAAAGCATGAATTTTATTTGTGTTTATTGAAGCACTTCAAAGCCGAGGAAGTAGCGTAGTCTCTGAAACATCCTTCAGTTTTCCTCATCTCCTACCTCGGAATAAAACAGTTTGATTACAATAAACAATGGATATAATGTCCTCTAACCTGACTGATTAATAACAGTGAATGAATTGTCTTCTTTATTGTATTTACAGTGGACATCGGCAGTATTCCTGTAATATTTTTAGTGTAGGTTTTTGCATACCGACAAAAAAAGGCCTTTGATTTAAAAGGGGTTTCCTGGCTTTGATCACATTGAGTCTGCGAGGAGCCTCCGTCGTGCAGCCTCGTTTCGGAATTGGAGCTTCTCGTTTTCACGGGACTTAAAGCAAGTCATATTTTTTTTTCCTGAGTAGGGGAGGGGAAGTTCTTACTGCCCTTCAAATTTTGCTGCAGTTCTTTATGGTCTTTGAAGGCATGTGGAGGCTCTATGTAGCGTTTTCATGCAGCCTCAATTTCACACTATTCATGGGCATCAGAGAGGCATCCGTCACGAACCCTCCCTTTATTCTTTCTTCCTGCTCGGAATCCCGCAGGTTCGCTATGCCTTTCTGCGAGCGCTCCGTGCGCCTCTCCTCGTGTTCTTCATCGCGTTCTGTTGTCGAGCAAAAAAAAAAAAAAAAGGGGGGAGCCTGGTCCCTGCCGCAATCGATTCGTACTGTGTGACCTCTGGAGGAAAGATTTCAAACCTTTTCAGCTGTGGTGAAAAGATTTCAGGCCCCGACATACGGGGGCACAGCTAACAGGCATTCACAGGTAGTCTGCTCAAGGAAGTCAAAGTGAGCTCTTACTGGCCACCCTTCAGACCACTTGTTTACTGAGTGGTGTCTATTACCTGGTTATTGGATTTTTTTATGGTATCATTTCCCAATAAAAAATAAATAAATAAAACTTTCCTATAGATTTGATGGCAGCCACAGAATTTTACCGACACATTAATAAAAACAGAAAAAAAAAATTTTATAATCTCTCAAATGTGATTGTTATATAAATAAAACCTAGGGAATTAATTGATTGTTTTCTTTTAATTGATTTTTTTTTCTGCCTAGACTATAAAATATGTTCACTGAGTATTCCAGTGTAATTAAATGGCTTCAATATTTAAAAAAATGCATTGATCAAGCTAATAAATGTGGTGAGAAATACACGTGCAGATGGCTTGGTGACGCGCGGATCAGAACGATTGCATTCCGGTTCGGAGGGAAGGGCTGCGGGGAGCGAAGGCTTGCGCGGATAAATACGACAGGAGGCTCCGCCTTTTGGCTTCATCGGAGACTCTGCGCCACAGCGGAAAAGTGGACCCGGGGTGTGAATTATTCAGAGGGGGGAAATCTTGTGCTGCTGCAGGAGAAGAGGCAGGGTGGAGGAAACAGCTGCCTCCATCAGCGAATCATCAAAGAAGTGCCGCCTTCGCTCTCCAAAGAAGAACGAAAAAAAGGAGGGGGTTAGAGAGAGGAGGGCCGCGATAGGTCCCGTGACATCTTATCCGCGGGAATGTCCGAATGGTCATTTCTCTCTATCGCTCTAACTGAGGGAGGGGGAAGTCGGGGGTCACCCAGTTAATATTTAGCACAGATCTCCCGTGAAGTATTTACGCAAGACAAAGAGGCTTCGCACGGCAGGTCTGTGGTTTCTGCAGCTAGTGCTTTAGTGGAAATTTGTTGCCGCTTTAGCAAAAAAAAAAAAAAAATCATTTGCTGTTTCACAAGGAATGTAGGCCAATGCAGCTGAAAACAGACTTTTGGTCTGTCAGTCAGCGCGGATAGATGCAAATTCTCGTGTCATGGTTATTTGTGTGGTTTTTTTTTGTGAGGAAGGATAAAGTGAGACAAAAGATGATAATTTGTTTTCTTTTGAATTATAACAAGAACATTCTCTTTTTGGTGAAGATAGAAACATTCTTTCGCACGCTTTTGTGGACTTGATAGAAACATGCACACAAAGAGATAAACCGAAACTTAAGTAGCAACGAGGGACAAAGGAAACTGTTGGATAAGAGGAGCCATAACGGGACCTGAAGACACACTGGATGGGTTTTATGCCTCGACTGAAGTACGAAATTGGTTGACATGCGCTCGGAAAATTAAGATGTACTTGATAAATTTTCAGAGCGTATGCTTAAATGGGCAGTAGATTGTGTGAGGCTGAAGTTGCCTGTGTTTTCAGGCACTATAATGATTCAGGATGAATATTCACAAGTCTAGCTATCTGGCCAAATTAGGGCTACATCCACACCAATGTTTTCATCTTAGAAAGCAGCATTATAAAAAAGAGATCTTTAAAATAGCAATCCCAGAGGTTTCAAACGCAAACGAGCTCAGCTGCGTTTTCAAAAGTCTGTTTTATGGTTCAAAAAAACGCCAAAG
Organism: Gymnothorax reevesii; assembly: GCA_029721435.1. Lineage (NCBI taxonomy): Eukaryota > Metazoa > Chordata > Actinopteri > Anguilliformes > Muraenidae > Gymnothorax > Gymnothorax reevesii. The sequence goes on from CM056574.1 coordinate 52,123,185, forward strand.
GAGGGTGGAAGCTAGGTAAACAATAGCCAATGCTATGCATTTTAAAATGAAAATGTATTGGTGCTGATGCTGCCTTGAATGGATTAGGCATTCTCAATTGTGATGTCATATTGTTTCTCATTAATTCTGAAACCAATGGAAACTTGAGGGAGTGTAACAACTCCCTGTTGATTGGTGCACTGCACAACCAATGAAAAGAGAGTGAGACTGGAGTTGGGTGCAGGAGTGGAGGCTGAGGTATCTGTAGAAATGGGGTAAAATGTGAGATGGATGTGAAGTAAAGAGTGATCGAAGTAGCATCTTGGTGCCGGGGGAAGTCACACTGAGTTACACCTCTGCCAGATCAGTGTGTCGTCAGCAGGTTTACCGGGGTCACATCTGCCTAGTGCCGAGTGATGGACCACTGTCACTTTCCCAAGTGAAACTTTCACACTCCAGTGAGCAGACAACAACCCCCACCAGAAGAGAAACGCTAAGATACAAAAATGTCTGCATGCGCTAACACATCCGCAGTCCTGAGACACGAATGCTTGTATTCACCCCATAAACACGGTCTAAAACGCACAGGCATTTGTATACACGCATACATAAGCTAGCTTGGACGGACACAAAAGCTATCTTGAAAGGTAGTACCTACCACCAGAAACACTCATCCATGTTCTCACGCATATATGGGTGAGCTTTCACAGAAACCTAACACACAGAAACACATACGCACACATTTGTAACCTTGCACACCTATGCGCACACACAGTGTTAAAACACACAAACGCTCATACGCTGATTCACACATATATAGGAAAGCTTGCGCGCATACACACACAGAGAATCTTAAAACACACAAACACATAAAAACGCACGCGGACACATTTGTAAACTTGCGCACACACACACACACACATCCGGTCATGCCGTTCCTGCTGTGTTTGCTTTTACGGGTGACTAGATGTTTGAGCAGTCCTCGTTATTCTGAGAGAGGGGACACAAAGAGAGATGGGGGGGGTGATGGGGGGGTAGCTGCATCTTTGTTTGTTTGGATTGCGTCCTTGCTGGTGGAGTAACAAGGAACAGAGAAGAGCAAGAGAGAAAAAAACAGCTGAAATCAGCTCACATCAGCAGCAGCTGGTGCGTGCGTTTGACGCGGATGATGTATTTACATGCCGAGCAGGACTGTCACAGTTGTGGATTTTCCCGACCGCTCCGTCGCTCCCACAGCCGAGGCAATACTTCGCTCAGCACTGTGCCAGCGCGTCTGAGCCGGTATCCTCTCGCTCGCCCCGAGTGCTGGCTCCGGGCTTTATTACCAGACCTCGTTCTTTTTTATCCATGGTCAGTCGCCAGTATGCGTTACTTTGATTTGCGAGCTTCGCGCTGCAGTTGTGTGAGAAGGGGATTGGCCATGAAATTGACTGTTACTAACTAAGAGTGAAATGGAGGTTTTCAAACAAGTTTACTAACATTAAAAAACAGTGGTGGTGTGCTGCATAGAGCAAAAAAGTGCACATTGATGCAACCGACTTAAGCAAAATTTGTTACATAATTTTAAATTGTGTGGATTATGGGTGAGTGTATACTCACTGCTTATATTTTACCAGTACCTTAAATGTAGGATTTTATTGCTTAAAGTGTACTTTTTCACGAAATATTTAACTGACTGGAGTTCTTTTTTTGTGTGTGTTTTAAGTGTTTATTGTTCACATCCCTCTTTGAAGCGGCATTTTCTCAGCCTCAAAACATCATTATCGCTGTGTTTTGACTGCAGCCAACTCTCCCTTCAGAGTTCAGAGTGCAGACTTCGCTCTGACATGTTCACAGACCTGCCAGCCAATTTCCAAATGAGCAAACAGAATTTCAGTGTGACTGTCTTGTAAATTTGCGAAGTAGTCTGTCAGCTCGTCACAGATTAGCAATTCTCTCCTTCCTTTTAATTTGAGGAACCTGTTTTCTCTGCTGCCTGTCCTGAATATAGGGTTTTCACTCGCAGGAAGGGGTGATTGGGTCCGTAATCTTATTTCACCATTAGCATGCTTCAGCTCACTGCTTCATCACGCCATAGCCGAGCGCTCCCGCTATCCCATGGCCCCTATCAGCCGCCATAAACCATTACCCAAGGATAAAAAAAAGAGGGCGAGCACTCTCATCCTCTCTCATCTCATTCCCTCTCTTCTTCTTATCATCTGACAGTGTTCCTCTGTCTTTTTCGTCTCTGTTTTATATTAACAGTGCCCATATTACATGGATTACATTCATTAAGACACTGCAATAGTAAATTCAGCAACGTTGAGCAAAAAAAGCAACAAAAAAAATAATGATGATAATAAATAACAATAATAAAAATAATAATGCTAAATTAGTAAAATAAAATTATTGTTGTTGTTGTCGCATCTAATAAATTCACTAACCCCCAATGCTCTATAAATATCATAATATATATGATATGCAATGATTATTCTATTTTTTTGTTTGTTTTTGGGAATGTGTTGTGATTCAGGTTTTCTATTGTATTACTATTTTTGATTACAATTTAACCTTCAAAAAGCAGTAAAAAGCTTCCTTTGCTACATGAATTTATATGCATATAAGAAGAGTAACCTTCACCGAGCCGTTTGACAGCTGCAGTTTTAACTGTGCCAATGTACAGGAGTGTAAACGGGGCAGACGCAGGCAGCCAGACCGGGCTGGGGTAACAGAAGCAGTGTGCCCTCGTTCGCTGCTAAATGGACATATTAAGACTGATCTGCTGCTGCCACAAATGGGCAGTTCCTTAACCCCATTAGCACTAGCGCGTGGCCCCGAACAGGCCCGTGCGGAGGGCACTAAAGGGCAAGACTCCTTTGCTACGCTGTTTACTTGGGGGGTTGAATTCGCAGCTAACTTTATGGGTACAGCTTGCTACACTGATGGCTGGTGTCTCTCCGAACGAAAAGCGAGCAGGAGGGTTTTCTCCTCTCTCTCTGAATTCTGATGACCTCAGCAACCACTGTTTCCTTTATTTTCAGGGTAAGAGCTTTTTTGGCCAAAAAAGTAAACCATGGGAAAAGCTTTTTTTCTGCAGAAATGTGAAAGTGGACATTTTTAATTCAATTAAAGGTTGTTTCGGAGGTTCCCCCACCTGCCCTTTAAATTGGGCTCTACTCTGATGTGCATGGACCAGCAGCACGCCCGGCAAAAACACGCTGGTGCATTTGCGAAGCTCAGAAAAAGAGCTACGAAACACGCTTGCGGCGAGACCTTCGATATCGCGTCTGCCAAGAACAGCATAAACGAAAACACTGCCGTAATCGGAATGGAGAATTAGAACCAGAGAAAGTTTAGCTAATAAACGTTTTCATTGTGCCCCGGGGCATCCGCTGCGTTTTTTTGCCCCCTCTGTCTTGGATTAATCTCTTTATTTGCTCCCATGATGTTGTAGGTAGGTTTTTATTAATTCTCTCTGGCAGTCCTTAATGAGAGTATTTTTTCCCCTCCTCTCCTTTGCTATCTTCGACAGGTTTTAATTTGTCTCAGAATCACGGCTTAATGGATATGTCCAAATTATCAGCTGCCGTGGATATACGGCGGATGAAGAGACAGGAGATATCAGTTTTTTTCCCTTTCCTAACCCACCGTCCCCACACACGTATGTGAGGCATTATCGCATCCATGACCCTACTCCTGGCCTCACCTACCTAAAGAAAATATTCTGTCTTTTCAAAGGAGTCAGAGCCCTTGTCTGCTAGTATTATCTCACACAGACGCACATCTCTTGTCACACGTGCACACATCTGTGTTACTCTCTCAGTCTGACACACACACGCAGGCACACCACTTACACACACACACTTTCAAATGAATGTGCGCACATATATCTGTTTCACCCCGTCAAACATGCGCGCACACACTCAATATCACACACACACACACACCTTTGCAAACGCGCACACACAAACATGGATCTCTTTCACACTCTCAAACATGCGCGTGCGCGCACACACACACACACACACACACACACAATCAGACACTCACTCCAGCAGCCGCCATGGGATTTGCTGGGTCCTGGAAGATTAAGTGCCCAGATTAGTGCTATCTGACCCGCTGTCTGCTTTCCGTTTGACCAGGTAGACCCTGAGCTGGAGACCGGGCGGAGTTTGCAGCACTGAGCCAGCCTCCCCCCCCAAAAACCCACCCCCCTCCCTCCCTCCCTCCCCCACCCTCCAGACTACGACAGACACACGCTTTTTTCGGGGGACACAGCGATGCGCAGCGCAGCATGGATGTGAAGGAACGCAGGCCCTACTGCTCACTGACCAAGGGCAGGAGAGACAAAGAGCGCCGCTACACCAGCTCCTCTGGAGAGAGCGAGGAGTGCCGGGTGCCCACCCAGAAGTCCTACAGCTCCAGCGAGACGCTCAAGGCCTTCGACCACGACTCGTCCCGCCTGCTCTACGGGAGCCGGGTGAAGGACACCGTCCACAGGGAGGCAGACGAGTACACCCGGCCAGGTCAGTGTCAGAGACGCGCTCAAAACTTAACCCCGCGAGGTGTGAGGTCACAGACACCAGATTACGACGCTCTTGCTAATGCTGATGTAGCAGTCGTGACCGGTGATTGAATCCAGCAGAATTCCAGAATACTGAAATAGAATTTGGAAACCGTTAAGTTACAAATAAATACTGCTATTCTGAGGATTGGCCATCCTACTCCCCTGTGTATTGATGTTTGGTGCAGCCCACACAGCAAGGGACGGTTTCATATTTACACGTATAATCTATAATTCATACGTGTGTCTGTTTGACTGTTAGCAAAATGGTGATAATATTTTACCCTTCTTGCCCGTTAAGTTTAAAATATGACGAATCCATGTTTCATTATTTTATTTTATTATTCAGTTTAGCCGTATCTAATTTAGCAGGATTTGTGGTGCAACAGGTAGAGTCGAGCCCGGGGGAGGGTGTGAACAATATCAAATTAAAGCACGTGAGTGGTCCTCTCGGTGAAGTGCGGCCCTTTAAATGGACCAGTGGGGCTTAGACTAAGAGGTCTAAGCTCTTTATCTCTTCATGAAGACTTGGCCACGTGGAACTCTAAAGTTACACATGATGTTCATTTTATTCAAAAGAATTTATTTTTAACCATGAACATTTTTAACTTATAGCACCATGAGAAGTCATACTATTCCCTGCTGTGATATAAAAAAAGTATATTTAAAACACATTCGTTAATGCCTGCTCAATTAATATGACTGTCTGTGTGTAATCAGATTAATTATTTTGCGAATTACAAGTTTATTTGAATAATATGTTCCAAGTTTTACATGATGGCATACAAAACGAAGCTTTAAATGCAATCATGTAAAACTTAGAATATATTAGTTTTACGTTATTGCATTTAAAGCTTCATTTTGTGAATAAAGGGTGAAAGATTCAAACAGCAATTTTCATAATTATTGTAAAGTTTTGGAGTTGAGTAATGACTTCAGTCATCTCTTGTATAAATATTTTATCTGAAAGAAAATTTTCATTCACATTTTCATTGGTGATCATTTTAGGTTAAATAAAGTAACTGTGATAAAATTTAGTCATCATCAAAATTGCTTGTCAAAGGAATAAAATCTTCCTTTTCATATTAAGCGCTTTCTCCTAGATATTTGCGAGCATTAGCAGTGCGATCTGCTAATTTTTCACATAAATACACATTGTCTTGGAAGGCAGAATTCAATGACTGGTAAAAACTCTTAAAAACATTATTGCAATTTATTTTAGGGAAATTGAAATTTGGCCATGGCAGGCTTTATTGGTGCGGTGAAAGGTTGCATTTAAATTTGAGCTCATCACGCCCACACTTCTTAATATTATTTTCATTTAATGTGAACTCATTCTACTTTTCAAGAATTTTAAATAACTTTAATAAAAATAAGTCACGTCTAGCAATATACTTGCAATATCAGTTTTACAGTAATAATCAGTCATACCTCATTTTTTGTTATAAAAAAAAATGAGGTGGCTGAAAAGCTTTTGCTTAAAGCTAACACGAAGCTCTGATCTGAAAGTGTAATTATGGTTGTTTAAAACATATCTGTTCTCTTCTGGCTGTGTGGAAAATGTAAAAATAAAAAAAAGTCTCTTTTGTTATTATTTTTAAATGGATCGCAGATTAGAAAATGATTTTCTTTGTAAAATCTAGCCTACTTAACCAGTATAGACTGTTTCATTCCATTGCAGACTTAACTGCAATAAAACAAAATCCCCCACAAGCCACCCACCCCTGTCCCCCAAATCCCCAACAACTGCCCCCCCCCCCCCCCCTCCAAAAAAAAAAAAAAAACGCAAAGCTTTTAGTTTCCACCTTTTGGACAGATTGATCGAACAGACCACAGGAAAACAATTAAATGACAGATGAGACTGAGTCGTTTATGTGAACGACCTGACCTGCTGTAAAAGTCCCCCACTCAGACCTTTTCAGTGAGTGTTTGTGTGTGAGTGCTTGTGTGTGTGTGAGTGTGCGCGTGTGCGTGCGTGTGTGTGTGCGTGCGTGTATGTGCGTGTGCCTGGATTCAGCACTACATTTCAAATCACAAAATGCTTATTGCTGTGATAGAGCTGTTGTTTCAAGTGATGTACTCCAGGCAATAACAGACTGGTTTAAAGTTTAGGATTAGAGGTATTACACATCTGCAGAAAGCAGAAAGAGTTTTCATAAAATCATTTTCTGCAGAGGGAGAAGAATAAAGTAAATGAATAATGCATGCAAGCATTTTTTAATTGGGTGTTTTGGAATTCTCCACAGGAAAATCTGATAATATTGGCTGTGCGCAGAATATTCTAATGGCTTCAGAAATAATTGAAGATATTTTAAATTAAAGATTTCTTGTTCTATTTTAGCACGAATACATAATGTCCTATTTTACTAAATTATTTTGCATGCATGCATTTTTTATTTGTTCTGTTCACTCTGTTTTGTTTTTTTTTTTGTGAAACAGGGACATGTTAAAGCTTAATTTAATTTCAAATAATATTTTTTCTTTCGTTAGTTTTTGAAACATTGTATGAATGTTAAACCTAGTGTTTCTATTCATCATTATTGTAAACATTCATACAATAAAATACTCATTAGTTAAAAGCTTCATTTGTCATTTTTATGACCTATGATGTCAGAATAATAAAATATCTATGTCGTATTGAGTTTATATTTGACCTTTCAGTCTGTACGAAAGTCAGTTTTGCGTATTTGAATACCATAGAAATATAATATTAGGCTGTAATATTAGTCATTTGAGGATACCTCTACTTGTATACGGGTATCTGTTTTAAACTTTCAGCAAAACAATAAATACATGGTTGCCTTTCAGTACATGTGCAAAATATCCATAGTTTGCTCGTATTATACGTATTTTATAAATCCTGCTCAACACGTTTGCAAAGATATTAAATCGTTACAAAATATTTTCTCACCAGCCATAAACCTCATGGTGAAGTGATGAAATATTTAATAAATAATTGCAGTAATATGATATTATTACTCATTCATGAAAGCCATTGTCCTCCTTCTCATTATTTCTGTAGTTATTGATTTTTTTGTTATTTATTTATTATTTTTTTCCTGAAGTGTACAGTGTATTCATGTAGAAGGCACGGAGATGGCTCTGAAGTCAGCTAGCAGATTAAAACTGCCTTGATTATTATCCTGGCTGCCAAAATGGCCATAAAATAGTGCGGATATATTCACCACCATCTGCAGCAGATTATTCCCCAAAGAGAGCCGAGTGTTGATATTGATATTCTAGTAGGCTCTGTGAGAGACATCAAGGGCCTCGTAGTGATTTCACTCATAATCCAAATTCTCATTTCCTCCCGAACAATTTCAGAGAGGGACCAATTGGTGCAGAGACCTGGTAAATGTAGAGCAGCGATTGAACCTGCGGAAAGAAGGATTCAACAAAAATGCACCATTTGATACAGAGTTGATCAACTTACAACATAAAATTATTTGTATTTTCCTATTTAAAATTATTTACTCAAATGTTGTATTTGAACACATGAATATTTGATGAAGGGTATCATTTTTCCATGCTATATAAATTGCTTACTTTCTATCTTTATACTGATAGAACATGTTCCACTGGCGCAGAAATACAATATTATTCAAACGATTCAACCATGATGCTCAAAGATAAATACTCTTGTAACAATTATTAAAATTATCCTGCATTATTACTCTATAATTATGTTATTTGTGAATCAGAAAGTGCCGCTATAATTCAGTAGCTGAGATATTTCCCAAAAGGAATTTTCAAAGCATCTAAATTGACCTAATAAGGGCTCTGCCAGTGCATCAGATCCTCAGGTTCTGATTGGCTGTTGTGTCCCCGTGGGGAGGCGGAGAGACAGTGAGTCTGCAGGGTAAAGCCTCACCTCACAGCGTAATGGACTGCTCACGTTTAATCAGGCACCTGAGTTCCTCCTGCTGCCGCAGGGCTCTTTAATGCGTCGACCACGCGAGCGCGGAGCAGGAGTGCAGGCGCTCTGCTGACCGAGACTGTTTCCAAGGGCCGCTAATGCCCACTCGCGTCAACAAAAGAGGCTGTCGCGGGGACAAGCCAGAACGAGTCACACTCCCAAAATTGTGTTTTCATCAAGATGTGAGATGAGCTTTTTGCCAGTGTTTTTGTCAGCCTGTTAACAAGAAGTACATTTTATGAGGAAATTGTTGATTGTGACCATGAAAAAACTTACTAAGACAAATGTGCCTACTTAGTCTCCAAGGGGTTTCGGTGGAATTTAAACTTTAAGGAAAATGTGAACTGTTATCATTGCTGTCATTTTGATGTTGCTATCAACTACGGCAATTTAGTTCTGGAACCATGTAATGCAGTCCCTGTCTTCATTTTGAAGTCAATTATGTCGTAAATGTTTGTGAAGCTTACAACATGGTTTTATGTTTTTTTTTTTTTTGTTTGTTTCAAACAAAGATTAACTCCGTTCACCACATATAAGGCTCTCTTTGTGAGACTACTGTTCACAAAAAAACAGTGTTTTCGCTCAGGGCTGTAAGTTCGAGTTCTACCCACCCAGCAATAGCAGCCATATCAGTTTCCCAATTCTCTATTTTGGTAATCCAGGATCTTTTCAGCTTCCAGAGCAGAATTCCCCCATATACCTGTCAGGTTTCCGCTTTCTTAACACCCCAGGGCTGTTTATGGTTACATGCAGAAAGCTAAGAAATAAACCAGAGTGGCCACACTGTTTAGAAAATATCCCAGTCATTCAGGCCATAGCGCATCGCTGTGTTGTAGATCCGTTTTCATGCTTGGACTCTCAGAGTGAAGTTCGGGCTTGGTATAATAAAAATATTGAAAAAAGATTAATACCTTTCTCGATTGACTTTAGACTTCTTTGAGAGGGTGGAGACGTTTGTCTTGGCCAATGTGAAGTTAAACCTAAAACTTGAAATTAAGGTTAGTGCAAATGAAATGTGTAAGAAATACCGGTTGCGGTCATGCACGTTGACCTGGGCTCTGTTGCGCTTCCTGTGTCCCTCTCTGCCGGCTCCAGCGGGGCAGAATTTCAACCTGAGGCAGCTGGGGATATGTGAACCGGCCGCCCGCCGCGGCCTGGCCTTTTGCGCTGAGATGGGCATCCCCCACCGTGGCTACTCGACCAGCACGGACCCCGACGCCGAAAACGAGGGGGTGATGTCACCGGAACACGCCATGCGCCTGTGGGGCAGGGGGGTCAAGTCGGGACGGAACTCCTGCCTGTCCAGCCGCTCCAACTCGGCCCTCACCCTGACAGACACCGAGCTCGACAACAAGTCCGACAGCGAGAACGGTGAGTCCGCCCCAGCCCCTGTCCTGTTGACAGTTCCCTGTCCGTCCTCCGAAGAGTCGCTGGTTCCCAGGTAGAGAATTATCCAGTGTTTGTAATCCAGAGTCTGTCAGACTTAGAATACCAATGTCCATTAACAGTCAAAAATCTGTAAATTTTTCTGTTATCACCTAAGAGGTGGAGCTAACTCCATTCTTATCCAGAGTCCCTGATTGGTCAGTATGGTTTTTGCCTGGTGCTTTTATTTGCTGACAAGGTTTTGCTGGCATGCTGCCCTCTTTAAAGGGAATTAAGCTGGGTTTGATGGCTGTGCAGTGAAGAATGAAAGGTGAACTCCACACACAATCAAATCACCTGTTCCCCGTGCGGATGTGAGGGGGTTTTGATAAAGTTTTTCCCCCCGGGCCAGTGCATACTCAAAGATGGCTTTGTGAGCCTCGCTCTGAGACTTCTCCAAGACACCTCGGAGCGCGGAGATGGTTGAAGGAGCACACACAATGGCTGATTAACGGGGCACGGCGGTTTGAAGTGCAAATCGTGCTCCAGAAGTGGAGAGGAGATGTGTGGGTTTGAACTGATGTGAAAAGGGATGAGGGGACGTGCTTTTCCAGTTTAAAAAAACACACGTTTTCCCCGTGTTTAAAGTGCACTCACATGGCAGCTATCTTTCTTTTGGTGTGCGTTTTGAAATTAGATACATACTTCTTGAAATTTGTCTTTGAAATTAGGGTTGTTTTTCCCACTTTTAAGTCCTTTTGTGGTTTTTCAATATTTCGTTGGTCATCTCGCTGAATTGTAGAATAGGTTTCATTAGCATGCAGTGTACCTGCACACCGCAAGTGTTTATTACATTCAGTTATCGCTTTTTAAATATCTGGATATTTTTATTCATATTCTTCGGTTGAGTGATTGTCTTTTTGTTTTCCGTAGGTTTAATCATGAGCTCTGTAGGTGCATTCATCTCGACAAACTGCATACAGGTGTTGCCTGCAAATTAAATGACCTTAAAAAAGACCCTTATTAAATAAGTGAAATTAGCATTGTTTTGTCTTAATTAGTGATGTGCAGAGGAAAAGACTGCTGAATTAGCATTTTTATTTTTTTAATTTGGAGCAATTATGAGCTGAATCTATAAAACCCTGACTTTACGGTGTTCGGAAAGTAACATATTCCAGATCATTAGCTGAAATATCCTAGGGGAAGAAGGGTAATGTTGGAGATACAAACACATTTCTTAACATCTAGTTGTCTTTTTATTTTCATCTGCGGAATTCGGCGGAGATTCATAATTGCGAGAATGTTTGATTTAACTCTTAACATGAATAGAAGCTCTACAGCCAATTCTGAAAAATGTTTTATCTGCTTACTGACTGATGGCTATGAAGTTTTTGTGCTAGGTTTCCACTTGACATTTGTTTGGTCCAGAAAGAAAAATAACAATAATTCTTTTGAGACCAATTTGAATGTCAAGTTTACAGAGAGGCTGCATGAAAGAAGCAAGATGAAATGAAATGCTTGAACATCTTCAAATGTTTTATTTTGCATGTTTACATGTTTTTTTTTCGCCCTTTTAACATTAACATAACTGCAGTGACTGTATTTCTGTATCTAGTATTTGATTTTCTCAGAGAAGATTTGGAAAGCGAGGATTATCAGCAGTAGGCAGTGCCTGAGAGTTGATTCGCTTGCTTTCAAGCGAGAGCGGAGCCCTCCAGGTTCAGGGTACGGGCTTTCCAAAAGCAGTTACCATACCATTTTTTTTTTTTTCCACCAGCAAACTTATCCTTTAAGAAAAAGAGCTTTAGGGAGAATCGAAACAGTGCTGTAAATCACATGCGGAGTGTTGCAGCCAATCGTTCCCTGGTTTTAGATTGCAGTAATAGAGACAGGAAATTCAGGTCACCAGAGTACAGTGTGGTGGGATTTGGAAGGAGGGCGGGAGGGGGTGGGGGGGGGGGGGGACGTGAGAGAGGCGGACGGGCACAATGCGGGCAGGCTTTCTGAAGGTGGTGTGTGAAAGGAGGGAGGGGCGGAGGGGGACATTTGAGACAGAGATGAACATTGCCCTGCTGCCACCACAAGCGCTCATCCCGGCCCATGGAGCTCCACACTCATCCTGGGGGAACCAGGAGGTGGCGAGTCAAAAGGAGAGAGTCCTGACCGCACGCTCCTCTTTTCACATGGCAGTGTTTGGGGACACGACATCCGGACAATGCAAAACACTTTGCTCGCTGCCATTTCTCAAAAGTAAAAATTTCGACATTCTGCCGCCCTCGATTTCACTCTTACTATACTTGATGTACTCAATTGCGTATTAGATAAGAAATATTATGTCATCTGGTCAGACACAACTGACCTAAGTAACTTTACTCTAATTTGATGTTTTAATTTGGTCGAAATTCATTGTTCATGTTGGTCAGACTTAACTCTGTTGTGTGGAACCACTTTACATCGTACTTTAGTGTAAATCTGACATGTTGAGTGCCCTCAAGAATTATTAGCACCTTCGGTGAATATGAGCAAAATGGGCCGTGAAAAAAATTCCTAAATGTTCACAAAATCTTACCTTTTCATTGAAGAAAAATTATTGAAAGAAAGAAAACATGCTGACATTGAATAGATGTTTTTATCTGAAACGTGTACCCAAATTATTGGCACCCGTTGAAAATCATACAATTTAAAATCTAACCAAAGTATATATCCAGTCATTTTTTACATTTTTAAGCTTGCTTGTGTGATTAGGATGACTTTCTCTTTCAGAGGGGTATAAATATGAGGTTATACTGACCAAATTCACGTAGTCATTCATCGCTGTGAGAAGGACATGAGAACACAGTGACGATGTGCGACAAGAAGTGGTTGAGTTCCTGAAATTAGGAAATGGATAAAAGAACATTTCTGAACAGTTGCAAATACCCATTTCCACTATTAGTGCAATAATTAAGATGTTAAAAATCAGCCCAGAGTGTATATGTGTGTTTGGTTTGAATGGCAAAAGAATCTGCAAGTTTTAATGAGTCTTGAGGTCCAGAAAGTTTCCAAAAATTACCATCAGACGCCACCATATCACCTGAAGTTGTTTATGGAGTTTGAAGGAAATAAGCCTCTGCTCTTTGACAACACACTAAAGTGGCTGCATTTTGCCAAATGTTACTGGGACTTTCATAAGGCTGGACTGGTAGTCTGGCATACCGGGCAATGCCCCGTGGGCCGACGCACATTTTGGGCCGATGCAATCATAGTTTATAAAATTGTAATAACATCAATAATTTTGAATGACTGCGCTGGCCTTTAAAACATGGAAAGCGGTCCATTGGTTCATTTTCTACACTGACACAGGGATGGCCTAATGAAATCTCTGAGCGCTCCCTCCTGAGCGAAAAAAAACGCTATTGCATACGGCCCATTGGTAGCCAGTGGCCCACATCAAGGGGAGCAAACAGCTGGATGATTTTAGCTAATTCATACAGAGATTATGAATATATGGTTAATGTATACCGCTCCCTGTATTACAATACACTGAGAGCTCTCCCTGAGATTATCTGCATTCATGTGTATAAGTTACACATGCTTTATATACCACTTTTATTATTATTATTTTATTCTTCTACTTCACGATTCCGGTTATTTTGCATCTTGGCCATTTTTCAGTATCTATTTATATATTTGTTTTATGATATAGGAATTACCGAAAAACTGTATTCTTGCAGATTTAAAAAATACATAGGTATTTATTTTATTATTTATATTTACGATAAATAGGCTTAAGCCATGTGCAGTTTATTTAATGTTGCTTTCCTCTTATAGGTTTTAGAAGGCGGCCTTCTTTCTTGTCCCCAGTTGCGTTAACAGTCTAAAAATGTGTTTCAACGACGACGAGATCAGACAAAAATGTCAGAAAGCAGTGGAGAGGCGGAAAAGCTTTGAGAATAAAGACACTGGAGCCTCAGCTTTCAAATGCTAAAAAAATTGACCAGCTGATTACCCACGATGATTCTCATGTAGCAAGCAGTTTTCATTGGGAGGGGGATAAGGAAAGTGGTAAAACTGATGTTAAATTAATAGGCTATCGCAGGTATGTATTCGGTTAAAATTTGCCTGAGCTTACAAAAGGCAGCCACTGATGTACCAGCTGTTCATAACCTACTATTTGATGCCTATTGAGTCGTTGTTTTACGGTGGCAAATAAAATTTGTCCTGGAATACAGCAAGGATTTTCTTGTCTTGATGTTCAGAATCGCCTGCCAGTAAACTTGCAACCAGCGCGGGCTGCGGTTCTGAAGATAGTGAGCTATTCTATGTCCTGTTGAGTCTGTAAGATATGTAACGTTATTTAAAAAGGTTCCATGGCTGCAAGTAGGCATAATATGAACAGCGTGATATGTCAAAAGAGGCCAGCTCAAATCAGGACTAATACTGGAACCCTGTATCAGGACTCTGGTATAGGCCTACACACGAGGATGGTGCGTGTGTATCCTAATAAACTTTACTTACTATCGCTAAGACTCTCACCATTATATTATGGACTTATGTAATTTATTATTGGCATCGTCTGTTATATTTAAGAAACATCTTTGCCTTTTATTCATTTAAAAAATGTCAAATGAATGCAGGGTCTTTGCTAAGGTAGCAAGGGCCATATTTGAAATATACTTGTTGATGTGCTGCACCAGTGTACACTCGATACTAATGCTATTTTATATATTAAGTAGCGATATGTTGTGTTAGCCAGCATATGACAATAGCTATGTCCTGTATCACAGCCACATGACCACCAAGTCATTACAATCACCTGGGCATTAATCGAACCTTACCTTTGATGTAACTATGTAAAAATAACAGATTTAGTTTGCTATATTTCCGAAATAAAGTATTTTTTTATGAGGCATAGCACATGCAGAAATAAATCGGGCTCCATAGGTGGATTTTGTTTTACACAGAAAGATGGCCATATAGAAAAACACTGTACATACACTGAAAAGTATGTAGGTATATCTTTGATGTTTCGCTGCTGTTTTTCCTCTGAAGGCTCTGGACATCTTGTTAAGATGCGTGGTATCATGGACTCCATCAAGTACCAGCTGATTTTAAATTAAAACCTAACAGCCTCTGCCAGGAGGCTTAAAACTGGCCTTGGCTGGACCTTCCAGCAGGAAAATGATCTAAAGCACACTTTAAAATCTTCATGAACATGGTTTACTGACCGCTGAATAGAGGTTTTGCCTCGATCAGCACAGTCTTTTGACCCTAAACTCCGTTGAAAATCTGTGGAATGAGTTGCGCAGGAGAGTGGATGAGTGTGGACTTAGAAATGCAAGGATTTAGAGATTCTGTATGATGCAATGGTCTCAGATCCCGTGCCATGTGTTCACTAACCACATCGTGCTTTATTGAAGAAGCTGAGCTGTTATGTTGGCAGCGGGAGGTTGTGCAAAATATAAATGAAGAGGTGCCAATATTCTTTGCACACGTATTATCGAGAAAAATATTTTGTGATTTTATAAGAAGAACTTTATATTTCTTTCTATAATATCACTTCAGTTAAAGGTAAGATTGTTGTGAATATTTTGAAGATCCTGAAATAAACAAAAAAAGCTTTTTTTCACCTAGTTCTGCTCATTTTTTACAGTAGGCTGGAAGGAACTGGAAATCAAAAAAAAAATTAAATTAATCTGTCATAAATTCAATTTTTTTAATGAAATATTTTGTATGTTTTTTTTTTTTTTTTTAGTTTCGTCATAAACATCAATATGAGTCAAAAAAAATATGCGTCAAATAGATCCGAGTGATGCTGTGTTTAGAAGTGCTTCACAAGGGCTCCTCGTTGCCTGGGTTACGTTTAGCCACGTTAGTTACCGCGGAACACGTTCAGGCAGCTTCCCGCTATTTCTTGCGAATGGAGTCATTTCAGAAGAGCTCGCTCTGTTTTCAGCGCCCATCCTCCCAGAAGCTCTGATGTCTGCTTCCTCCGGAGTCGGTCGGGATGCGTCTTGAGGGCCATGCTGACAGTTCGGGGTCTTGTTAGCGCGGAACCCCACTGTGACTTTTATCTTCGAGGTTGATATCCCTCCACCACCCCCATGATTTTGTATATCTTCAATATTCACCACATGCAAAAGAACCCACCCTACTGAGATGCTGTGTAACACACGTAATACAGTGAACAGGGGTAACTACCCCCAATCTCATCCTTCATCTCTGCAGTTCTCAATGTCGATCCCCCTCCCCACCCCCATGTACGCTGATTTTTGTTTCTTGCACAAATCCAGTTGCAGGATTTTAACCAGCTGTTCATTTTTTCCCATTAAATTATGGTTTATTACACATGTTCTGAGGGACTGTTTAACCTTTTGAGCCACGTTATGTCAGAAATGGCCATGTGTGCCATGAAGAATAAAAGAAAATCAGTGACCAAATTGTGATGTATTGGAAACAACTGCATAGATGGGGGGGGGCATTTGTAACAGATCGCAGAATCTGTAGTTTCTTAACTGGTAAAACCACGGTCTTGAAAAATATTTATCAGGCGAGCAAATGATAAGGATTCAAACCAGTTTTGTGTCATGTTTATGTTATTAGGTTTAAGCAAATATTTTTTGAAAGAACACTTGAATTTAACAATCTAATGTGGATCGCACTAATTTTCAAATCTGATTAGTTTAAAAATGTTATTCCCTGGAATTACTTGTAATTTAGAAAAATAAACAGAATATGTTCAGGGGTATTTTATTCTTTGTGGAATTTGTAGATATTTCTGTCAAAATGTGGTTTAAGAGGGTAAATAACTGCTCTAAGCGTGGAATCCTCTTATTTAAGAAAAATTGATTGCTTGTTCAAATGCTACGATTGCAGTTGCGGTTGGAAAAAAAAAAACAGAATGCGCAGGGGAGCCCGAGGACTAACATTCAGAACCACCGTTTTACTCCTCTCTCTTATAAAGGAAGGTGTGTAAACAAATCATACTTACTGATAATAATGGTGTGTCAGGCAAGGTGACCTGCGATGATGGCACTGCCTTTCTAAATTTTGTCATTTCTGCAATATTTTTTAGGTCGTCTGTAGAGTTATATTATACAGGAGGGCTTTCAGTTTCTGTGGACTGTATGCATCAAGAACCATAGGTCCTTCGTTCGGGTTTATTCATGTGCCCAGTTTGTGTGTTATATCTAATTTATCAGCAAATAAAAATAAGTCATTGCCTTACATCCAAGCCACAACTATCCTGTTCCAGTGTCCATATTGTAGCTGTACAAAGATTTTCCTTTTCCTCAGATCCCATTGGGATCTTTGTCAGGTCACCTTTTTATGTGATTCATCCTCAATCCTGCACCTGCAGAGATACTTTTTTAAAGTGCGCACAGTCTCCAAGCTTTTCTTCACTCTGTACACATGCAGTCATGACACTGCCTATAGATAGTAACATGTAAGGCTGCAATCCTGTCCCTGATTTTCGTGACACATTTTCTTTCGTATTGCCATTTATAACAGTGATTGAAATTTCTTATCCATGTCTTTGCACTGTTCATAGCTGAACAAGTAAGAAATTAGTTTTATTGAAATGTATTTTATTATTTATTTCTTTACTTATTAAAATTTCAATTATAAAAATGTATTAAAATATAAACATAATTATACAACATAATTCTGCATTTTTTGGTATAGAAAGATATCGACTTTGCTCCTCCTGATAATTGCCTTGAAATGCATGTGTTTTTGTGCTCCAAAAATGGTAATGTTTCCTTTTTAATCGCTGGAGATGGAGATAAAAGCATCATTAGTTGTCTATGTAGAACATAAAAATTTTCTGTATAAAAACGTAAATCACCATCACGCACCTTAAGTGTTACTTTAGGATGTGAAAATATGATTTTCATTTGGAAGTTTACCTTAGACCCCAGAGCGCAGTGAGATTATGGCGCTATGGTCCCTCCAACATCTGTCTGAGATTCTCTCTGCGCTGTATCTGCGCATGAGGGGGTACCTCCTGTTTACAGACTTTGGAAAATATTTCTTCAGTGTGACGTGAATGTCATATTTATTTTATTTTATTTATTAGATGGGGAAGTTTAAAAAAATCCAAATCCTGTGCAGAATGTTAATTTTCGAAAAAACCTGCCGTACCAAAAGACTCCAGCTAGCCCAAGAGAAATTCGGAGCACTTTGTATCCTTCAAAGTTTTCTTCAGCGTAGATAAACAATATGGAATGAATTTAAATGAACTTCCCCATATTTTGGAGAAATGCTGAGATGACGCACAATGTCTCTGGTCCTGTATCCACAGTAAGAATCCTTAAGGCTTCAAACTTGTGGAACATGTCAATTCTGAGGGAAGTCTAAGCAGCTGGAGTTGGCCCTGGGACCTTCCTCACGGGCAACAAGACAAGATGCAAAACTGCATGACTGAGTCTCTCAGAAATGAAAGCTACTCCAGGTCACATTGACACGACAGAAAATTACACACCTGTGCTTGTTATTATTAGCTCTTCCATTCATCCCTGGTTCTCCCTGCCTCTAATCTCTCTCTCTCTCTCTCTCTCTCTCTCTCTCTCCATTTGCCTCTTCCTTGCACATTTTTTGTTTTTTCATTCCCCTTCCCTCTATCTTTTTTCTTTCAATCTCTCTCCCTCTCATGTCTTTTACTTTTCTTTCATCTCTCTCCCTTACTATCCCTCCCTCTCTATTTCTCTCAGCTCTGCTGCTGTGTTGGCTGTACAGAGAGATTTGTTCAGCTGTGTCACTCCCCAGTTTCTGAGCTGTACCCTTGCTCTATTAATCCCTGTCTTAATGAACGCACAACTGGGATACCATTGTTCCATTTTCCCCCAAAACATGAACCTCACCCAGACCTGCTTCTGATGCTTTAAGGTCTGGATTTCTCTCTTTGGACATTTATACAGCTGCCGTTGCACTACAGTAGCAGTTTTCATCCAGTTGACTGCTCTGTCAGTGCCCTCCAGTCCAGCGTTCTTGACCACCAGCATCCAGTTGACCAAAAGTAGCTTTTACATGGGCCTGTGTGACCACATTTCAAAATGAAGTCAAAATCCAACGGGCAGTTTTATCAGTTTAGCCAGTCTTCTATCTCAGCTGGCTTCCAAGTTGGAGGCGACGAGAAATAATGGGACACCAAAGGTTGACGACTATCCATTTTAGTTATGTCCATGTGAGCTCCTACTTCGACGACAGGAGGCCGAGCTCAAAGCAGTCCAGCCTAGCTTACCCCTTCTCTCTCGCTCTCCAGTCATTTCATACCGCCATCTGATAGGTATCATCCAGATCTTATCCCCCATATTAAATTCCCCTTGCAAGCTTTTCTCAATTGCAGATTCCTTGTGTCCCAGATTTCCTAACAGTCCTGCACAAATTTCAAGCCCAATAAAGGAAAGGATATAAAGCTCCATAAAGGAATTTTTAATTTAACTGCAAGAGCTGACGAGTTGACATGTTGACATTCCCCTCGCTCTAGCATGGGATGCTGCGCCAGTTTCTTCAATTTAATCATTAATTTAATAGAAGATAAGTACATAAGTAGTTTAAAAGAATTCGGGCTTCAATTAAACCATTATCCAATCTTAAGTGCTGACAAGATGATGAGATGTGACAGAGAAATAGGTGAAGGGAGATGGGAGGAGAAGAAGAGAGGAGGAGGGAGATTATACATGAGACAGCTACACAATACGAGGTTCAAGGGTGAGGCGGAGTCATGCCGGGTGATCTCTGATCTCGCAGCCAATCAGCTTCATCGGAGTCTCAACCACTGGTCGCAGAACACTTAAATTAGGCTGCCGCATGCACCTTGATTTTTGTGTGCATAAGTAAACTGTCTATCGAACACACGCAGCATATGTTATGAATATTTAGCCGATGGCTTTTCCTATGTGACCGAAAAGAGTCGCTGAACTTCTTAGTTTTTGTTTTTCTCCTCTTGGTTATTCTTGTTTTTTCTCGTTCTTTCTCTCCATTGCTCCTTCCTTATTTTGATTTTTTCGGTGTGTTTTGCTGTTGTAGCCTCGCCTCTTCCTGCTTCTCCTCCTGTATATAAATTAATTGCTGCATTTTGCTGCAAACAGCAAAAACAGGATTTTCAGTGCCAGCGACGGCTCCAATTGACAGAATTGTTTATTTGACTTGCATTTGAGACGTATCCTGTAATACCTGCGCATGTGTCAAAAAATCAATTAAACATCTTGTAAGAAAACTGTAGAACCAGGTGCTGTGGGATTCAGGGCCTAGGCTTAACCACTGTACTATCAAATGGAGTAATTTGACCAGGCCTGCCTTAATTTAGCGAAGAAACCGTGAACCAAATTTACACATACATGGAAAATATCCAGGGTGCTCAGAAAGGGAGGTAGAGATTCTACTGATGTGCTGTGGTCCTTTTTTTTGGTCATATTTCATTAAAATTCAGTGTTGCATATTGACATTACCAAGGGGTAATTTCACTGAAGACTACTTAATAATCTTATCTTGTCTAGTTGAACATCTCTCTCTCCCTTGTTTGTCAGAAGATTTCTGAAATGGCCCCACATACTGGGAACAAAGCAAGGCCATTGCTTTGAAAAGAGGTGTAGGCCTAATAGAGTCTCGAGCTTTGAAGATGAGAAATAAGGTAGACAGCAGATTTCTATTCTTTGGTCTGTTCTTTTGTTTTGGCCTTAATATGAATTGCTGCTTTTGGTGCCAACACAGGTATGGGGGGGATGGAAACCTCAATATGAATTACTGCTTTCACAGATGCAGTATCAGCACTGCCTATTGCCACGCAATGGATAGCTTTCCTCCGCAAATAGTGTCATAGCGTTTCATTCCTTATGAAAAGGAATACAAAAGCTAGAGTAATCAGCCTTCGAAGAACCCTGTTAGTGCGAACAGTTCCCTCAATTAAGGAACTAGCCAGCTAAGAATACCTTGCTAGAAAATTTTTTTAAAAGATAATAATAATTAAACCTTTGACGCTCAGCTTTTACAAAATGAAACATGACTGTTCAGACCAAATTAATTGAGACCAAATATCAGGTACGCTCAAAGTTTTTTTTTTTTTGATTAAATTCTGAGTTTACTATAGCATTTCATGGCATGAAATAGTAAAATGAAATGTTGCTTATACCTTTCAACACAAGTTGGATGCATATATTTACAGCAAAATCTAGCAGATTTTACATATCGAGAGCAAATATTCAGAGACGCCCAAACATTTTGAACTTGAATCTTTGCTGAAGACCTTGATCAGTGGAATCTTGTGAGTAACTGCTTAGTTGGAATGAAAGCTGCTCCCTTACTGGCCCTTTCTGGATAGGATTTAGTCCTCCAAGGCAATAAAAAATAGAGAAAAATCCATATTTGGGCAGAGGAGTCAATTAACATTGTAAGGAAATTTCTGTATGGGAGCGCAAAAGGGTTAAATGGCAACCTGGGGCATCATTGATGGTTGGAGCAGCTTCTCTGGAAGGATCCTGACCCCTGCTCCCTGCGTGACATTGGTAATCTGCTTTTGTTTAGCGGGATATGCTATCGCTAAGTGCTTACTCACGCTTATCAGAAACAGCAGCGGCCACATTTATCGAGAAAGACTCTGCTTCCTTTGGAGACATATGAGCTCTACGACGAGATAGTGACGCCAGGTACGCATCTTTCGTTCTGTCATGCTACAATGGGTAAAAATTGTACAGAGCTGTGATGGTGGGGTGGTGGGGCTTAGAGTGCTAAAATAACACAGAGGCATTAAAAAAAATTTTTTTGAAAAACTCACATGCTCGCTTTCTCTCGTTCTTGTCTGTCTTTTGCTACTGATGTCATCACTCAGTTTTGCTACAGATGTCATCACTCAATTTTGCAGTTGTCATGGATTATTTTTTTTAAAAAGTTATTATTCTGAATTTCCTTTTATTTGTATGTTGGAATATCCAACATACAAATAAAAGGAAATGCAGAATAATAACTTTTTAATAACTTTTTTTTTTCAGAATAATAACTTTTTAATAACTTTTTTTTTTAACTAACCATATTTTATTACTCTATAGAAGAATATACACATGGTGAACAATCCAAATTTGGTTAAAGAAATCATACCTGGGTCAATCCTCATTTAAAACCAGTAATCTCTTGGTGGCGCCGTATTCATTTGTTGGTGAAAATTCAAATAAAGCTCTAGTGCTTCCCATCAAATCGCTGTCTACAGCCCAGGATGTGGAAACATATTAAACCACGAAGCACAGGCATTTAAACCAATGCATTGTCTGTTCAAAGGGCCGCCTGAGGGACGTCCCTAAGCTGGACTAATCAGAAAGGGAAAGTGTTCGAGGAGTGGACAACTGCACCAGTGTGGCCTTTTGCTGGGGGCAGAGTGCACTTGATTGGGGAATAGAGAAAATGGGGCCACAGTTGTGGCATGTTGTAGGTATTGATCAGAGGGAAACGCACGGACTGCAGTGGTGTTCTGAGAAGTCCGTGGAGCCCTCATACCAGAGCTGGCTCCGAATTAAAAAATGCCACTGTTTGATTGACAGCCATTGGGAATTATTCCCTAACTTTTTTGTTTTACAACGAAAGAGAGTGCCAGTATTTTCTTTCAAGGGTTTTGAAGCCACTTCAATTGGCAGACGGAACTACGCTACAGTGAAAGAAAACATACTGTTGGATGGATGTGTTCAGTTTGCCAAAAACCAAAACCTACATGCGAGAAAACACTTGATTGCCTCTTGCAGAAGTATTTTTTGGATTTTGTCATTATTTCATGATTATTATTGAGGTAGACCGGTGAAGCAGCATCTAGCTTGCATCCCTTTTAGTATTTGCTATAGATTATGGCTTAAACAAAGAGCATTGATAGCTCTGGTGTTCAATTAGGCTGTTCTGCTTTCTCTGGTCTGGAGTAGTGGTGTTGCATTTCAGAAGGGCCAGTGGAGTCACTTGACAATTCTAAAATATAAATAAACATGACATAAACAAATTCTTTCATTAATTTATGTCCCTAATTCATAATGCATGTAAAATGAAAAGAAAAAGGCCCGTTTTTTTCATGGGTCAGAGACCATGCTATGGGCCATCTGTGGTGTGTTTTGAAGGAAAGAAATTGGATAGGGTGCAAGTTACTGTTTATCTCACCAGAAAGTCTCGGGCCCATGTGTTGTTTTTTCTTCTTTTTTTTTTTTTTTGCATTGAGAAGACAAAATAGTCTTTATTTAAAGCAGAAATCATGGAGGGATTGTCCCATATCACCATCAAGTCCTCGCTAATTTCTTTCCGATCCCAAATCTGTCATTGCACCATTGAGTGATTTTATGGATGGCTGTATGTGTCATGCAGCACTAAGCCCAAAGCGATGGCCTCATGGGAACCTTTGAGGCCTGGATTTTTGACGAAAAAATGTCCTGTGCAGCGTTTCTATTTCTGACCGGGGACATAAGGGTCAAACGCTGGCAGCATGCGCCCACTTTTTTTTTTTTTTTTTTTTTAATACAGCTAAAATTGATTTCACATGTTCAATTCTCCACAGCTTTGCTTTTTGTAGGATACGACCCAGAGGTGGGGAAAGCAGGGGAAAGATTTGATCTTAATTTAAGCCAGGAACAGACAATTACCAAGCCTTACAATCTATTTCACCGAAAGAGCCAGTTTCAGCGGGAGGTTTAATTGTATAACTGTGTTAATTATCAGCTAATCAAACACTTGAGCAGCGGCTTGGACCTTTGCCTAAATCAAACAGGAGAGTAAATTTAGTCACACTGGGCTGCAAAACTTTCTTTTCTCCTGAAATATGAATATTGATGCTTAAAGATACATTCAAAGTTGCCCGGATCTTTATTTGCTCTTCAAAGTGCTTCATGCTGAAATTATTCATCCACTAAAAGCAGGAGAGCTTTCATTTATTTTTCTATCCAGATGTGATGGGGGAGTTCTATCAGTGTTTAGTGGAGGGAATTATGTATATGAAGACGACAGAGAGTAGAATGGCTCGCGCACCCTGTTCGTGCTTTTTTATGGGCTAAGTTAATTTGGCCCAAAAAAAAAAAAAAGTGGAATTACTGGTGCCTTTCTTTTGCCGTGTAGGTCTTATCTGCAATTGGAATATCACTGAATAGTAATGACTGTATTCTTTTCCAGGCATATATACTAAATTGAGCCTAGCACTGCAACAATAATATATTGGCAGTAGACAGCACTATAGAAGAAGATGATGCAACTTTGATGCTATATATTCTTGTTGTAGATGACCAACAAGCAAGTGTTACGTGCAGCAGTGTTGGAACCAAGCGCAGATCCGCTGAATGCCCGCTCTCAAACCCTTGGCTTAGAGGGACTGGCCGACACGCCGCACTGGTGCTTAAGTTTCCGAACCTTGCAGCTAAACTGGCTTAGAAGACAATGAAGGGAAACAATCCAACAGGGAAGGAGCTCAGATCAGGAACTTAAATATACGTCACGGCAATTAACAACAGGAACCAAGTGGGGTTGCGAGCACAGAGGGGAAGGAAGTGCACTAGAAAGTAATTGAATAATGAAAATAATAAGGGGAACCCAGACAAGGAAGGCTTTATTGTGGGAAAAAACAATAAAATAAACTCAGGGTGTAACAGCAAGCATCATTTAGTTGCTAGCTAATAAGCACAAAAAAGCCTGGCTGCTTACAGACAGAGACATTTATTTAAGTGAGTTAGGGCTTTTTTTGCCTTTTAAATTGACATTACATAAAAATGCTGCTGAAAATATATTTTGATCTATCTTAATTTTCGTTCGTGCTGCCGTAAGCATTCGGCCTCTTTCTTTAGTTGGTTAGTTGGCCCCTTGAGTGAAGGCAGGTCTGCCGCCCATCATTTAATTACCGTACCTGGGTATTATTTAATTGGCGAAGAATGGAGGTGTTGCATGTCTACATATAGTTCACTTTCTAAATGTGAAGGCCATTTGACTTTTATGGGTCGCCTGAGATATTAATCTCTGGATGAGCTGCAATTAACCTGTTTTAATGGTGCCTGGGAAAGGGCTTCGTAAGGTTCTTGTTAGAGCACAGCGGACCACATTTTATGGAAATATTGGGTTGGCCACCCAAATCGGACCACTGTGGACTGTTTAGCGAGTGACTTTGTATTCTTTTTTCAGGCGCAAGTGTCGCTTGGAGTGAACCCCCCAATGTGATAACTGGTGCTGTGGGAACTGGTATAGAGGCAGAGGCATGTGTTTTTGAAGAAAACATTGGTTTTCTGTTCTGCTGGCAATTAGGAGAGCAGGCTTCGATCAAGAGTCTGGAGAGTTTACAAATGCAAATGGCCATTGATTATACAGGGGAAAATGATATTATACAGGTTCAACTGCATTGTATCATCTTTTTCCAGTCAGAGGTGTTTGTTGGTGGGGTATTGGAGAAAAAAAATTCTTGTTAAATGAATGTTGTGCATAATTTTGTTTGTATCTATGTGTGCAGATACCCACGGATCTAGGACAGAGTCTCTTTTACAGCAAGGTCAGGATCAGGTGCTGAAGACTGTATTCTGTGTGTGGCTCTAGAATGTCAGTCATAGCCGTAGCGATTGTCTGTTCCATTATTGATTGACAAACAAAAACATTCCTTTTTATACGGAATAAATGCATATTTTTGATCTTGACGTTTTGTCGTGACTGTAATGAGATGTGTATGTGGTGATGGCAGAACCGTTCCTGATTTGTTTCATGCTGAAGCTGATTTACTCCTGAAGTGCAGCCGGGTGTTTCACTTGTTCCTGATTTTCTCGGGGTTCTTGTCACATGCCGGGCATTTTCAAATGAATGACATTTTGACCTGGTATTTTGTGGTTTTGTGAGATGCGCGCCTGCTAACATGCAATTAACACAACACAACATAACATGAGTGGCAAGAACAGGCCATTCAGCCCAACTATGCCATTTTCCCATCACTAAAGTCAACCTAGCACTTCAGATACTGAAGGACTAAATGGTATATAAGCTCTAAATCAAGCCTGCTCCTGCGAACTTCCAGAGTTTATGCCTCTACAATATGGCCAGGCAAGCTACTCCACTCTGAGATTACTCGCTTGAAAAAATATTTCCTAATATCATTGCTAAATTTACCCTTGGCTAACTTCCATTTGTGACCCTGAGCTCTGCGTACAGAACTTGGCCTGAGTAATCCTGCATAGGATCACAATTTACAATGTATCAAACATTTAAAATATCAAGTTTGAGGGCGTCTGTTGCTTATATAATGCATGGCATCTCGTGGGCTTGAATGTCGATTTTTCTGGAAAGCGAAAACAACTGGCAGATGTACTTTTATAGTTTTGAGCAGAAATCCATTTTTATGTATTTTAACCCAGCCTGCAGTGGCACTAAGTATCATTGCAAAATCAATGTACCCATTATGTATTAATTGAATTCTGTCTGCCTGGTGTGAAAATCTTGCATGCTGTTGTTACGCAGTGAGGCCACCTGTTTGCATGTTAGAAAGGATTAGACCAAGCTTGCAGGTGTTGACAGTGGGGTAGTCCAAAGTTTTTGGCTGTGTGCTTTTTGGCATCTCTTAGATCAACATGGACAGCATCATTATCCATATATTTTCTTGTCTTCAATGCATTATTTACCTCTTTCACCTGGGACTTGCTATTGGAGGGATTATAACCTTGCCTATATATCACCTTGCTTTAAAGCGCATTACTTCTCCAAACCCATTTCCCTTTACGTTTCCCTATTAGCAACTTAGTTTCAATTCATTCAGTTGTGAGAATCAGTCCGTAGAAATACTGTCCATCTGCATTATTGTTCATTGCAATAATTATCAAACATTTTCCCATCCACATTATTTGTGACGAAAAATTCCTGTAGCTCACAAAACCGTGTTTTTTCCACGTCTTTGTCCGATCAGCTTGATACGCCATAGAAAACATTTCCAAAAATGTGGTTTTGCCAACTTTGGTCCTTGTGTTAAGTTTGCTTATATAAAATAGAACTCTGTCTGCAACTAGTGACATTACCATAATGCAGGATAACTCTTAACCTGTTTTTGATTTAGTAGTAGATATTCAATTGAATTAATATACTGAGCAAATAGGCTACCAATAAGCTGCGTCAATGAATAAGGCATGTACCTTTGCATCAGAGAGGAAGGCTACAACATGAGATTGCATGAAAAGAAATAAACTGAAATTTCTCTAAATTCCTTCTCGAAGTTGAATTTTATGTAGTTATTGCAGCTGAATATGGTATTTAGATAAGGTTTAGATTTTGTTTCTTACTAATTCATGAGATAATTGCCATTCATTCAATTTCATCTTGTAGCCTTTCTGCAACTTCCCTAGAAGCTGGACTATAAAGACCTCATTAATGAATTTGCTACCATTAAGGTTCGGCACATGGCAAGCATCTTAAATTATTTTTGGCAATGTACTAACAACCAATTTACTAAATTATTCCATTTCCAACACTTCGACGCAGGAAGCATTGGTAATTTAAAATATCAATTATTATTGGTTAGCGGCAACCAGTGCGCAACTGCGCTTCCCCACAAATGCAGCCTATTTTTTTGAACACTGGACGCATCTTGATTAAGGGCAACCTTAAAATAGATCAGGATGCACTGCTGAAATAAATGCTAGAATGGGAGCTGGAAATCAGGGAAAGTACTGGATTAATTAATTTTTTTATTTTGTTTTTTTCCCCATCTGTACAATATCACTATTAAGTATATTGTCAATGTAGCCCTTTGGTGATTTCTGTTATTTGTTAATACTTTCTTAATAATTACAGGCTTATATTCTGGTCTTGATTATTTAGTAAATAAATTGTGCCATTTTTAATCAAGCGATCTTAAACAGGAATTATTTGAAAGGAATTATGCATTTAGGCGTTGGACTGGAGGCTCACAGCGCCCCATTGAAAATCCCGTAGCACCGTTGTTACCGCTAGGGGGATGTTTGGCTTCAGGAAGTTAAAAAAGAAAGTATGTTGCTGGATGTTCTCAAATTTTTTCCTTTTCACAAAAAATGGCCCACACTTTATAAAAAGACCGACATGAATTGAAATTAACTAATGTGGTTATTACTGTAAGAACTGACCAGTACATCAGTAATCAATGAAAATGACTATATTTGTTAATATAAATTAATATTTGAGTAAAGACCGGCAAATGCATTTTAATGATTAACAAAGTATGTATGTCTCATCTGCTTATGTATAAATAAACATTCATTAATGAACAACTTCAATTTATTTCACCTTATTGTAAAGAGCGACTATATCATTAAGACTTACCTAAGAATGTTTTCAAGTATTAATTTGATTGCAAAAGCATCTGAATCAGTTAATTACATTTTCTATAAGCTTTTATTTTCAAAGTTAATAAATACTGAATCATTTACCTTCTTGCAAGGGTAATTACGTACTCTTATGTGGGTTTTTACTCTGCTTTCCTGATTTGACTGTAATTAGTGAGGCGTCTGGACTTCTTTCTCGAAATCTGGATAATTTAAGTATTTTTACTCTCCAGTATGATGTTGGGCATATCAATATTGTCAGAATTTCTTTTAGAATTGTAAATATGTGCGGGGTGTTGGTTGTCCTTGCCACGATGCGAAGTGCATTATGTACTTCATGAAAAAGTAAACTCAGACTTTTTCTCAGGTCGGTGCCAAGGTGTGTCTCATCTCCTCCGGCCATTTAATTAGAGTGTGCCGAGCGTGATACATGGTGTAAGGCTCCTAACGCCTCAGACATGAACGAGTACCCTGCAGTCCTTCCAAAATGTATATTTCACCTGCCCTTTTCTAGTCCCATTGGTGTTGTATTTCTTAATAATGGATTATGTTAACTTTTCCAGCAGGCGTAGCACAAACATGGGTGTTCTGTATGTGTTTTTGGTCTCCTCTTAAACCACTGCCCTCCAGCTCATTGGTGTACATTGGGAGCTGCAATCATGAGCTATAAGTGGAGACTGACGAATTTATGTAATTTCTGAGTGCTTCCATTCATATCTTGAGAAACTTGCAGGAATTTCAGCCTTGTATAGCATCACTCTTCTCGCTGTAAGTCCAGAAGCTGAGGTGAACACCCCCAAAATATGTGCACAATGAAATGTGTCAGATCTGCCAATTGCGTGCAGTGTGCAACCTTTGAAATTTTCTGTTATAGCTGATCAGATGAGCCACAGGTGCACAGACTCTAATGGTACTCTGATTACAGAAGTGCCTGTCTCCATGATTCTGGTGCTGACAGACACGGGATCCCCTGCCAGCATTAACGAGGAATATCATGGCACTTACATTTGGCACTTTCCAAACGTCATATGGCCGGATGGAAATGTGCGATTATGCAAGCGCTAACTAAGGCAGATTAATAAACGACGGTAATATGTTTGCGAGAAACCCTCCAGTTGTTCCTGCAAAAAATCGAGTCAATTAGTGAAGGCATCTGTGGCTTCCTCGCGTATCAGCCATTGACTGAAGTTTTTGTTCGAAAGTCAACTGCCACACACAGTGTTCTTGTTATCGTTGTCATGTCGCGCTCATGGTTTTCATTGCCGTATTCAGCTATGTATAATTGGCAAGTGTTGATGCAAGTTATATTCTCATGTTGGCCTTTCAAACTGGGGTACTAAAATTTCGGTAACATTTGTCCGTCATCGATGTATAACTTGTACATTTGTACATTGTATGCGTATGTGTTTATTTTGTTCTGGAGTTTACTCTCATTATTGCACAGACTTCATAGCAATGGTAAGGACATGAGACACACAGAATGTGCTCAGCACTCATACGATATGGGCACCCACACATCGGCGGAAATATGTGCACTATACATAAATACACGCACTCACTTACACTGTCTGCTCACACTGTGTGTACACCCACACATACGCTTTCACACATACACCATACATGCATATGTCTGCTCACACACACTGTATGCTGCATACTACATGTGCACCCACAGTTACGCGCTCGTACAGTTTAGCATGCAGCGAATGAGCAGGCCCCAGCCTCCTGTCCAGGGCTGTCCGTGGCAGTGACTCCACTGGCTGACTCGGTGTGTCAGTCAGGGGCATCTGCTGGAGAGAGGAGACAGAGGGAGCAGAGGTGGGCTTCAGACTTTGTCACCTGGCTTCTCCTCAGGAAGCCTTCTCAGATGCGTGCGTTAAAAAGACGAGGTCACGACTTCCATTTTTCACCATACAGTATGTGCGAGCAGATAACTCCCACACAGCTCCCGCACTGCCAATTTTTATTTTCATCCTCCCCCAACATAATGGGATTTGAAAAGCATTTTGCACTGACCGACTCGTGAGAAATAAGAGTTTAGATACCCACAATGCATTGAGGCAACTTGGAAGTGGATTCATGTTGGCAATGAAGGAGCAAGTGCTGGCTGCATAAACGGTCTTTAAGGCAGCGACGGTAAATGTTTCTCATTCAACCCCTCTGGCGGTCTGATGGCGCTCCTGCATAACCTCGCCTCCGGCGCTCGAGCTCAGTGCACCGCCAGTACGCAGAAAAGTTACGGGAGGTACGCAGTCACGTAATCTTTGTAAAACAAGCGTCCGTGGTCGCGTTAAGCCTCTTACGGGATGCACTTTATTTCTCGGATTAATCATTTTTCTCTGTCGGCCTTTGTCATGGCAGTTGGCTGTTGCTTCACAAAGGGAACCAAAAGAAAGAAAATGTTGATCTTGCTGTTTAGTTTCTGACCTCTGCATCTGTAAGGGAATATTGTACATGTGGGAAAGTGAGGTTGCTGGATGCTAACAAGAAAACCGAGGGGGGAGCATTTGTTGGGAACAACTTGGCTCCTCGCGGCTTCCCTCCATCGGCATATGGTTTTGGCAGCCCACTGATGCGGTGTTCTGGTATTTTGATTTGGGGAAGGAATGGAACACCCAGCCAGTATGGCCTTAAAAAAAACAAAACTCGAATCAGAGCCTGCCAAGCTCCTTCGGGATCACATCAGTCAGAGCCGAGAACATATTTAAGCAATGAACCCGTCGGAATAGTAAATAAGGCCATTTTTTTCCCGCTGGCCAGGCTGAGATGGATTTGTAACGGGGGAGAGAGTGGCGAAGTGCGAGGGGAGAGGAGGCGTCTTGTTTGACGCTGCGCCGCTTTGGGGCGACACGCGCCTCTGTTTGATTTTTTGCCTCCATCGTGGGCCAGCGACGCTCATGAAATCAGGGCATTGAGTAATGTGAACTAAGGCTGGGGAAAGGAGAGGTCCGAGAGAGCGAGAGACACACAGGGTGCGGGATACTACTGCTCACAAGTTTGATATCACTGGACTTTTAAGAGGCTGTTATTGTATTCACTAAAAGTCTTTGTGTGAGACTAAATTATGAGACAAATGCGCAGATAATGTTTTATTTGGTATCTCCAGTAGTGGGTGCACAGCAGTTAATAACATCTAACTTAGTGATTTCTCATCAAATTTCCATCCATGAAATGCAGTCATTGCTTTACAAACTGAAGGTATTTGGGATATTAATCTTAATGAGTTATCTTCCGCAATGAATGTCCATGTGGAAATTTCCTGTAGGTCTGTCTTTGAATACGTGCGCCCTTTATGAACTTTATAATCCAGGTGATCCCACAACAGCTGTATGCGGTTTAAACCGGGTGATTTAGCTGATCTCCCTGTATATTGTAATTTACTTTTGAGTTGTGCTGTGCGTATGTGTGGGTGAGAGAGAGAGAGAGAGAGAGAGAGAGAAGTTGGGGTAGAGAGCCGAGTATAATGACAAATAATAGCAAAAAAAGGGGGAGGGGGTATAGAAGCAGGGGGAGAATGGGAGGAGAGAGGCAGACAAACAGTGAGAAAGGGGGATGGGAGGAGAGCGGGAACAACAGGTGAGTGAGTGTTGAAGAAAGGCAAAGAACGCGAGGAGAGATGCGGAGAAATAAGGTGAGGAACCAGCTTTATAGAGAGTGGAGGGAGAGACGTGGAACGGGAGGAGAGAGCAAGAGGGAGAGAGGGTGCAGAATAACTGCAAATAATGGGACTGAGAGACGAGATGAAGGGGTATGAAAGAATGAGTGGGGAAAGAGAGAAACCTTCGCGACGGAGGGGTAAAGAATGGAGGGATTAGAGATTGAGACAGGCAGGGAGAGAGATGAAAAACAGAGGCAGGAGAGCACAGAGATGGAGAGAAATGGGGTGGAGAGAGAGAGAGAGAGAGAGAGAGAAACGGAGCGCCTGATGGAAGATAGCCAGGGAAACGGGGACTAGATAAGAGGCAGAGTTACATGAGGTGAAAGAGGAGGTGGAGATTTAGATGGTGAGAATGGGAAGAAGAGCCTTTGAAAGAGGAGAGAGTGAGTCAGAACAGGCGTGTGTGTGTGTGTGTGTGTGTGTGTTCGGGGGGGGGTCCACTCATTGTTGTTACAGTAGTTGACCGTGATTATTTTGCGGCTTAGAGCGTGGTGTCTGTCCCATTACAGCTGGGTCGGAAAACATTAAACATTGAAGAATATCATAACAAAGGCCGCGTCCTCTGTTAGGAGCTTTTATAACACATGAGGCTTTAATGGGCGACAACAGTACGAACAAGGGAGGTAGCCGCGCCGAGTTAGCGCAGCTGTTCCCCATCTCGCTCCCCGCAAAACTTCACCCCTCCTCGACCGGCCTGGTTTTTTTCAGCCACACCCCCCCCTGCCTCGCCTCGTTCCCTCAAACACAGACAGGCAGACGGGATCGCAACAGCAGTTTATATTTTACTGACTGGAGACGTCCATCTCGCTGCCTCTGGACCACGAACATTTGGAAGCATTTTTCTCCCACAGTAAAAAAAAGGGCCGTAATTGAAACAGTAGATATGTGTTTATAACTTTCCCCCCACCCCTCCACATTAAAAGTAATGGAGTGCATCCCTTCCTCGCCGTGCCCTTTCCCCTGGCTTCCTGTAATGTGTTTACGAAGTGTTCATGCTCGGGTCCGTGCGCAAGGCCACGGATCGCGTAGAGTCATCGGCTAAGAAAGAAGCAGACATCTCGGATGTGGCCAGAGAGCAGCACATAATGCACAACACTTGGCACCAGGCTCAGCGGCGAGACGCTCTGACAGACACCCACAGCAGCAAAAGAAACTGAACAGTAGAAAATAATAAGAAGAAAAGTTGAAGCTGCCCGGTAATTTTTAGAGGGTGGTATTTTTAAACCAATTACCGCTGCAACATCAGTGCCAGTTAGAAGTGCTAGAATCACTCACAAAGTGATTAAGCTCATTTGATAGCGCTTAATTGACTGTGCAATCAGCACAGAGAGCAGCTGCGGCTGCTGAGAGAGCAGACAAGTGTCAAGGTGCTTGCTTTGTTTGCCTGAGAACGCGCTTTCCATCCCGCTTCGCCCTGCATATCCTCGCAACGCGCAAAACTGCAGCGCTATCGGTGGGCTGGCAGGGTGCTAATGTCTGAGAGAGCTCTTAACGACTCTCCCGGAGCTGGGGAAGTGACCACTTCATACGGAGATGTGGAAAAAAAAGATGTACTCTACAACGTGGCTGTTACTTCTCCACATTGTAATTTTGCTGTTCCAGAGATCAAAAAAGTTGCTGTGCGCTTTCAGGTTTCTCTTCTAAAAAAAACCCTTTTAAAATGCCATAAGGTTTCGGCATTTTATATTTCACGTGAAAAGAAGGTGGCAGTGTTGAGTCTTTGTCGGCTATAGGGGAAATCAAACAGACATGACTGCTGCTCTCCACCTTCAAATTCAGCAAGTTCCCCGGTGACACCGGTGCCCTTTCAAAATGAATTCAGGTGCTGAATGTGTTGGGCCTTGTGCTCCCTGTATACCTGAAACAGAATTCATAATTCTGAGGGAGCTAATCTTTTCTATTTTCTACTTATTTTGTTTCGGTGTAACGGACCCACAGTTTTGACACTTTCTTACATTTAATAAATCTGTCCTCTTTGTCCTCAAATTATTTTACTGCTGTGTATTTTGGGTAACATGCGGGCCTGCATGTACACAGCTAATTAACTAGTTGGACCAGGTGAGCCTGGGGAAGTTTCTGGAGTGGAAAAAAAAATTTAGCGCATGCAGCTCGGTCCTGTAGGAATAGAGTGACATACCAGCTGTGCCATAACCGGCTGCAATATAAATGCGACTGGATTTCATATGCCCCCGAGTGCTACACCTCAAATAATTACCCTTAATGAACACTGAGCAATCTCAAGTAATTACTTACTGTACCCACTAAACAGTAGCTAAAGCTGTTGCCTTTACCTGTTACACTGCAAGCATCAGAAACTGAGTTTCACGGGTTGAGGATGGTCGCACTAGGGAACAAGTAAGGGCATTCAAGCCAAGGAGTTCTCGTGATTGGAGCTCATCCTGATTTCAGTGGCGTAAAGTGGCTCGATTTGCATCTCCAAATTCGGACTACAAAACAACCGTTACCCACAATCCTTCTCTTTATCTTTGAGTGCACACCGTGAGCTAGTAGCTAAGGAACGTATTTTGAAGAATTGGTTATGACAGTCGAGATGAGTGGAGCACTGTTGGGAGGGTGGCCCTGTTTTTTAAATTTAATGATCTGACAGGTTAAAACTATTTGAGACGCCATGTTTCCCCAGTGAGAGATGGTGATGCGCCTAATAGACTAATCCAGACTTCTGGTTCTTGAGTTCCATGTGGCTGATAGAGTTCTCAGCCTGGATTCAATGAGTTAGCCAAACAGCTGATTAACCTTTGAACTCCACCACTTAACAGGCGCCTGCTTTCCCATTCTCACCCCTTTATATTAGATTGGGGGTTTCTAACGTCCCCCAACCCTTTATTCCTGGATATCTGCGGTGCCTTTACACCATCAATGACTGGGTTTATCGAACTGATCCCCCACCAGAGAATTTAAAAGACCCCCAAGGATGCCTCAGTGGAAACACAGTGTACAGGGAAGGCATCTTGATTGGATGTGCCACGTTCTTGTTGGAAAAAAAAAAGCTAAATGTGCTCTCTCTACATCACTCATTACATCCAACAAAATTTTTATTGATTTTCATCGTTATTAAGAATCATTTTATCTCTCCATTGAGGTAAACTTTGAGGCTGTGTTGCGTTATTATTATCAGAGGAAGCTAGAGATATGATTTCAGTATTCGTTCCAGATGCTCAAAAATGGTGTCCCTTCCTTTGTGCCAAAATGTTTGGCAGGCCAAATTCTAGGTTGGGTCGAAAACCCCAGTATCTGTACCATGCTCCACGCAGGACAAGAGAGGAGTGAAATGCATGAAAATTTTTGGTTTTTGTCCGTAAAACTATCACAAAATGGTTTTGGTCATCCTCCAATGTTAAAATAAAGTCAGTGGATGGCCTCCATTTTCGTGAAAAATGCTAAGTGAACCAATTTGAACACTACGACATTTTATTGCACTTTCTAATGCTACTGAATATCAATGCGTACTCCTTTTTAGCATTGAAAAAATACAAGTGCTGGTATATGGACTTCTAAAGCAAATACAATCAGGAAAAGGACTAAGAATCTTATTTAACTACATTATATCTCCAACGAATTTGTCTCTGTAGTGCCCGGCACTGTCGACAGAGAGGAGGGAGCGTTTGTCCTGAAAAACCTCTTGTCTGTGGAAATTGAGGAATGTGAGCTGTTGGTGTGTAAATTCACTTCGCTGGCGTTTAACCGACACTTCCCTTCAGAGTGATTTGTAATGCAAACACAAGAGAGAGGAGATCGAAGGGCAGTAATCCTCCTGAGGGTAAAGACACGGTGCCGAAGACAAAGCCTGCAACAAGACGCCATTGACAACTTATCAACTGTCTGACTGAATAATAAACCAGGTCAAACAAATGAGAACAAAACCTGAATAAGTACTGAAGTACACTAAACAACAGCACAGAGCAGCAGTCTCACCACACTGAAGTTAAGCTTCGAGGAGACAATATTTTGGTAAGATTTGTTATTTACTGTAAACCTGCTGATCAGAAATTGTCTACAAAAGTATTAATTGATTTGTTTTTTTTTTTTAATTTGCTGATAGGAAATGAAGCGCTCAAATTGAACTTGGGAAACTTTTCCTCAGCAAAGTTTGAGTGAGCTTTAGTTGCACACGATTGTCTTGGTGGGAAAACACTATCTGACAATATGTGAATGTATGGTAATACTCTGAATAGGCTTTATTTTTTTCTGATACCGATGAATTAAGACAAGATTAAGATAAAACTGATACATTGAGATAGTGTTGCAGTGTAAATGGGCTGAACTGTTTTCTCTTCCTCCAGTCTTTCTGAAAAGTGTAAACGTCCCCTCGGGTGATCCTGTTCGGAGTCAGCCATTTTTAAGATCACATTCTGTGGCCTCCAAGTGAGAAAAGTTTTATGGAGTTTTACGATAAAGTTTGATACCATTTTAGATTAATCTCTGCTGGGCATCCTCCCAAAATAAAAAAGACTACATCGCTATCTTTTGAAATTGTATCTGTAATAATCTTTAAGGGTGGTGACTTCCTCGGTGCTGTTTATCCATTGCATCATTTCAAAGGTGTTTCCACCTTCCCATCTTCCCCCCCTGAGGACAAACAACAAACACTGGGTGAGGGAAGCTGATCTCATCGAAAATTCTGGAAACGTTCGGCTGGTTTCAGCCAGCAGCGTCTCGAGTCCGTGTTCTTTGCGGGAATCCTGGTCTGAAAGGTTGCGGCCTGGAGAAAGGCCGTGTCTCTCGATGTGCTGTTGGGAGAAGATGGCTTCCAGATGTGCCCAATGTCTGCCGAGAAGGAAAAGGCCCTGGTTATGCCAGTGACCACTTTCGGGACGGGGAAGCAGCCCGCTCCGGCCGCAAGCTGTCCCCGCGGCCCTTTTCTACCCACAATTCATGGCATCACGTCCTACATTGGCAGGGAGTATTATAATTCTTTTTTTTAAATATCATGTGTATCAGACTTCATTTATAGTATATTAAATGACTCACTGTTGCATGCATCGGCATTACTGCTGGCTATGATGCTGCATTTGGAAGGAACATTTAGCTGTTCTGTGGAATATTGAGTGGGCAGCTGTACTCCCAGCATTTATTTCGCTCTTTTGTATTGCTACTACTTCAAATGAGCTCCTTAAATAAGAACCTGACAGCGAACTTACAGCCTTTAAACAGACCATTCTCCCGAACCAGCACTATCAGCATCTCTCTCTCTCAAAGTCTCACACCGCATGCCATTTACCTCCATTAGTGGTGTCACCTGATTTGTACAAAATATTATACATTTGTGAGAAGCCTTATTGTCTGAAATTCTTTGAAGTATGGCTTGTATTCCAATATAATGTAATGCAGTTTTTTTTTAGCTGTATCGTTTTCATCCATCAATCCATCAAGATTAATTTAACAAATTAAGTTTAATGTACCGCGCTGCCGTTGGAAGGAAGGATCGCTCACGCTTTGTCGGGTTTTTTTTTTTCTCTTCAGTTTGACTTCCTGTTGTCCGTGCCGTGCATTATTCTGTCCACACCAGCTCTTTGTAAGGCCCATAATGTATTCTTCTCAACCTACCCCTCTGCAATCGATATCAGAATTCAACATGCTTTACATTGATTCTGAGCACACAGGAAATCAAATATACCTGTGCTGTAATGTTTACCATCGCTGTTCATTTCATTAGAAATGCTTGTAATGAGTTCCTGCGTTGGCATATTGAATTCTGCTTCCTCGCTGATGGAGAAGAACCGCATTTATTTTTTGTTAATCTGTCAGGAGTGGTATAACAGAGAGGGAGTCCTACTTAGCTCGTTTTTGCCGGGGGATGAGCTACTCGAATTAATAGCAATGGATGTAGGCTCACGCGCGCAGGCCTGTACACACACCCGCAAACACGCAAACATTCACACTCCTGAACACTTGCGATGAATAGTCGCAATAAAATATGTTCCAATTGAAAGAGCTCGTTTCTCTCATTTATCGAGCTCTAAATCTCTCTCAGTCTTACTCTCTCCCGCTATCATGCAGAGGCGGTAATAAATTACAACGCATCGAGAGCTTGTTCCTGACCTCAGTTTCAGTCTTGCATTTTTAGTCAAAGCTCCACCCCCCTACACCCGCCCCCCCAAAAAAGGGTCTCTCCTGACATCGTAATATTTCTTACTTTCTTAGTGTTTGTTTCCAATTGTAATCTTCAGCTTGATTATCTGTCTTGTTTAACACTTGAATACAGCTGACGTATGCTAACCGTATTGTCTGTGTGTTAGTTGTTCACGATTGGACGGACTGATGCTCTATATGAATTGTACCCTGTCTGATCTGTTGTGTATCTGTTTCAATGACCTTATTCTACACTGTTTTGCTGTTGGTTGCCTCGGATGAAATTGTCTGCCAACACAATGTATTGTATGTAACGGATATGATGTTGCAAAGGTCGGAAAGGGTCAGAATTGAAATGCCTGAATAGCAGGAGGAGGGATGAGCAGCGAACCAGGGGGGTTTGCTACGTCCCCCCCCCCCCCCATCCCCCTACAGACCATAGAGGCCCCACAAAAGACACTGTGAGAAATTGCTTACTGTCTCTTTTATATAGAAAGAAAGGTGAGGAAAATGGCTGGAAAAAAAGCTGATGTTGAATGTTTCAGGTAGCGGCGGCTGACTGTTGTATTGATGGCGATGCAGAATGCAGGAGACAGCAGGCAAAAGACAGCAGAGTCTCCACTGGCACTCTATTAATATGGGTGTCCACCCTCGTGGACTGGGGGGGGGTCAGGGGTTGGGCTGGGTAGACCTGGGGGCGGTAAGGGAGGGGGTGGGGGTGCTTGTGACATTTGGCTCTGGCCGTAATGGAAGCCTAACCTTTAAATGCTGTTTGGATGAACCCATTTTTCACCTTCTGGCTTGCCAATTGAAAAAGAGTTCTCACCTGGTCTTTTCATTAGCCACGAAAATTGAGAACACTCCGGGAGAGGAACACACCAGGGGCCTGAAAACGGCGCTGGGGAAAGGGGGTTGCCCCGAAAAACCCGCGCATCCATCATGTCGCCGTTTCCCGTTCCTGCGTTTTAAATATACATGTAATATACACTCGGGCAGTAGGCAGGTAGAGAGATGGGTGGGGTGGATGGGTTGATGGTTGCGTGATAAATGTGCGCATTATTCCGAGCTGCAGTCCTACTTTCGCTTCATTCCGTATTCATTTGTGCCGCAGGGAAGGGCGGGCGGAAGAATCTGAAGCGTTCGTCTCCTTCGCGAGATGCACCACCAGCTACACAGGGGGTCTTAACCCCGGGGATTTGATCAATAGAGGCCCGCATTCACGGCCAGTATGGAAAGTTAAGCCTGTTGTGCGGCCCTGATGCGCTCATTGGATTAGAGGGGGGTACTGTCGCACTCTTTCTTTTTTGGCGTCCCCTTCGGATCAAACGGTAGCGCTCAATGCGTAGCGAAAGTAAGCACATTCGTGGGCAGGGAAGACCGAGGAACGTTTCCCAGCACCATTAAAAAGTTATTTGTTTGTTAATAAAGTGTATTAAATAGTGTAAATACAAAACTGTTCTAAAATGCGTGCCTTCACATGGTCGCCTGCGATAAATTACAAGACGACGGTCCCAAATGTGAATAACTTTCTGGAATTTAATTTGAACGCCCACCACCTCAAATTTTAGTATTTCACAATATACTTTCCTCAGGGCCTGTGCTGCTCTTGCAGCTCCCACATCACTGGTGTCTTTGAGAGTTTGTCCTCAAAACACCCAGAATAAATATAAGAACATTTGTGTTTTGCGCTTCCTCTCTCTCTCTCTCTCTCTCTCTCTCTCTCGCACACACTTACACACGTGCATGCTTGCGCGCCGCTCACGTACACAAACGCAAACACGCACGGGCACACGCATGCGCGCATACACACTGCCCATCCAAAAAAAAAAAAAAACGGTCACTATTTGGATATAAGTAAACAAATACTGTGATCAGACCATTACTGCAGTGATTAATACGATTCAGATGGCCACAATTATGAGAAACACTAACTGATGCAGTGCGAAGCTTCTCATTTCATAAAAAAATCATGTTGGAAGGCGTATTGCTTGGTGGCGGAGATGTTACAGTATTTCAGAAGGGGAAAATTATTGGCCTGCATTAAGCGAAAGAAACAATGAATGAGGAAAACAAACTGAGGAATCATTTTCACGCACGAATTGGTCACTGCAGGTCCTGACGTCTCCACATTGAAAGTCATTGGGATGTGCTGGAGGGGACAACAGAGTGGTTCAACCTTTTCAGTGTGAGGAGAAGATCTTGAGCCAAAAATGAAGGCTACTCTGATTGAAGATAAATGTTCTAATGTTGCATACGGTTGTCAAAACAATGACAGGACAAATTTACACTGTAATCATGCATGCGTACATGGGTCCTCTGACACACACTGCTTTCCTGCTCATCTCATTGCTTCTTAGGCTATGCAGAATCTTCACAGTTGCCTTCTGTCTCCTTACTCAGTCATTCTGTCATCTCCACTTCTGTGATTTCAATCTGGCTGCATCAACTGAGGCACAAACACATAATTAACACATAATTAACTCTCCACTACAGGCCACTGATGTGTTACAGCAGGAAAAAAAAATGGAAGTTGCTGTGCACATTTGCGCCAAGTCATTTTTCTCGCTCCCAGAACAAAACGCTTCCACTCGTCTCGCACTATTCATTTCATGATACCCATCAGGAAATTATGCCACAACCGCTCACTGCAAATCACTCTACATCGCCTTAGATTTCTCGTCGATAATTTGCTCACTGTCTGTGTCCGTTGGAGGTTTTGTCACGTTGATTGAAGCAGGTTTGTCAATGGAAAGTGAGGAGGCTGATTTGAGCCATTCACCTAGCTAATGGTCCGCAAAAGTTATGTGGCAAATAATAGGCAGAGTAAGAATATTTTAGTTTCCCGGGTCTCTAGACAAGCACAATTTTGTTATCAAGCTTTGACAGGGCGATGGGTTGAATGACGGCTCCATCGCTTCTTACATGTCGACGTTTTATCCCTTCCATCTCTGCTCTCGACTTTGTTGGAGACGCCAACATCCTCTGTAATTATTCCGTGGCAGCACACCATCATCTCATTTGTCAGCAGTTTGTACATTCTTGTTTGAGGGTGATGATTGGTGGGTAGCGATTCAGGATGTAAATAAACAAGATGCTATGAGGAGATGCCAGAGTTTGTGGTGGGGGGGGGGTGCGGTTAGTGTTTCTACGTGCTCTCTTCCGAATCAAGTGTTTTAGCTAAATCCCAGGACGAAAAAAGTGTGACTCTGGAAAGTCCCTGACCAAAGAGGAATGGGAAAGGCGTTGTGTCTGTTGCCTGTACTGATGATTAGCCACAATCAGGTCATTGATTTCGTGATCAATCAGAGAAACGCTGAGCCCAAGATGGAGCGGGAGGCCATCACTCCACACATACTGAGCAGATTGATTGCGCTCACTGAAGATGGAGAGGAAATCTTTGAAGTCTGCCGGTTGGTAATCCAGGTTACGTTCCGCTAATCTGAAATGCAAAACATTTGGCTACATCTGAAGCTGGGGCCAAGCCGTGAGCTTTCCTCCTCGGGGGCTTGTGTGTCTGCCTTTTTTTTGTCCTCATCCTCCTCCAGCCGTCACTCTCAGAATGCAGTCACTGCCCTATAGTTGTGGGCGAGTTGGGACAGTGTTAATATTCGTGCACTTCTATGAACACGAATAATATGGCCAGTTTGTTTGAATTACCTCCATTACAAGATGTTATTTTGCCTCAATCCCTATTGCAGTCGGTTAATTTTAATTTGCTGGGAGATTTGGGTATCACCTGAGAGCGCAGCTATGTTCTATGACCAGCGTGTTCTTGTTGAATTTTAGGCTACTGCTGTTCTTCAAAATGCGTTGAATTTCTAGCTGCATATTTTGTTAAGCTGTGAACCCCAGCAAATTCTGCTTGGAGTGGAGTTGGAGGAAGACTTTCCTTTTGCAGGTTCCACAAGGCAGGCCTCGGGGCATCTGAACAACCTGCGGGGGTCATTGAAGTGTAATGACCATATATGACTGAGAACACACCCACATTCAGCAGTGGCGCATCGCCCTGAAGAGGGTCTCTCAGAAGCTGCCTCTGGCTCGTTTCATCCAGGTGTTATTGATGGGAAAAGTATCCGGGGTATTGTGCCACATTCTGCCCAAGATCAAGCAGTGCTGTTGGAATTAAAGAAAAGGTTGCCCCTCTAGGTGCTTGAAAAAGGCACCAGAATAATCTTAGGCTTCAGTAGTGTTACTGTGGCATTTGTCAGAGGCTGACACTGCAGTGCATTGACTTAAACACACCATGACACAACATGTAACCTTTTCCACCTTTTTTCTGTTTGTTTGTATGTCTGTGGAGGGCTGGAGGACTTATTTTCTGTTATGACAAATCTTGAAAACAGAGACCCATTTCCCACTCACTATGATATGGTATGTTTACAGTTTGTAAATACTGCTTGTAAATTTTTGCACTGCACATCTGAAGAAATGCTTGAATATTCAACTATAATTCCTATTCTAACCAAAGAGGGCTGCAGCTTCTCTGCTGACAAAGAACAGATTGCTATTGTTTTTTCCAAGTCACATTGTTCACGGAGAACCC
This sequence comes from Gymnothorax reevesii, assembly GCA_029721435.1. NCBI lineage: Eukaryota > Metazoa > Chordata > Actinopteri > Anguilliformes > Muraenidae > Gymnothorax > Gymnothorax reevesii. The sequence goes on from CM056574.1 coordinate 52,165,527, forward strand.
AGGAATGGAGGTAGCGGTGTGTGCGTTTGTGTGCGTCTATGTTTTAAATACAATCCATCATTGCGGTCAGGGTCCTGGCAGAACACTGAGCGTATCTGACAATTGATTTTCTATGCTTGGGTGTATTTGGGCCAACGCTTGTACCAAAAAACACATAGCATGACCATTTCTGTGGCCAATTTCTGAGTTTAACCTTCTATGCAATTTTCATGGATTTCCATATTGGCAAACAGTACAGAGTCAGTATGTGCTTTTTTTATTTATAGTTGTTTGTGTAATGTAATACTTCCCGGGTCTGTTTGGTGGAATGGCATGGCGTCATGAGTCGGGACTGAAGCCTGTGGTGTCTGGACTGCCATTTTGGCTCTTTACGCTGGCAGTACGAAGATTCACGCAGAATCAATTGTTCTCCTCACTCCGCGATTTGCCGCACCTCCGGGCCACCGCTTGCGATCACCTGCTCCATTTAGCTGTATGGGAGCACTGGCCTCAGCTTCGTGCTGCTAAACCTTTGTGGCTCATTTCTATCTCCAAATAGCAGGACCTCTTGATCAAACCTCAGTGGGCTCCCAAGCTTTTCTCCATTTTGTATTGTATTTTTACCCCCTCCGTTCTTTTTTCATATGATGATTTTTATACTTTAGACCCATTACAATACTGGCTCTCGGCCCTTGGCGCAAATTTTTTCTGGCGGGATGGCGATCATTTAGGACGTGCATGACGGCTCTCGCAGGGCAGAACAGTTTTTGGGGTGGTGAGGGGGGGGTTTTGTTTTTTTTTTGGCTTGTGAAAACCTCGCTTTTGTTTTGTTCTTCTTTTTTGCTCTGTCCTCGAAATCTCTTTTTTTTCGCTCTCTTTTCCCTCAGTCTCACACTCAGACCTTTATGCGCTTCCCCCCTGGTAGATCTCAAAGCGGGGCTGCGGACAGGCCGGCTTGGCGGGGACTCCAGAAGCGCAAGCGTCCCTCCCCCCCTCTCCCTCCCCTTGAGATGCACCCCAGGGAGTCCTGAGGGACGCAGACAGCTGAGGCCCCGCCCGCTGCGCCAAGCCGCACCCCCTGCCGGGGGCCAGCTGGGCGGGGCGGGGGGGCTTCAAAGATAAAAAGAAGAGGTGAAGTCTCTGAAAAATAAACACTTTTTCTATGCTCCAATGGCCCCGCCCTATAGCACAAAGCACACAGTGCTGCCATCGGTCACACGCTATGGCGGAAGGTGAAGTTTCCCGATGGAGGCCAGCAGGTTCGGCATTGCCCAATATCCTGCTATTAACCAGGATGACTTTTTAAATTTGTAATGCAGGACAGGAGTTGGAACAAATCCGTCCTTCTACAATATTTAGTGGAACGCTACGTCTGTCTTTCTGTCCGTATGATTGTCCAGGGTTGCGAGGAACAAAACTGCTCCGATCGCCTCCAAACTCTGTCAAAGCACTGCACTGGGGTCTGCCGCAAGCTTGGTCACAGCAAAAAAAAAAAAAAAAAGATTCTGTTTCAGATTTCTATCTCCACTGACAACACTGTACCATTGTTCTATTTTGTGGAGATCTGTCCCTCTGCCAATTGGGGAGCTAGTCTGAGTAATTCATGCAGATTTGAAAAATCCCAATTCAGAAAGTGTGAGTCTGCCCCACTATTCTTTCTAATCTCATGGATTTACTAATTAGCCTAGGTCTTCAGCCCGAAAGTTGGACGAATTCTGCTAGAATGTACATGCAAATACACACACACGCACACACACACCACATATACACACTCACGCTTAGGCGCTTATACACACGTGCTCACTTACACTCACACGCTTGCATGTTGTAATTCTATTTTTTGTAGGGCCATCAATTGACTTACATTCATCCCCAAACCCCTCCCCCTGACCTTAATGGTGAACAAGACATTCTAAACCTACCTGTAACCTTAATTTCTCACCCTAAAGTAGTTCTATTTCCTTATGGGGGCCTGAAAATGGCCCATAAGGATAAAGCAAATAGGTACTCCATCTCTGGTAGGTATACCTTACTGCATTCGGTCATACAGACATGCACACACACACACACACACACTCACACACACACACACATCTGGGCCAAATAATTATTGTTGAAAGAAAATCTTGTTCCCACTCCTCCAAACCCTAAAATTAGGCCCAACTCTAGCTTCCCTAAATTTTACCTTCATATGGACCCTAACCTGAACTGTAAGCTTCAAAACCCCTAAATATTTCCCCTGAATTTAACATTTTCTTCAGGGGGACCAAAAAAAGTTGCCACAATGTAGCTTCTTTCAAACTGCACTATCCTTTTATTTATTTTTTTTCCAAGTCCTCTTAAGGCATTTTTCATCCCCACAAGTATAGATAAGCATACACACGCACGCACACACACATACACACTCAAGGTACTGCCAGAGGACGTGGGTCAAATAAACATATGGCAAATTTTTCTACCCCATAGTAAATACACGCACCTCTAATGATTTTCATACTAATCGGCTAAACATGCGATCTATGCTGAAGTAGATGGATTGAAGAATATCACAGATGGAAATAAATACAGATCAGCTCTTCCTAACGGCCCTTGGAGACTGCGCATGTTTAGCTGGGAGAGTTACCATGCAGCGTGCTTTAAAAGTGCTTGGTTCACCTTGGCGGTCTTCCCCCCACTCTAAGTGGATTTGCCCGGCAGGAAAGGTGGTGATACAAATGAGAGCATTATGCATTGATTAGATTATACGAAAATTTTGCTGTCAAACCAACGGAGGTCTGCATCCCAAGGACAATGTTTTAAACATGAAATATATAGGGCCGGATTTACTGGGACCTTTAGCGCATACTAAGCCTATTAGCACATGCAAACCCATAACAGGACCAATGACTGGGCCAAAACCAGTTCCCTGGCCTATCATGGGCCAGGTTCTTTACTTTGTGTGAGCTAAATCACTTGACATGCACTAAAGGTCTTAGTAAATCAGGCCCCATTGTGTCATCATCTGTTGGGGAAATTGGATCAACAAGGGCAACACATCAACGGTGGAAAAGCAAGGGCCTTACATGTGATATCTATTCCCAGGGCAGCTGTGGGTTCTCTGGCGCCTCTCTGGTCCCAGATATAACCTCATGTTCTGGGACTCCCACTAGTACCGCAGATGATTTAAATATTGAATCAGCAGTGCTACTCTGCATTTTGCAGCACCATTATTCAGTCAGAGATAAGTGGGCCAGACGAACAGTGCAAGTGCTGGAGGTCAGAGTGAGGGAAGTATTGATTTATACTGCCCCCCCCCTCCTTAGTTTTATACATTTCCTCAGAAGAATAAAAATAAAAAAAAAACAATAAATGGATGAATATCTCTGTGTGAACTTGAGCACAGTACATGGAGTGATGGCCGCAGGGCGGCCCGGGTGTTTCAAGGAAGGTGGTTTGTCTTTGCTGCTCATTCGGTTGCTGGGCTTTTAAACAGCTTGGTGCCATTGAGAAATTGACACCTCTTGCAGCAAAAAACAAGGCGCCTATGTCGAATCTGCTCATGAAGCTTTTAAGGAGACACTACGCACTTCCAAGAGCCGCTTCTTGATTGAATTGCGCATTTCCAAGTTTCAATTATTCTTGCTTGCCTAGAGTGCGGTTTGAAAGTTGTATAATCTGTGAGGCTATAAAAAAAATTGTCATCTCTTCATTCCAACATAGTTCAAATTACATGAATGTTAGTAATCTCCAAACCTGATGTTTTTACGTCAGATTTACAGATCCATTGTTACAGTTTTGCCAAAAATCAAAAAGGAGTTACTATCCTAACACTTACCTTAAAACGTACAAATATGGACGGCGGTGTAAATACACCCCCTACTAAAAAATCCTGTTAGCCTGAAAATGCTGGTTACCAGCTGGGGAATTCAGATCGGTTACACCATATTCATTCTCACCTCCAGTCAAACGTTCACATGAAAAAAGGAGTGGAAGTGTTCTAACAATACAGCTGATTTCACAGTGTGCCTTTGCATGGCATCTCAGCCTCATCTTACTAGTTCATGACCTTCACTTAGCAAAGCTGTGAGCGCACTCGCTCATATAGAAGAGTGGCATAATTTTCCCCTTACAAATTATAAAATCCTCATTGGATGTTTTAAATAGTGGTATTGTGTATCTGAAAACACTCAGTGATTAATGTTTCTTCTCTGTTTTTTTTTTTTCTTACCTCCCAATGTCATCATCACACGTACCTGCATGCATTTTTAATAAGACCCAAAGAATGAAATCTATACCTCTGTTCTAGGAGGAGAAAAATCGATTCAGCTCACATTATTTGGGAGTGATTTTAACAGAGGGGTTCTTTCTGGCGAGAGATTCATTTTGTCACATGTGTAAACTCCGTTGAAATGATAGGTCAGTACTTGCGTTTAATCACATTTAAGCAAGCTGTGGGTACTCCCTGGTGTTGTACTTCAGACATCGACTTGACACGTTTTGAAGTTTGCTTCAATACCCCTTGGCCATCTATCAAAATACATGCGGTGTCATATCTCCAGACCGCTCTGGTACCTATTCAGATGGTCACAAATGTAGGTTATTTCCAAAATGCCCTCACTTCGTGCTGAGAAGGCTTAGCTGAAATGTTTGCGCACTACTTAATTGGCCATTGAAAGGCTGGTCCGGCTAAATGACTTCCTTGGGGTTCATTTTGAATTGCTTAACTACTTTCTCCCTCTTCCTTTTTTCTTGCAAAACAATAGTTAACAATCATTTGTGGCTCTAGGGTGAAATGAGCTTCACTTTGTAATGTTTTGTAAGGTAAATTACATTAATGTTGCCAGAGAATGGTCTTGGGTGTCCTTTCATCCTTATCTGGGCTATGAGAATACCATAAGCTTACAAACAGCTTTTCCCTTAAAAATGTTATTGTGGAGGTTACCCTCTGCTGCTGTGAAATCAAGTGCAATAACCCATCTTTCTGCACCCTTGGCAATAGACTTGGCAGCATCATAACCTGTTGCGCGCACTCTCAAAATACCTGATTAAGTAAACATGAGCAAATAAATATTGTATGTTCAGCACAACAGTATCTGGGTTGGTTGTTGTAGGAAGCGAGCATGGAGTGTACTCTGGGAAGGATTTATTTTTTATCAAATAGACCACGGCAGGCCTTCGATAACATTTGTATGATTGAGGCCTGCTAGAGGGCACATCTGGCAGAAGCATAGGGCAGTGGTAGATGCAATGATAGGCTCGAGGAGTCAAAATGAAACCCAAAGTAAAACCCTGCAATAAGGTTCGCAATTTGCTGTATTATTGTTTTGGGTTACTCATGTTATTGCACAAGAGCGCCACCTCTGGTTGGAGCCAGCCCCTGCAGGCGCAGGTACTGTTTTGAGTATTGGTGCTCCAAAGAAAAACAGACTCAAAGGCCTAGCTGTTTCAAGATGAAACTTAAGTGACAAGGTATGAACGCAATGGGCCAATCACAACAGGGAGTTTTTTAGAATGGCTGTGAGAGTTCGTTTGAACATATTTAATACAGTTGCAGTACTATATCAGCCAAGTAAATGAGCAGTTGATTACGTTACCTATGGCATCCACCACAATGCCAGGACGAAGCCTTATGGAACACGTAATCGCCATGTTGATCGCTCAGTAGAGGCGCTCCGTATGCTTTATTCCGGCAATGGATGGTCTGTGTGATACAGTGCTTTGTAATCTACGTCTTTGAATCAAAGGGACGCACAGGCTAACATTAGCAAAATGTAAAGCATGCCCGGACACAATGGAGAGCACATGAAAAACTGCACAATGGACAAGCTCCTGGCGGGAAAACCGCAGTTAGTCATCCAACCACTTCATTTCACACCTGTCAGTTTGATACTGTGGGCTTTTTTTCTAGCGTTGCATTGCGCCCTCAGCAGAACTGTGTAATGTGTAGTGTGTAGGGGCCGGGCTATGTGTGCCGTGGTGAACAATGAAAGGCCGCAATGAGCCGCAATGCCAGGGTAAGTTCCCTGAGAGCAGTGGCTGTGATTTAAGATGGCTGCACGGAATAGCAACATGGAAAAATTCTGTTACTTTCAAGATTATCTTTAAAAACTGTTGCAATACCTTCCTATCATGTTTTTCAAGCCTAAAAGTGTACTTGTGCCTGAAAGTGCACTGAATTAAATACGTTCGTGCCTTCTTATTAGGATTGCAGCCGGCTGTGTTGATTAAATTAAATATTCACACACCAAGAAGCTGCAAAGAGAAACAAACATGCTAATATACGCATAGACACATCCAGATATGCATGCATCTGATTTTATATAAAACCTTATCACTGCTGTCTACTCTCTGAGAGAGGTGCTGTGTGTGACGTGCATGCTTCTTCATCACATTGTGTTCTCTCATTGGGAGGAGGTACATTCTCACCATTCTTAGCCCTCTTATCAAGTAGAATATTTCTTGGAGATAGGGTAGACATTCCTTAACAATTCACTGGAAGGTGTATGCATCAGTGAGCATCATTTAAGATATGCTGTTTTTTTTCTTACAATTTGTAGTTAAAAAACAAATGGACCATGATAAATATGGAAATTCTGTGACGTATAAAGATGAATTGCACACGATGTAAAATCTAAAGGCATTATCTTGTGTGTATTATGTACAGTAATTAATTCATAAAATATTCGGGTGCATCAAACTACAGACTGCGCAGGTCAACAACAACACACATTTTAATTCGTTTTCATTGAGTTTTTATTCCTTTTCCAAATGTCTACTCAACAGCAAAACACAGGGGTAAATTGTAATTTACGCCCCAAAAAGTTGGTACTCTTCCCAACATCCAAGTTAGCGTTCAATTTAGAGAAGTCCATTGGACCCACGGCACTAAAAAAGACACTGATTTTTGCAGTTCAAAAGCTCCAAATGCATGCATTACTAAATTCATTATTGATATGGTGTATTTAATATTATTACATAAATCCAGTTAATGTATTTACTTATTTAGGTAATCATTATCTATTTATCTGTCCAGTTATTTAGAAAGATGTGTGTTTCACCAGGACACAGTTTGTGCTGTAATTATTTTTGTCTAGATTTTCTCTGCTTTTCCCTTTTATTCATTGAAAAATGCTGTTTGAAGTGAATCGGCACCGTACTCTGGTTTTTAAAGTCACCCTTGTTTTGATTTGGGTTCTTTTTATTTTTTCGTAATCGTCTGACGATGGGTTTTTCTTGCAATAGCAATAGTCCTGTATAAGCAGTCTGCAATGATAGTACCAAGCTTAGGTCCACATATAAACTGCACCATAGCTGTGAGGTGTTTTCGTTGCTTTTTTCAATGAGGACAAGGTGAAAGATGAAGTTATGCGGGTTTGAATCAGCATGCTGTCTGCAGGTCGCGTCAAAAATCCACTGTGGAATCTGTTGAATCAAGTGTCAAGGTTGACTATTGTTCCATCCGCCAGCCTGCGCTTTCGAAATGCCGAGGGTTTCGCGAGGATATGCTTTAAAGACGCAAGGTACCGAATCTTTCTGGAGTTAAAACCCACATCCAACTGAATACCACCCCCGTACAGCCCCCCCCCAAACCTCTTTATCCGCCCACCCTCTACCTCCGACCCTCCCCCGCTGGGTGTAAACAGACGAATCTCAGCCTATCCTGAGCGCCCGCTGCTCGGCGCTGCGCGAGCACCAGACTCCGTAGCGCGAGACATGATAGAGAGCTCTAAACTTGCGAGCGTCCGGGAACCGCTGTCTCGTGCAGACAGAGCGGAGAGGTATAGCAGCCAGAGCGGGTAGCAGTAGAAAGGTGGGTTTGCAGCGTGATGCCTATTTGACCTTGCAGTAGTCTACAGCCCCGGATAAAATAACTCGTTCTGCAGCACAAGAAGTGGCAGTTCGTTTTTTTTCTCCCCCCATCAGATTGGTTATGTATGTGGAATGGGAGGAGGCGACACCTTGAGCTTTTTAAACCAGCGCTGCCAGGCTGCACATCACTATCTGAGCCGATAAACGTGTCTCGCTTAACCCTTTGGGGAGCAGCAGCCTGAGGAACTGACCAAGGTAAACCGCTGAACTTTTTTTTTTCATTCAAATTATTCGGAACGAAGATAGCTGATAATACGGACCATGTCCAGAACTTGCTGTTATGTGCCTTAATGCTAATTTTGTTCGCTGACCGTATCAATTATGATGCATTACTGGCTGTCCATGCACGCGCCATTTACACAATGGCGTGCCGTAAAGCTGTCATTACAGTGCATGTGGTATTTGAATGTGGCTGATGTGCATTGAAAAGCATAGATGAGGAATCCGTCGTTGGAAGGTTGCAGGTGTCATTATCCGTCTGCGAGGGACATAATATTGTATACACGTATGCAATGCTTGTGTGCGCCCGCGTGTTACGTTTATATCTTCAAATTTTGGGCTTTTGATTATAATTTGTACATAAATGCTAGTTCATGCATAAATTTGTAAAAGAATATCGAAAGCATATTTATCGGGAATCGCTTAATATTAAACGATTCAGTTATTACTCGTTAGGGAAACTGAGTTAAAAGGATGAGATAATTCTTTTTAGTGGTATTTATCTTATTTTTTTATCTCGAGTTTCTCTTATTTACTGCATTGGCCTGTGCCAAAAAATTGGAGACAGTACGTTTAACACGCCTACCCTGCAAATTAAAAATCAATACTTCATCAGAATGTGCGACTATTTATTTATCCCTGGTTTTGCAATGTTTATTATGGATATTATACATATTTTTTTTTTCATATTTTTGCTTGAGCAGGAAATTTCATAGCCATATTCATATGACTTAAAATCAATTTTGGAAGTCCGAATGCAAATACGCATTGTGTTCTATGTTTAAATATTCCACACCTTAATGTGTGTGGATATTGTCTTGCATATATAGGTTCCTCAAATGGATACAAGAACTGTGTGTGTGTGAGTGTGTGTGTGTGTGTGTGTGTGTGTGTGTGGTTTTTTTTTTTGGGGGGGGGTTATTCTGGCTAGGATGCTGTATATGTGCATTTGACTTCAAGCATAGCTACTTTTTAACTTCACAGTCCAGCTAAGATGAAGCAACATTGCTCCTTAGTCATTATGCTGAAGCTTATGTTAATAAAAAATTCTGAAAGTAGCTTTTGAGGTGCTGTAATGTGTGCTAAAGGACTCAATAATCCTCGAGAAATGAGACCCAGGTCGTTGTAATTAGTACTTGAGCCAAGTGCAAAGGTATGTAATATTCTTCCTGTAGATGGGGTCCCTGGCTGGGTCCACTTTAAGTCGCATATTGAGCTGCCACTTGATTTACAGGGCCCCAGCTGCCCCCCGCCTCCCTCCCCCCTCCTACGCCCTCCCCTGCGGAATCTGCGCGGTAAATTGATTTGCTGCCGAATAATGGCCTGAAACATTAAAATATTGGGGAAGCCGCCAGTAAGATAGAGCTCCTCCGTTTATAAATGGCAAAAGATCTCCTAGCAACCGAATCCTTTAGTTTGTGATATACATTCAGTAATCACGCAGATGGAAAGACTGCCACATAAGAACAGGCTATTACTGGGGAAAAAAAAACAGTTTCTATTATGAATCGGTCAAACCACATAGTGGCTGATTTATCAGCCTTTGTATTGGACATGCCCACGTTTTACTCTCGAAATATATTATATTTTCAATCCTATTAAAAGTGATTTTTTTTTTCAAGAGTGTGATTAATATCTTTAGCTTATAAATAATGCAGATTATTTCATGCATAAGTGTCGCTGTCCATAAATCCCTCATTCTATTCAAGTGGAAACAAAATGCTGATGGATTTCATCTAACGTCATTTTTAACTTTGGTTAAGTCTGCTTCTCAGAGCCGCCATATCCTTTAGCCAGAGCCTCAGCCGCATCATTAGCATATTAAGTGCATTATATAATGTGTTATGTCGGAAAATCGACTAACTCCATGGGAAGCTACATGAAAGAGAGATGGAGCTCTTGAAGTTTCGCACAGATCCACAAACACTTGGTGGAGCAAAGAATCTTTTCTCTGCCGCTGATTAAAGTTAATGTCTCCTCCGCATCACGGCTTTGTTTCCTTGCCTCATTATTCATGCACATGGTAAATGTACCTGCGCCTCCTTCAGCCCAGAGAAAACAAATGGGTGAAAAGATATCGAGAGGAAGAGAGAGAGAGAGAGAGCGAGACTGCGAGGAGGAGAGGGGAGGTTTTTGCGATTTATTTTCCTGCGGGGGATTTCAAAGTGGTTTATCTGTCACAAGTAGCTAAATGATGAGGTGCGGGTTGAGTTAGTGGCCATTTCAAGATCCATTTTCGGTCCGGATCAATCGGTTTGTACTCAGAAAACGAAATGCAAAGACACTTTTCAGGGAGGAAAAAAAATCAGACACTGGTGTCAGACAGTGTGCTCTGCAATGTCAAGTATCCCACAATGCATATTCTCCCCCATCAGCCTGTGTTCTTTATTTTCCCATATCTTCCCAATGCAGTTTATGTGGCTCCACATGAGTATCCTCAGAAGATATGCCTTTCCCCTGAGCCCTTCATATTTTCACAGTGATGCCACTGCTTAGGCAAATGGTGTGTTGTATGCAGTGCAGTTCCTGGCAGTGGGAAATGAAGCATGCAATAGCAGATACACTGAATGGTCCTCCTGATTACTCGGAAAAAGACCACAGGACCACGATTTGCTTTAATTTACTGGTGCTTAAGAAGAAACCCCATTAAGGCCTTTTTATGAGTTGTAATAAGTAAAGCCTGTGAAAATGTGTCTAATAAAGAAATTTTATGCATTTTGGTTAGGTTTGCCGTAAAAAGAAAAAAAATTAATGCATTCATTCAAAAATATTTTTGGATGTATGCAGGCTTACTGTACAAGCCATAGAAAACAATTTATGTAAAATTCAGTTGCATCCATTTTATGGCTCTATATTTTAAAAAAATCAGTAAATGGTAAATTAAAAAAAAAATGTTTAAAAGTATGCTCTTACTGACATGCATTTGGTTTTGTCCCAACCTTTTTAGTACAGTATAGATATTTTTCTTGGGGACTGATACCCTTCTAATGCTCTTCTGCAGCCGTGTAGAGAAGTGTACCTCCTCTCCCCCATTAATTCATGCGATCGCTGGACATGCCATCGAGAGAGGAGCTGCCTCGTCTCCTTCTCTCAAAGGCTGCCCAGTTCCTTGAAGGTTCAGGCCTGCAGTTCAGCAGTTATCATTTCCGTTCACCTTTCTTCAAATAAAATCGGAATTAGCTTCTCCATTACAAAAGCATTTCAGCCAGTAATCCTCACTACTTTGTTCAAGGTTTTTTTTTTTTAATTGAGGGAGTGGATTGTTTAAATGTCTCAGTTACGCTGTGTTTGGTGCTGTTACACATGGACAGACACACGCTGGTCTCATTTGCGCTCATGTTGTATGTTTTCATCCTATTCCTGCGGGCCTTTGTGCGGTGGTGGTTTTCATTGCGTCATTGGCCGAGGTTAGCCCATTGTCGCAGAGACGGTGACAGAGTGACCTGCTCTCCGCGGCGCTGGTTGTTAAGGCCAGAGAATAATAGGTCGTATAGCAGAGATGGCAGCTGAAGTAAGCAGAGAAGATGAATCAAGTATGAGTAAGCAGGCTGAGTTGGGTGGCAGGACGGAGGGTGGATTGGGGGGCTGGGGGGTAGATGGCGTTTGGAACCCCAGATGCGTTTATATTTGCTGTGGCCTTTGCACGCTGGCATCAATACTCCAGGTTTGGCCTTCTCTCCACAGCTACTGAGTAAATATCTAGCCACTCCACTGTCACCATGCTAAGCCTGGTTTGATTTATTGTGAAGGTGCATGGTAGTTCCTTTCACCATAAGGAGTTGGAATTTTCATCCATTCTTATATATTTTTTTCCCTGAAGAGCAGCCGGAAGATCTTTCTTCTTTCCCGTTTTTCCTTTTTTTTTTCCTGAAGCAATATTACTAAACTGGGCTATCTCCATCATCTGTGTCTTCGGTAACAAGATTGCACCAGTGGTTTCATTGAGTGGAACCCCCGTCAATTGTAATAAATTAGTATAAACAGGCCATTACCGACCTGCGATGAGCAGTGGCGCGGGTGAGAAGATCAGCTGTCGAAACGGCTCGGCTGAGAGGCAGTCGTGTCACGTGCCTTCCCTCCTTATCTGCGGTAGAAGTGAAATTCAGACAGTTCCAGTCCCCGAGTTGAAGAGGCTGGGGGAGCAAGACGATAAAATTACAGGAATATCAAAGACCCGCAATTTCTTCTTATGTCCAGTATATGTTTCACAAACAACTTCAGACCAGCCCGTAGCGAGCCTTAAATTATTCATGGCACTGAAAGCAGTCTTAGATCGACCGGATGAAAAAGAATCGTAATGGATCGTTTTGACACTACAAAGCATGATTGTCCTGATCTGGGATGGGCCACTCAACTTTGAGTGAAGGGGGGGATGAGAAAATGGAACAGTCCACCATGGGGGGTTTCCTCAAGGAGGAAAGTAAATCTGCTTCGAGATGCTTCAGGGTTAGTGTAGGAATCAACCCTGTAATAAGAAAGTGATAATTCAACTCCCTTTTTACCTTATTAATATGCGATTGGATTTTTTTTTTCAAACACAAATGATATGCATCAAAACACAATAGCTAAGCTCAGACAACCCCCATAATGGAGTGAATCCTATTCTTCTCTTTGTAGGTAGTGGGTGGGTGGAAGAAGATAAAAGTGGACATCCTAATACAGTCATCACTCTGGTGCTCAGCCAATCCTCTTTATCCAGGCTTACGTCCAATCAATGTGTCCAGAAACAAATTCCAAGATGGAGCATTCCAGAAGAGAAAAAGAATTGAATGTCTCTCACTTAAGGCATATAAATGCATTTTTTTTGTCTCTTGGAGGACTATTTAAGAAAGGAATCGGGCTTTGCAGATGCGCAAATCTGCATGAAGCGAAGCACTTGCATTGTGTATTGGAAGCACATTACCTGCTTTGGAGAGAGTGAGCCGTGAATGGAGTTTTTAAACAGATGTCACAGGAGAAACCGCTGACGTACAAAGAGAAAGGAAATCATGCGGATGGCCCCTTTGTTACAGTTTGTCAGAGCCCTCCATTGAGGTCGCGACCTCAACGCATGGATTAGGTTGGAGGAAGGTGCTTTTGTGCATCCTGGTGCTCGGGTGAACTCGCAGCAGTTTTACTCCCGGCACTCAAGGTGTATATAGCAATCTGAGAATAATGCATGCTCGTCTCTGTAAATAGAGAGGTGAGAAGAGACAAAGCTGGTCATCTGGCTCGGTTTAGAAGATGGTGTTTATCTTTATCAGATGGCCATTGTTCTGTCCTACCTGCTTTTGCAGGCCTAATGGACATGGCTCACTTGTTTAAACATGTCCATTCAGACAGGGGAATTACTGATGTCCGTCACAAGTGGTTAACAGGTTTGTTTATTGTCTCCTTTTTTAGAACCATGCTGTAATTTGTTCTGATGGCCTGTCTCTGCCGATGCGTCAAAGTTTTGCACGCATTCTTGCCGTACACAGGAAAACAGACAAGCGTGTACGCTTACAGAACTATGCACGGGTGCAAAAGATAACAGAAATGCAAATGAATACACAGATATACAGACAAGTGTGCTAATATTTGCATTCACAAGCTCACAAACACACATGAACAAAGTCATCTAAAATTTCTCTGTTTTTACGCATGAAATTTAATTTTGTTTCCTTTCTTTCTTTTTTGGCATGGCGAGTTACTGGTACAGTTGCTTTGTTTTGTCTTCAAAATTATTGTATGGTAAGCCTAGCCTGACATTTGACTTCTATTTATTATGTTTACTTCACAAAAACAACAGTTGAATTCTAATGAGGCTGCATATTTAAATACCGTTTCTTGGCAACAAGCAGATTTTTTTTTTTTGAAAAAGAAATGAAAAGGTCACCATTTAATTAATATCACTTCAAAAATAATACATAGAATGAACTGCTCTTTTTCAAATATATTCATTGCACAGCTACTCTCAAGATGTTTTGATTAAAATAATTTCATCGTGGATTTTTGCAGTGTCTGAATGAAAACTGTAATATAATTTATTTCAAGGTTGAACTCTTATTTTGGTTTAATTTTTCTGTGATTGCTATTTCTGCCAGTCACCTGAGCTTTGGAGAAATTTTATCACACATCACCTAATATGGAGATTTTCTATGGCAAGTGAATTAGGACAATTTTAGAACTAAGACATTGGTAATGGCATACTTACAGCCTGACATCTCTCGTTCAAAACTATTTTCAAAACTATTGACTTTTGACTTAAGTCAGGCATTTATGCCTGTTTATAAAGTAATAGCTTCATGCAAGCAAGAAACAACTGTTTGAATAGAATTTGGTGCAATCATTTTGGATATTATAATTAGTTTGTATTTTTATATAGGACAAAAACAGAAGCCAAAGCATTGACAATTTATTTGTAGTCAAAGCACAGGATTGTACTGTATATTTCATTAATCATTAATCAAAAAAAAGGAAAATGAAACAATTATTCTGTATGTTCAGTGGGTGGCTAAATATTCTCCCTATGTTTTATTTTCAGATATTCCGGTCAGTGCACTTTCAAAAAATTGACATGGATTCACTCATTATAGTTTTTGTTTGCACTGGAGTCAACTCGGAAAAACACTCTCTGTTTGATTAGCCCTCTGGATTTTACTGGTCTGGTTGTGTTGCAGTCCAAAACACAGCCATTTTGGTATCACATGCCAGCTGTGCCTTAATAAGCCCCAGTTCAGTCTTCTCCCCTCGCTTATGTAAGCAGTCCAGCACTGGATTTCTATGCTAAAGCTCTGAAGATACCGCTGGAAAATTTGTTTATTACAATTTAATATTTGGCCGTTCTTTTTTAATATACATCTGTGTCTGTGGGTGTGTGTGCGTGTGCGTGTGCGCGTGTGTGTGTGTGTGTGTGTGTGTGTATGTGTGTGTGTTTTTTTTTTTTTTATCCTTCACATATGAGCTAAGGCAGATGCAGGCATAATTGATTCTGCTTTTGGCATTGGTTTGTTAAACATGTCCCAAAAAACAAAGCCACAAATGGCTGGCTAATTACAAGTGCATTGTCGAATCTAGTCAGGTATATGTGAGGGAGGCACATACTGTCTGCTATTTGCTGTACCTGCCTTGGCGATTTCAAATGAGGCTTGAAGTAAATGGGGCTCAGCAGCCATTTTAAAATTATCCAAGTAAAGCGAATTGTTACTGTGCGACTGGCTAACGACAGAATGTGGATACTTTGAAGCACAATGTAAGAACAGTAAACGGAACTCAGCTTTGTTTGAAGACACATCATTATAGTGATTTAGTACACACAGATTTGCACTGCCACAGGCTGATTGGCATAGTGTTTTGTTATATTTGACTCAAAATGAAACGATTAGACAGAATTCCCCATTGTCCTGTCATTGAAAGTATGCTTATATCAATTTGGGCAGCTCAGTTTGTGGGTGTTCCAATCACAATTATTACTAAAACAGCCAACGTCAGAATAAATAGTGTTGGAATGGCATATCCATTGTCCTGTTTGCAGAAGAGCTTAAAAAAGTGCTTTGACAAACTGCATTAAGAATACCAAACAAATTTGACATCTGAATTTTAATCCTGCGAATAAAATTATTATCAGTCAGCAATATGATTGCACAGCAAAATACAATTTGTTCGAGGTGCAAAGAAAAACAATGAATGTCTGCATAAATTTACTGTGTGACATATATCAGCTACTGGTTATTCTTGTCTGCAATTACGTGTGAATTGCAAGATTGCATTATGTAAAATGTCCCACCAGATAATAAAAGTGAATTAATATCGCTATATCTTGTTAAAATATTTGTAATATTTCACTCAAGGTAAATTAATTTTCAAAAAATATTCAGATGTTCCAGTTTTTCACCATTGCATTTTATCTATAATTACAATCACAGTAGTTACCTACTAAGTTTTTTTTTCGGACTCCTTTCATAGCTGTGCACTTGTCCAGCTGGTTGAGTGGGGAAAAGTCACGGTTTGGCCGCATTGATGCAGCAGTCTAATTTAGGAGACACGATGGCCATAAATGGATATGTATTCACGCAGGCCCGATAACTTAGTGTGAATTGGCAAGACGACTAACAAGCCAGGTTCGCTCATGAATCTTTTCTTTGCATTTTTTAAAAATTCTATTTTCTGGGCTTTAAAATAAACAAATGTGTCATTAACAATAGCTAGTCATTTGCGAGTTCTACTTATTGCTTCTTTTCTTGGGCAGAGTGGAAATAACGGCTCACCAGTCTCTGTTAGTTATTTTTATGCGGTCAGAGGGAAGGGGCGCCACCAACTTTGACACGTTCCGTTTGGTGAATCGGGCCATATGCTCATTTAGAAATGTGTTTGAAAGCGGGCATGTTTTTTATGCAGCAATTGGCAGTAATTCTTCCCTCAAGCCTTATACATGTTCAAATCTCCCCCATTAGAGTGCTTCCAATAATTGTGATCGTCGACAATTCATTTCATGCTGTGTCCTTCCTTATCGCAGAAGAGGACAGTGGAGCCTTTGTTTATCTTACTACCATTCATCAGGACATGCAGGATAAAGCTGACATGTGACAAAATTTTTACTATAAGCTCAGACCCAGTAAACTGCTGTTGTATTTGGTCTCAGGTGACTACGTTTCCTTAAAAAAGTTCACTTTTCTGTAAAGTTGCATTTTTACTTGGATGATGGATCCTTCGCCGGAAACCTTCTGTTTTGAACTTTATTCCACATTTTGTCTTGATTAAGTAGTTGTAATTAGAAAACAAATCACGTTGTAATTATAGATACAGAAATGCCTCATTTACTGTATTTATTCAATACATCCATGTACTTGGCCAGGGCTTTTTTTTTATAATTCCCTGATGCATTTTTCAATGTTATTTAGTGTCGGCAAATTAACTTTTCGAGAGCGACATTCATAATAAAAATAGAACGCACATTAATTTTACCCGGGTAATCACAAAATGCATATGGTCCAGAAAAGTAAATAACCCATTAATCGTCATGGGTGTCAACACGGTTCCAACAAAAGTGCTCTTTACAATAAACATAATGAGGACAGCAAGAGTAATAATGAAGCAAGGAGGGGATGAGAGGGTTCTGTAGTACACTGATACACTACAAGTACGTTCTGCGGTCCTGTGGTTTCGGGTGGGTGGGTGGTGTGAGGGGGGGCTGTGGAGGGGGTTCATACGCTACCATGGAAACGTGCTGTTATGCCCAGTGTACACCTTTTCCGCCTGCTTTTTTTCTCACTAGAAGAAGAAAGGAATTAGCCCCTTTGCGCAGATTTACACGCCGGCGTCTGTAAATTCCAAGATTTAATGCCTAAATAATTCTGTAATTGAATGTCCAAATGTCTTGCTTCACTGGAATAATTTTCCACAGCCTCTGTGACACAAATACTGAGTTACAAAGCTTACATTAGGCTCATGCGCAACAGAAAAATTTGGCATCATTTGTATTCTGCGCAAACGGGTTAAAGCAAAATGAACTGGGCTGTGTTTACTGGGCCGTACTATGGGATAATTACAGTAACTGCTGGACAGTTAATAGTGTGGGACCGCTTGGTAGAGTAGCAGGTAGCCCCTGGTGCACAGCATGGGGACTGGCGATGGGTCTCAAGAGTGCTATGATGGAGAGAAAGTTTGTGCTTCCTCAGGACAGAATGACTGAGAGAGATGGATAGAATGAGAACGCGAGAGAAAATGAAGAGCAGCGCTATTGCAAGATACTGGAAAAGTTTAAAATGGAGGACTTCAAAATGAGCTATCAGGGCCCCTCCCGTTTCGTAGTGAGGCACACAGACGAACAGGATTTGAGCATCACTTCAGTGTACCCGTGAGGTCGTCAGAATTTTGGGGTAGGTGGGTGGTGAGGGGGGTTGTTCTTCCTCTGCTGCAAATGCAGTCGGGCAGACGGGTATGTATGGGGCCCAGCCTAATTCCACCACGAGCCACAGGGGAGCCAAGACTTCAGCAAATGCTTCCTGTGCCGCCGCCGCGCCCTCAGGTAAATGACTGTCAGAGGTAGGAGCTGTGTCTCCGGGGCCAGTTTGGATTTTCAGCGAAATCAGGCTTTGCAGTTTGCGCTCTCGGAGCAGAAGAGAGGGAGGGAGAGTGGCAGAGAGGGAAGTGAGGAGGGATTCTCTTCGCCGGCGTACGCCGTCGTGCTCCAGACCCTTTGATGTTCCGCCGAGTTCCTGCGTAACAACTCCCACCGGCCTCGTCTTTTATCTGCTCGGAGGGCGATGAAACATTCGAGGGGTCTACATTCTGTCGAGTCTGGGAAGATTTTTTCAGTCCGAGGAGCAGCCTGATCAAATGTGGCCCCCATTTTTCGTCGCCGCTGTAAAGGGAGAATGAAGGACGAAGGATGGGAGAGACAGAAGAACGGAGCGAGATAAAGGGCTGAATTGTGGATCGGGTTATTTTTAATCCGGCAATTAGTGCGAAAGAGAATTGGACCATGAAAACCGTCCCCGATTAAGTTCCTGTGAAGGGACTGGACTGCAAGAGCATGTCTTTCCCCTGTCTCTCTCCTCCTGGATACAGTTGTTGCTGCTAGGAAAGTACCTGCAGTCTATTGCTTGCCGTTTATTAGTCCAGTTTGCAATATTCAGCTTTCTGCATAGTTCACAAAGCCCGTTAATGGCATTTACATAACCTTTAAACGGCCTCTGGGATGTCCATGCACTGGCTTCTCCCTATTTTTGCTTCTGCGCAGCATTCAGCTATGCTAATTTCTCACAGCATCTCGAATAGGAGGAATTTCGAATCTAGCTGTGAATTAGATGACTTGAATTACCAAGCAGATGCACTCGGTACAAGAAGACTTTGTTCCTTTACGATCTGTGCCGTGCGTACGACTCCCCAAATAAACCGTAGAGCCGATGCCGCGAGACTCAAGTCTAATCTCCGCGCAATTCGGCCTCATCATCTCAGCTGACGCAAAAGTGCGCTTGCAATGTGGCTGCCATGTCGTGGCAATGTTGTAACATTAGTGAGAATATTCAGCGTGAGCTGGGATCACTCAGAATGAGCCCCAGCCTCGGCAGAGTCAGCCTCAGCACTTAACATGTTTCGCACAAGCTAGTTGGGAGATTTTCCCTCAAAATGGCGCGCTCCTCAAAAGAGTTTCCTGCCAATCTCTCTGTTGTGTTCATCTCCACTAGGGCTGGCACTGATTCTTTGTGATCTGGAAAGCTGCTCTGTAAGAGATTGCTGCATGTTTTTTTTTTTAGAAATGAAAGCAAGAAATTATACTCACCTGCTGCTAAAATTTCTCGACAGTAATGCCGAGGCAAAAAGACCTTTTGTGCTCAGCCATTGCACTGCTGGGACTGGTTTCATTTTGAAAATTTTTTAAAGGTTTTCAACAAATGGTTTTTATTCACTCCTTTGGACGGACTCTGGAAATTTTTTTAATGTAATCTTATTTTATAAGCCTCCATTTTGTGCTTATTGAAGGGGAGTTTCTTTAAGAAAGGGAGAGGGTTCCTGCTGCCGCCGTGGCATCTCAAGCCTGAAAGAAGTAGCTGACATGGTGTTAATGCCAAACAGTTCTCTGTAATAGCAAGCCTGACCACAACCCTGACCAATCAATGCAGCTGATCCCCTTAAATCCTGGCACCCCCGGTAGACTACTTATTATTTTGGCCGGGCTCAAGTTGAGTGGGAATTCACAAATATTAACTTAACATAAAATCATTTTAATAAACTTTTCTGCTACATTGTATCATTCAGAAATGGAGACTTGACTGTTTCCCAATTTATTTGGACAAATGAGTGTTTTGATATCAGTAATCTCAGATACATAACTATATATATGCATACTGCAGACTAGTCCTTCACCTGGTCTTCATTTTTGTTTTGTACAGGAACATGTAGTGCCTCTGCCTCTGCGTCTCTGAGTAGGGCACTGCACTCTGATGATCTGTCACTTTGATAGCCGTCTTCCATTTTTCACAAAGTTCTGCAATATTGCAGCTGTGTTCAAAGTAATTCTTTTGAAGATGCATTTTTTTTAATCCCCCAGGTACACAAACCCCTCTTCGTCTTATCTGTTCTAGTGCTTGTCATTTCTCCGCAGAGGACATGCAGTGTCATGACGAGTGAAGTTCTCCCTGTGGCATAAACAGTTCCTCCTCGCTCTGTTCTCGTCTCTGACCACATTGGTTGAAGGCCAGCAAGTGTTCAGGACTCTCCCTCCACATCCACTCGTTGTGCCCTGAGTGTTTAGCTAATCTGGTTCGATAGATTTCATCTCACCTACATGTCCCACCAGTAAGAGACCGTGCTCTTCAATTATGTTGTAACATACCGTTATGTTGCTAAAGGTTCTCATTTATTGTTCAATGCAGTTTGTGTGGTCTCTGTCCATGTTGTACTGGAACATGTTTGCTGCGGTAAACAAAAAATATATATGTATATTTTCGGCACATGAAATAGATTGGTTTTGACATTCATATTGGCCTTCAATCAAATGTGCGAACGTCTTTCTTCTTAGGCGCTCACGACATCACTCAGCGCAGGCTTCAGTCTTACCAATCTGTGAAAATGCCATTACATTCAAATTATCTCTGTCTTCAAATGATGCTGGTTTTGAGCATGGAGTCACGCTGAAGGCAAATTCTTTGCAGTGGGAGAAAGGGAAAGAGATGCCCCGCCATAAAAAAAAAAAAAATCCAATAAGAGACTACTGCCCGCGTCTGCATTTTCCGCATGACCTAATTGTACGACATGAAAAGGCCATTTTCGAGCAAACACAATGCGCTGCTGACAAATGGACAACAAGAGTATTCAAAAGGGCTGACATTATGCCATCAGCTGGCACAAACCATTTTCTTTGTCTGTGTTGAATTGAACACGTACAGAATAAAGTCCTCTCCCTCGGCCATGAAATACAGCTGTGGGGTACGCTCAATCAATGGGCCTTTTTAAAATTGCTGCCCTCATTTGGGTCAGCTTAATTGAGAGGAATGGCATCATCTTGCTTACTGGAAGCTCTTGATCAGATGAGCCCCGGCCCTGTATGATCTGTTCTACCGCATGTGCCCCTTGGGGAGCATTGCAGGCTTCCTCGGCACGGAGGAACGTCGGAAGAGTGCACTCTCCGCCAAGGCGAGCTCGCGCATTCGTATGCGCTTGCATGTCACGGCCCTGCGTCTGAGGGCATGTGAGCACTTGCGTGTGCATGTGCACGCAGGGCCATTCTCTCATGTATATTTACGCGTTTGCGCACGCTTGGCTTGCATTTGTGCGAGCATTAGCATTCGAACATTTGAAGGTTTAGACGTGCTGGAACATATCCAGCTCCGCAACTTGGTGTCGTCCTTTCATACTTAGTGGGCAGCAGAGAGTCAGCGCGTTCCTATTTTAATGCAATGATGAATCATTTTTAATAAATGCAATTTCCCCTTAGCTGGGCAAACTGAGTTAAGCATGAGAGGCTCCCGCCGCTGCGCTCCGCGATCGCAACGCCTCTCGGCCGCGTCCCACCATCTCTCGGAGTGTAATTAGTAAACGATAGCACCCCGCGCCAGGCCTCTCGCCCATTTCGCTCTCTCTCCGGAGATGTTACTGTCAGCGGAGGTGAGCGCATAAGAGCCCTGTGAAAAGCTGTTGGCTGATGCGTCCGGGAAATAATTGTAGCTAATCTACTGTAGCCGGCCCCATCCTGGGAGGACCTTTTTTCACTCCTGTCAGCATCCGGGGAGAGGGAACTCAAAGTCCTGTCGGCCTCTCTGCTTGCCAGGTGGAGCACTGTATTACGCGAGCCAATACTGCTTACATTTTTAAGCGTGCAGTTGTCAATGGTACTTTTAGGATTTTCTTGCCCGCCACTAAAATTAGTATGTGTGTAAGGCAGGTGCTCATTGACATTACAAGCTTTGTTAACGCGCACCTAGGGCTCCTCTCTGAAAGATTACTGGTGATTTACTTCAAAAGTTAACGTTTAGAATCTATACCTAATCGAGGCTTGAAGCAAGTGGGGTCATCTGGAAAGATGTGTGTCTGCAGTGATTGGTGAATACTGGTTGTAGTGTGTTCCTTGGGCTTTTTAGTTTTGTCGTGGTGTAACCCCATGTGCCCTTTTAGAAGTTGGGTGGGTTAATCTCTAGTCTAAGCTAGTTAAGCCCACATTTTAATGATGCCTTTGGCGGCAGTCAGGCCTCAAGAGGTGGCAGTGCTTTTCTGTCAAGATCAATTTGTCTGCTTCTGGAAGCTTGTTGAGTTGCGCTGTTGAGATGTGCTGCATAATGGTAGTGAATTTAAAATCTGTGAACAAAACTTTCTCTTTTCAATTACTATTAATGATGCACAAAATACAAAATCAACTGCTCAAAAAATTTAAGGGAACACTTATATAAATCACATATTAGATCTTGATGAACGAGTTACACACGTTTAAAATCTCTACTGAAGTACATGTATGATTTGTTTGGAGAAAAAATGAGGTAAAACGGTCAACAGAAACCAAAATCATCAACCCACTGAGGACTGGGTTCAAAATCACCCTAAAAAGAAAGTGAAAAATTTGAAATCACAATCTTATTCCACTTGTGTAAATTTTATCACAGTGACTCATGTAACTCAGTAGTGTGTATGGCCCCCACATGGCCTGTATGCACTCCTGACAATTTCAGGGCTTGCACCTGTTGAGACAGCGGATGGTGTCCTGGGGGATCAGGGCATCATTGAGCTCCTATGCAGTTTGTGGCAGTAATTGACAGCGTTAGATGCACCGATACCTGACGTCACATTGGTGCTCAAATGGATTTAGGTCTGAGGAATGAGAGGGCCAGTCAATGGCACCAATGTCTTCATCATCCAGGAACTGCCTACACACTCTGGACACAAGAGGCTGGGAATTGTCCTGCACCAGGAGGAACCCAGGACCCAGTGCACCAGCATAAGGTCTGACAATTGCTCCAAGGATTTCATCCCAGTATCTAACCTTGGCTATGACATGGAGGTCTGTGCGACCCTCCAAAGATATGCCTCCCCAGACCATCCACCCACCGCCAAAATCGGTCATGCTGAATGATGTTACAGGCTGCATCGTGTCCAAGATGGCGTCTCCAGACTCTTTCACACATGCGCTGAGTCAACCTGCTCTCATCTGTGAACAGAACGTGGCACCAGTGGTAGACCTACCAATTCTGGCGTTCCCTGGCGAATGCCAATCCAGCTACTCAGTGCTGGGTTATGAGCACAGGTCCCACTAGATGTCGAGCCCTCACGCCACCCTCATGGAGTCTGTTTCTGATAGTGTGATCAGAAATATGCTCACCAGTCGCCCGCTGGAGGTCATCTTGTAGGGCTGTGACTGTGCTTCCCCTATTCCTTTTCGCACACAAGAGCAGATGCCGGTCCTGCTGCTGGGTCAATGCCCTTTGACAGCCCTGTCCAGCTCTCCTCATGCAACGGCTGGTCTCCTGGTATCTCCTTTATGCTCTTGAGAATGAGCTGGGAGTCACAGCAAGTCTTCTTGCAACTGCACTTATGGATTTGCCATCCTGGAGGAGCTGGACCCCCTGTGCTACCTGATTGGGGTACCATGCTGCCAGCTGTGACAAGGACACTTGCAGAACACAAAATGAGAGAATTAGCTTCCAGAAAGAAGAGGAAGGATAAGGAGAGAGTAAGTCACTGTGGCCACCACATGCACAACTATTCCCTTATTGGGGGTTGTCTGGCTTATGCCTCTCCATTGCACCTGTTGTTAATTTCATTTGCACTAAAGCAGGTGAAATTGATATGCAATCACTTGTGCTTCTTGAAAGGACAGATTTATATCCATGAAGTTTAACCGACTTGGCGTTATACCATGATGATTTAGTTTTCCCTATATATATATAGCCAATAGTTGGTTTTTTAGATACACCTTCTAATACTGAGCAGGACCCCCCTTTGCCACCAGATCAGCCTGAATTTATGGCATAGATTCAAAATGATGCTGGAAACATTCCGCTGAGATTCTGGTCCAAGTTGTCTTGATAGCATCATAAAGATGCCTCAGATTTGTTGGCTGCACATTCATGTAGCGAATATCCTGCTCTACCTCATCCCCAAGGTGCTTTACTGGAGTGGTGTCTGGTGAGTGTGGAGACCAGTGGAGTACTTATTGTCATGTGCATAGAATCGGTGTGAGATGATATGTGCTTTGTGACAAGACGTTGTCCTCCTGGGACTAGCCATTAGGCAATAGATGCATTGTAATATAAAATAAGCTACCAAAAAAAGTAAGTTTCCCTGCTGCCCTGAGATATTAATTTGTGCTGACTCATTTTTCCAAAACTTTAATAAGTAGGTTAACCTTCAATTTTTTGATGAAAATAGTTGAGTTGTGTTAAGATATATTTGTTGCCGTTCAGCTCAAAAAGTATTTTGCTATTTTCACATCAGTGAGAATGTTTGCTTTTGAAAACGAGGTTATTTGAAAACAACCCCTAGTTGAAAAGAATTCAAGGACATAAGAACAGAATGCAGTGATTTCAAAATAATTAGTTTTGCTTTGTATTTCATTGCAGACACAATGAAGGCAAGATATTTTTGTCTATTCAACTTAATTATATGTGTAAATATACATTCCTGCCATTCAGGCCTGCATCGCATTCCAATAAAACTTAAGACGGCGGTAATTCAGGGCTGGTAATGAGGTAAAAATTTGAATGATGATGATAATGACGTGATTTGAAACGGCTGTCAGTTGGTGATTACGATCATGATTTGATACAAAAGCAGTCTCCAGGGTAGGTCTAGTTCTTCAGTGGCAAAGATGTGTTGAGGATCTCAAATTTGCCCGCATATCCATGAGAAAATCATTGAAGGGTTGAAAAATAATTTTTATCGAGGAAAGATTGGATGGGCCCTGGATACTTCTTCCTCAATGGTGCATAATACAGTGAAAATATTCTCGGAATCTGGGGTAATTTTGTGCGTAAAAAGATAGGGCGTAAGCCTGAGCTGAATACCCGTGATCTCCGATTGCTCAGATGCCACAGCATCAAGCACCGTCAGTTACTTTTAAGTGATAATCCCACACATTCAAGATTAAGTTGGCAAAACTTGGGTATTTACTACAATATGTAGTTACGTCCTCAAATGCCATTCAGAACTTTATAGTGCTAAAAGGAAGCCTTTATTAATGATGCCCTGAAGCCCTGTCGACTCTAATGGGCGTAGAGGTTTCTGGGATGGACCATCTTCCAGATGGAAATGTTTACTGTGGTCAAATGAATCCACAGTTTTGAACACTGCTTTTGAGCGCCGGGCGTCTCGCGTTTATGCGCCCCTGGCGTCTCGTGTGCTTCAAGTCGCAAACATTGCTACTTTGAGGCGCCCCAATAAAAAAGCGCCTCACGTCATCGTCAGTCTCTTCCCTGCTATCCTATTGCATGAAAGACGGGCTGCATAGGAAGAGGGATCTGGTGCTGGACAGGCCTGCCTGCAGTCCTGACTTGTCCTAAATAAAGTACATGCAAATGCATTTGAAACTCATGATGCGACGTCAAAGACCCTGTTTTGTTGCACACCTTAAGACTTCTTTGTTGAAAGAGGATAACCACTGGGCGTCTTTAGGCCCTAAACCTGTAGCAAGTGTTTTGAAAATCAGCGACATCTTACAGTGGTGCCTACTTTACTGTCCCTATGTTGTTTTAAAATAGATGGCAAGAATCAGAATTGATATTAGTGTTTTTTAGGAATAACTATTAAATTTGTATGGTGAAACATGTCACAATGTGCTGTTATATTGTTTGCAATGTAATACAGGCCAAAAGTAATTTACTTATTACTGCTTACAGTTTTAGTTTTAATTTAACATACCGTCCCAACCTTTACTGATTTCGATCTGAATATGGTAGCCTGAATATGACACAGTTTTGCTCCCAGCTCATTTTTTCCTCACAAAAGAAAGGAAAGTCCTGCAAACTCTTTAATGAAGACACCAAGTTTTGTATCTTGCACCAAAGTTATTGAGTCCATAAAACCCATGTCCTGTGGTCCTTTTAGCTCTAGAAAGTACAGTTGTCCTTGTAGAGCAAGTGAACTTAAAGATCCAAAAATGATAAAAACTAAGAAAATATTTTGTGTATGCAAAACTTCAAATGTTTAGTTGATACAGCTCACATCCATAGACAAATACAACAAAAAAACAGTGTTGTGTCGTATGTGGCCATAAAGGTTGCACATGGTCAGCAACGACACTAGGGTTGGCTGGGGCATCTACACAATGCTCAATTGGTATTAAGGGGCCTAATATGAACCAAGAAACATTCCATTACACCATCACCACCAGCCTGGAACGTTGACACAAGGCACGATGGACCCATGGATACACATAGTTTAGACCAAATTCTGATCTTTCCATGTGTAGGTCGCAACATAAATCATGATTTGTCTGACCAGGCACATTTTGCAGCCCAGTTTTTGACAGCAGAACTGCCGCTAATTGTTTTTTTGCGCAATATTTTTGTAAATACTACTGTTGCGTGTGAAATTTCAAGGAGATGCATAGTTTCTGAGATACTCATACCGCCAAGTTTTGCCCCAATAAACATTCCTCAGTCAAAGTCAAGCTCATTGATCTTACCTATTCAGATTTTTTTATATCAACCACAACTGAGTCTCTTGATGGTATCTGCATAGGTTCATCCACTGAGTTGCTGCCAAATGATTGGCTGATATGATATTTGCATTGTGTACCTAATAAAGTCACCACAAAACGTAATAATGCAATTTATCATTTGCCAGAGTGCAATTTTAGCTGAAGTGCTCTACTTGCAGAAATACTTGTCTGAAGTTATGAGACTGTTGAGATGCTGCCATTTTAAATACAAGGCATGGGCCGGTAACTGGTTTAAAGGTATACCGCGGTTTGAAAAAGTCACGGTTCAAACCTGCTAAAATTTTCGATCATACTGTTCCTGCAGTGTGAGAAGTTTTTTTTTTGAGTCATTGAAGACAGAAAGTGCAGGTCATGATTATTGTTGAGCTGCAGGTTTAGGCTCCCTTAAGGTACTAAATTTATTTTCATTTTTATTTAGAAGAATTCAATTATTTAATTTTTTTTTTAATTTATTTTAACTTAACATAGTACATGTTTACTAATATACCAAATATTATATATTTTGTTTAAAAATAAAGTAGATAGTGTTGAATGGAAAAAAGTTGTTTTTTACCTAGACATTTCAAAATAGTACATTTTAGAGCTATGATTGCAACACCGTGAAACCATGATATTTTTGCTAAAGGTTATCACGCCGTCAGAATCTCATACTAGCCCATGCCTATTAAATACCATGTCTTCCTCTGTTACTATGAATTGTATGCTTAAGTTGTTGTTTTAATGAACTTTCCGTTTCACGCTCGGTAGATGCAGCCTTGAATCCAAATTGTCCCACAAAAACATTCCACTAGGAACTTTGACAATCCCTTCTTCTCTGGGAATTGGGGAATAGGCTTGACAGTGACATCTAATTAACATTTATTTAAGCTTTCTAAGGATTTACCTTTTGACTGTTTACTTAGTAAGCATGTCTGCTATTAAGCAGCTGCTTTAAGTGCGAGAATAAATACATAAGTATATAACTGCGGACTGCAGAGTGAAGTCTTGGCTCCTTTATGCATTCCCTCCCCCCCAGTATACCGACAACGCAATAAATCATTCGCTCTTGCATAACTGCTCTGCAGAGGACTTTCCCGGAGACGCAGTGAGAGTAAGAAAAAAAAAAACCGTCACCGTTAATTTGGGAGGGCGAGTAGTCTGTCGCCGAGTATCATCTTTAATTATGACCTGTCTGTGAGGTGTGTGACTGGGGTGCAAGGGGAGGGTTCAGGTGGACCCCCCATCGCCCCCGCCCCCCCCACCCCAGCCTGCTGCCCTTCATGAGCTCTCATTATCCAGTCACGCTCGGCGAAACCCGCCCCGATTTTCAGACTGACCTATTTTCCCACATTAACACATTAGCGCTCTGTTTATCACAAAGGGCCAGTCGCCTGGTTCTCCTCGCGACCCTGGTACCTGACAGAGCGCGCACACAGATTAATCGCCTCTCCCCCTCGCCCGTCAGGCAGGGAAATGAGGAACGGCGAAGGCGCCTCCTCGTTTGTTTCTGTGTCGCGCGTGCGCGAGAGCGACTTTTCCACAGCAGCCTTTTAATATCGCATAGCTGTAGCGCATCTCCCGGGGTTACGCCGTCGGCACGGAAACCTCCCCTCCGACAGCCCAGGCGCTAGTACACTGCGATCTAGCACGTCAACAGACGCAATGGAAACGCAAGCAGTTTTTATACCAATCCCCAGGCAGTATGCTTTGTACCTCAGGATTGGACGCCAGGTTCACCTTGCTTTCAGTTCTGTTAAAAAAAATAGTGCAGGTGCCAGGTCATTCTCCCCACGTGAAATATTGTGCAACATGTTGCATTATCTGTCACTGAAATACAGCAACTCATATGGTTGCTCACAAACACATTGTGCAAGGTCATTTAGTTCATCTGCTGATGCCATCTGCTTGAAGTAAAATAAAGAGTGATGGGGAAATAATGCTAATTGCTTATACTGTACAGTATTTCTTGCTTAATTAGATTTTTACTCCATTTTTTTCAGTGATTCATTTGTGTAATATTATGGAGAGGGCTGATCCGATGTGAGTCGATAATGACAGCGGCCCTTTAGATCCTTGACTTACGTAATGCCTCTGCTGTGCCTGCAGTCTTTTGATATACTTACTCATACGGAGGGCAAGGCTCCCCCATTCATTTCAAACTCTCGAGGCCCCAGGTAATCTGATAGGGTTACAAATCTAACCTAAGCAGTGTCCTGGGCTAAATTGAAGTTCTGGAATTAAAATGGAATTGAATCTACGACTGAGTGTTCTCTGAATCTGTGAAACTGGCCCTTCATATTTTTGACATCCATTCCACTTGCTGCGAGGTCTTCATTTTGCTTGGGGAAAAAAAAGGCCTAATGGACGGGAATGACTGAAATGCTCTTTACTCTGTTCTGCAGTGGAGTGTGGCCAGTCACTTCGGGGAAGTGCGTATGATAGCCGCGATTGTTTGCAGCCCAGCACCGGCTCTGGGATGATGCCTCTGTCACGCCGTGAGTGACACGCTCCCTATCGATCCGCCCATCTTCCCCTCACTGCACTTCGGTCCTCGGCCCCCGTTTGAAGACGGCTGTGTAGCGGAGAGCCTGCCTTGGGTATGCGCCAAGCCCCCAAAGGGTGATGCGTTCGAGACGTAGGAACTTCGGCAAGAGGAAGTCCGAGCAGTCAGTCACACCGGCCGGTTGGAGGGGGAAATATCGCACTCCCCTCTTCTCTCCATAAGGTGGTTTATGGCCGCCTCTGAGACAGATGTGTAAAATTTAATAGGCCAGTGGAGCTCTTGCAGCAGTTACTGCTGTGCTCTGCCAAGCCAAAAGGTTTAAGAGAATCGTGGTCATGCCTTTCGTTTACAGTAACTCAAGATTTATTTATTTATTTATTGATCTCGGTGTATTTCAGGAACCATTGAGCATAGTGCTTGTGTAATCCAGAAAGACACTTATCAGTACAGTAATATACTGTAAAATATCACGGGCCAGAGGCTGAGTCAGACACACATGTAGCGTACGGAATTACCAGATGAGCACACCTCTTACAACTCTTTATTTTCTTTTTTTTTTTCTTTGAGGCACCTTAAATTTTTTCTATTCTTTGTTTCTTTCATATCTATTTCTTACCTCGCAAACAGATTTCCTGAAGATTGCGTTCGGGTCAGCCCATCCTTGTTTTGAGAAACGGGACACTTCCCTTGTCTGAGTATTTTGTGGCAGCTACAGTTACACTTGAGCAATTTAATATATTTTTTGACATTTTTTTTCTGCTTCTGAGAATCACTGATACTCCAATGGATAAACCATATATAACTGATGAACGCAAAGTCTTAAACTTACAATCATCGTGGCCCCCGGATGAAGTCGGGCGGCTACTATGGATTCATGCTTGTTGTCTCCGCCGCCGCCGCCACATTCGTGGACACTTCCTTGTGGACGCTCTACAGGCTGTAATTTTCAACCGATTACTTTCAAATTTGGTGTGGACGTGTGTTATACTTCAGTTATGACATCTGTTGATTTTCCTTGCCGTGGGTACAGTATTGGCCGAATAATGCCAAAAAATGGGAGCGGCGGGCTTTCGGGGGCTATGCCTACGCAGTTGCTGGGGACCAGTCTGTCTAGTTTTTAAACCTTTCAGGTGCAAGACTCCAAATCTGAGATGAGAATATTTTTCATCATATTATGCATTTGGATGGGATCTTGGCAGTTGCTTAGAATAAAAAAAGAGAATAAATTTAAAAATGAAAACTTTTTGAAAGGGCTCAAGAAACCCAGTTTGTGAAGCTTTAGGTCATTTCCTGAAATATGAGAGTAACAATTTTCACTGATTATTTTTACCTTTGGCCACTTCAATATTTATTCCCATATTGCCTGAAAATTTTTCCTAATAATTGTTACCTGTGTCAAATTTAACATCTTTTTGGGGTTCTGTTTTTAGATGTGTGCAGCCAATACTGAGATTATGATTAGACATTCAATAGAGCACTGTTTCATCGTGAAATCCCGGGAGGAGTTTAAAATAGTACGTCAAGATGTGCAAAACCCGTCACAGCGTTTCATTAGAGGTGTCGTGTTTTTGAGCTTTCAGCGTTCTTGCTCTGCTTATTATAGGTTCGTCTGTGAAGTGAGGATCCCACTGTCTTAGGAATGTTATTTTCATCATGTTCAAATTGTTCAGCACAACATTAGCCGGGTAGTATTGAATGTAATCAGTATTTTTATTGGTATTTTATATGACTAACTGAAAAATTCAGCGAAGACAAGCCAATGTAAGCTTTTATATTAGTTAAATTAGACTAAAATAGCTCATATCAGCACTTTTGGCTGGCCATAGGTGAGGTGGTTTGTGGCCTATCATCAGTTGCCTCTGGCTGGACAATGCTGGTTGAAGCTGTTTTGGTTCAAAGAACAAACTGGTGGACTCGACTGGAAAATGCTCAGCTGGTGCTTGTCCTAGTTTCAGTTGGAATTTTCAGTAAGGTGGTTATGGGAATGCATAGGTTCTGCTGTATTTACATTTACTTACATTTAATTTTGAAAGTCTATCTCGACTTCTCCATTGTGTTGTTATTACCTAAGGCATTTATTTGCTGCACTGGATCAGGGTGTCCATTAAACTCTAATGTACCAGCAGTGATACACTGTACAATAATTCTTGCTCTCCAGAGCCATAATAACACTTTATTTCTTGTTTTTGTATAGCAGTGAGCCGCACGTTGTGGCGAAGGAGGATTTGGGTAATTGCAGCTCAACAGTGTGACCGTGTTTTTTACCCTCTTATTCCCCGCTCATGCTGGGACTGTAAACGGGAATCGCTCCCAAAATAATGATAACATGGAGGAGGTCTTGTGAAGAGGGGGATAAGGTACCTTAAAACCGTCCTGGTAAACCCTCCCCTCCTGTGGCCTCCCGCTTCCCACAGATACTTCCAGAAAAAGGCGGCGAGCGCTCCCTTCGCTGCTTGTGGCCTGAACTGGGAAATTGGAAATTGGTAACTGAGAGAAAAATGACTGCTTTGGATCGCATATGGAGCAGAGCTGGGGGGGGGAACAGCCGCTGTTTTTCTCCGTCGCTATAGACCAGGCCTTTTGCGTGTAGTTAGATACCGTATCGTTATCGACCTCAGGTGTGAATAGCATTGATCACCGTGGCTGCAAAAAATCGCTTTGAGCTCAGGACAGAAAAGTGGGCGGGCTTAGACTCGTGTGGGAGGGTGGGAATGAAGTCATTGTAAAAGGAAGAAAATCACTCAATACCTGTCTATGGGAAAATGTCATTCGACATCTTAACACCATTGCGCACATGGAGTTGAATGGCGGATATCGAACGCAATAGAAGTTTGTGCTGTCACTGGGCAGAAGACGCCCTTTGAGTCCACATTAACTAGAGCTGAGCCCCCCACGGACGCGAGAGAGACCGGGGGGGAAAATGACAGAGGGGATTTAGACGGACAAAGCCGCCAGAAAATCCACTGGAAGTTCAATATGATTGGGTAAAAATCGAATGGGACAATTTGCTGTGCTCTCCAGTCACAAAAGGCATAGAGCTGTGGCCGCAGCGAGTCCTTGTGAGGCCACATCAACGGAGCCACTGTGGTCCAAACTTCAGCACAATGGGTCTACTCTTCTGTATGCATCACTAAATATGCTCAGAATACAGATATGTCCATTAAATGTGCTCAGTGAATAGTGTAATTGAAAACCTCCCGGAGAATAATTAAATGAACAGCATTGGCGATGGAATGCCTGCTCCTCATCCCCCTCAGTCATCACACAGATCAGGGCAGGAGATGCGTTTTATTTCTTTCTCCTCTTCACCAGCGATGCATCTTTTCAGAGCCAGAAATTTAAATCCTTCACTGATTGTCTTTCTCGCTGCGTAATTCAACATGCACTTTACGGAAAAAGGACCGTGTAGCATGTCAGGATGTGTCATGTCGTGATTGTGCTTTAGAAAATGACACCAGTGACCAACAGGAGCACGCAAGGAAAAAAGTACATGCTCACTCTCAATGCTCACTCAAAATGTTTGTGGTCCCGGGAGTAGATCCCCCGATATAAGACTTCTTCAAAGGAAAAAATATCATACTCTGCAGAGTGAAGTGTGCTCAAGAGTATGTCAGTTTTTTTCTTTGAAAAAGTAGGTTATATACCTGCCGCAACATTTTCTCAGAATGCCAACATTGGAATATTTGTTCAGTGGTATAGTGTTGTTATAATAATGTTGGCAGTATTGCAGGAACATGTAGGGCCTGATTTATCTTATCACATTCAATACATAAGGTCCTGTCGAGACCTCTTCCGCAATCCCACAATGGGAAAGGTTCTTATGTAATAATTTAAAAACACACACAGGCTATTCATGAGCTGCAAGTTGGCCTGATTGAAAGGGGGATAATCTGTATTATGAGGTTGTGCGAACTTCAATACCCATACTGCCGCCCTATTTTAGGTCTCTGGTGTACACACACGAGAATGGTTAATGCATGATTTTTTTTTTTTTTAATACGCACATCATCAGTAATGATTGCTGAATTATGGTATGGCACAGTCTGTCCGTCTGGCAGTCTTACCGTCCGTGAAGTTTTCTTGGTAATGCAGCTTATTTTTTGCGGTTTGTTTCCTTATTAAAGTCTCATGATAGTGTATGGGTGAAGATGCACATGCGCCTTTTTGAGAACTCGTGGATGTTTTTACTAAGAGTTATTCCCCATTCCAATTTTAACCTTGTAAACGCTACCAGTCCTAGATTTCTTTGTGAATTCTTTTTCCAAATTAAGATGGCATCACTCCCTGTGGGTAAAGATATGCTTGTGCTTTTTTAACTCAACTGGTGATAAACCAGCATGAGTTATTAAGATGGTGTAAACTTTGCCGTCTGTCCCCACCACCTGTCCTCTAAAAACGTCAGTTTCTGTTACCTCGAGTGGTCACAAATATTGAACAAAATAGACAAAACTTGGTACGAAACATGTTTTGCATACAAACTGCTTTAGGATTGCATTTCAGTCCCCCACCTCCAAAAGTTGGGGGGTTGGGGGAGGGGGCAGGATGGCCATATTGAGAAACTGAAATTGGCTATTTTAGACTTTAGTAATATTAAGAGCTGAAATTGCGTATGTAAGCAGTATACAACACTTCTCAAAATACACTTTTTCTGAGAAAAGTTATGTGACCTTTCAAATATCAACTTCCACAGCCACCTGTTTGAATGACCTGTAACCCCTAGCAGACACAAATATTAATCAAATTTTGACAAAACTTGGCAAGAAACGTCTTTTACACATACGGCCTGAGGATACATTTCGGCCCCAATTCTCTAAAAGTTGGCATAGCAGGGTGGTCACATTGAAAAACTGAAGTTTTCTATTTTACACCTTTCTAATACAGATAAAGAGGTGAAACTTGGTATTTAAGTGACATACAAATGATGTAAATGATGAGTTTTTTATTACCCCTCAGCCCTCAAGGCTGGCGGGGTATTGCTATCCTTCGTGCGGTTGGGCGGGCGTCTTCAAAAACTTCGACATCGGGCTGAGGGGTATTCCGTGCATTGCACGCCTATTTTTACAGTTTCTGAAGAATGACCATCTAGTGCCTTTTGACATTCTCTCACCCATTGACACCTAAATGAACAACCCATAACTTCTAGAGGTCACAAATATTGATCAAATTTCATGAAACTTTGTATGAGATTATTTCACAAAAATATTTATAACCACAGAAGTGTGATTTGAAGTCAAAAGCCTGCCAGTCAATATCACTGATGTAAACATCTTAATTTACATCATTTGCAAATCTGCTGCTTATTGTGGCTTACATCTCGTAATAATCACATGCAAAGTTTCATGAACTATGTTCACTGATGGGAAACGCATTCTCGCAAGATAAATTGGCTAATGTACTTTTTGTAGTCCTGGCAGAAAAATACCCCCTGTCCTTGCGGCTGGAGGAAAATGGGAATAGATGCAGTGATTGGTCTACACACAAAGGGCATGCAGCAAAATTGGGCCTTTAGTGTTAGCTGGGATTCAGCAGGCCTGAACAATGCGGAGGAAGTACACAGGGAATGAAGGCTGCCAGCCTGTTGAGATCCAGGAATCAGTTTTTACTGCCTGCCATTACCTCCAGAACTGGCAAACACTTCACAAGCAATGCCCAGCCAAGCTAAATCATTCTCACATTGTTGCTGCCATGCAGTGGCTATGTTATAACACTGATTAAACATTCCAGTTACGTCTTGAGAACACGTTTTTAACAGCTGTGTGTTTACTGTGCTGCAAACTTTTCAGAGCCAGACTGCAGTCCAAATTGAACGCCAGTGCTACCTTTGGGTAAAAAATGTATCTGCCAGAATTGCGGGGTGCGCAAAGGCAGCGACTTGTTTTGAGAAAGCCTTGTTACTTCTTTTGTTGTCCAATTGCTTCCTGCTTACCGTACTGACGACTGCGGCGGTTGATTTATGCTCTCGCCAGAGCTCAATGCAGTCTTCATTTTCTGCAAGCGTCCAGCATGTATTTTTGGCCCAGAACTCTTTTCTTTCATTTTGTTCCATCACCATCTTTTCCTCTTTCTGATTTAGTTCTACATGGGAGTTGACCAATTGCTCACTAGAGCTGTGTTTTTTGTGCGTTTTATCACAAAATGTCTGTGTCTCTGTTGACCTTTGGCACGCCTCAACACTCTTGGAACCCAACTGCAGACCATTAATCAGCTAAGATTGTTATGATGGCTTTATACCCACTTCCGGCTTATTAGGCACCCACTAGGGCACCTTGTGCCAATCTGAGTGCCTGTGGCAAATTTGTACGGTTTACACATGCGGTACCACTGATTTAGCAAGACTAAATTGCTATCAGAGGAATGCCTCCTGCTGACCAATGCCCTGCCTGCTTGGGTAGCAAAGCATTCAGTCATGCTACAGTGTAAGAGACCGCTGGCTAGTCGACGCTGCACGAACGGGATTTCATTTTGGGCTTCGGGGCACCTTGCTGCACTCAGAGCAAGAGCCGTAACTGCACCCCTCCCTGCTGCCCAGCCCCCCACAGCCAGGAACAATCTTGGCACAGGCTCCCTAGGCTGGAAAAAGGATGTGTTTTTTTGGGGGGGGTGATCTTTATCTACTGCTGAAAACCTAAATTTCACCTTTGTTTTGTATCGCTGGGATAGGAGAATGGCCCTGACACTCAAGACCCCCGCTTGAGTCATTGCGGGAAGAGATTGCCATCTTCCGCAAAGTCCTCAGGCCAGCAAGATACCAGAAACCTGAGGTGCTTCATATAAGAAGTTACAAGTATAGAAATTTCCTCGTTTTCAGGGATTGCACGGTGAAAATATTGAAGGTCAAACTTCACATGAAATTGTCATAACTTGTATCATCACTTTGAGACTGCTTGCCGATAAGCTACAAGACCCTTGGTCCTATTTTTCTCATTCTCTTTGTTTTTAAAGGAGAGGTGTTCATGCTGGAAAGGCCCAGTCTCATCCAGAATCCTCTTTTAAGTGACGCTACCTGACCAAGCGTCAATACGCAACAAAAAAGGAGGCTTTTGGCATCCATACTTGATGCTAGTGTTAAAATGAACCCTACTCCCTAACCTCTAACCTGAACCCAAACCCTGACCCTAAACATCAAATAAGGACACCAGTAGCTTCCTTTTTCGTTGTATATCAACACTCGGTGAGGTAGAGTCATTTTACAAGGAGTCGGGATGAGACTGTGTTGAATGGAAACAAATGTAAGGAAGGCACACTTTACTCTTCTTTATCTCTTTTTGTCTTTTATTATGAAGAGGGGGTTAGAAATGTTCCGTGTTTGTTGACGTGTGGCGACTGTGGAGTTTTCAGGGTGCTGCTGTTGTCTGGGGCCGCTGTGCTAACAGTGGGGTTTAGCTGCAGGTTTTCTCAGCTGTGTCTCAGCAGCTGTTTCCAGGCCCCGCTAAGCCTCGACGCCGTGCTCAACCGGGGGGGAAAAAGTACAACCAGAGCCAGGACACAAAACTAAATTTGTCTGGGCATTTGTCAGTGCTTCTGTTTTATGGAGAATTAGGAACAGTTGAGCAACCCAAAGGAAAAAAATGAAAAGTGTTGGGAGCCCCTGGCCTGTGGAGAATGTGGAGGCTTTGAACAGCCGTGTGTGTGGGATGAAGAATGAAAAATTATATCCGTCTCCTCACTCTACCCTGGGATGCACAGTAGCCAGGCCTGTGAATTTGTATGTGTATTTGGTTGCACTTTTCTGTTTGTGTGTGTTAGTATGATTGTGTGTAGATGTGTTTGTGCTGTGTGTGTGAATATGTGAATGGCTGTTCTTGTATTTCTGTGAAGGAAGGTCTTTGTGTGTGGTAGGTGCGGGGAAAATGCAGATGGCTGTTCTTTTGTTTTGGTGTCAATGTGTACTTATGTGCATCTGTGCTTGTATTTGGGTGTAGGTAGGTCTGTGTGTGTGTGTGTGTGTGTGTGTGTGTGTGTGTGTATGTGTGTGTGTGTGTGTGTGTGTGTGTGTGTGTGCGCGTTTGCGTGTGCGTGTGTGTGTTCTGGTTTCCTCTCATTTAGTCCTACCTGAGTGGGGGCGTGTTTATTCTCTCAGCAAGATGATGTGTGATTAATGAACTCCCCAAACGGTGCGGCGTAATCTTTCCGCTGTGCTTACACCACCCCACACCTCCGTCACAAATTGGTCGGTTCATGCTTAGCAACGGCGTGGAGATGGATTACGCACTGCGAGTCTGCTGGGACTGGGCTACGCACATAGCCCCTCCACCCCTCGCCGTCCACTCCAGCCACCATCCCAATTTAACCACAGCCAAGGGCAAGAGCGGGCCTTGCAGTCCTCCTCACATGCACACCCCTGTCTGAACTGCACAGCTTACATCACCGAGTCCACAAACAGGGTTACCTCCTCTGTCAGGGTGATATTCTGGAAGATCAGGTTTTAAAGCACAGCTAATTGCTCATAAAATGCTGCATTTAAAGCAAAAAAAAATGTATATATGACTATAGTGCTGGCTAATTTACATCACGCTCTCTGCCCCCGACACAATGCTGGAAGAAGCCGGGAGATTTCACAGGTGTTTAAAAGCCATGGCGTGTGTTCATTGCTGGTTTGATGAGCCTGAACTGGAATACAGTGAAGGTCTGTGCTGTGGAATGGCTTACATTATATTTTTCATTCTTTATTTTTTTTGAGGGGTTGGGGGAGGTGGATATTATTTGAATGTCTCCCTACATCCTCACAAGATAATGGCACCTTCTTCGTAATGAGTTGTAAAAACAAAACTTTGACATTTTATACATATATATGGCCTCAGTTCTACTTAATTCACTGGCTGATTTATTGTTCTTATTTTGTAAAAATTGATCAAGTCCGGAAAACTGAATTTATCCTTTTTTCTCCATGTCCAATTTGAGTTGGCTTGCATTTTTCATCATGACTCAAACACTTCCTGCTACAATATGTGCCCTCAAAAGTGCCTTATTCACCCACAAAAAAGTCTGTAAATGATATTGAGCTCAGGCTATACAATACTGATGTAATGTTATGGGAATTCTATCTTTTTTCTCCATTGATTTTTGTGCAGATGATGGTGAGAGACCTGAAGCTAAAATGGCTGAGTAGATCTATAACTCAGCTTTCGTGCCATTTCTGAGGTGGTAGTTTGCAAAAATTTGTGTCCTTATGGGGGTTGTTTTATTATGATTTCTATCTGAACGGGGGTTATCAGAAGCTGTGCCACTGTGAACACTTGTTTTCTCCTTTGCTGCTTTCGGAAAGTGGCAGGACACTTATCCTGCTGGAAAAAGTGAAGTCATTGGTACACCTGCTGCCTAATAAAGGCCATTTTCCAGCTATGGTTGTTGCATCAGCATTACAGGGCTCAGATAAGAACATTTTTATCACATACCCTATATGCTCTGTCTCACCCTAAGAGGTTAGATGCACTGTTCCCTGCATTATGGCGAAGTGCTAACTTCAGCATCAGATAGGCACTTTTCTCACCTTCCCTACTGCACCGCTATTTTCACGATCATCATCAGGCTGGACCCTTGTCTTATTTGAAATTTTCCGTAAAAATGCGCCACGCATCTGTGAATGCATTCCTGCAGATTACCTCGCTGAAAATGAGAAGTATTATTCATGAACAGTTCACAAACAGTATGTGATTTAAGTTAATGAATGATTCATGAACTTAATGCATGAAAAACATTCTGTTCCATTCACAAACTTATTCCTGAACTAATCACGAGCAGTTCATAAACATTCACAAACGATTCATTAAGTTTTTGAGAACATTGTTCATGAATGTAGGTCTTTAACACCTGAGGAAATTTTATTTGTAATTGGCAAACTGTACGTGGACTTTTTATGAGCAACAATTGAATCACCTACTACTAAAACCCCATAAGTCACACTTGACTTGACTTGACTTGACTTGACTTGTGGGGTTTTAGTAATCAGTGCTTCAATTAATTTGTGGACTAAATTCGCCGGGGTAATGATTTGAATGTGTGGCACTAATCTCTGCTTGATCTAATCTTAAACCTCTCTGATATAGAACATTGTAAGAGTAACACTGTGTTCTAGGCACCCTAAGGAAAGGTTCAGATTTACATGCACACTAAGGTAAGGTTCAGATTTACAAGCACACTAAGGAAAGGTTCAGATTTACATGCTCATAAATTAGCTTACAGGGGCCCATGCCCAGTGCCAAGTAACAAAGCCCGTGATCTGCCATCATTTATGGTGTGTGTGTTTGTGGTGGGTGGGTGGGGGGGAGATAATGTCTGTTAATAGGCCGCCTGCATGCTTTAGCACGAGTGAAATCCTTTTTCTCTTTGGCCCTCATCCAAGTCAGACCAATTTTGAAATTGTTTTCTCAAACCGGGAATTCCATTCTTATACCGACAGTATTGCCGACACGTGAGCCAGTTCAGTCCAGGGCCCTGGATTGGTAGTGGAGGTGGTGGTCGGGGGCTAAGGGAAGAATGGCAGCCCCCGGAGTGAGACTCGCCACACATGCTGCCTGAATACACCCCCCCCCCCAAGCACTGTGTTCCTGTTTCTCCATCAGCCTGGGGACCCTGATACTCACAGAGCTCGTTCCTTATCATTTGTGTCTCATTGAGGAGTCATTATCCAGTAAATGGCTGCTCCACCTCCCTCCCTCATGCACGCCCTGGCCTCTCAGCCCCATTGTTGAACTGTAGGTTTCCTTGCTTACATTCACTAGTTTGCACCACCACTCAGCCAAAAGCTGTGTTTTTGTATTGTGGCTGAATTTGGAAATCCAGCTTCAGAAAGAGCTGTGTAGTTCCGTTGCAGCATTTTTCTCAACACATGAATTCTGCCTGGAGGTAGAACTAGTCAGGAAAACCAGCAGACTGTTGAATGGGTGGGAGAATCACATGAAAACGTAGAGGATCTTACAGGAGTGGGTGTGTCATCGGAAAGTTATGAAACTCCTTGAGTAAATTCTGTGTTTTTTCCTCGCTAAAGCTCACATCAAACCCAAAATTTATTCAACGAGTTTCATAACTTTCAAATGACAAAACCAGGAGTAGGCTCTATGACTCTGTTTCTCACATAAATGAATTGCGTAATTTAATTAAAAAAATATATAAATTCCGTTCGGGCCTTAATGCTAATTCCAATTATGTTACCTCTGAGCTAACTCCATCACTGTGATACTTTGTCAGTCACCGAGTCACTGACGTTTACATTTAAACTTGCCATGGTTTTTGAATTCACGGTCAACTAAGTAGCTAGCTAATGTTCGCTTGCTGCCAAACAAACTAATATTACATAATGGTTATGGAAAGGTACAGTGTGCATGCTAGCTAGGTGCGAGAGTGGCACTTTTCTGGCTCATGTCAAAGGTAAGCCATACTGACGTTACTCTTGGCATTCAGTTTGACTAAATATTAAGAGTGTGATGCATTGCAGAGCGAATTTTTTTCCCCATGCTGTCAGCCAATGAAATTTTTACAGAAATTATATTACCCTTGGGTAATATCAAAAATATGTCGCAAGCTGGGCTATGGGGAAAAGTAGTGCAGTTATGTGATAGTACTGCTTTCTGACCCCTAGTATGTCCTGCTCTGGGTTGTGGAATTGGAAAGCCTGTTCGTAGAGAGTCTCCGACCAAGAGCAAATGAGAGCAGGCATGAGCTGGATAAAGCAGTAGAACTGCATCAGTTCAGCTTCCCGACCCAAAAAACTGTTTGAGGATAAATATGTGTTCATAGATGACCTGAGCGGGATATCACAGTTGCAGAAATAATGTTTTTTATATTGCTGTGCTGCAAGGTTACTGCAGCTCCAAGTGTGATTAAACTAATTGGTCAGGAAAAAGCCTTTATTTTACTTTTTCATGGTTGTTGTACGCTCACACATCCAATGCAAACTCACCATGGGCATGTGCACACTCACACACACAGGGTAAGTGACGTGGAATGCTTTTCGGAGGGATCATTCTCATACGTGCATACATACATACATACACTAAATAAGTGTTCATATACACCAGTGAACCAAAATATTAAAACCACTCACTAATTTAGCAGATGATTGATTATCTCATTACAATGGCACTGTTCAGGTCTGCAGGCAGATCTTTGACGAAAAGCAAAGTCGGTTCTCATAGCTGAGGTGTTGGATGTGAGGGAAATGAGAACTGGGGACTTTAACAAGGGCCAGTTGTTATGGCCAAAGAGGTTGGTCAGAACTTTTCTTAGGTGGCAAGGCAAGCAAGATGCTCCAAATTGGCAGTGGTGAGCCCCTGCCTGCTGCAGTCCTTGGAGGAACAAACACTGAAACAGCAACAGGGTGCTGGGCACTGACTCATCGATGCACTAGGGTAAAAAAATCTCGTCAGGTCCGAACTGACAGCAGGGCTGCTGTGCCGCATGTTGTAGCGAATTTCAATGATACTTTACGTGAGGAATGTATCACAACTCACAGTGCCAGGCATCCTGCTGTGTACAGCTCTTTTTAGCGGCAGACCCCTCAGAGTGCCCATTCCAAGCCCAATCTACCTCTGAGAGCACCTATAATGGGCACAGAGCGTCAGAACTGGACCTTGGAACCACAGAAGAAGGCCTTCTTGTCCATTGAGTCCCATTTTCTCTTTCATCATGTGCATCAGCCAGGTATGTTTGCAACATTTAGAGGTCAAGCTGACTGTGATGCTCCAGGAAACGTTCTGGAAAATCCTGGGTGTAAGATAAGATAATTAACTTTATTTGCTTCATCTGTGAGTAGTTTTAATGTTTTGGCTCATGTATATGTGCATACAGACAAGCATGCTAACTTTTTTCATAAAAAACATTTCAGCGTAGTTAAGGAAGAAGGTGCTCGTCTTTCTCTCAGTGAATGTGGCGAGGGTGTGGACTTTCAGCTGATAGCATGTGTGTGTTTATGTTAAGCGGTGCTTTCTGCCTCCCGCTGTTTCCCATTTGCCAAACGGGAGGAGATGGGTAATGTGAACCACTTTCAACTGCACACATGCTAATGAAGACTCTTCATACTTTTTTAGTAAACAAACAAAGCCCAATTAGTGACAAGGGCTCTCTGATTGACTGCGAGGATGTAATCTTGTGGAGTTTTCCGGAAGCTTTCAGTGTCGATGGTATGATTGCTTCCCCCGATACCCCGCTGGTCCTGCTCTCCCACTCTCTCCCTCCATCTATCCCTCAAATAGCTTGGCTCTTCAAGAGGAGCATTCTTCTGTTTTAATTTCAAGGGCACAGGACTGACGGCTGAAGAGAAGAGCCATTGCTGCAGAGTACCAGCTCTGCCAGCGCCGGCCCAGAGACATGCGCTGAGTGACTGACGCTGACCCATTTTTTCCTGTTTTCATTTATGCAGTTCCTCAACAACAACAAGCCGGGACATGATAATCTATAGCGGATTACTGCTTTTGTGAAGTGTATTCAGAATCGGTGCTCAGGGTTTGATGCTTGTGAGAAGTGACAGTGTTTACATGGCGCATATGTCTGTACTAAGGCATTTGTTAGAATGGCTCATGCCAGAGTAAAGTCTGTGCAATTCTCACTTTCAATATTTTCGGTGGTTTAGACCGGCTGAGCATAAATATACACGCATGAGAAAGTGACACGCTTTGGTCTCTGTTTGATTCTCAGAGGTTTCAGCTTGGTTCTTTGGTCAGGGTGATCATAGCAAGAGCAGCCCTTTAATAGGAATTCTTGAAGACTGGTGAGACAAAATCATATGACAACACATTCGATGTTGGTGAACAAAACAGCAAAAAAAAAAAAAGAAACCACAATGTG
The DNA here is from genome assembly GCA_029721435.1 of Gymnothorax reevesii. Taxonomy (NCBI): domain Eukaryota; kingdom Metazoa; phylum Chordata; class Actinopteri; order Anguilliformes; family Muraenidae; genus Gymnothorax; species Gymnothorax reevesii. The sequence continues at coordinate 52,208,447 of CM056574.1, forward strand.
CGACTCTCTGATTCTTTTTTATATTGCTAGTGTCACACTTCTCTTCTGTGCCCTGGTGTGTTGAAATATCCATTAATAAATTTTTCATAATTGAGTGTTGTTGAAACACTTTAAAATTAACCAACTGAATTTGTTAAAAAATATTGGAGTATCTGTTTTCAGTGTCTGCCGAAGCCGACTGTCGGGCATCATCATTTTTGACATATCAGAGATAAAACTACGATGCTTATTTATGCAGTGCCGATTACGGAGGTGTGTGATTGATTGCGGGATTTTGCATGACCAGGACTACATTTTTTGTGTTATAGCGGGTAGGCGCAGCAGCAACGATTATCTGCGTGCTCCTACACAAGAGGAAGAGATGGGAACTGCGATAGGGTTAGTGGAATGTGTCAGTTTATGCCGGTTCTGTCACAGCAAAAGATAACAACTCTTGCCTAATCTCTTTGTAAAAAATGAAAGCCTTTACCTGAAGGAACAATAAAAGGTTTGTCATAAATCTGGATGCCCAAGGAACCACTGTGGCAAATGAAGGGCTTTTATCGTTCTGAAATATGCAGGACACCTGATAAACATCTTTGTGGAAAGCAGCTGAATCCAAATCAAAGGAAGGCCGTCTACATGCTGAGAGACATCTCGCAGCATCTAATGAATCCTCGCTGATGTGAATGTGGTCACCATCGGAGGATTGCATTACCGCAGCAACTTTGTCTTAATATACCCTTTTAAAAGGAAGAAGAGGCAATGACGTGTGCTCGGCTAAAGCTCAAAGTAGGTAATTTCTCCACACGCACAATATTGACTTGCCTCATCTACCAGATTGGTGGCTGTAGCGATTCCTGGTCAATAATTAGTCTCCATGGGGTTGCTGTGTGACTCAGGATGTGACTTTGCAGTAGCAGTCTATGTGTGGGCCTCATAACCTGTTAGTTCTGAACCCTCTGGTGCTTGCTGCACCCTCAGCCACAAAATGGGTTTGGACGCTGTATTGCGAGAGGGCTTCACTGGGCAGGATAGAGGCACCTCATTGGGTGCCACCTGTAGTCTCACCTGAAGAAGTTGTGTATGAAGAGTGGGCTGCAGAGAAAAAAAATAGTGCTAACAGGAGGGTATTTGGTTTGTCCCAGAAAAGGGTTGCAACAATTTGACCAACCTCTGAGACAAAATAGGTGCACCAGTTGGGAGATAAATGGTTAAAACTGGAAATGTGCAGAACAAACATTGTGGACTTTTTTTTTTACTCATACATGAAAGAGGACAGTAGATAAATGCACTGTCATCCCTCCCTTACTATCGTTGGACAACTGGGGCTTGTTCTAGCGCTGCTGAGTTTTGGACATTTCTGAGGGTGGATAATACCTTTTAATGAATGCATGCGTGCTAATGTTAATGCTGCATTATTCATTGCTGTCCCACTGGTGGGAATAATAGGTGAAGCAGGTGGTCTTTTTTCCCCTTCTGTGTACCTGAAATCCATACTTTCATTTACCGCACATATACACTGCCCCCTCACAAAAATGGCTGCCCCCGCCCCCACACACACACACACACATTGTACACTCGCATACAGTATGCATGTGCCACCACAAATGTTCGGAATTTTTTTGCCTGATTGTGGACAAAACTAAGCCATTTCTTTATCAGCTGATCAAGAAATAGCCTGCACTGATTGTCACTGCGCCAAAAGCTCAGATGCTCGCACAAACACAGTGTGTTCCCTTTGTTCTGCTGATAGAGCGAGAGAATAGGACTTCAGTTTTGCCACTGAAAGGCTTGGGAATAACTTCTCCAGTGACCCTGCTTGGCCAGATATCGATTACATTCTTCTTTTTTTTTTTGGCAAACAAAGAGCGCGCTAAGGTTTCAGAAAGGCGGGAACAAGTTTTCCATTAACGCCTCCATTATGAGATAAAGCGGAGCGGCGCAGGCTTGGCATCACACGCCGGAGTTAAGCATCCGTTACCTCGATCATATCGATTGCCGTATCTAAATTATATATCTCTCTCCGCATGGAGTTATAGTGGATTCGTCAGCCTGAAAGCAGCTCGCATCTTGTGCTGCTTGCGGGTGCTTTGTTACCACTTTGCCGTTCGGCCTTCAGAATGCACCTTGCATGGCACTCTTTCCTTCTTCTGCTCTGTGCATCGCCTGAAGGGAGCATGCTAAATAAGTGGCAGAATGGAGCTATGGGAGGCTGGTCTACTGAGCTTTACTTCCTAAATCATATTGAGATCCCTGGCATTGGAGTGCATCTCCTTCCCTCATGTGGTCGAAGGCTTGGCGGCTCTGAAGACAGTGGGGGTGCTGAAAGACAACAATACATCAGATGATGCCCAACATCCACAAAATGACATGACTCCGTCCTCCTCACCCACTGTTAAGTGGAGCGATTCATTTTAACAATGACACAAGCAAAGAAACCACGGATTTTAGGGACAGCCGCAATGATGGCGCCCTTGTTATTGCCCCTCAGGACAGAAGAAACAAATGAATGCACTCCAGCTGCTCGCCTCTGGTTAAGCGGTTTTTACCGAAAAGGCTTCTTCTCATCACGTTTGTCACATAACTCAGTGTCTGTGCGATTTTCCATTCGAGCCCCATTACTGGTCTTCAGTTTGACGGATGAAGACCCCTCTGCCCTGAGTCGCTCGGTGCCTTTGGCCTCCACAGACATCAGTGCCTTTAAAGCCCAGATGCGGAACAATGAGAAGCAGCAGAAAGCCTGGCTGGCAGACAGAGCTGAGTGCACCGGCTTTCTTTTCTGCCTCCTTACTGAAAAGATCTCCCGCACGCTCACCCCAACTGCCCCCTCTCCCAACACTCCACACCGCAGCATTTCTGGCACACGGAGCCCTCACGAGTGCTGACCTGCAGCCATTTTTTTTGCCAGGCAGCTGCTCTTTTCTGGACGGACAGCCGGGGCATTAGTAGGTCGCTGATGTGTCGCGGTGGGGCCTTTTGCCTGCCTGGGGAAGAGCGGAGCTCCAGCATCACTAGACACGCTGCGCCTCTGCCTTTCTAAAGCAGCGAGCAGATTCCCACTGAGCTGCACGCGCTCTGTCCGGCCCTTTCCGGGTACAGCTGCAGCTCATTACCGTCAGGCCACAGGTGAACCGGCAGTGGGTCCTGAGTGTCTACACCCTCCCGCTCGCAGCTGTTCTCCTTCATCCTCCTTACCAGAAGCACTATGCCTCTCATTTTTTCCCTCTGTTTCTCTTCCTCTGTCTCCTTTTCTGTCTCCCTCCCTCGCCATATGCCTGTCTGGTGCTCCGTCTATTTTCTCTTTCCTTTGCCCCTCAATCTCTCTCTCTCTCCCTGTCTCTTGCTCTCTCCCTCCCGGTCTCATTCTATATTGATCTTTCTTTTTCGCAGAAATGGCTTATTTATGATTGCCTACAGAGATGGAGGGTTGAAGTTCTCTGTGCCATGAATGAAAGCGATGGGAGTGATGTAGTAAAAATATTGCCCCCCTCAGTCTCTTGCACATGTGGTAAAAATGGTCTTTGATTACAGTGAGTTAGGCATCTTTTAACTCCAATAACATCACTCTACCTTTTCACTGAAATCACTTGCATTATGATATTTGCATTCATAATCACTGAATGTCAATTTGCAGACCCAGCTTGAGCAACCGAAAAACAAGTTAGTATGTCGTACTGGTATGTAAAATACATCATGCTCATCCTATGCAAAGTTATGTATTGCGGTTGAAAGAGCATGCCATAGGGTTCTGCTTTTTAGCTTCGAATTCGACAGCCATGGCTGGGATATAAATTGTTTGTGTTTCTTTGCCTTGACTTGGTCTCTTGTGGAGTTTGTCAACGTTTTTTTTCCTAAACCATGGCTTGGAGAACCCAGCCTGCTCCTGTTTGCAAAACGAGTGCTGAGTGAGTCATTACCTCGGCAAGGCCAGGTTCTGATGCAGAGTATTGCTTGTCCTAACGATGGATTCACATGGCTGGAAATGTTTCTGAGGTGTTTTCAGCCTGTGGCCTAAGATCATGACAACACGAGTGTCAACAAGCCCAGTTCAGGGAAAAATGGGTGCAAGAAGTTGCTAAGCCATAATGTCTGCTGTCTTGCCTGTGAATTTGGCAGAAAAAGTGGCAAGGCATGATGGACAAAAAGGAGAGGTATGGGGCATCTGCCTTTCTGTAGTAATTCTGAGAAAGATGGCATATCCTTTTTTTTTTTTTTGGGCCGACGGCAGAATCTCCTTCCATTTTGCCGTGCTACTCAGGAAGTGCAAATGCAAACATAGAAAAAAAACATTAGATCATTATTCCCTTTTTTCTCTGTTTTTTTTTGTGGTTCCAGAAGACAAATCAGCAGAGTTGGATAAAATCAATATTTGACTCATCCTTCACTTTAGTGCACTTTTTGAGAAGTCTGTCTAGACTTCAGTGGGGGTATTTTTTTCACATTCCGCTCTTCTGGAAGAGAGAGACGCCGGGTCTGACGAGACTGTTAATAGTTTCCCCGTCACCAAGGATTGAACAAACAGTGAAGAATTGCATCAAGGAATCATTACTGTTTACACCCCAGGTAACACATTAATGCTTGGCTGGCATTGGCTCCTTATTGCTATTGATTTACATATTAAAAAGTAAATGTGTGCATTTTGTATGGATAAAATGGAGTGATTGACATCTGCATAAAGTCATTATTTCCCAATTCATTTTGCCTGGACTTCGAATGTGGGAATTCTGAAGATGATGCTGATTTGTTTTGATCAGGTCTAAGGCATTAAGCTGCTTCCACAGAATAGAGAAATCACAAAAAAATCAATTACCTGCAGGAAAAAAAGAACCAACTCTTCTGTTTCTGCTGCAGCGCGACGGGTGGTATGCGCAATGATATTCTCTTATGTCAACATCGCCCATCTGTTAATGTCAGATTTACTGTCAAGCACGGTTACATGACAGAGCACTTGATTTTTCTTCAGCATTTGGGAGCCTTTGAGTTTTTCTCCCCCCTCATGTCAAAAATTGAAGGGCTCTGTTCTGAGAAAGCCGAATAGCCAACACCGGTTGATCAAAATCCTGCATTGCGGGAATGGCGTAGAATGGAGGGTGTTGGAGTTGAGTTTTTGCTTTGCAAAGATAGGAATTGAAAACAAGCAGTTGCACTGGGCTTTGCATGTAGAAATCCTTATTTTCTGCAGGTTCAGCTTAGGCGCAACTGCATAATAGAGAATAGTTTTTTGGGCCATCTGATTTGCTTTGGTAGGAAGAGGTTTGAAATGCTGCTACTGGTGTCAAATATGCTGAGCCTTTCGTCTCTCAGTGTTGCAGTGCATTCACATTACGTTTATGTAGTTCCTGCTTTAATCGTAATGAGATACAGTTGGCTATACTAAGCAGGGGCCAGTTTGCCCTGAAGCAGTTCATTGCCTTGTCCACGGGCCCAGCAGCCGCTAACTGTGACTACCCTGGAGCTTGATTGACTAATATTCTTGACCAAGTCAAACACTTAGCTATAAGGTGTAGCCTCCTGTCAAGCCCTGAATGTTGCACTAATTGTTTTCCTCGCTGTCTAGCCGTCTATGTCGGTTTCAGTTTTATATTGTTAATTGCTACTTGTTTTTCGATTATTGTTGTGTTCATGACCCCTCCCCTTGTGTTTCCTCCTCGTGCTTTGCAGACTTATTCCCGCTTTGGTAATTATTGTCTGTGTATTTAAATTCCTGCTCTGTGTTTACACTCTAGCAGCAAAGTATTTATATAATAGGGATTCTATTCCCAGAACCTGCAGTCCTAATGAATTTTGCTTCTCTCAGCTTTTTTTTCCAAGTCCAAGAGTACATCTGCCCTCTGTGCCCTGATAAATTCAGCTGTCACCCCGGCTACTGACCTCGGACTAGTCCCTCCTACAACACCTGGCCTGACCCTCAGTGTTCCAGTTTCCTGTTGCCTGAGCTCAGGCCGTCTCCTGACTATCCTCTTCACTCAGGATTATTATAAGTCCAATCTTCTATTTATTAGGAACGCCTTTGCGATTTTGTTCGCAATCTGCGTGTGGTTTGCGTGTTCTAAATTTGTGACCGTCTCCTATCATTGATAGACAAACATAGTCAAACATTTCTCCACGACTGGCAAAGTTTCATGGTCCTATTCATTTATTGACTTTGTTCTCTTTTATTTTTTCCTGCTTCCTGTCTCAGATTGTCATGGAGCTCTTTGCTCCCTATCTGTTTGCATGCAGGGCTTTAATTAGGAGCTACCTGTCTCTGCTGGAGGACTGTACCGGCATGTAGGTTCCCATTGTGAGATAAATGCTGAGGCCAGATCTAACAGTTTGGCTTGCTGGCAGGGGATCTGAGAGACACAGGAAATGTCTTGCTTTGCTGGAAGCGGGAAAGCGGGGCCAGCGCCGGAAGTGCTGGGAAACTTGGCTTGGGCTTGTGGCGAGTGCTGTTATGGCAAGGAGGAGGACTGTGACCACTGTGAAGCTTTAAGAAATCTTTCGCTCTCCTTTATTGTCATGATTAATTCCATTAGGAGAGACAATTTGTGCATCATCGTCTCTGTTAACAAGCTACTATTTCAGCTTTTAGTAGACTGGGACATGCTAAAACAGTATTTTTTCACACTTTTAATGTAATACTTTATCAGTAATACTATATTGCCTATGAATCAACAGTGTTAAAATATGTTGGATAGATCATTTCACCTTATTCCCACCATTTTTGATTTCAGTAACAAAGGCCTGGGGCCCAGATAAATCTAAATGTACTTACAATGTAACAGGAATGTTTAATTTATCAGTTATTTTCCCATGTAGCATTGTCACAATGGCGAAATCTGCAAGAACAAAATGTGTGTTAGCTGGGGGGGCTTCTCATACACGGATGTAGTTTTTTTTAAATGCCTTGTGAATTGTACTTGTTTGTGGTGCTGTGAACAGTAAATAATTCATTTCCCAAGTGCCCAGGTTTTACCGTCAGAGGCTTCCTCAGATGTTTTAATTGACGACCGCAATACATTTAGCGGCCAGGCCGGAGCCCAGCAAATTGCCGTGGCTGCTGTAGTGTATTTCAGCCACGCGAGGCGGGTCAATATATTTTGATCTTCTTCCCCATCATGTCCAGCCTTGACTGGTTTCATTGCTCTACTGCCAGAGAGATACTGCTGATTCCGCAGACTAGAGAAAACTGGGCAGCTCTGCTGCCTGCTGTTGATTGGCGGAGGCAAACCAAAACCAAAATCAGTCCAAGCACACCAAAAATTTGGCTCATGGTAAATCAAGCAACTTACCACCCTGACCATCCTCACATTCTTCATATTATGTTCTCAATGCCCCCTGAAGCTAATTTTTCAATTTTCCAGTGATCGGCCATTTTTGTCCTCTACCCCTTAGGCTCCAAGCTATAAAATCCCCCCCCCCCACACACACACACACACACCTAATTGTGAGGGGGCAGTGTATCTGTGTGGCTAATGTAGCACCAGGAGTCAATTTACAGTCAGCTTTCCCTGAGTTCCTTATGGCAAGCTGGCCCCATAAGAACACCCAACTGTGTGAAAGTAGGGATGGCGGGGAACATTAGTAGGCCATGGGGGGATAATCTTCAGTGGAAGGCAGTTCACTTCTTTTTCCTTGCCGTCCGTAAAACTGTCACTTTTTATGTTCCCCTCTGCATTGTCTTTTATTTCTCTTAATTAAAAGAGAAGGATTTTAGAGATTCTAAATGACTGACCATAGGTTATAAACTATATGTGTGAAGTCGTAATGAAGAAATACAGTCCACTTTATTCAAGCGAAGTATGCATTTTTTTCTCTTTCAGAGGACACTTGAGTCTGAATGTACCGGTGCGCACTTTGTATGTATAACTCTCTACAGAGCTAGTATATGTTCAATGTGAATGTACCCGAACGTGTGGGCTCTAATGCTGACCAGAGGATGAATATTGTGATGACTTCATCTGACCCCTGTTGCCACTGCCAAGACATTGGAACACTTCTCCCATTTGGCCCGGTTTGTTTATGAGCGACTGTGGCGGGTTTGTTTTTTGAATACTTTTCCTTTAATTGCATTCCTTCAATTTAGTGGGTGCACAATTGGGTAGGATGTTATTCCTCTAATGAGTAAATAAATTAATAGATAAATCTTGATTGAAATTTTCTTTTGCGGGAGGAATGTTTTTTCCCTGCAGTGGTTTATTCGCGGTTATTGCAATATGACTAGGAAAAGTAATTACAGTATCCATGGGACCCCAGCTACATGGCACAGACAAGAGCTTGGTTCGACCTTGGCTGTAGTTTCAGTATGTGCTTTTCATTCTTTTGGAGATACGCAAGAGTAAACATTTGTTAAGCCGAACATATCAAGCTCATATTACAGGATATTTGTTCCTGTTGTGAGCAGTATTACAGGTTCGATCTTCATCAATCAGTATCATAGGTATGTAAAACACTAAAAGTGAACTATGTTTCCATTTGTTAAGAACACATACTATCATGCTCTTATGTTGATGCACTTTAAATATAGCAGAACGCCTTGCTCTGAGCCAAACTCCACCCACAGCGTAACTTTAAACAATGCAAAGACTATGCAAGGGCCTGACCCTGATGGAAGGGCTGGTGGGAGGGAGGTTGCGAGCAATGGTCGGTTTCCGTGAGTATCTGGAATAAAAGTAACTGGAATAAAATTCAGCGGTGGACTACAACTTACTGTGAAGCCAAACGTTTCACCTCTGGTGCTCTAAGCCCTCGCTGCTGTTGAGCCTTAAGATGTTGAATGGTTTGATTGCGCGGTAGCCCAGTAGTTATGCAAATTGCATAGCTAGCCACACTTTTGTCCACTTGCCCAGGAAAGCTGCAGCTATCATACTTTTGCCCAGTTGGCTATCTAAATGGAGGATAAAAACTGAACACCGCCAAGACTGGAACAGTAATACATTGTGAATCGGTGACTGCCTGGTTAAAAGTTAACATGCATGAGCTGCCGGATAGCTCACTTGGTGAAGGCACTGCGTTGCAGTGCAGAAGGGACTATCACATCGCGGGTTCGAGCCCCGGTCATACCAACCGGTAGTGGTGGGCAGCTTTTTCAGCGTAGCCCACAATTCGCTGTAGCGCTACAGGGTATTCAAATTGGAAAGGGACTGTCGGAAATGGAAAATAAAATAAATAGCTTTGTTCGTTGCTCAAGCGCCTCCTGTTGGCCAGACGGATGCTCGTCAGGAAGACTCTAAGCCTGGTCATGTCCGGGTATCTTCTGGCCTCATTCTGAACTTGCGAAGATTCAACCAATTAGTGTATAAGAAGCCGTGGCTGACAGGCACGTGTTTCGGAGGAGAGCCGTGAACTGTCTTCACTCTCCTGAATTAGTAACAAGGAGTCACAAACGAGCAAGCCTTGTGTATAGTTCACCCTTTTACATAGTTGCCCAATTGGGCATTCCAGATTTGGGTGGAATTGGAGATGCTAAATTTTTAAAGAAAATAAATAAATAAATAAAATAAAAAAGTTACTATGCATATTCCTATTAAAAACACATGCGGTTATCACGGCTAGCCCTTGATAGCTAACAAACTAAACTATTAGTACAAGTGGCCTAGATTTATTTGATTCCCTGCTGTAATTGTTATTCAGACAACAGGACCATGATATAGCAAACATTTACATATGGTAGCAGTATAATTGCCTTTAATACATATAATTAATATGTTTTACCGTGTCGTTACTCATCAGATTCTGTCTTATGAGTAAGAAATGGCATGTCTCTAAACGGTGTGCCGCAGCGAGATCTGCCATCATTTTTATGGCCAGGGGATAAAACTGTTTCTAAGCCCTCGGGATGGTGACCAAAATTTAAATTTGGTGGCATATTGTGCCATTAGGGGAGTTTGGCTTGCCCTTGCGGTAATTTTACCATCTTTGTAATTTAAAATTCCATGTTTCTCTCCCTAGCCTCTGACAACTGTCGTGGCAATTTAACAGGTCCAAGCGGAGGAGCCCTATTGTCCCGTTGTATAATTTCCAGTGTGCTTCGGCATTTTGGGACTGAAGTGGGATCTCGCTGTCTCACTTTGCACATTAACAAATATATCATTTTTCAGATAAACTGATTAAAGTTTGCTTGAATCTGTGACGTCACATCATACAACATTAATAAGCAAAAAAGCATGCATTGCATGGTACTAAACAATCCAGTAGGACTACATGTCGCTTCCAAGTTTAATGTGCTGGCTAGCTTGCAAACCAAGCTAGCGAGTGTGTTAAACACATTAGCGATCCAAACGAAGCCTTATAAAGGCTTGATTGCATTTATGCTAGCGATGTATGGTTTGTGTTTCTCGCTCAGTTGAAATGTGCTGTACCAACATTACTTGCACCTTCTTTCATTCTATGCCTGCAATAGCCAGCCAGCTAGCTAGCACCATGAAAAGTGGGCTGTTCAACGACATGGTTTTCATGCAGCTGGCTGGCTATTGCAGAGCTGAAATGAAGATGTGTGCAAGTAATGTCAGTGCTTCACACCTCAACTGAGCTAGCTAGAAACACAAACTAGGTAGGTAGGAAATTGGAAGCATTGTGCAGTCCAAATTGATTGTTCAGGGCTGTGCAGTATGGTGCGTTTTTACATGTTAATATAGTATGATGTGACTTCACAGATTCACCAAATTTTAATCAGCTCATCGGCTACACCATATCTGTTAATGTGCAAAGCGAGACAGTGAGACCCCACTTCAATCCCATAATGCCTAAACACGCTCGTCACCGTGCAATGGGCTAATTAGTGGGTAAAAGCAAGAGCAAGAGATCTCTTGGCTCATTGAAACACTTGGTGATATTGACTTGGTTATATTTAGAATAAGTATGTGGTTTATTTTCATCTAGGAACAGAAAACTTTAATAAAATGATAAGCTAAGTTTTGTGTAATTTGTATTTTCAGCAAATATAGCCATCTGCTGGAAAATTTTACAACCCCAATTCCGATATGGTTGGGACAAAGTCTGAATTGTGAATAAAATCAAAATGCAATGACTTTCAAATCACACCAGCCAGTATTTTATTCACAATAGAACAGAGATAATGTAGCAAATGTTGAAACCTCAAAATGAGCTCATTTCAAATTTGATGGCTGCTACAGGACGCATCGGGGCATTGAGGAGCCAAGTTTCTTGAGTTTAGCCATTGGAATTTGATCTCACTCTTGTTTCATACAGGCTTCCAGCTGCTTGAGAGTTTTAGGTCTCCTTTGATGGACTTTTCGTTTAATTATGCACCAAATGTTCTCAATCGGTGAAAGATCAGGACTGCAGGCAGGCCAGTTCAGCACACGGACTCTTCTACTACGAAGCCATGCTGTTGTAATAGCTGCAGTATGTGGTTTTGCATTGTCCTGCTGAAATACACAAGGCCTTCCCTGGAATAGATGGCGTCTGGAGGGGAGCATATGTTGCTCTAAAACCTTTTATATACCTTTCAGCATTCATAGTGCTTTTTAAAACATGCAAGTGTCCCACACCACATGCACTAATGCATCCCCATACCATCAGAGATACTGGCTTTTGAACTGAACGCTGATAACAGGAGTGGTGGTCTTTCTTTTCTTTAGCCCGGAGGACACAATGATTTCCAACATGATTTCCAACAAGAACGTTAAACCTGGACTCGTCTGACCACAGGACACTTTGCCACTTTGGTACAGTCCATTTTAAGTGAGCCTTGGCTCAGAGAACATAGCGGCACTTCTGAATCATTCTTAACTATGGCTTCCTTTTTGCATGATAGAGTTTTAGGTGACATCCGTGGATGGCACGGCGGACTGTGTTTACAGGCAGTGGTTTACAGGCAAGATCTTTGGCCTTGTCCCTTATGCACAGAGATTTTTCCAGTTTCTTTAAATCTTTTGATGATGTTCTGCCCTGTCAATGATGAGACCTTCAAAGCCTTTTAAAATGTTCCACAATTTTTTTACACAAGCCTTCACAAGTTGGAGAGCCTCTGGCCATCTTTACTTCTGAGAGACTCAGCCTCTCTAAGACATCCTTTGTATAGCCAATCATGTTACACACCAGATGTCAGTTAACTTAATTTCTTGCTTAATGTTTTTTCAGCAGATTCTCTTATATTTTAATTGCTTTTTCAGCCCTAATTTCCCTGTGTCCCAGCTTTTTTGATAACTGTGACAGCCAGATAATTTGAAATAAGCTTATTTTGTGGATAAGGACATTTTCACTACTAGCCCCCTTCCAACAGTTGGCCGCGGCCACGGTCGCTTTTAGCCGACTGCTAAGCCTCCACTGGCTACAGTCAGAATGTTTTTGCCGTAAAATCAGTTTTATTGATAATTTTAATCTGTTCTGGCGGCGATTTTCATATTTTAGAAGAGATGGTCTCCATCCAAATCCCCTAGGTTCTAGGGTGCTTGCTGCAAACATATTTTTTACGGTATCCAATAACACTGCCTTTGGAGTTGTTGCAAACAGCGCGGACAGCAACCCAAGTGAGGAATGTTCCGTTGCTGATTGACTCCCCACCGGGTCAAGTGTCGTTCGAATTTCTTCCGATACAAATTTTAGTAAAGTTAATTTTCTTATTGAACCTGTTATTTCTGATCGAAAGATAAAAGTACATAAACGGCAGAGGAAAAGATATAATCTGATTCCAATATCCTTGGAAAATCGCAGCCTACCAAATAATCCTGCTCTAGGAAAAAAGCTCAATATGGCATTGTTAAATGTCCACGCACTGACTAATAAGATCTCTACTTTAAGTGATTTTATCAGTGAATGCAAACTAGATTTTATTTTCTGCACTGAAACATGGTTGAATTGAGGGGAAACGAGGAGGCAGACTGGCTGCTATTCTCTCAGATATTTTTAAATGCAGGCGTCTTATTTTCGGTAGCTTCTGCTCTTTTGAATACATGGCAATTACAATGGAATGCCATATCTCTCTGCTTTTAGTTACAATTTATCGTCCTCCAAAGTATGCAGCTCCTTTTTTATCTGAAATGTCTGAACTGCTCTCAGTCTGTTGCATTAACTATGATAAGATTCTTTTAACTGGTGATTTTAATCTGCATATTGACAACCCCCTAGACATGAATGCCATGGATTTTCTTCAACTTCTGTACTCTTTTGATCACAGGCAACATATATTTGTCTCAACCCACAATTGTGTACTTGGTGTGTGTGTTGTAAATACTGTGGTTGATAAGATCGTTGACTTAAATATATCAGATCAATACTGTATAATTTTTAGTGCTACTATTATTGGATTTGCAAAAAATGGTACTGAGCGTATTATTAAAAGGCGTTTCTTTAGTCCGTCTACCTCTCTCTTACAAAATCATGACAATCCAAGATAAAGTAAACTATTTTAACCATAAACTAAGATCAGCTCTTGACATAGTTGTTCCTGAGACCATTAAAAAGAAGTCTTTGACCAAGGAAACCCCTTGGAAAAATGAACGAACTCCCATTTTAAAGGGGGAATGTCATAGAGCCGAGCGAACTTGAAGAAAAAGCAAACTGACAGTTCACCGAGAGATCCTTTTAACTTCCATTTGTACCTTAAGGTGCGAGAGGCAGGCTTATTCCTCTTAAGATTATTAGTGATAATGGAAATAGCCCAAGAACGTTATTTTCAGCTATTGACTGCCTCCTACATCCCTCAAACTCCATTGATCAGTTACTCCAAGTATCACAGTCAAAATGTGAAGAATTTGGATCATTCTTTGAGAAAAAGGTTACTAATATCCGTGCTAGAATTGTAAAAGCTACGACCTATCAAAATCCTGCTGTTGTTCCTTTAGGGAGTCTAAACTCTTAACATACAATTGGTGAAGAAGAATTGAGGAAAATCGTTGGGCAGCTGAAGTGCCCACCTGCTTCCTTAATGCCATTCCTACTTTCCTTTTTAAAAAGGTTTTAGATAGTTTTATTTTTGATCTTCTTGACATGGTAAATCATTTTCTGGAGACAGGTGTTTTTCCAGACACCCTTAAAACCGCACTAGTCCGGCCCCTACTCAAAAAATCTACCCTTGATCCTTCTGACCTGAGTAATTTCAGGCCCATTTCAAACTTGTCCTTTCTGGGAAAAGTCCTAGAGAAGGCAGTGTTGGAACAGTTGGATGTATTCCTACATGATAACGAGCTGATTGAAAAATTTAAGTCTGCTGATAAATGCTGACAATAAAAGCATTTCTGTCCTTTTACTTCTCGATCTTAGCGCTGCATTTGATACTATCGACCGTGAGATACTTCTTAACCAATTTGAATGCCTGATTGGACTCTCTGGTACTGAACTGGATTAAGACCCACCTCACTGGCAGATCCTATTTTGTTAGCCTTGGTGAATTTGTTTCTGAAAAGCGCAATCTTCTATATGGTGTTCCTCAGGGTTCAATCCTTGGTCTGTTACTGTTCACCCTGTACCTGCTCCCGATTGGCAAAATAGTTTGTGACCATGGTGTTCATTTTCATTGTTATGCAGATGATACTCAGTTGTACTTATCTGTAGCACCTGATGACAAGAGTGCCCTAAATCCTCTGATAAACTACCTCTCTAGCATTGTCGAATGGATGAGCGGGAACTTCCTTAAATTAAATGAAGACTGAAGAGAAGTCCTTATAATCGGCCAAGAGGCTCAGAGAGAAAAAATTTTAAATAGACTTGGAAATCTGGCTCGACAGATTTAACTGACTGACTGAGGTAAAAAACCTGGGTGTTATCATTGACTCTGAATTGAATTTTAAATGTTATATCAACAGCATTACAAAAATAGCTGTTTACCACTTGAGAAACATTGCACGAGTCAGACCTTACCTCTCCTTGGAAGATGCAAAGAAACTGACTAATGCTTTTGTATTTCCACGCCTAGATTATTGTAATGCTCTTTACTCTGGTTTACCGAAGAAAAATATTAATCGACTGCAACTTTTTCAAAACTCAGCAGAAAGAATCCTTACCAAAACCAGGAAAAGAGAACATATTACATCAGTTTTAGCATCTTTGCATTAGCTACCAGTTGCGCTGAGGATAGATTTTAAAATTCTTTTACTTGTTTTTAAAACCTTAAATGGCCTAACACCTTCTTATCTATCAGACTGCTTGTCAAAGTATGTTCCAAACCTCTCACTAAGGTCTGTTAACTCTGGTAGACTCAATGTGCCTCACACAGACTGCAAGTATGGTGAGGCAGCTTTTTATAGCTATTTACTAAGGATTTGAAACAAACTCCTGCCACATATTAGACATGCAACCTCTGTTGATATTGTTAAGAAGCTGCTAAAATCTAATTTTTATGGTCTTGCTTTTAATTAATTTAAATATCTGACATTTCATTTCATCCTATATTATGCTTTTACTTCTTATTCACTGTTTTTGTTTTATTTTTCTTTTATTATTATTATTATTTTTCATTTCATTAGTCATTTTTTTTATTGTAAAGCACTTTGAGCTGCATTTCATGTCATGAAAGGTGCTCTATAAATAAAGTTTTATTATTATTATACAAATGTAAAATGTCTCAGTTTCAACTTTTGAAATGTTATTTATATTCTATCGTAAATGACATATTGGCTCATGTGATCTGAATGTCATTGCATTTTGATTTTATTCACAATTTACACTTCGTCCCAACTATTTTGTAATTGGGGTTGTTCTTTCTTACCGCATATCAAGAGTGTGACTATATGAAGTGCATGTTAGATACAGTGATCCCTGGTGTTTGTGTTGTATGAGTTTATTGTATGTTTTTCCCCCTTTCCTTGATGTTCTCTGAAGCTCTCATGATTACTCTCCCCATTCAGAACTTGACACACTGTCAATAGCTGAATCTGAATGACTCACTGACTGCATGATTACTGTCAATGAGCAGGGAACGCTCCCCCATACAAAATACTATGGATACAGAGAGGCTGTAGCAGGGATGTCACTCTTTAAATAGACTGAGCCCATTTTACTCCCTCTGAGGTGTTATAATACAAATATTTGAACAGAGTTCCTTACTGCACATTGTAATGCTGTTGTAATTGTCACTCGTGGTATGTGATAACACTTGAGTTCTAGAGCACGGCATTCGAATACTGGAAAAAAGAAAACATTTTAGTAAAGACCTTCTGTTCAAACAATTAAATAACCTTCAATGTCAATCGTGTTGATTCATTAGCAAAAAAGAAGAAGAATGTCTCACTGTGCAATTAAAGAGACTGAAAAAAAATCTCACTTTTTCCTTCTTTGACACTTTGCTGTCTTCAATGAGAAGTCTAAAATTATCAAGCTAAGACAATGAGGAAATATGGTCTTTTTTTTGTTTCTTTTTTTTTCAGTATAAAGGCAGGGTACTTGCAGCCTTTTCTCTGCATCTCTTTTAAGTTAAAAGCCCAGTTTTAGTAGACTATAAAATATGGTCTCAAAGAAATTTTTCAAAATGGTAAAACTGAATTCTAATCGTATATTAACAGAAACAATACATATTTTATAAATGATTTTATTTTATATTGTAAACTGCACAATTTTTTTGCATCTAGTTTTCCTTATGTTTTGTAATCTTGTTTGTTTTTATTTTTATTTGCTCTTTTCCTAAGTTCACATTTTATCATTGAAATTATTATTTTGCTGCATTTATTTTTAGTTTGTGATTATTTTCTTTTCTATAGGTTCTCCCATGCCATCTTCTTTGTCCAGTCCATCACCAGTCACTGAGCATGTACATTCTCAACCTCCATCACCCAATCTCCATGACAACCAGAGGCCGTTGCTAAGTAGTGACCCCACCCAGCCAGTTCATGACTCTGACTCGGACGAGGAGCGCAGAGCCAGGCTGTATTTGCCCGTAAATCAGGCTGCCCAAGCTCCCACGTGTAATGGTAAGGCCGTACTGCTCTCTCTGATTTCTGCCTAAGGAAAAGTGAATGCTTTCCACCAGTGCATTGCAGTCTACTGCAGAAAAATATTAAACCCATTCAGGGGCAAGATTGCAAATATATAATCACAGTATTCCACAATGAACATTCTAAGGCTAATGTCACAATCACTGGTGCCAGATGAAATCAATGGAGTTCTAGCAAACCAGAAAATTCCAAGAATATATACTTGTATTTTGTAATGCGTGAAAGGATATTGAAAAGTGGGCTTGAGTTCAATTACATTTTATAGATTTGGCTTATTTTTATTATTCTGCTTTGTGGCCGGCAGCGTTTTTTGCAACCATGTTTAATTACGTGCTGTTTAGTTGTCATTTATTTTTAGTTACGCTTTGTAATATTAGCATGTTTCCCCATGGGCATCATGGCTGGTATTTTGAAGAATTGCATGTTCTTTGAGACTCCTTGCGCCATGCATGCGGGAGACGGAATTTCTGACGGGTGTGAACCATTTTCACCTGAATGCTGACAGCCATGTTGTGTGTATTCCAGTCATTTAAACAAATGTGTGACGAGTGGAGTATAAAGAAAAGCACTATATATAAACCCTCAAGAGAAAAGGTGTGCAACACAAATGAAAACTTTGCAAACACTGCATGTGAGAAGATTGTGGCCTTCCTCTTTCAGACAGTATGCAAACACTTTGACTGCGTGGCTTATTGAGAGGAAAGAAGATCCCAATTCTGTTTGCGTCCTGCTCTTCGCTGTTATTTCTCACTCACACACACACGCACACGCACATACGCATGCACAAAAACATACACACTGTTAAATTGCCAGTGAATAGGTAGAAAAGTGTAATTTTGGAATTGGTTCACAAGATCACAGTCTTTTCTGTAATGCCAAGAGTGAACTACATCTGAGGAGGATTACCATCACATTGGCATGTTAGGTCCTCCGTCAAACATATTCCAGCTTCCTCGCAGTGCCGTTGCTGATTCACTCAACCAAATAATAACACTAATACTTGAAAACAGTTTGAAATTGGCTCTTGCTTTGATAAAATGAACCCCCCTCTTCTTAAATGCCCTGCAGGACTGGTGTATTATAGTTATAGGCATCTTATTTTGATTAGATTCCAAATTATTAATAGATACGGTAACCGGTTTTAAGTCCTTGTCTTTTCGTATTTGTAGTTGGGTTATAAGTTGCAACAGTGGCATCCGCTGGCATTGGGGAAATTGAATGCCTTGAAGAAACCCAGATTCCCTAGCCTACATTTGACATTTTTTTTCTATGGTACGGGGAAAAAAAAGCCGCAGCATAGCATTTCATGGCCATTAGTCCTCCGAAGCAATGCAATATCAGTGAAAGAGGTTCCTTCTTCCATTACAACAGACATGTTCTGACGAGGTGTTAGAGGGCCGGCCGTGATTGCCCCTTCCGCACCTGGCTGTAGTGCTGAAATGAGATGCAGTCCCCATCTCGATGCCAGGGAGCCGACGCCAGAATAGGTGCAATCTCAGGGACAGCATGTCCTTCGGCTGTGATACACACAACAAATGTGGAATTAAAGAAAGGAGAGAGGATCCTTTTTCTGTTTTTGAAGGTGTCACAGAGCGCTGCCGTTCAGGCGGGAGTTTGTTTTCCTCCCCTAATTGCTGTGAGGCACACACCTCAGAAAGACTTCATCTTCTGACTTTTTTTCTTATTTGATTAGTCGGACGGTTTAGTTCAATTACAAAAAATGCCTAATATCCTGAGAGATGGATCACGGTCAGTCGGGCCACATACTCAATCCAGAACTGAGCTCCCTCCTCTCCTTTTTAGGTGGGGATTTTATTCCTGCCTGTGGCACTGTCTGTGCTCTCATGCTGTCTCTGCTTGTCCCTGTCTGAATTCAGTGAAAAATGCATAAGGACGTCTGACTGCTGCTCTCTGATACAGATACGCTGGAAACAAATCAGCTGACAATGGAGAGCCCTCCTGAAGCAATGCGCTCCGAATGAAATTCCCTCGGTGGGGTTCCGACGAGTTGCCACCTTTGACCAGAGGTGCTGGACCACAGTCCAAACTCATAAAGCCAAAATGGGAATAGAGAGGCGTAATCTCGACACTGATCACGCCGCACCACGTCCTCAAATTAAATTGGCGCTTTTCCCTCTGTGCCTGCAGTTCGCGAGATAATCAATGTGTTAATGGACGGCGACGTGTTTTTAATGGGCTAAGCAACCAAAGTGCCTTCGGCTGATAACTTTCAAGCTACGCCATTGGCATCCCTCATGAATCGGAGAAGGTTCCCGAGCTTCATTTGGACCTACAGTAAATCTGACATCTGTGCCAAGCACTTCCAGCTCTCTCTCTCTCTCTCTCTCGCCTGGTCTCCCTGGACCACTGTCTAATTGTTAAAGAAGAGCGAGCAGGCGGCTGACTGCTCTTTGGTGCCACAATGAGGATCTGAATAGAGATAGGTGAGGAGTGGGGTGAGACACACACCAAGGGAAAGGACTGCAGTAACATCTGCGTTACCTCAGAAAAAGTTACTGCAGGCCTGTATAAGTGTTAAGTGTTAGAAATGTAATTGTACATTCCTGTTAAGGGTATGTTCATCCTAGGGGTAGAATTTCACATACACAAGGAGGTGGCTACCCTGAAATGATGAAATTGAATGGAAAGCATGTGCTTACTGACACCAAGAATCTTCTGCGGTTCGCAAAGCTAGGGTAAGCAAACCCTTCCCCAGTGAGGAGCTCTGAGTCTTTTATTTTTTAGTTTAGTTCATATCAGTTAGGAAGAGATATGGGTGGTTGCCTTTCCAGAGAGACATTCAAAGCATTCTCTCCTCTCCTAATGCGAAATGTCACCTCCATTTGCCCTTTTCAAAAATAAAGTCATCCTCATCAACAATTATCGCCCAATCTTCCAAATATTCCTTATCAGTCACCACTTCCTATACACAGCCACCATGCCACTAAGTGAATATTATGAATAGATATTTAACTGTAAAATGGACTGACGCCCTGCTGACTTAAAAAAGAAAAGAACTACACAAAATAATTTTGTATCACCTTCGATTTTATTATTCTAGTAAACACATATATGGATTTTACGATATTATCTGTTTTTGTTTTTCTGATTTTGTGTGAACAATGCACACCGGAAAAGAAAATATGCACTCAGCAATGCACAAATAGGCCTGCGTCTCGCTATAAGTCACAGAAAGACCAGAGTCACCATCATAGTGAATGACTTGTAATCGCCCATGAGTTTCATTCTGTAAATCTGACCTATGGAGTCAAGACTCAACCCAGACCACACAGAGGAAAAGAATAGGACATCATATCCCAGCTCTCTAGACCCAGGTTCTATGCCCTCAATCTTCAACATGTAGTCAAACCTTTACCTTTTCAAAAGGAGAAAAACAATATGGCTGTTGCTTCTTGGGTGTCACCTCTCCTGTATGCTAAATGTCATGTTCCGCAAATGTTAGCCCTGGGGTTTGTTTCCCAAAAAGCATAGACGCCAACTTTCATTGTTGGAACCATTGACTGTATATGGTCGAACTATGTCCATTTTTATCGTAGTTAGCAACTAAGCTCTTGGGATATGTTCCCCTAGTTGATCGCAAAACAAGTGGCATATGCTGCAACCAGTTGCACCTGCTCAGGAATCAGAGTTATCCAGCTGAGCACTCACCCATGCTCTGGCCTGGAACGTGTCTCCTCCATCTCATCTCGGGGAGTCTTGTCAACACAGACTGGGTGAGTGGGAATTTGCTGCACATACAACTTTAGCGAGCTGATGCAAAATTTGTTTTCCGCTGCCACCCTAGCACACTTATAATGTAATTGCATGAACCTTTCTAACAACCACATTGGGATCACCAAAACGTGTCCCAAATGCCTTAGACAGGCATGAGCTTGAGGACCTTGCTCCCAGGAAGGAAAGAACCGTGCACTGCCTTTAAGTCAAACTGGTGCTTCATCCAGACTCTAATAGCAGTCCATTTCTTGGCCAATACTTTCCAAGCAGCGCTCAGTTAATCCCAAAAGGCAGAAACATATTTAAAAACATTCCTCTTTGATCAGAGATCCACGAGTTGCTCCCCCATTATGCTTGGCCAACTCTGGACCTCAAGCCCATGCACGGATTCAAAGCACGTAAACCTGTGGATTTATTCACTGTGTCACGGATAGCAAACAAAAGAAATGGCGTTGCTATATCCCTGTCCTTCAGAAAATCCACTCGAAAGGTGCACACCAAAGAATTTAAGTGCCATTCCACGAGAGATTGACATTTGGTGTGCAGTTGACCCCCCTGGAATTGAATAAAACTTCGCACATAGGTAGATACGGGTGTCTCACGGAAAAAGCCAAATTTTTAGGTCCGTATCTTACTTTGCCAGCTGGTAGTGCCACTTGGAAGCCATTAAAGTGGCTTAGTTTTGCTGTGAACACCACAAAGATCATGACTTTAGGATACACAGTACCTAATATGTTATACTTTTATCACGACCTTAAGCCTGGATAGACATCAGCACCACATCGGCGCCAAACTGGGTAACTACGTTATTGAGCCAGAATTATTTGAGAAATAACAGTAAAAATTGAAAATGGGAATAAAATAATATCCCAGACATATACCAATCTAGAATGCTTTATTATGTATTTACTCTCAACAAGACTATCATTTTCAGTGAATAGGACTTTGGTATCTTGCTTGGTTAGTGCAATGGACAGCTGGAAAGATGATCGAAATTGATTTTGGCGCATGTTTGCAGTGTATTTTCTCAGTAACCCAGATATGTACTGTGGTGGTAAATGCCATTTCTTGTGCTTTTGGAACTCTATTTTCAGGAATACCAAGCATTTCTTTGGTAGTATCTACACTTTCAAGCTAGACAGAGCCAAAGTTAGAGGAAAACTCAAAACGGACCATTTCATAGCAGATTGTGCCTGTGTTTAGGTGGCATATTTTTGTTTACCCAGCAAGATAGCAAATCTGAAATTCCCTGGATACACAGTCCCTTTGGGGTTCATGACTGCATTAATGAAATCTCAATGGTAGTATTTTCAGTGTAGATGATATCAAACATCAAAAGTCGGAAAATTTCACCCTCAGGGGGCGCGGTATGCTGGATACAAGTACTGGCTGTCCCCAGCAATGTACCAACATTTTTTTTTTTTTTTATTGTGATGCACACAGCTAGTTTTCTGAGAAAAAGACGAGTTTGGTTTGGTACTATGCTGGGTAGATAGCTTTCTGACAAAAGAAGGTGCTTTAAAGACCTTAAGTTGTACCGACCTAATATTCTGTATTTCCAGACATGTACCAATGTTCTGCCTTTTGAAATATATGAAGTACATGGAAAGTTATACATAAAATTTGAAATCCCTTTGGCATAAAACTCTATTGGTTGTAAACTGGTGGTGATTGTGAGCGTTACAAACACACAATAAATGTACATGTGTAATTACGGGTACAGCCCAGTCAGAAATGTACAGCAAGTTATAAAACATCACCAAACAAAAAAAAAAAAAAACCAAAAAGCAACTAATGTAAAAGGAATATCACCATAAGTATGAATACAGATATGCGTCAACAGTATACGTACACTTGTAGAAAATAACAGTCCTTGATTTGAACTCTGAAAAAAAATCTTAGTCACACAACCGTGTCCATGAAGACAAAATGTTTAGCACTAAAGTTAAAACTGTTTTATACTTTCCATTTTACTCAAAGTGAAATGACGTCAACCCAGCATGTGACTTGCTCTATCCATCAGTCTGTTTTTGGAATTTGACTGTGGGTTGGTGGCACCTGGTGGTGCGCGCCAGAGGTGCTCCTTGGCCTTGGCCCTGAGCAGCTATCCAAGGCTGGGGTCGATATTACCCTTGGGGCCAGTTGAGCCCTAGGCAAGCCCTACTACACAAGATCATGGGTCTCTACAGGGCGGTTTACGGCCCATTGATAGTGAGCTTGTCTGTCTCTGAATTAAATAGCGGGCTGCAGTCTATATGGCACAATAGTTGCGTCAGCACGCACAGCTTGGTACGCACCTAAATGGGAGTCTGGAAAAGAAACCCGCCCTGCTACCCAGCGGGCATCCCGTAGGCTAGACATCATGGGCTGGTGTTAGGAATGAGGGCATCCAAGTTACCTCGACAAATGAACTGCCCTTATCTTGGCAGGCTGCTACTTGCTTACTATGAAAGCTGTGGTGTTTTTCAGGACAACCACTCGCTCGATGCGACTGCTGTGCCCTTTTTTTTTTCTTAAGCACCCTGCCCTTGGGAAATCCTAGAATTAACACTGAAGCCTGCTCACTAATTCTAATATCAACAAAAAAATGCTGAGCATTTTTTATTTTCTGAAAACACGCCAACACTACAATACGGTGCACTGTACTGACTACTGGTAAGATTCTTGCCTGTTGACACAATGCTACAATCACCACCAGCATTCTTTTCCAATTTACAACCAACCCAGATTTATACCAGAGATTAAAAAAAAATTATTTATAATTGTGCATGTACTTCATACATGTCAAAAGACAGAATTTTGTTATATGTCTGGGAATATGGAATTGTAGGTCAGTAGAAGTTAAGTTCCTTAGACTGCCACCTTTGGTCAGATGGCTATTCAACCAGCATAGTGCCAAGCTAAACTCCTCATTTTCAGAGAAAACTATCTGTGTGTATTGCAATTTAAAAACAAGAGAAAAAGTAAGCAGAGCTTAATAATACCTTCAACGTCCCCAATCATTGTTTTCCATTGGTGATTATAGAAATGATCAAATTCCGAAAATCAATTTTGACAAAAATTACAATACATCTATGACACTTAGCACTGCACCTCTCCATATGTTAGAAACTATGTGTGGCAAATTTGAAAAGAATCCATTCATTCACATTTGAGATATCAGTCAGACAAATTGACATTGAACCCACTTGAAAATTTCTAAGTCCCAAAACAGGAAAAAGGGGATATTTTCGTGAAAAATCATCCCAGTGGGCCAACACTTTGCAGTGCACCTCTTCCTGTGGTAGAGAATATGAGTGCCAAATTTTAAAGGAATCCAATGAATCTTATTTGAGATATCGATCGGATAATTAATGTCCTCGGACAGAATGATAGAGGGACGGACGGAATTCTTGGTATATATACCCCCGGCATTTCGTCATCGGGGGTATGAAAATTTATTTGGTACATTGCTGGGTATAGGCAGTATTTGCATCCAACCTACAGTGCCCCCTGGGGGTGAAATTTTCCAACTTTTCGTGTTGAATATCATCTACACTGAAAATACTACCATTGAGATTTCACTGATGCTGAACGTACCCCAAAGAGACTGTGTACCCAGAGAACTTAAGATTGCTATCTTGCTGGGTGAACAAAATAATGCCACCTAAACACAGGCACAATCTGTAATGAAATGGTCCATTTTGAGTTTTCCACCAACTTTGGCTCTGTCTAGCTTGAAATTGTAGATACTACCAAAGAAATGCTTGGTATTCCTGAAAACAGAGCTCCAAAAGCACAAGAAAAGGCATATACCATCGCAGCACATATCTGGGTCACTGAGAAAAAACACTGCAAACATGCACCAAAATCAATTTTGACCATTTTTCTGGCCATCCATTGCACTGACCCAGCAAGATACCAAGGTACAAATACTGAAAATGATAGTCTAGTTATGAATAAACACATAATAAAGCATTCTAGACTGGTATATGTCTGGGATTTTATTCCCATTTACATTTTCACCTTTTATTGTTATTTTTCAAATAATTCTGGCTCAATAACGTAGTTACCCAGCATGGCGCTGATGTGGCACTGATGTCTAACCGGACTTGAAGTGTTAAAGGTCATGATAAAAGTATAACATATTCAGTACTGTGTATGCTTAAGTCATAATTAAGTCATTAAGTTCATATAAAATGTGGTGTCAATAGCAAAACTGAGCCACTTTAGTAGTTTCCATGTGGCGTCACCAGCAGGCAAAGCGACATATGGACTTAAAAATTTGTCTTTTTCTGTGAGACACCCGTATCTACCTATGTGCTTAGTTTCATTCAATTACTGGGCGGTCAACTCTTCATCTTCTTCAAAAAGTGCCATTTTCTCATGGAACGGCTCTTAATTTTTTGCAGCGCCTCTCAATGACGCCCTGGGACTTGTCGTCGTAAGCTGAGGGGAAGACCTGAGTCACGCCTTGCTTGCAGATGATGTTCTGGAACACTCCAAAAGTAACAATTGTCCCACGGTCCAAATGGACTTCTTTAGGAAGACCCTCATGCAAAAAAAAACTTCAGTAATGCTTAAGATACTATTGGTGAATGGAATATATGCAGATACACCATTTCTGGAACGTGGGTTGCAATGGCCTTGATAGTCAGCATATACTTGATACACTTCTGGGCTCTGGGAAGGTGGCTTGTACAGTCACTATTTACTTGTGAAAACGGGGCCTCTACCACTGAAGTGGGTTTCAGGTGAACCACAGAATTGACTGGCCAGCCTTTCCAGCAACACAGCAGGCATGACACGAGCAGCAATCTGGAGCACATCACGCCTGACAGTGGGCCAACAGAAATTATTTAACAGAGTCTTCTTAACGCCCGAGTGACCAGCATAGGGGCTCTCGTGCTTCGACCACAACACCTCCCACTAAAAACTCGTGGGTACTGCAATTTGTCTGCAAACTCACCAGTTCAGTCAGCTGGGCAGTCTGTGGGCTGCCAGTTCCTCAATGAAATATCTTGCTCACTAAACTCCTTGCTCTCCTCAGCTGTTACAGCTCACTTGCAGCGAAGCCAGTGTGGGATCCTAGCTTTCCTGCCAGATCAAAATCTCCTTGGAAAACTGTGGAGCACATTCCACCTGAAAGGAGGAAGTACTACGGCCTTTATCAGTGAACCCTTCCTTGCTAACAGCTTGAGTAAAAATGATGTCGTTCAGTCTAATGGGCCTGTGCTCTGCACTAGATGGGCGTCCTCACCAGGAGGGCATGACCCCTCACCAGACTGAACCGGCTCTTTCCACGCCAGCCACAGGTTACCATACACTCAGAGAACAATTCAGGGTGCTCATGTTCCACTCCTTGTGATTCCGGCAACTCAAACAGAGAAAAAACAGCCACCTGTGTCACACACGCTAGCGATCTTCAGATAATTACCCAACAGCAGGCTAATGCCCTGCACTAGCAATGTCGGCGCCACACCGACAGTCACTGACCCAGTCACTTCATTAAAGTTCAGATGCTTGGTATTTAACAGCACAGATTTAAACTGCTTCTCCAGACTTTTGATCAGTGCGCACCGATGTGAAACTTCAGCAGGCAACTTCATCACCCCTTACAGTGGGAGAGACTGTAAGCGCCTGTGTCACACTACTGCTGACATGACTGACAACTGCTTGAAGGTGACAAAAGATCCTCACCAGGACGAACAGAGCTCAGTCCACCTTCACTCTGCGTCAAAGATGCTACCAGTGCCATCCTCTTGACCTTGCCTATCAGCTGGCCATGCTGAGGACACTAACTTCATGCAACACAGCCATTGATAACTATGACAAGTATCGTTGCACTCTTTCTGGAGCTGAGGTTTAATGTGAGCTATTTCTTGCAGTGATGACAAAGAATAGGGGAAAGTAACTCATCCCACTCCAAAACCTGCTGCTAAGCACCAGATCCCTTACCCCCAACAGGTTTGCCCTTACCTGACAGCTCCTGACCATAGCCATGGAAATGGCAGCCCCCACCATGCCCCCCTAGACCTGCAGACCCACCTTGGATGACCTCGTAAGTGTCAGCTGTCTGGGCAGCATCCAACAATGTAGTGACACCCTGCTCACAAAGATAAATTCCTACTGCCTACTAAGACTTCTTGAACTGCTCCTGAAGCAGTAGCTCTTTCAGTTGGACAAACTTAAATGTTTCTGTAGCTTTGAGCCAATGCTCACAAACCACAACCAACTTCTGGGACAAGCCCAGATATGACCCACTAGTACCATGTTTCTCAGTCCCAAAATGCTGCTGGCTGGCCTCTGGGACAGTTCTGAATGTCATCAGGACTGCTGTTGTCAAGGGCCATGTACAAACTTTATCTGAGAGTCTAAGCCTACAAAAACTTCTGGTGCCTTGCCCTCTAAGATGCTCTGCACAAGTAGAGGCCAGTAGGCTTCTGGACAGTTGCATTCCTAAGCAACAACCTAAGCAGCATCCAAAAAACCGTATCATCGTCCACTACCGATAACTGAGAAATAGTGGAGCGCGCATCAAAATGAGGTTTCACAAGAGAAAACCCCTGAGAAGCCCTTGTTTTGTCTTCCTTAAACTGGGCACATGCTCCCTGGACTCATATTCTATTCTGTTTGCAGAAGCCTCTTTTCCCCGCCCTCTGTCTTCATCAGTCCATACTTTTGCCGACTCAAATGCAGCAGTAAAGAGTTTAACTAAAATAGGTTTCAGAACGCCCAGTGGCATGTCTACCTTCTGCTCTATTACTAACTGCAAAAAGTGATCTCAGAGAGATGTCTGAGCTTTAGGTGGGAGGAGAGTGCCATCTCTACCACAGACTGCTGCTCAGGTCCCTGACTGTAGCATGACTTCTTGAGCTAGACCTGAAAGCCATGCACAGATAGGAGAAAACGCAAAATACATATAAAAGCACATGATGAAAATGTGGAAGGGAGCAAAGATAAAGCTCTGGAGAGAACTGTGGTCTTTACAAAGCTGAGATAGAAATGTGTTTCCCAAATCTCTATAGTCAAACAGCTACAGGGTTAGCTCACTGGGTTAAAGGCGCCATTGCGGAGCTGTAGCGATAACCACGACCTTGGTTTCGAGCTCGGTCGCGCCAGCCGGCAGTGGCCGGTAGCCCAGAGCTGCGTGCTGGAGGGAAATAAATTGGGAGAGACTGCCGGTTTGGGATTGTAAAATAGCAGCTTTGTTTGTTGCTCAAGTGCCTCCTTTAAAAAGCCAGTCGGGCACCTGTCAGTAAGATTCTAAACTTGCACAAGTTCAGGTATCCTCGACCCTCGTTCTGAATTTGCAAAGTTTCCATCTATGAGTGTAAATAAAAGCTGCGGATAACAGGCACATGCTTCGGAGAAGAACCGCAAACTGTCATGCTCTCCTGAGATGGCAACATGGGTTGCATACGAGCAAGCTTGTGTACATAGTTCGCTATTGGGGCATTCCACATTCGGGTGAGATTGTAGATACCCAAAAAACAAAAAAATAAGCATGCTACACCCACCTCTCAAACACTTGCTGAGGACCACAAATGATTCAGAAATCACTGAACCAAATGCCTCCCAATGACACTGGCAAATTAACAGCGATCAAAGAGGAAATAACGCATCCCTTCACCCATAGTACCACCGAGCGAATCTGTAATAAGGCATTTTTGTTCTGTGCACTGTGTGGCTTCATAGCCCACAGAGAGAATTTCATAAGCGGAGTATTATGCCTGACTGAGTTAAATTATATTTGGTCATTTTCTACTGGTTTTATGCTTTCACAATGGGTATGTTGGCTACATTGTTAAACGATTTCTGTTTGGCGTGTTTTGAATGTTTTTATTGTTGTTATTTCCTACTCTGTTGAGTTCTTGCCTACAGACAAAGTGAGAAGTCCAGGGAATGGCATGGATCAAAGATTTCTTGCCTCGAGCCACTGGCCATGACGAAATGTTAATGTTCTGTTGTGATATATAATCCAGTGCCTTCGCAGGGTGTTTTTTTCATGACAACTGGGAGGATTCTCTTTGCTGATTCTGTGTCTGATTGTGCCTCGGCTCACCTACCTTGTGCAGCTTGACGCGGCTAGTCTGTGGCTTCCATTAAAACTAGATTACGCGTGTATGTTCAGCCATCTCTGGGACACATCAGAAAAGCCATATGGCACTTCTGGTGGAATTGCAAGCAATGTCCGTGTTCAGCTCTAGCGCCCACACCGCAGCCGGAACGTGGGGCACATGCACCCAGTGGAATTGAGCCTTTACAGGTTTGCACTGCCAAAAACAACAACTGTCAAAAACATTAAAGCCTATGCATACCCCTACCTTTCCAACAACTTCTCAAACGGAGTTAGCCAAATTGATAACGCATTTATGGAAGCAGTTCCAAGTGGTTATATGCACATCCAAGAAGACTTCTTTTGTACCGTGTCGAAGGCCACATCGGCCGAAACTGTTGTCCAATAAATTACGGTGAGCTGATTTTACAGTGTGCGAGCATTTCATTTCCAGTTTTAACTAGGGCTGCCAGAATGAGCCTAAAATGCCGTATGAATATTTACGACAATTAAACACACGATATTGATATAATATTGAATATTTTACTTTCTGTATTTCCCACATAAAATAAGGACATACCATACTAACATAAGATACATCAACATAAACATATATTTGATGGATAATAAGCACAGATTAAGACCTAAAGTTTCCTATGTCTGTAATAAGCCTCGACACAGTGAGTCAGAACTCAGGACCCTGACGCATTGCAGAGCTAATAAAATAACAACACACCAGGCTCATCCAAGTTCGAAACAAGATGCCAATCGTTCAGTTTTATTCTGTGAGACAGTAATTACTGTTATTAATTGCAGTACAGAACACATCATTAGCTCCCTCACCCAAGTAAAATACAAAACTATTGTCCACAAATGAAACTGCATTTCAGAAAGCACATTTTCTCTTCTCCAGTTTTTAACATTACACAGGAAAAACCAGCACCCGCTTCAGGAATGGTAGGCTAACTCGAACTAGCATATAGTTTGTTTTATAATTCACTCGATCCTCAGTTTTACCGTCATCGACTGACCAAAACCCAAAGTATTTCCACACGGTCCTTTTTAGATTCTTCGGGGTGTAAACCAGTTATTTTCTGAACAGTTTCGGCTTGTGAACTGGCGATAGGGGAAGCTCAAACCCATCCCTTAAAAATAATGATTGGTCATGACCTGTTTTCAATCATTCATTTAAATTGCTATTACAGAAACTCCGAAAACTCTCAACATTATCAGCTGTGGTCAGTTTTCATTGATAACGCATACCTGTCAACTCTTGCGCATTCGGCGTCAGTTTTGAGCGGCATATTTACGTTCCTCTGCTGTAGTCAGCAATTATTCAGTCAACCGATATGTAAAAGATTTTCGCGCGGAACTGAAGTCCTTATGCGTGGAGGTTTATCAGCTTCACATGCGTTACGGTGATTATGACCCTGAACTTTTTACGCTTTTCTTTACTCAGGGGTTGGAAGAAATGGAATTGCATAAAAATGTTTCAGATTATCTTGTTTCAGTGAAACAATTTAAACGATAACGAAACGCATGCATTGTTTCCAAACCCTGAGTAAAGAGAAGTGTGAGAAGTCTAGAGTCATAAATACGGTAACGCATGTGAAACTGATAAACCTCCTTGCACAAGGACTTCAGTTCTGCGCGAGAATCTCTTACGTATGCGTTGATTGAAGCAGGGGAACGTGAATATGCCACTCAAAACTCACGGCAAATGCTGGCTGTCAACCCGGCATGCACTTCACACGCCAGGCACAAAGATGTAACAGTTTCAAGACAATGAGCCGTCTCTGCAGTATAGCACGTTTGTAGTCACCCGCTGTACACTGCACACACTGACAGTGGGTTAATTATCTTGACATGACTTTTTTTAATATTTGGTAATTAATTTTAACGTTCAGTGGTTTGTTCTATTGATAGAAAATTGATATGTATTTGAATCTAGAATATTGACAGCCCTAGTTTTAGCACTTATGGAACTCAAATGTCCTCTTTCAAAGGCAAATTAGCATTTTTGTAGTAGACTCTTGCTGTAAATGCCCCCCAACAGAGGCTAGCTATTGCATGTTTTGTTAGCATGTAGCTAAAATCAAATACTTTTCATTAACCAACCAAACGACCAGCTACTTTGTAGGTATAATTAACCTGACAGTAATTCCTTACCCTTTTGTTCTCTTAGAAAAACTGCAAACTGTCAGCGAGTACAACCAACCTCTGAAAGCAACACCGGTTATACAAAATTGGCAACTCACCAAGCACTGTGAGGTCCTCAGCGTCCGGAAGAGCCGCAGTGACAATCGAAACGTAAATACCACAATTAATATATCTAGCCAGCATATACATTTATCCAAGCTATCATACCAAGCCAGCAAAACTCATCACTTTCACTGGAGAACATTGGCAATACATGCCTTCTAACAAACTAAACTTGTGTTTTTTTTCCTAGTTAGAGTGGTATAACAGAAACTGTAATATCTTGCAAGATGATAGCAAACAAGCATTTAAACCAATGATGTTATCCAGGTTGGATGAAACTATGCAAAACAAAGATCACCCTACTGTTTGGTCAAGAACATATATTCATGCCTTTGCAAAGGAAATGTTTGCTCTGGTAATTTATGTGCCAGATCATCCATCACAAATGGCATATTATTCACCTTCGCCTGGTTTGGTTGTTTCCTGCTCTTTTATAAAAGCATTTGATCAGCGCAAAAGGAGGTGTATCAATCCATAATGCTGGCACTGTGCTGTTTTTGTCACAGATGACCTTTGTGTTTTGTCACACCCAAACTGTGAACGCAGATGCTGTAGCTGTATTGTGAGTTTATAGGACTCAATCACACTTAGCAGATCTGTTTGCAAATAGAGGCATATTGTTCTGTTCCATTTTCATTTTCGTTATGAACCCCATAAAAATGCCTTTAAAATTTTGGTTGAGTCTGATGGGAAGGGGAGAATGCAAGGGTATTTTTATGCCTGTGAATATTTACTCAGTGTGGGGGAAATAAAAATAATTAATGTCAGTCTTGATACCTTGTTTTAATACCATGAGTGCCGTTTCTGTACGGTTTAAATTGCCCTCATATTTTCATGCAAAACACATTACCCGGTGAACCGCCCTCGAACCCCTGAAACTCCTCCCCACGTGGGAGTGCGGTTCTCGGAGGACCAAAGAAGGTGGTGGTAATGCAAGTTTGGTGCTTATTCTTCAGCCAACCAAATTGCCTGTTCGCTATGGCATTAATACACTCCTTTTAAAGGGAATGACATTGGCTAATCTGATTGATCTTAATGAAACCACACCATCCCCACACCCACTGGTTATTAATTTGCCTTGATCCAATAAATTTGTCTGTAATCAACAGCGTCACAGCTGCGCTATTGCCTCCTGTCTCAAAATTATTGGAATTGAGTTAGACGCCCAGTTTTTATCTGTGATACCATTAGCACTTCCGTTTGCCAACTGTGTTTTAGTTGTCAAAATAGGGCCCAAAATATCTTGTCTTCATTAAATTAACTCCATTCAAAGTTCAATTTGTAGATCACTGCTTTCTGCCTTTATTCCCTCTCACACTCAACCAGCTACGCCCTCCACTCCCTCCGCACCCATAGAGCATCAAATCTACTACAACCTGGAGCTCCAAAGGGGACGAATATCCTACTGAGCCCCGCACCCCCACCTGCTAAGGATTGCTTAAGTCAGTGGCTGAGGGCATAAACATGGTAATTTTACAGTGCAGGAGTTTCATTGCCATTCACTTGAGCGATAACCTGAGCTTGAAAGTCCTGGGCTCTCAAACCTAAAGTCCAGCAGTCTATTCCTTCCTCCTATGAATTCAGCTAACTGATTTTAGGGATTAGGTCTACCTCCTCCCTGAAGAATTGAGTCAATGATCTTCCCAGAGCTAAATACCGGGGAAATGTTCTGAACCTGGATTTTGCTTCTCTGGTGATGGTTGAGCCAGCTTTGCAAGCAAGACTCTGGGTTGCCTAATCTCAAGCTTTCCTGCCTTGCCATTGATTTCCGCATGGGTATATCTCGCGGGGGAAGGAATTATTGGGGGCAGGGATTTGGCCTGTTGCTCGGTCCAGAGGAATGTTGGGCGTTGAGGGTTATTGCCTCTTTCTCGTTTTATTCATTTCTCTGTGGAAAACAGAAGGGGAGGAACATGTAAAACAAGCACTGGAAGACAAGAGGCAGTAATTAGCACTACTCCTGTGAATGCACGGAAAATTAGAACAATCACGACGCCGTATATCATCATCGTTTTGAAGAGAACGCTGATTATGATGAGTTCACTGGGAAGAGCTGTTTTGCTTTTCATATGTTTCAAAATGGATTCTGCGGCTCCGCTAGCAGCTGAGAGGCTCAGTAAATAGTTCCTGAGGTTACACGTGGGATCATATTGCATCTCAGTGTGATCATTGGCAATTAGTCACTTAGCATTACAACGCACTAAATGTTTGAAAGTTGACGTCCTTTGCAGCTCAAATGGCACCTCACGGCATTACAAAATTGGATGGAACTTGACTGTTGTCAGTCGAGAAAAAAGTAAATCCCTGCTGGTCCCACCACTCCATGTATTTTCTTTTTCTTTTTTTTTTGAATGGCTTTGTAAATTGTTTGCCAGTTGCTGTTTTTTTGGTCCAATGAGGGTACATCTCACTTATACTCATTATGTGCTAAGTGTTCTGCAAAGTGTTCTAAAAGCTTGTGTATTTAATAGCGTGTTGCTTTAGCCCTTCATTGTTACAGAGAAAAAGTCCTAATTTAGCCGCATTAAAAATACATCTTCCGTCAAGTGCGTGGTTTTGGCGCGCATCTAAACTGTGACCACCTGCTTTAAAAGCAGAGAAAGGTCAACCGAGGTAATGTGTTGATTGAATTTTTTTAGAGAGCAGCTGTGAAGTTTCCTATCAAAACATGTCAAAATCGAGCCACAGGTGAGCCAGCTATCTTGCTTCAGATGTTTTCGTCTAGAGAGCACCAATTCCCACACTTCGTCTGCTTTTAACAAGGTTCTCCTGCTCTGATACAACTCTGCCTAAACACTAAGGACAGCTCAAGCCCAGCCTCCCTATGTTTTGCTTCAAAATTCAATGCTGGAGAAAGTAAATTGGTGCTGGTATTTTGTATTATTTATTTCATATCGGTGGATCCCTTCCCTGCTTTACTGATGCAGAACTTGCACAGAATGTACACTCAACGGACACTTAACGTGTCTGTTAGCATGCAGTGCAAGGAATAAACGGTATGTAAATCTACAGAGTAACCCAGGTCCTTACACTTGTTCATTTTTCCTGCTTCTTTCACACAAACTTCACAAAGTGACTGTTCATTTGCTGCCTAATATATCCCACCCCTTGACACATTCCATTTTAATGAGTTGACTGATGTTATTCGCTTCACCTATCAGTGGTTTTGAATTACCTGGGGAAGCGATGACACCAGGGTGTACTATGGGGAGAAGCCAAGCTGGCGAATGTAGTTTGATGCTCTGGGCAATATTCTGCCGGGAAACTTTGAGTACTGGCTTGCATGTAGATATTACTTTGCTACATACCACTTTCCTAATGCTAGATTCACACTGGCGCAAAACATGACAGATTGGTCACATGTTTTTGTTGCCATATTTTTCACAGGAAAATGGCGTATAGTGTATACAAGGGTGCCAATGTGAACAGACTGACTTAGATCAACGGCTTTCCCATGCTTTTTTGATGCAAAATGAAATCATCAAGTTCATAGTTGATATCTGCTGTCAATACGCGGAGGAGAGGGCCTAGATCAGCGTCCTACAACTGAGTTCAACCAAGCGCTGTGAAACCTGACTTTTCATAACTTTGCGCAATGGAAGACGGCGGAATGCCAATCCGTTGATCAAGTTTTGGTTAGTTCAAAACTTTTTGGACGGAAAATTCGCATCCCCGATACGCCATGTTTTCATGACTTTCGGTTGGCGCAGTCCTACTCAGATGAACTGACGATGACTTTTCTCTGCGCCAAAGCCCAAAATCAATCTGTCGCGATGCGTTGACCCTTTTTCCGTGGGAAGACGCCCGTGTGAACCCAGCACAAAATACTGCTGCAGACCTGGGTCACCCCTTCACAGCAATAGTATTTCCTGATGGCAATGGCCTATATCAGCAGGATAATGCACCCTGTCACACTGCAGAATAGTTCTGGAATGGTTTGAGAAAAATGACAAAGGAGTTTAAGGTGTTGGCTTGACCTCCTAACTCTCCAGATCTCAGTCCAATCGAGCATTTATGGGATTTGCTGGGAAAACGAGTCTGATCTGTTGAGGCTTCACCTCTCAACTCACAGGCTTTAAAGGATATTTAAAGGATATGCTGCGAAAGTTTTAGTGCCAGACACCATAGGACACCTCCAGAGTCCATGTCTTAAGTGAGTCAGAGCTGCTCTGGGGGCAGGATAAGGATCTACACAATATCAGGCTGGTTATTTTAATGTCGTGGCGGCATTGGTCTGAAGATTTTTTTGCTTTGGCTGTACAACATAATTAATGATTCTGCTGTGCACCCTACATGAAAAACTGAGCAACGAAATTGGAAAATCAGATGAATGCTCACTGACCAGGTGGAAGGTTTCACGTCCCAAGTTTTAATAATATCAGCACTGCAGATGGCAAAGCAAGGACTCTCAGGACTATTTCCAGC
The DNA here is from genome assembly GCA_029721435.1 of Gymnothorax reevesii. Lineage (NCBI taxonomy): Eukaryota > Metazoa > Chordata > Actinopteri > Anguilliformes > Muraenidae > Gymnothorax > Gymnothorax reevesii. The sequence continues at coordinate 52,243,763 of CM056574.1, forward strand.
AAAATCCAGGGCCTGATTTTTTTGGCCGCAGTCACTCAGTTGAATTTGAAGTGTTGCTAAGGAACCAATTGAGAATCGAACTATAAACTCTGCTGTGCCCTTTGAGGGCTTTTGCCTGCAGCGCCTCTTCTGTCGACATTGTTAGCAGAGCCCACATTTTCTCTATGGGGTTTGCATCAGCTGCAGCATCACTGTATCTTTGTATCTCACGTACATCAGTGCCTTGTAATCAGCAGTCCGTGCTACAACAGGCAGCTCGGATGGGCCGTTATCAATGTGTCTGACACGTTTAGATTGGCTCCCCTTCGTCCTTTTAACAAGCAGCCTGTTGGCTTTTATTAACACATGGGCACTTGTTTCTCAAAACAAGCCCACTCTTTGATGAGTTTGTTTACTGTCTTCTCAGACAAGGCTTTGCGCAGTCATTAAGCTGGAGCGCAAGTCTCTCTTCTTCTCTAGCTGTATCATTGTGTGCTCATGCATGTCCATTTTCTCATGGTAAATTTATGGTTCTTATGAAGCCCACATGGTAAAGTAATGATCATACTTTATTGAGCTGCCTTAAGGAAATTGTCCTGTCATGAATATTGATCATGTTTCGGATAAATTGCTTTAAAGGGCAGCGAATAAATGGCAGTAATGTAACAGTAATATTTTATATTCTACTTTGTCCATACCTGAACCTTGGTGAAATGTATAGGACTGTAAATATCCTGCTCTTATGGTCCTAGGGGACAAACTTAGCCTACAGAGCACGCAAAATGTAAAATCGTATTCTAACAAAAAATTCATTTTTCCTGATAAAAATAATCATCAGGAGTAAAAAAATGCTCTTGTCCAAAGAGAATTATATGTACAAGATAATTTCAGTGATTGCAATTAAATCTGTAGGTTTTAAATTTGTAAATCGGAAAATCGCAGATGCAGAGAGGATTGGGGTTTTAAAAGACACTTCAAAGTAATTTTTTTGCTTTAAATGAAGTCTGTACTGACTAAAAATTGAGTAGATTGAAAATTCAGAGACAGTCCAAACCTGACCTCAAAGCTCACAAACTTTTCTTTATAAAGTCACGGAATGTAAGGGAGGAGGCAAGCTTCATGCTTAGAAACAATTAGTGCTCTATGAATTCACATTTAAATTCAAAGGGGAGAAAACCCAAACACAAGCAAGACATTTGCAATTTGCAAGCAATTGCTTAGCTTTTTATATACTTAGTTGCACCATACTTGTATCCAGAACTTACTTGTTAGATTGAAAGCATTATAACTTAGTCGTCTCGAAGTGTGGAACGGCAAATTCTTGACCTTTGGCATTCAAAAACAATGGCTTTAGTATCCGTGAATAGCACCGCAAGATGAATTCTTAAGTAAACCAGTTCTGTAATTGCTGTATTAAGATATGGATCTGATGCACATTTTCTGCGTGTGATGGAGAAGTTTTATAAAAATTATGTAGTATGGCCCATCCTCTTGGCCCTGAGGATCTTTGCAGAGTAATCACTTTTTTTACAATGAGTTGAAACTGAACTCCGTTGGGTGACATTATCAGCAATTATGCATAGCCCTGGAGAGCTGTTGGATACTGGCACGGTCCAGATTTGAATCTGCATCGTGAGGAACAGGACTGCACTGAGAGCAGGTGCTTTAGCCGGACTCCCCATTCTGCCGCCCTCAGGACAATTACAGTGATGATGATCGCAGACCTACCACTTACTGGCTTCTTCCCCGAGGTTCCAAATTTGATCTGTATCACTAATTAAAAACATGGGTTTAATGAAGTTATAGGGTCATGTCCCATTTTGTAGAACATCCCAAGGTGCTCATAGTCGATTTGCCTTTCCAGCAACTCTTCATTATTTAAGCTTTCCCACACAGCGCCAAAAGTATTTGACCTGATAAGGATGGAAACACTCCGGGTAGGAAAAATAAGCTGATTGATACTTGTTGTTTTGCATTTTTAATGAGCCGCACTAAATAAGTTAAGGATTAATCAATGATTAAGTAAAGATTGTAACTCACATGCTATTATTAACAGCCCTGAATGTGTTGAATGATTGCCAAATTGACATTAATAGCCTGCAGCCTCTTAATTACTTAAATTGTCTTGTGGTTCCCTGCATTTTCTCTGTTGTCAGAACAACTGTGTGGCCTCTTAAGAGCGCATAATTATTTTCACCATGAGTGCTCTTTAACTGAACACACCATCGCATGCCCACTTACGCTTTCATCGATCTTCAATAATGATATGCTCCCAAGTTTGTCAATATTTAAAAAGCACTCTGTCCCCCGGAAAACATAGACAGCTGAGCTGATAAATGTCATAGTCTGGTGATATTTATCTTTTATAAATAGCAAACTGCCGTGGTGTTGAGGTGTATAGATCCATTTAGAAAAGGGAATGAATTCAGACCCACATTTTACCTGGCCTGGGTAAATTATATAGGGTGTTTATCACAAGCTGAGTTTTCATTTTGTATTCTAGTGTATGTTCATTTCTTTTGTATGTCATTACTTTTGTTTAGTAGTATGATTGATTCTTTTTTTAATTGTGGTACCATCAACCTGCCTAGGGACAACGGATGTAAATTAGCCGTAGGCAACAATCTGGCATATTTACATGAATATGTTCATTAATATGCACTGTCCCTACTTTCTTAAATAAATAAATAAAATGTTCCTTTCTCTCCAAGCTCTGGGAAGTGTTAGGCATTTGCTTGAAAAATGTTTAGTTTTTGGGCAGATTCATTTGAAATCTGCACAGTTTTTGGAAGACTTGTTTTAAGTCCTTGTGGTTTTGGCACAGTTAGATTTATATGAAGTTTAATTGAGCATTTTGGCATCAGTGTTTCTGAGTTAATTTCAGGCAGATATGCCTGAATATGTTGCATTGATAGATGATGGACTCTGCTGCTTTGGACTGCTTTTGGACGTGGTTTTTATCTCAGAGGGGGTGTATGTTTGATGCTGTCTCATGGGAACGGAGTTCAGAAAGCCCAAGAGATGATTGGGGGGGGGACCTGATACACAATGCAAACCGTTCCCTCTTCTCTCCCTTTAACCTTCCCTGCTTGCTTCTACATCTACATCTCACCTCCCCTCCCTATCCTCGCATTTTTTACTCTTCCCTGTCATATTCTATTTCCCCACATCCCTGTCTCCTCGCTAAACCATGAGTCATTAACCCAAGCAATGCATTATGGGCCTTCAGGCCCAGCACTCACAAGGCCAGTGAAAGCTCCCCAGGCATAGCTGTTAGCAGATCTGACCCTTTGTTTAAGGTAGCCTGACTACACCACTGCCAGTTAGCCTCTGACTCCGAACACTACCTTATTAAATCTGACATGGAAGCATATTGTTGCTTCAAGAGCTTCGGTTGACGTTTGTGGTACAAAAAATAAGCTGCCGTGTGGAGCAAATTTTCACACGCTGCTCTGTACCCATAAGTTGCACGAGGAGATGTTTTCCAACAACTGCCACTGTACGACTGGGCTCTGATGTTCCCATCGTGAAGTGGACCCTCGGAAGTGCGTCTCGTCTGCATCTCGAAGGAGCTTCTCTTCTGCGCGTTTCTTGCTTTCTGCCACCTAGCTGATAAAACGACCACTCTGATATGAGAGACAGGACGATTGGCTGCACTGCTGACGGATAACCTTATCAGCAATTTCTGTCAAGCCCGGCATGAAAGCTGTTGCTTTCAGAGGCTCGCGTCTATTAAAAAAAAAAAGCTCTGTTTTGAAGTGTCACTGTAACATCTACAAGCGTTACATTGAAAGACTCGCCATTCACAATCTCCTCTTTCAAGCGTAGGAGTTCCTCCACTTGAGTAATGCAATGAACTGGTGAATAAGCACTCTAGTCTGCTTTTACAATTAAAAGGATAAAGCTTGACTTCGGTAATATGAGGGATTTCCATTAATTTTATTTATTCATGTTTTTGATTGGGCACTGGGATGGTAGCCATAAGTGAGAGGCATTTGTGGTGAAACATTACAGTAGTTACTCTAAGTGCAGAGTGCATTTGCCTCCCCACAGTTAGCCTGTGCTTTTGCCATTTTCTCAAGTGGGGAGGCATGTCGGCCTCTTCTGAACACGATCATTACAGCTTGGATTCCCAGTATTGACTCGCAGGTTTGCATTAGCTTATTACTGTTGTTTCTGCTCGTGTTTTTGAAGTAGATTCTGGCTTTTTTTTTTTTTTTTGATCGCAGGGCTCTCATAATACCAGAAAACTCATATTGGAGCTTGGAGAGAAAAACATATATATGATGCAGGAGGCAATGTGAGGGTGTCAATGTTTATGTGAAGTGGAGAGCATAGAAAATGCCAGTATGTCTTATGTAAGGGTCATATCAGGGACAAGATACAGTTGCAGTTACAGTATTAATGAAAGTCATTTTATTTCAGCAAAAAAATAGAAAAGTGAACTTGTCGGTTTTGCCTTTATCTGCCTGCAGGCACGTTCATTAACACTGGATACCTCAGATCTGGGGGGAGGTGTGGGGGGGAGACTGCGCCTCGGTAAGGCGCTCCAAGGCAAGGTGTTAAATCAGGTCGTCGGACTCCTGCTTTAAACGCCAATCCCGCTCTTGCCATCGCTCTCCTGGAGCAGGACGCTGCGGGTGTTGAATAGAAGCCAACCTTCCCCGTCTCTCGGTCAGCGACTTGGGCTGCTCATTGGCCCAGTCACTGGTCTGCATTTTGTCGATCAGTCTGTGCTGCTCCTCCACGCTGTAAACCCTGACAACTGTGGTGAACTCAAATGTTTTGTGGAAGCAGATTACCTAAAAAAAATTGAGTATGGCAGCATAACATTCTTGTGTTCACAGCACTTAAAAACATAAAAAATTACTTTACTTTATTTTCTTTAAGTTCATTCCACACTAGGGCTGGGCAATATGGACTGTCATATCTCAATATTTTTTAGCTGAATGGCGATACTCGATATATATTGATTTTTTTTTTTGGCCGTTAACCGAGCTTACAGTTCTTTGCCTATTGGACCATGACTTCCAGTGCGCATGCGCAGTTGTATCATTTTCGGACTTGTTTCTATGTGTGCAGGACTGGGAAAAGGGGTCACTTGGGATTTTTTTCCATTCCGAGATTAACGGGGCATCTCAGTGATTTCCCAGTGATAGTGATATCTCAGCACTACTGTACTGTCAATTTACAACACTTTGCTGTGCACAAATTCACCCAGTTTTTTTCTCAAAATGAAAAACTTGGATCACTCACTGATTTTGTTGGAAAATCTCAATTTTCATAAAATGAACAAAGTGACCCCTTTTCCTAGTCCTGCACACATATCGATAGGCTTGTTACTCTCATTTCTAGGTGAACATTCTTATTAAGCTAACTAGCTCCATCTGGTTATGGAGAGGTACTGAATGAATATTTGTGAATATAGTATGTTGCAAATGAGCCACCGGTAGTCAACTACTCGGTTTTCTGTGGATTTAAAATCCGCAGAAGTTAGTTTAATCGTGAATGAAAAAGGAAAAAAAGAAATGTGAAATCCGTTTCTGTTACATTGTCTTCTTGATCGTTGCTTGAATTACCGCATTTGCTGGCAAACGGGAAATAAACAATGCTTGCGCTTACGTATCAAAATAAAGGAGACGTTTTCCAAATTGCATTGTATCTATAGGCTAAATCTGACACGTCATTAGGCTGCATTCAAGATATAGAAAGAATGTATACTGACCAAAACTTCCAACGCAACACATACAAGTTTGAAATATTTGGTGTACATAAAATGGGATATTGGTTTTGAGCCATGATACATCAACTAGAACTTAAAAGCTCAGAAAATTGTTTTGATTTTGTCGTGTGGGCAGCTCGTTCCGCTTGATTGCTCATTGTTTAGAATTTTGCCTATCCCGTCAGGTTGAGTAGAACTCATTTACCAATCCTTCTAGAATTTGGTCAATAAATAGCCGTAGCAATGGGCAACTTAAATATTCTTCTGCATTATCCTGGGTCAACGTGTGACCATGCCGCGCCTACGTCAAAATCAGCGAGAGCGAGCCGTTGGTATGCTCACTGGTGGAATGTCGCAAAGACGGGTTGCAAGGAATCTGGGCGTCCACGTGTCGACCATATCACGTCTCTGGAGCCGGTATAATGAAACAGGAAGCACCGGTGATCGACCATATGCCCCCAGACTACGTGTCACCACCCCTCAGCAGGATCGCCATATTCGCTTCCAGCACCTGCGCTATCGCTTCCTGCCAGCTACAGTCACTGCTGCTCAGACCAGTGGTCGTCACCACAACTGAATTAGGGACCAAACCGTACGCAACCGCCTGCGTGAAGCCGACTTGCACAACCGACGTCCCCGCCGTGGTTTGGTGTTGACTCCTGTACGTCGCCGCGTCCGTCTGCGATGGTCAAAGGGACATTTGGGCTGAAATGCTCTCAGGTGCAACAGGGTGCTCTTCTCCGATGAATCGAGGTTCAAGTTCAGTGTGTCTGACGGAAGACTGCGTGTATGGTGTAGGCAATGGGAACGTTATACTGACGCTACCATCCTGCAGCATGACCGCTGGGGTGGACCCAGTGTGATGGTTTGGGCTGGAATAAGCAGTAGACACAAGACAGACCTCATTTTCATCGATGGAAACCTCCTGTTACCGTGACGACATCCTTACCCCTGTCTCAGTTCCACTCGTCCTTCGCTATCGCCTAACGCTGCAACAGGATAACGCGAGACCACATGTCGCCAGAGTCTGTCAGAACTACCTGAGGCAGAATAATGTTCAGTGTCTTGATTGGCCTGCGTATTCCCCAGATTTAAACCCAATAGAACATCGATGGGATTTTCTGGATCGCCAGGTGAGAAGGCGTGATCCAGAACCAGCCACAGTCCAACAGTTGCGTCAAGCATTCCAGGAGGAATGGGACCACATCACACAGGCTGAAATTCGGCATTTGATTGACTCCATGCATCACAGGATCCAGGCTGTGTGTGACGCCAGAGGAGGCCATACAAGATACTGACTTCAGTGATCTAGAATTGTGCCTTGAACTGATGCAATGAATTGGAAACCAGGAAAAATCTGTTCTTCATTTCTGACTTTCAAACTGTGTTTTTGATTTGAATCTTAATATTTGTTATGTATTGTTAAATTTATCGTAAGAAAATGACTTGTTGCAATAAACCCGAGTGTTGCGTTGGAGGTTTTGGTCAGTGTATTTTGTATGATATGAAAGACATAGGCCTAAATGTAAGTCTGACACATTTGAATTCTAATTCTTTACATATGTATATATATTAAAAAATAGTAAGACATGGGGCTAATGGAGGGGGCAGTGGGGAGAGAGCGGGGTGGGGCCCTCCCCTCCGCCTTCCCTGTTCCAACATGTATGTCACCATGTAAGCTTTAAGCAATAAGACCGCTGGCTATTTGCTCTTGAGCTTATCAACTATAAACTCTTGAGCATGTGCTTCTCAACCTCAGGCTGGGGCGCACGCCAGTTGCAGAATGGACACTTGCTAGGGGGAGGTGCGCAGTTCTCAACAGCCTTATTTACAACCAAACAAATTTCATTTCCGTTTTTGCACCTTAGTGGTTGCAGATTCCCATTTACTATATCTGAGCATTGCGCTAACTCCATGACTGTGTGTCTCATTCGCATTTGAACGAATATTTACGGATTTTAAATCCACAGAAAACTGAGAATTTAATTAACGGTAGCTTGTTTGCAAACAAACTATTCACAGACCAACCCCTCTTTTGCGGGGCACTCTGTCTCCATGTTGTCGCTGAGTGTAGGTGAGAGTGGAGGCGGAGGGGTATGGGGGTGGGCTTGTGGTCACAGAATGAGGGAGGCGGAGCAGAAAGGTTGTTTGTGTGAGACAGGGACACGGAGAGGGAGAGGAGAAATAGGTGCAAACTTGCACCCCATGTATTTTCTTTTTAACGCAAAATGAACAATATCAATATAAGCGATATTGTCTCATGTTATATCTCGTTTAGAAATGCATTGATATATATTAAAATATTGTGATATTGCCCAACCCTATTCCACAAAATGCAATTAAGTTGACCTACACAACTTTTTTGAGGTAATAGGTTTCCACAAAACATTTGCGTTCACCACACTATCAGGGTTTACAGTGCAGTTTGTCACTTTATGAGCTATGAGGGCTGTTGTCAGTATTACCCAGCGAACGTGCTCCCTGCCATGGCAAGTACTCCTGACCTTCCCTTCCCCAACTCTCACCGCCCTTTGGTTCTGCAGCATTTCCCCAGTGAGGTATGTGTTTTGAACTAGTCCCGTTATGCTCTTAAGTACAGTTCTCATGGGAAGGGGGCATTGGAATTACACTGTTATTCACTGAGGGGTCTATTCTCCCATTTGCACGTAAGTCTATTTTTACGCGCTTCGAGTTAAGCGCATTTGAGTTACACGTATTCTCCCCTGCGCGCTTCAAGTACGCCCACAGCGCTTAACTTCAGAATGTTGGCGGCCTTATGAAAGAGGTGTGACTGATCCAAAAGAGAGGCAGACTCTGTACAAAGCTCATTGGTTATGGCTATCAGGAAAACATGGAACAAGGATTTTCTGATTAACCATGAAAATGCAGTTGTAGTCCATGGAAAATGGAAACCAGACTTTAAATTTGAATATCGTGGGCCCGCTGATAAAACCTCGTATCTCCAAACTGATAGGAAACAAAAACTTTTATGTCCACTATTCTTTCATGCAGAATGAAACATTTTTTTATTTTCAATTATATTTATCAATTTCTATTATGTTATTGTTATTTTTTTAAATTTTATATATTTTCTTATTTTCCTGTGAAGTTTATCATTTTGAATATACAAGGTTTTATCAGCAGGCCGACAATATGCCGCTGTAATAGTAGGCCTATGTATGTCTGTGCCAATTACAAGAAGTAATGTAGACATCTCTTTTTTTATTTCTTATTCTAGCCACCATGGCATTAAAGCTATGCAAACAAACAAATTGCCGCGATAATTAAATAATAAATGAAGAATCATGCGCTTCTCAACCAGCAACCCCTCCTATACCAGCCTGTCTGTTCTGTGGAAGACAGGGAAGAAGACAAGTAAAGAGAACATTCTAGTCACACAAAAATAACAATCTATGACAGTTTATATGATCTAATTTAGAAATTGCGCGCTTGAAATTTCAAACTACTCCGATGTAAGGTTCGCAACCACAGGACAAGGCAACGCTTTAACAAACAGAGGATTCTTACCCCGCACGCGGAAAAATCTGCGGGGCACCGTAAAAGCCAGGCTCTCTGCACACTGGAGAAGTGTGCACGCAACAGGTGGTGGGCAACCATCGTCCCCGGTGCATTTCACTGCACTGGAGGAGGAGGTGGCATCCACTCTTTCTGCAGTGGAAGTGCATGGATAGGAACTTGGAGTGGATACGAAGAAGAAGGGTTACGTAAAATGTTCATTTTTATTTGCCTATACTCAAAGTATCACTGCGATAGACACTGGAAACAGGCTTAATATGGTTTCAAATATTTATTGTATTTTTTGGGATTTCAAGCAGTTGCACTTCTACATAGGCGTCATGAGCCAAGCCAGGGAATTTGGCGCAGATGCTTAATATGCCCGTATCATGATCGTACACAACCTGAACATTAATGCTGTGCCAATGTCTACGGTCGCTGTGCATATTCTTATTAGTGGAAGGGATTTTGATTGCAACGTGAGTACAATCAATGGCTCCAACAACACTGGGGACCCTGGCGACCCAGTAGAACCCCCCCTTAACCCTCCATCTTTCAGCTGTTTCGGGGAACTTTATGAAGTGGCTGATGTTGTGCAGCATTGCGTCAACCAACTGTGTCAGACAACTTGACACAGACGCCTGAGATATGTGCATGACATCACCAGCCGCTACCTGGAACGACCCAGATGCCAGGAAAGACAGCGCAGTTGTGACCTTGATGACCATCGGTATTTTTGTAGTTGTTTGTAATGCGTTTGTAATTGAACTAATTGGAGAATAGGCTGTTGCGTAATATCATATGATGACTTTGTTTGATAATTTATTATGTTTATTAGAAATGTAGAATAGAAATAAGAACAAACAATCGAATATTGAATGTCTCAACCTTAACCATGTTAAATAAAATAAAATTAATGTTAAAATTTGGCCTATAACCGACATCAAACGCAATATTCTATGTCGCCTTATGTTGGTGCTTGACCTCAATACAGCCCTCAAAAGCGCTTAAAAGAAAAAGCGCGTAAGGCTGGCGGAGAATACGCGTAAGTGTTATTTGCCTGAGAAATGCCAGGAAACGCCCCGATTTTGGCCTTGCTCCGCCCCAAGTGCGTAACAGCCTTCGGGGCGCGTAATGCACAGACTTAAGTTGAGGGGAGAATACGCGTAGGCTGAAGAGCGCGTAGCTATGCGCTTTTTTCGACTTGGGCACATGGGAGAATAGATCCCTGAGTGCAAGCTTTCATTGCCAAAACATTTTTGTGATTTTTGCTAAAATTGCTAAGGCAAAATGCTGCTGCCGCATTGGTGTTTTTCATATGATAGCAAGGATGTTCATTGCTGCAGAGCCTATGAGTGAACTGACATGTGTATCTAATGGTTTACTGCATGTATGAAGGCCAGTCAGCTAGATAACCGCTCAGTATAAGTAATTTGCTATTTGTTTCTTTCTCTTTTTTGCAAGGTAGAATATCCTGATTTAATTTACTGATTATGATCATAACCTGAAGAGTTTGTTGATAAAAAAGAGGACTCTCTCACTTGGTTCCAACTTTTCCTCAGGGAGCCGCACTTATTGCAATTTTATTCCACTAGATTACTGTCATGAGTACACTTTTATCACTAATTCTTGTTTGATATTGTTGTGGCATTTTTTTCAGAACTTGATTGATTGTTGAGGGAATTTTTCAGAAAAGTCAGCTGCATTCCTCAAAACTTGTCCAAGCTACTGTTGTCTAAATGATGGCCTCAATACAAAAAGGCTTACTTGCGCATCTGTGCAAAAGTGAACATAAACACGCACGCTGCGCTTGTTTACTAACGTACAGGCAGTGAACAGATGAGCCTCATACCTACAGGGTTACGCCAGTCCAAATGAAGCGACATACCAGATGTCCTATAAACCCGTTTTACTGAGCTATCAATTATCCTACTTGGAAGTAATCAGCAAAGTTTCAATCATGCCAAGCAGGCCTCCTTAAAGAAACCATAAACCCTGCTGTGTAGGAGGAAGCCACGACAGGCTGACACTGTGTTTCAGTGACGGGTGACAGCAGTCCCGTTTTGACTGTAACTCTGCCAAGCGGGCACCCAGCTTCTGCCTTCTGTTCTCCACACTTCTGCCCGATCGCCGAATTCCCAGAATGAGGCCGTGTCTCTCTCCCGAGACAAATGGCTTTCGCGTCTTATCGGTGCTCCCCATAAGGTTAACAGAGCTTGTTTCAATTAAGGGAATCGTATTTACTGGGCGCGTCGGCTCATAAGTCATCATGATGGTTGATGGACGATGGCCTCGAGATTGCAGGGGAAGTGATCCTGGGACAGGCTCGCTAAAGGGGATTTTGTCGCGGCCGAGAATGTCTCATGTCAGTCCTTCCTGAGGGTTCTCATTTTCTGACGTAAAAATAGGAGCGCCTCCCCGGAGATTCAAGGCCTTCGGTCGGTGATGAATGGCGCGCTTTGAGGCAGTCGTGCAGCAGAGCTGCTCGGGGACCGCCATTGTAACCTATCGCCAACCTCCCAGGTGGCTCAATGGCGTCTTTTCAGTGAAATACTGTATCGGGTGTATTAGTGGATTGTTTGTAAGCTATTTAAGTCACTCTGGATTAGAGCATCTGCTAGGTAAATTAGTGTATGGATTCCTGCTTGTTCCTTTACTGTGTTTACTTTTGCATGTGCAGACATGCTCCCCACTTGTGTAGACCGAATTGATTAATTTCATATTGGTCTGCCAATCAGCCGTAATTATCTTCCTCTGCGAATGAGTCAGATATTAAATCCTTAAATCACTCCTCTTTTTAAATCGTTCTTTCATCTTCTTTGTTTACCTCTGTGGTACAGAGCGTGGAATTCTAAGCCTGGGCCTGCAGCAAGGCCATGCAAGGCATCATGGGATTTTGTGGCAGTCTTAGAGCTGTGCAGTGAAATCAGAGACCATATAGTTGAACACAGACTCAGGTCTTCAATGCTGCTACATCTGGTCCCTGTTTTGAAGTATCCTGTAACAGTCTCATCGGGAACGGAGGACATGCTTTGTGTGCGTGCGTGCGTGCGTCCCTCTGTGTGTGTGTGTGTGTGTGTGTGTGTGCACGCATCTGTGTGTGTGTGTCTGTGTACGCATCTGTGTGTGTGTGTGTTTGTGTGTGTGAAATAAGATGGAAGGAGGGAAAGGGACACAGAGAGAGCAATCAGCAATAATGCTGAGCTTGCTATGTGCACAAGGTGAGATCATATACCCTTGCCTGTCATTTTTGTTTACATTTTATCCAGCATAAGTGGAATAACTAAATAATTCAGAGCTCCAATTAAAGGTCTTCCCGGGTCTTAAGCAGAGCCATTACGTCCATTGCCTTTAAATCCTCTGTGATTATAGTTGTGCGCATACCAATTTACCCTGAAAAAAAAAGACTATGCAATATGTATCTCTTTGAAATTCAGGTCAAACTGAATTTAGCGTCACCTTCAAAGACTTACACCCTTTGTTTTAATTTCGAGCAGCTCCGCTTACTCAGACATGACATTTCAAAACTGCTACCCCAGCTTTTTTTCAGTCAAGTAGTGTATATGTGCGGCACTGTTCTGTTGTCTCTTAGCTTGTAAAAATTTGACACGTACACATAAAATAGAAGTTAAAAATTTAATCTTTTATTTTTATGCTGAACGGTTTGCAGTGTGGACTGAGTGCCGTTTCTGCCCCTTTTCAGTCATGGTGAATTCAGAGTGGGGGGGGGGGGGGGGGGGGGGGCTTAGAAGGAGGGCAAAATATTACCATTCATCACTGCTCAACCAGGTCACGTTCAAGTCCCGAGGCACCACACCAAAGACCCACCCAACCACCCACTGCAGCGTCCCACTCTGGAGCAACTAATTCCAGCAGGGGGTCCCATGCCCTGTGGGCGTCCTATCGAGGGGCCAGAGATTCCCTCCCAGCCAAATATGAAGGCGCTCATCAAGGGTGCTGAGGCGTGCTGTGCCTCCTGACCTATCCCAAATTTGTGTGTGTGTGTGTGTGTGTGTGGGGGGGGGTTTCTTCCTGAAGAGGGCCTGTCCCATCCCACGGACTGATTAAAGGCTGCATCAGACCCTCGGGCGAGTCGTCTTTCTCCCCAGACCCCCCCGTCCTTCCCCCCTCCCGAAAATGAACAGATGTTTCTGACGGCCCGAGCAGCCACCGCCAGACTGAGTGGCTGACATTAGTTCTGCCAGCTGAATAACGAACAGCTTGCCCTCCTTCAGACAGCACCCCATCCATAGTGGCCGGCGCTTCCATTCATGTGCGTCCAATTCAGGATGTGCAACAAAAACAGACCTGGAGTGTTCGCATGCCGGGTGATGCTGCGTGTGTACTGCTGGGGTAGCAGACGAACCCCCCCTCCCCACACTCACACTGGACAGACGCTCTATGCACAATCTCACTTATAGACAATCGCCCAAGCACACACAGGAAAAGAGCTGCGATGCTCTGCCGCGTGCGCTCAGCCCTTGTTGTGGGCGATTGCTGCAGCACACCTCGAATTTGGGGCTCCTCTAGAGGCGGACAGAGGGCAGCGAGTGTAGGAAAGCTTCCCGTAATCACACTCTGTGTCCTCTCTGTCAAAGTTGCTCCACTGTTACAATGAGCATTCTCTGCCACCCTTGAAGAACCCCACTCCGATTGGCCCTGTGCCTCCTCTCTGGGACTGCCCACATCGGCCCACAATGCTGCCTCTCAGTGGAAGCCGAGGTTTTCCGGGGTCTCTGGAGTGAGAATGCTGAGCTGTTTGGATCAACGCCCCACCGACCCCACCCAATAATACTGTTCTCACAGCTCACCCAATAATACTGTTCTAACAGCTCACCCAATAATACTGTTCTCACAGCACACCCAATAATACTGTTCTCACAGCTCACCCAATAATACTGTTCTCACAACTCACCCAAAAATACTGTTCTCACAGCTCACCCAATAATACTGTTCTCACAGCTCACCCAATAATACTGTTCTCACAGTTCACCCAATAATAATGTTCTCACAGCTCACCCAATAATACTGTTATCACCGCTCACCCAATAATTCTGTTCTCACAGCTCACCCAATAATACTGTTCTCACAGCTCACCCAATAATACTGTTCTCACAGCTCACCCAATAATACTGTTCTCACAGCTCACCCAATAATACTGTTCTCACAGCTCACCCAATAATACTGTTCTCACAGCTCACCCAATAATACTGTTCTCACAGCTCACCCAATAATACTGTTCTCACAGCTCACCCAATAATACTGTTCTCACAGCTCACCCAATAATACTGTTCTCACAGCTCTCCCAATAATACTGTTCTCACAGCTCTCCCAATAATACTGTTCTCACAGCTCACCCAATAATACTGTTCTCACAGCTCACCCAATAATACTGTTCTAACAGCTCACCTAATAATACTGTTCTCACAGCTCACCCAATAATACTGTTCTCACAGCTCACCCAACAATACTGTTCTCACAGCTCATCCAATAATACTGTTCTCACAGCTCACCCAACAATACTGTTCTCACAGCTCACCCAATAATACTGTTCTCACAGCTCACCCAATAATTCTGTTCTCATAGCTCACCCAATAATACTGTCTTGGGTTGATCTCAAAATTACAAAGTATTTGTTCATCAGTTGCTTTTTAATTCTGAATGAAAGTGAGATACACTGTTATTAACTGGCACTTTTTTGCCAGTTTTTTTTTATTATTAACTGTAATTTTACAATCAATTTGTAACCGAGGTTCCGTGTATATTAACTGTAAACCACAGTTAAATGCCCACAGGACTCTACTTACAGTTAAAATAACAAGCAGACAATGCGTTAACTTAACTGTTAAATTCAGTCCATTTTCAACAGTGTAGGTAACCCAAGAAAGAATTCAAGCTATGAAGCTGAATGAAGAAAATGAAGTTTTCCTGATCCCATTTTTACCTATGAAAATAATTTTGACTCTAAACAGTAATGTACAGTACATAATGTTTTATATCAACTCACTTGCTGAAAGATAAAGTTTTGACCCATTCAATCTGCAGATTTCATCCAGATTACAGTTTGATGGTGTCTCAATATTTACTTTTCAACATTTTCAACCACTTGCATTGTATAATATCCTCGAAAAGCTGTGAGAATCTTTTAAATGTTTTCTCCTGAATTTAACATCTGTCCTTGCATTGATAAATTGCCTAAAATCCAAAATAACCTTTGTAGCAAGCAAAATGTGCCCATAGTCTTTTCTTTCTCTCTCTCTCCCTCTCTCTCTCTCTCTCTCTTTCTCTCTATATCTATCTCTCTTTCTCTCACTTTCTTTTCATTTGACTGAGCATTCAGCTTTGGTTTGTAAGACTGCTGATCACAGTAACTAATGGTGCAGGATGCTCACTGGTTTGTATGTGAACTCCTCTATTGAAATTCATTGGTCTCTGGAGAGTAAAAATCTTTGTCAACACAAAATATTGTGATAAATAATACTCACCCAAATGTAGGTGCCAAATGCAGTGGCCTTTATAAATCTTGGAAAAGCCGTACATTTGCCCTTATATTGTAATTGAAAAAGCCTGGACAGTATAAATCTTTACAGGGAAGGAAGCCCGTGGGTAGCTGTCTTAGTGAGGTAGAGAGACCACAAGAGGTAGGAAAAGAATGCATTACTTGTGTGTGTGTGTGTGTGTATGTGTGCGTGTGTGTGTGTGTGCGCGTGCGTGCGTGCGTGTGCGTGTGCGTGTGCGTGTGTGTGTGTGTGTGTGTGCGCGTGAGTTTTTGTGTGTCTATGCCTGTGAGTCTGCATGTTCTGATCCAAATTTCTGATTGAAATAGATTAAGCCAGGCAAGGGATATAGTTGCAGTGTAGCATGATCAGTTTGTTATGCTGTGTAACATTGGCATTAACTTTATTAAATGATTTGCAATTACAGGTAGATATTGATAAATATCTTGTTGCAAATTGCATCTTTAATGTAACTCATAAAAGTCTATAAGAAGTGAATTAAAAATAATCAAATATGCGGTATACAGTGCCTTAGAATCTGAAGATGAGCATTGCATCTCTCTAGATTAGAATTATAGAGCTTGCTATATCAACCTCAGTTTTGAAAGAACTTGACTCAACAAGCTAACTTGTGTATTATACTGCATGCACTCTTGTTGTACTAATGAATCTTAAAGCATCTCAGTGTTGCTGATATTGCTGATCTTTTTAATGTACCAGGATGAGTAGTGAAACACTTGATGTATCATAAGTGCTATAAAAACATTGGAAATGTTGGCACGATATCAGAAGCATGTCATTCTGTAAGCTAATTCCCTCGGCTCTGTGTGAAATTGAAAAATCAGTCAGTTGTCCAGCCAGTTGGTGGTGCAGGTCATCCGTTATATGAGCTCTGTGCCTTGATTTGACTTGAAATACTCAGTTAAGCAGCCGTAAAGAGGCAGTCGTCTGTCTTTTATAGCACCCGTCTCGTGTGCAAGGCCCCCATACTACAGACGTAGGGGCCGATAGTGTTCAGTCTCTCTGTAGCTGAGAACCCAGGCCATTTTACAGTACATGCCCGGAGGCAAAAGAAAACATTGGTGTTTGAGTCTTTCTTTTTCGTTGTCGCTCTGCCAGAAATCACCTTTCTACTCATGTTCGTGAGAGCCTCTCGGGGGTAAGGTTTTTCCCCTTCGTGCTGCTCAAGAAAAAGAATTATTGAAGTCAGATTGATCGTAATTCTCTCTGAATTGTATCCAGATGTTGCTCTGCCCTGACACTCACTCGTAAACCAGACTCCTGCACTTAGAGCAAGCTGTTAATTACCGGCCATGACACAAGAGGCGACGTGAGACCGGCAATGGAGTTTGCCACACCCAGAAAAATACTTGTCTCCACTAAGCAAAAAAAAAAACGTTCCTTCTCCTTTTTTCTTTCCTGTCAACAGAACAACCGTCCAATCACCAGGGCCAGCCGGTGCTGCCGCCTGTCCCGCCCCCCCACAAGCAGCAGCCCTCCGTCACCGCCCTCAACCACAACTCGCTGACCAATCGGAGGACCCAGAGCCCGGCCCCCCCGGCCGCCCTGCCCGCCGAGCTGCAAACCACACCGGAGTCGGTCCCGCTGCAGGACAGCTGGGTCCTGGGCAGCAATGTGCCTCTGGAGAGCAGGTGGGGGCGCCGAAGAGCACTTGCAGTTTCCTCAAGTTTATTGAGGCAGATTAAGTTTAAGTCCTTGAGCACATTGGGTACCTTCAGCTCTGTATTGAATTTAGACTTAGCTTAGACTTAATCTGCATCTGTGAAACTTACCTGTTGTGTGTCTTACTGAGGTGTAAAATTCTAATTCTGAAAGAAAAGTCCTCCCCAGTCATTTGCTCTGTTCACATAGGTTTTTTGTGCTATCATATATTTACAAAATCTTCAGCTTGAACTCTAGACAAATGACTGACTTAATTTGCCTCAGTTCTAGAGTGAAATAAATGCACGAGCATGGTTTCTTATGGTTTCTAAATATTAAGCTAAATTATTTTGTTTTGTTTCTAGATATGTTCGACTTATTGTACTCATGTAATTATTAGATCAGCGCTTAATATTTACCTGTTCCCAGTCCTTACTTTAGTTGTTAATCAAAATAATGATTGAAATTGAGGAAAATTGTCATGAATTGTGTCACACAAGCATTATTATTGTTTTCAAATATTTAAAAAAAAAAGAACTTTCAGCATTTTTTTTTCCTCCACAAGAGTAACCATCTTCCAATGAGCCTTTTTTCAGTTTTTAAATGAGTGTTTCTGTTATTAGAGAAGACATTAGCAGAGTCTAATCCCTTCTGCGCCTCCCTTAAGACAAGCTCTTGATTAATGTGTACACTGGCTTTCCCTCAGATAAACTCATTCTCAGTGATATATTGTACCATGTCTATCTGTTCTAATTAAAGATTTGAAAGTGAAGCTGTTTTTACGACCCCAGAAAAACTTGGATCGGTATGATAAAATTGAACCTGAAAGCAGCAATTTGCGAATGATCTTTGACCTGTACTACATTGAAAATAATACAACAGCACATTATTTGATGTTACACGACATTAATTTTTGATTTTTCAGAATAAATACCTATATCAATTTGACTTTTGCTACTAATTTTTAAAAACGTGGGTGAAGCTGGCCCTACCCAATGTGGCGCCCTAGGCAAGATTTTATATAGCGCCCCCCTCCATCGGTAATTTACATACGCTTACTAAAGAAATCGAATAGCTTTGTTGTTACCATTGTCTTTAATTTATAAGATAACATGTCACCCAATTTACATGCTTAGCAAATAAATACAAAAAAATATGGAATACAATACAAATACCCTTACCACAAAATAAAAATCCTGTAAATAAGTGAATAAATAATAATAATAGTGATAAATTATAAATACAACAATACTCAAGCGATTATGCATGGCAGATGTTGACAGGTGATTAGTATCCTTGCCTCTGATAACTTTAGCTTTGCACAGTTTGCAGATCACCTTGGTTGGTTCCACTGCACTTACTGTAAAGTGCTCCCAGACATCACTGCAATGATGCGCTGCAAACATAGGAATCAAGCAAATGTCTGAATCCATTTTCTGAAATAGATATGATGCACTTTACTGAACCCTGTGGGGTGGTTTGTCCTCTGCATTTGAGGCATCCTATAGTTAGGAGCAATGGGCAGGCACAGAGCAGCCTCTGGGGACCAACTCCAGTTCTTAGGCCAGTACCTTGGTCAGGGGTACTGCTTGGAATGTTCGTATGATGCATGTTTTTGTGGGTGGGGGAAACCGGAATACTCGGAAACAAACTCCACACAGAAAGGCCCCAGGCCGGAATCGACCCCCAGACCTTCTTGCTGTGAGGCAAATCAAAAAGGATAATTTCTGAGATAAAAATAACTGAGCCACTGAGGAACAGCACTTAATGCAAGCTTAACAATGGAGCTAGCTCGCCACCCAACTCTCAGCCACATATATTTTTCTCCAGAGCGCCCGCGCACGCACACACAAACTAACTTTGTTAAACAGTATGCCACAACTTAGCAATGCTCCTCAGTGTAACTATTTTAGTGGTAAATAAAGTAATCATAAATAAGCAAAATTGTCTGCAATGATAGCTAGCCACCCAACTCTGTCACAGGTATTTTTATCCAGAGCGCCCGCAGACAGACGAAGACCAGCAACGCAGGTTTAGAAACCCACTCTAACTACTATCCACTCTGTGAATCAAAAGAAATACAGTCAGCGTTTTAAAACTTTCTTGCGGCAACAACCAGACAGTAGAACAAAGCAAACTACACTAACAGGCTAAAGACGATGCCATAGCCTGTTCGTGATTAAACAAACAGACTTGTGCTAAGAGGACAAGCAACACAGGTTTAAGGAACCTGCTTTTGGCTGCTGACGCCATCGATTCTGACTATCTGCCTATCTAGTTTGAATTCGAGAACTTCAGAAACAACCACTTGTAGGAAATGTTTCCCTTAGTCTGCATATTATATAAAGCCAAACTTTTAACAAAATGTTAGGACGAATAGTTCATTCGGCAAAAAGCCATTATTCGTGACTTGTCGAATATTGAATCTGTTCAGGTGCATCCCAACTGATTAGCATACCATATTGTGGCTAATCGCTCGGAAGCAAGTTATCAACTTAACAGTAAACTGTGCTAAATAACTGAAGCAGTACAACTGATGCTTCTTTTCATTCCTGTAGCTTGGCTTTACCTCTGTCTTTCTCACGTTTGTCCTCCTGTTCTTTTCTTTTTCTTCATTCATGACAGTTTAGGTCATTTTTACTTGTTTACAAAGTTCTCTGGGGTCATATTAATAAATTTGCACCTCCTCTGACTGAGAGCCAGCAGGTACCAGTCAGGGAGGGGTACTTCTTTGGTATTATCATTTGTAGTAATATTACTTGGGCATTGCTTTACATTTGAATTTATGTTAGCTCTTCCATTTTCAGAGTTAATAGTAATAACTAGTTTTAATATAATTATACTGAAGGCGAATTTTTTCCCGATTTTGTGGTAGCATTTGCCTATATTGCCTAATGGGCCAGCCGGCTCTGAAGGTGGAGCAGTATTTACCTCTTTGCAATGTTGCCAGTCCTTTTCACAACACTTAATAAATGTTTAGGGACTGAATACACTTTGTACTACTTTGTGGTGCAGAAAAACAGGTTTCATCTGGAATGTCACTTGCGACCTTTTGTTATTCATGGCACGAACTATCAACTGCAGACGGGCCCATCGATGGCATAATTGGGAAGACCTCTCTGTCAGTTATTATACCTGACAGAGACAGCGACATACCTCCAAATTTTATTTTTTATTATCATCATTCAACATGTAGAAAGAATGTGTAATCTATTGAGTCGATTCACATATAAAATTTACAATCATGATCCTAACCTGGATCTTAAACCTGCCAATTGCCAACTAATTAAACTAAATGTGTAATATTTTTCATCCTTTGTCATGTTTTGGCTATATCACGTGTTTCATAGGCATCTGCGTATAAAAGAGCGCAATATGAATTAAAATTGTCATTTCCAATAGTGAGAAGCGTTATTTATGTGCATTCTTAAATTTACGGAAGCACTACGCTTGGTCAGCAACCGTCTGCGAACAGTTTACACACAAAATCGTTCCGCTAACGTTTCATGAATGAGACCCTTTGTCTTCATACTGTCTGCAATGACATACAGGTCAAAGTAGGTTTATTGAGAAAGAACTGCCTTTTGTTCTTATGTGTATTTTCCATATCGTCTCAACTTTCTCTGTGTTGTGGTTGCAGTAATATGATGTAATTGGTCTGAATTAATATTTGAATTTAAGAAAATTCTTTTTTTTCTTTTCGGGCCATTTCCTCTGGTGAAGGTTAAGTGTAGTCCTTAAAAAATCTTTTTAAATGTCGACTCTTTAAAAAAAAAAAACTGTATTCAGGACCCAGAACTAAACTTTAGCTGCTCCTGCAAAGCCACCGCTCTATTTCCTACATTATCTGAAATATTTTTTCATGGCTTTTCCACTGTGTAAATTCAATGATTGTGAAAACGCAAACAAAAACTGTTTTCAAAAATCTGCGAATTGGACCCTGGCTGGGTCTCATTACTGTCCGAATGATGTCCCATTTTACATGTTTTTTCAGCTGTAAGGCTTTGTGACAGCGTGGTAGTGTATACGCTCACCAGCTGTCCTTTGTAAGCATGTAGGTGGTCATCAAACTTCCTTTCAAAGGGTTTGCCTATTTTCCCATCACTCGAGGTTTTTGTGACATGCTCACAAAGCTCTCCTGCGCATACACTGGAACTGTGAAAGAGAACCCCGTAGCATCACTTAACCTGCGGAGTCAACCGCTATTGATGTTTGCGGTTTCCCTGTTTTTTTTTTTTTCCGGAAGCATTTTCCATCGTCTCAAAGTGGCCAGCTTCGAAGAGAAAGCAAAATAAAAGGGGTTGCCGGGGTGACGTGCTCTTTCAGTGTCGCTAGGAAGAAGACAGGGTATGATTCCGTCTTCGTAGACACTATGAATTTATTTACCGAAATTGCAGCTGTCACCGCGGGAGCAGCAGACCCATCCTGAACCCAAGTAACCAAAGACTGCAAACTCTTACATTGTGAAGAATAAGAGAAAGCAGCGCAGCGTCTCCTGCACGGTGACTTCCCTAATGGGGTCGCGTACTTTAGGAAGGTAGGGGGTGGTGTAATTTCACACCTGCTTCACTTTGGAGTGGGAGACGGGTCGCTCTGTCGCTTCGCCCAACCGTGTTCGGTTCGGATGTCACCGGCCGCACGGCTCCAGCCAGAGGAATGCAAACAGGCTGCTTTCCCCCCCCCACCATCCCCATTTTGCCCTCTCGTGGGACTGACCGCGCTCCCCCTCTCAGATGATATGACCGCATCCTCCCCTTGACCTTGACTTTCTTAGCGGTATTGACAAAACAATATGTAGACATCTATTATTAACAAGGGCTTAAATCTCGGTACTCAAAAACAAGTGTCTCAGTGGGGAATTTTGTGTGCTGCGGCGGCGAAAAAAGAGGAAAGATGGCGCTTTCTTCTGCTTTTCTTTGGAGCCAAAGCCAGCAGGACGGTTTGTGCTGCCTGTGTAACTGCTCTCTCCCTCTCACCTGGGATCTATGGTTGATTTCAGCACCTCCAGTGCAGCACATCTCCACGCATTTTTATTTACGCCCTGGTTTCCTCCATTTCAGTTTTAGAGTACTTCCTCAATAACCCCCTTGTGCCCCCTGTTTTATTTTATCAACACTAGGATAGACTCTGTCTCCTTCTCCACGGTTTTTCTCGTTTCTCTATGTCCCAAACTGCGTTTTTGTTAGGGCTTACTGTGGTCGCCTTAAGTGACCATTATTCGCGTCTGTTTTCATTGTTCTGCAACGTGACTGAAGGACACAGCTGGGTAAATTTTGTTTGCAGAATTAACATCTTGTCAGGGGTATCAACAGAAACGCTAAAGATAATGAAACCACAAATTCTTGCCTGATAAGAAATTGTGAGTAAAACGTGGATTTAAGCTTTAGTTCAGTGGTCAAATGTTGTTCAGATTTTCTGAACAGCTAAGTGGTGATTAGCATCTTTTATCTATGAATAATTCACTGCAGAAAAAACCAAATTAATCAAAATTTAGAGAGTATTGACTTCAAGGTCATAGTTGTTCTAATAGAAAGTGAGTATTAATGGTTATTGTTTTGAATGCTCATGAATCTGAATTGATATGCATCGGACAATGAGAAAAATGAGAAGAGCAAATAATCTTTTATTAACCCATTTATAATACATCATCAATCCCTGAATGAATATGGATATGATTCAGGTTTTGGCTATGCGTGTTCTTAAATAAAGCTAGCTTCTGAATTTTCTTGTCATGCTTGTTGATTTTAGTTTGCAGCCTGTAGCATTATATGAGCGATAAGAGAATGTTTCACAGTAATGTCATCCAAATGGTCTCGTCAAGTCATTTTTAATGTTAATCTGGTTCTAAATAACACTGCTGCAGGGTTTGGAAGGTACAGATTCACAGCTAGAAACAAATAAATCCTGTGAAATATAATTTTCTAATTCATTATTTCAACCATTGCTTGAGAGATATTGATTCATATGCTGTCATCTCTGCCAAAAACTGCTGAATTGTATCTTTGTTTGCTGTAAGCACAGAAAAATGTAATGCTCAGAGCACTCTGAAACAATACATTTCAAAAAAAGGGGTATAAATTTGGAATTGTAGCTTGTGTTTTGTGCCCAGAAGGCGTTTTGTCCATCATTCATCCACTGTTGTCGTAACAGGAGAACCGTTGGTTGAAGTTCTCCGCTGCAAATCGACCATATTTAATTTGCAGACCCAGCTGTTCTTCCTTGAGTATTTCAGTGTGATTAGCCTCCATTAGTGGTGTGTTAGCAGTATTTGGATGAATGTCCCCACAGGACACAAGCTCATAAGTAATTTACCGTAAATTAGCAACTGGAGGTTTGAATTTGTCCTCCAGGCCTTGGAGTATTTTACCTGTGCGTACTTCTCCACTGGAAAATACTGTATGGAACTGTGTTGTTGGAAGTCAGAAGTATAAGTACATCTTTGTTAATTATTAACATTAAAACATGCCCTAAATTTGCTCTCGCTCATTTTGACTCCCAGTTAAATATACTCTCTTGCCGCCGGGTTGTGTATATGTGGTATTTGTGTTCACATAGCATGCAGAGGGAATCTGCACATCTCCTAAATTACTGAGACAGGTGCTTTGCACGTTCTTCAGCTTCCGAAAATCTCACCTGTCAACAAAAATAAAGTAGTTGAGTTATTGGCAGGGCTGAGCTAGCAAAACATTGCTTTCCTTGTTGTACCTCACAGTGTGAGGTGATAAGCTACAAAGTGCTCACAGTTTTTATATAGAGAGACTAATTTTGATGTTATGCTAATTTTACATTTATCAGTCCAGGGTGTAATTATACTTAATGATTCAAATCACAGCAAGGTATAGTGTCTATATTACATTTAGTAAAAACAGTCGTTAGATTGACATGAATGCATATTTTACCATTGAGTCGAGCTTTTATATATCTGAGATAATATACTCAGATTGATCCAAATGGCTCACGCATTTGTTTAAAATAATTTTATTAGCAGCTATTTATTTATCTGATGATCGAGGTGGTTGGGTGAGGGATGAAATGTAATGATGTAATTGTAGCGCATGACCTTGCCTTTCTGTAAAAATGATAGAAGTGAAAATATCTCCTCTGCACTTTTTAAAAATTTTTTTGCTATGATGCTTAAATATATTGTGATAATCTGGGATTTTTTTATTGTGTTACCTTCACATTCTGAGGATACATTTTATTAAATTATGTGTGCGCTCCCAAAGTAGTTTGCCTGTGGGTGCGTTAGTGTTTGCCTAGTGCAATTTGGCAGACCAGGCTGCTCTCAACAGAACTGTAATGTAACATGTCTCTGTACCAATGTAAAATATGGAGCAGAAAGTGTACAGCAACTGTGAAAGAAAAATTGTGATTATACATTCAATTAATGAATACGGATGCCACGTGGTCCTAAAAAGACGACGACGACAACAACAAGAACAATAATAATAATAATTAACTTCTCCCTCCTTTTTTTCAAAATATTTATCAACATCCTGCCTCATGGCCAGCAGTCCTCTATACATTCTTCAAAACTTTTCTATCTTTCAATCTCTATTTACTCTCATTAATAATTTTCGATAAAAAACATGCTCATTTGCATTTTTTTAAATTTCTTGGCATTGGATGATGAAAATTCCTTCTACCAGCCCTTCAGAGAACATATGTGGTCAGTTTAGCTTGCACTGTCTCTGCCTGCTGTGTGCTTCCAAATCATTAGCTGAATGTCACAGACTTATAAAACTCTTATTCAAACTCAGCCAGTGTCAGATTCTGCATCCTTCTGGGGAGAGTGACTCATACTTGGAAATTCTCCCCTTAGATGATGTGCTTTTTCGGTTACAGGAAAAAAAGGTAATTGAACAAAATGGATGAGGGTTTGAAATTTGCATGTTATCCAAAACTGTATTTATTTTTGTACAGCTCTATGCCCTTGCGCTGTGCGTTATTAATAATCATTTGGAGTGCTGTGGCAAAATGAAATGTACACCATTTCTTCAGAGTTATCATGCAGGTCTTTCCTACTTAAGGCAAGATGCATGGATTCTGCTACAGCTTTAATTAGCAAATGATGTAGAGCTGTGTAATTAGGTTTGTAAGAACCTTATTTTTCTCTGCCAAGGTAATTTTTAAACTAAAAACCAGGGCAGGTATGGATTGGAGGAATGGCTAAAGTAAAGAAGTTTCAACATTCCATGTCTGTCACTGCGATGTTTCATTAAAGTGTCATAAAGTAAGCAGAGCAGAAGTTGCAATTAAACATCATTTAGCTTGTAGTCAGCTCATTAAACCAAAACATCAGCTCATCATCTGGCAATACTCCTAAAAAATTATCATGCACACAAGTATTCAGCCAGCACTTACAATTGTCCTGAAGGCAGCTCAGAGTTTTTTTTTGGACAAACTTTGGTAAGCTGCAATTTAGTGAACACGGTCCGTCGAGCAAGCCTCATGTGCTCTTAGTCAAACGATGAACAGGATTGTTCACATCTGCCAACTGCTATATCTTAGTTTAGGTAGGCTATTTTTCACTATAAAAGCATGATGGAAACCCTTTTCATTTCCTTTATGAGGGAAACTGTGCCACAGTTTCCCATAGAGATCCCACTCGGCCAGGTTATTATTATTATTATTATGATTACATTTCCTTTAACTTCATGTGAGAATACAATTTAATAACTGGGTCCATTCCTATGGCCTAGGGTTAGAATGAGGCAGAAGTCTATTTGATGCATGATGCCTTTCTTAGGATATGAGATGTTCGAAGTAGTGTGATCTTTTGTAGTTCTTGTATTTTGATGTTACCCGGTATCTGTTGAATCAATTTCTCCATTCCTTTCTTTACAAGTCTCAGGGCTCCAATCACCACTGGTATTGCAGTGACTTTCATTCTTCACATTCGTTCAGTCTTGATATATTATTATTATTATTATTAATTTATTGTTATTATTAGTATTGTTATTATTATTAATATATTATTATTATTATTAAATAATGAGCTGTTTCTCATGCAGCAGTCTAGCTCTGCTAAGCCGGGAAGCTGAGTGGTATACAGCTTGTTTGAAAACAGCATTCACTGAAACCTGAAAGGAGATCTGTGGATTAGCATAGTAATTTGTTGTTCGGCACCACACCGTTGTTAATCTGTTAGCAACGGTCATCCAGGATGTTGTTCTTGATACCGTAGCCTGCACGCCACAAGACAAAAAACACACAATTTTGGGAATTTTACTTGTTATGTTACTTATAATATTTCAGTCTTCTTGGTTGATGCTTAGGTTGAAACAAAGGAAATACTGAAAAAGGGATTGTAGCTCCAATCGCACATTCATAAAGGGATATTTAATTTGAAGTTTAAGAGAATGTGTACTGGTATTCTGACATTTACCAGTAGCTTTGAAGAAGTGTAATCTTCAATTGTCCTCCAAGCACTTTTCACAAACATAAGTAACTGTAATATTTGATGGATTTTCGATAAATCAATAAACATATTTCATTGCATTATGTGCCATAATTTCAGTAATTGGATGGTGCAAAAATTACTCATCTGCTTTTTGTGAAAATTTAACCAACAAAAAAACTTGGTTATCAATCTTGCCATTTTATTAACTACGTAGTTCAGCATCAGTGTTGCTTTTCCAAACCCAGCCTCCTCGTTTGATGCAGTACTACCACTTTTCTGATAAACTCAGTTCCCTGTTTACCCTGGAAGTGTCACTATTGGTTTGATGAGGTCACAAGGGGTCAAAGCGTTGAGCTCAGAGGTTGTGACCCCACAGCTCCCGGGAGTTGCTGGTGGACTACAGTGAGAAACTAATGACCTAAGTTGGAGACAACGCACTCCCTATGGTGGATGAGAGAAGTTACATTTTTTGAATGAAACTTGACTGAACATCTTGCACCACGAAAGCATCACATCAGGCAAATATAACCAAGAAAGGAAAAATGTGGGGACCAGACTTTTTCTGGGGATGAAGAAGGCGATGTATTCAATGCTCAAAAAGAGAGAGGGAGGGAGAGATTTGATGAGGCTCTGGGATTGGAGGTCTAACAAGGAGGAGTGAATGTATTGAATCCATATGAGGAGGTATATCCATGTCCGTTTAAGTGCAAGCAGTAGAGATGAAGAGGGTCAGGGATAAAGGCAGAGAGAGACAGAAATGCACAGATTGTCCCCTCTTTGCATGGCCAGGCTTCGTGGGACCACACTGCCCTTGAGGTTTGTCAGCTCATGAGAACAGACATGGCATTAATTGATACCACATCCTCAGTTGCACTGCTGCTGAGTTCAAACTGCAACCTGACCATGTGCGTGTATGTGGGCATGTGTGCGTGCGCAAGTGTGTGTGTGTGTGTGTGTGTGTGTGTGTGTATGTAATATGCGTATTCGTGTGTGTTTTGCATTTCTTTGTGTTGGTACGGTATTTGTACGCCTTGTTCTGGCCTCTTTCCTTACCCTGCAGTGCATGTATTGACCCGCTACATGGTGCCTCCTATTCTCAATTTTTCATTTTCTCTTCCGAGCTTCAGAGAAGTTTTGTCACTGTGCAGCGAGTGCCCCATCCATTACTGTCTCCCTAGGTGGGTCAGGTCCTAGGACAGCCTGCATTAACCTGCTTTTAACACTTTACGCTCGCCTGCTCTCTCTCTCTCTCTCTCTGTCTCTCTCTCTCAGTCTCCCTCCCTCACTCTCTCAGTCTCTCTCGCTCTCTCTCACAGACACACACACACACACACGTATACACACACACACACACACACACTCTCACACACACACACACACACACACACACACACACTCACACTCTCACACACACACACACACACACACACACTCTCACACACACACACACACTCACACACTCACACACTCACACACACACACACACACACACACACACACACACACACACACTGTGCATGGCGAGCAGCAGTCCTGCCTGTACTATGGTATCACTGAGCTGTGATAGATGTAGTGTTACAGTGTGCGGTCATTTATCCACCACCACCGGAGCCACATGTATCCATTTTACCGCTGGCTTTGAATGATGAAATGAAGACAGTGATGTATAAAAATACGAGAAAGTCAGCAGCGCACATGAGAATCAGATACACTGTGGAGTTCTGGGTGAAGCAAACTGGAGTTTTTGTTTGTGTAGCAAATTGTCATTAATTTTTATTATTGTATGACGTAAGGATTCGTGAGCTCCGCCGGTCTCTCTGAACAGCGATATTCACTGTGCAAAAGTGCCGGAGAGGTTAATATAACAATTTGACGACCACCAGCTAAAAATTGATTCGGCTTCCCCGCAGGAGCTTCTGACAGTGTCTGTATTTTGTGTCGCTACGTCCCTGTGAGGAGCTTTACGTTGGAGTTCTTGCTCTTCTCTTATTTTATAGTTTCAAGTAGGGTCATATAATAAAACAATTATTGACTTCAGTTATTGGTGAATCCAATGATTTACCCACCTCGGACAAGTTATATTCACCTCGGATGCTCCTCAGAGAATATCACCTGTCCAAGGTGGATAAATCATTGGACTCACTTCAACTGAAGTGAATAATTATATAATAATACATATTATAATGCATGGGAGATGTGTATTTCCACAGTTATGTGCAGTATTACCATTTTCTCAATGGTTACCTGGCCCCTCCCCTAGGGGGCCAGGTTAAGCAATGATCATGTCTGTGTGTGTGTGTGTGTGTGTGTGTGTGTGTGTGTGTGTGTGTGTGTGTGTGTGTGTATGTGTGTGTGTGTGTGTGTGTGTGTGTTTCTGTCAGTCTGTCTGTCAGCCCGTGGCTGGGGCCAGGTCTGCTATCTCTGATTGTCTTGTTTTATAAAGAATTAAAGTCTGGTCATACTGCATTTGCATCACAAATAAGGCAGCAATAACCAGCGTGTTGTGAAGTTTTTATGCATGAAAAAAGGTTTTCACTGAGTTTTGAATCAGTGACTTCTCATATTAACTAAATTACTGTACTGTGGGAATTAAATTTATGTTGAATGAACTACAGTAGTCACCGCAACTGTGAATACAATCAAATGAATTCCAGTTTTGCCTTGTTTTCAGACAAACACAGAGTTACCCTTGATTGATCCAAGTCTGATCCAGCTGATTGGTTAAGCAGCAAACAGCTCTTCATTTGTCCTCTTCAAATGTACTAATTTGATCATTCAGAATGTCAAATGAATTCCCTGGATCTCCTGACTTGACTGCAGTAGTTGAGGTTGTTATCCCTTCCAAGTTCTGCTGAAATTAGCCCCAGCAGAGCAGAATGAGAAGTTGTGGATTGCAGATAGATCAGTGGAACTTCTACTCTCCACCTCCCACTCCCGGTGGGCTCAATTTTCTGGCCCGGTAGAAGTCACGTGACCTCCACCTGTCTCTCAGCCCCTCTCTAGCTGTAAAGGAGTGAGGAGGGATTGGAGAGAAGGAAGAAAAAAAGATCTCTCTGACTCCTCTCCGCAATCACTGCAGCCTTCTGTCAGTCCTCATGATTTTCAGTGTGTGTATTTACAGGGGCAAAATAAATATTTCAACAGTTGCAGCTGGAGCACGAGAGCTCCCTCTCTCGGGCGCGCGTCCTCGCACCTCTCTCACGCTCGCTGAGCCTCGATAGGGGGACAGGGAGACAGGTTTTTTTTTTTTTTGAGAGGCGCTCGGATGGCGGTGCCGTTGCTGTTGTTGTTTTTGTTGTGAGAAGTGCTTTTGGAGCCGCCGTAACAACCTGCTAATTGTCTGTCTCTTATATCTCGTTCCCACATGTAGAAAATTAGCAAAGCAAGCAGTTCTCGAAAACGGGCATGACAACCTAATAGAGATGGATGTATTCACTCCAGCGTGCCACGAAGGGGGCTATGGGGAAGGGTATGTTCTGCCTAAATGTTCCCATGATGCCAGCTGTTGATGCCTAAGTCCACTCTGAGCCCAAAAATACATACATAAAATAAATAAATACAAGTTGTTCCCTGTTATGGGGTGGGTTTTTTTTTTTTTTTACGGCTTGAGAAAGACAATGGCGTATTCTCTTTTTTTTTGTATCCATAAAATGGCCGCCTAGACCTCCCTGGTGCATCAAATCCGAAATCCCTTTGCTGTTTTAAAACATCTTAGCAAAGATTTACATCCTCAACTACCACCCCACCCTTTTCACTGGAAAAAAATACAGAACTGCGCAAAAGTCTTAGGCACATTTAAAGCAAATTCGTAGGGCAAATATACTTGCAAAAATGATGAAATTAATAATTGCTAATGACTGAGAAATTTGCGATACAGAGCTGTAAACTGTGAAAGACTAAGCCAAAACTATATTTGGTGTAAATGCAGTTTGCCTAAAATTAGGGACACTGTCCTGTTGTGTTATATCTTTATGAGATGACTGGTTTTTGCTTGCTCCAAGCAGAGTGGCAAACATGCTACTGTTGTTCTGCAGACTGACTGTCTCACTTGTGTCTCTCCCTCCAAGAAATTGGCTTTCAGACAGCCATGATGATGCTGACATCAGGGTTCTGTCAAGAGTATATTATCTCTATCAACGGTTTTTCAATGAAATACTTTTGTACAAACATTTATTAATTAAACTTTTCTTTAATGTACCTTTCGGAATTTCAATTTTAGTTTTTATCTGCAGCAATTCTCATGTGGAAAACCAAAAGTAAACATCAAAATTTTATGTAAATGCACATTTTTAAAAGTGCAGAGCGCCTAAGACTTTTGCACAGTACTGTATATTTTACCAATTTGCACTGAACATTGGCCCTTAACTTTGATTTTGCAAATAAAATGTGGTGTATTTTAAGCAGTGCTGAGCCCTCTGTGCATGCAGTGCATTTTTTAACTGTATTTCTGTCACAGTCTAATAAGGATACAAGTGCCCGGGGGCATGAAAGTTGATAAGTGTGTGTACACACTGAAGTTTGTGAACTGCCTTCAGTCCCCCAACTGTGATCAGATTAGACTGTAGCACAAACTGCTCGCCAGGAATTTCATTTTAATAATTCCAAGAACCCCCAAAGTCTTTCTTTTAGTAAGTCCCTTGAAATACATTGTGTGACTATCCGCACACATTGAAGCGCCTCTTATTAATTTTATTAATTTATTCTCGCTTTCAGTGGAAAATTTTCAGGTTCCGCTGCTGCAGTCTAGCCCCCTCTGTTTGTCGTCAGGTATAAACAATCAGGCTATTAGATTTGTGTTTGTTGTGGGATAGCAAAGCAGGTGAAGCTAATTGGATTTAACGCTCAGTTGTATTTGATATCACAGCTGGAATCATCCTTGTTTGTTCTGTTGTTTTATGTCCTGATGGTTCAGTCTCTAATGTTTTTAAAAATGAATGCTGTTTTGGAGAATTGCTTAACTTTGCAACGCCACGGTGTTTTCTAATCAAAAGGGGCTTAGGCCCAAAATGCATACAGTAAACAACATTGAAATGAGCTGAGTCTATAAATTTGTAACTCCATCTCATTGTCGTATGGGAATTTTTTTTTTTTCATTTTCTTTTTTTCTAAAAAGGCAAGAAATTAAAGAGCATCCCAGAAGGTTTAAAACTGCCTACTAATCATATTCAAGGTTTTCTTAACAGCAGTTTCATTTAAATACTCTCTCATCCTCCCAGCCCCCCCCCCCCATTGCATTACACCTGAACTCGAGACCCTCGATCCCTTGTTAAAGTGTCACAGCGGAATCAGAGGCCCAGGTTCATCTGTTCAGCCGCGTGCCCCGTAGTGTGGAGGCCATTACATGCTGGGGTTTTATGGTTTTGATGGGAAACCAAAGCAAGTGCTGAGGTTCTAATTTATTTGCTGCCAAGGTTTTTCCAGAGGTGTAAAAGCTAATAGGAAGCTGCCAGCTAATGAATTTGATTCAAATAGCTGACCTCCCTTAATTACCGCAGGTCCAACCGGTCTATTAGTCCAGACATAGTCTTTACTGCAGGGCAGCGAGTGAATTTTGCATAAGGACACTTTCCCTCTCCTGTCAGCGTAGACGGATGTGCATTTACTTCATGCTGTATTTTTCGTATGTGTTCTTATGACTCAGTTCTCCTTGAGATAACTTCTTCTTCTGTTTTCTGTCTCCCCATCCCTTCCTTCCCCTCCACCTCCTCCTCCTCCTCTTCCTTGTCTTCTCTTCCTCCTCTGCCACTCCAGGCACTTCCTCTTTAAGACAGGCACAGGTACGACCCCTCTCTTCAGCACCGCGACCCCGGGGTACACCATGGCGACCGGAGCCGTGTACTCCCCGCCCACGCGACCGCTGCCGCGAAACTCGCTCTCCAGGAGCGCCTTCAAGTTCAAGAAGTCGTCCAAATACTGCTCCTGGAGGTGCACTGCCCTCACGGCGGTCGGGGTGTCCATCCTGCTGTCCGTCCTGCTCTGCTACTGCATAGGTAACCAGTGACCTCCATTAAAGCCTTCCTCCCTTATGCTGGCGAGAGTTTTTGTGTACAGATGTCTTAAAGGTGTCCAAATGAAGAGCCTGGTGCCAAAAGTGCTTAAGTCGCAAAATGTCTTTTTCAAGAAAATTTAGAAAATCAACTTGGGACACTCGAGATGATGTTTCCCATCCTTACCTCACAATGTGTGAAAATGTGACATAAGTACTTTTAGCACTAGGCTCTGCAAATTGAAAAATAAGACCAGTTGATTCATACATCATGATGAGAAAAGGCCCTCCCTTAGGCACTGTTGGCTTAAAATTATTCAAAGTTAGTGGTCAAGAATGACATTGCTTTTCAGTTTTGATTGCTACATTATCATTTTAATCCTTTGGTAAGAACATATCAACCCTTAGAGCGCTGAAATAAATTTTAAAAAAATTATAAGTTAAAGTATCTTGTTGAAAACCTTTCATGTGGTGACTTGTTTGAAAAGAGCTCAGGTTTTCAACAAGTTTGAATTTAACATCTTATGTCATAGAGCAACACTATTTGCATTTAGAGCTCAAAGTGTTAATCACATGTGTGATATTACACCTTAAAATCTTATACAGTAAGTAGTATCAGAGGCATAGTCACTCATGTTCATCTGATTATGTCAGAACTATGTCAAAATTTGTGCGACGTAGATGGTGAAAAAGGGGATCTTGGTTAATTTGAAGGGTGTCCTGCTTTTGCTTCGCAAGTTCACAACCCCCGGCTCAGGCGTTTAGTTACAGTTTGCCCTGACGGTGAACTCTGACTGTTTTGACAAGCCACAAGACGACAATGATGCTGTCAGTGTCTTGGTTTACACAAACTAAAACTGAGCAAATCACCTGGAATGCTGTTCGCGGTTTAGCTACTATGGGAGGTTCCATAGCATTTTATTGTGTCTCTTTAGTGGTAGAAGGGGCGGGGACCTTGGACAAGCACAGTCAGTGCATCCCTGTCACCTGACCAGCAGTGAGGATGTTTACTCGGTTCAAAGCACGATGCCCAGCAGGAGGGGGGAAGGGGGGGTTGGCAGGAGTCAGAAAACGATTCTTCACTGCAAAAGCGTTAACGGCTCAGCAACCCGAGCCCCCAGCCGATCTTGTATAATCAGGCTCTTTGGCCGATAACATCTTGCACATCTTACATGAGCTGAGATGTATCCCCCGGCTCTAGATAAATGTATACACACACACGCGCGTGCACACACGCACTCCATGTAGTATCCAGAGGCCTGGTAAGCAGGACGAAGGCTTTGGCAATCCATACGGTACAAATCAAAGCCAGAGATATCGCCTCTACTCGGATGCAGTGAAGGCCGCTGCCGACAGTTTATTCCATCAGCATCATTCGGTCACATTTTATCTTTCTCATGGCTGCTGCACTCCAGAGCAATGCAGACGTAGAGGAGGTTGTGGCATTTATTAAAGACTGCTGATATATTTTTAATTTCCATTTTACAGAGTTTCTGACTCTAAACTTATCAAGAATACAGGCTCCAAATATACACAGGAAAATGGGTCATTTGGGTGTATATGAATTCTAGTGAGTCAATGTCTTTCCCTATATACACGGAAAAATAGTTTATTTCGTGCATCTAAACAAAATCTGTGGAAGCTCTACAATCCTCTTAAAATTCTTTTTTTTTTTTATTGTTAAGAACATGCACAAATTCCTTGCAGATTCCCTGAAGAATATTGTTGTACAGCATCTCTTGATATGAAAAAAGAAAGAAAGTAAATGGCAACACCAAAATTAACCTGCATTTACAGATAAGCAGTATAGGGGGATTTTGGAAGAACATGTGACTTATAAGCCCTTAAGGCATACTACTCAGAACTTGAGTGGTAGTTTATGGAACTGCGCGTGATTTCTCTTCACAGTGCAGCATTAAGTGGTTTCTGTTAATTATGGACCTGTGCTCTATGGGCTTATGTGTTACCCGCTGCGAAGATGCTTATTAACACCCAGGAAATAAATTCTTCTCTTCCTGTCAGTGACGTCCCCATTGGCTGCGTTAGACACCCCAAATGCATTTATACCGGCAGCTGTTTCCATCCGTCTCCTTGAACATGTTATCTGGTATCATGAAGGAGCAGCGGCGTGTTGATTTGTTGGTGGGTCTGCCGTAATAAAACACTGATTGAACATTATCCACTTGGATGTGAGCGCAGCGGGAATCTTAAGTGCAAAGCTAATTTATGGAAAAATATGGATTCCTAATCACAAAACAGCCCTGTAGGGGACAGATATCACTGCACGCCTTTGGATGTGCAGGCTTTCATCTTAAATTTATGTTTTGGTATCAATCCAGTGAGCTTTTATTATCGGACCTCATTATCTTCCTCTTATAATCATGTACATCTTGGCTTTAGTGTTCAAATTACTCCAAATACCAAGCTTAAAGGGCAGTGAATTGTCTTTATGGCTCAGGAGGAATAATATAAACTCTGGCACTTTTATGAGTGGGAGGGAGAGAAAATAAAGGAGAGGAAAGTTGATGCTGTATGAATTCTCCCTTTGTGCATCATCTCATCCCTCAGCTCTTGATGCTAAAACTGTTGCTCTATGGTTTTAGCATCAGTAATGCGACCAAAAGAATTACCATTTGAACTGTAGCCATTTTAAATTCAAGCTAGAAGGGCAAGAAATGTATAGTACATATGTTAGCCAACTCTCAATCCGCATATAGTTTTAATCACATCTGCCCCGTTGATGGAAAAGGCTGGGCAGCGTACCATCGGATACAGACCCATTGACTGACTGTCACACATAGCTGTGCGTGTCATCATTTCCATCTTGAAAGCCACCTGGTTCCCCAAGGAAAAACACAGATGCTATTAAGAAATGATTGGATATCAACCTTATTCTTCAGCAGTGAGTATGCTCTGACCTTGCCAGCATACTTCCTTAGAAAAGCACTAGAACCCTTGACTGCTGAAGGACTGCCATTTTTTTCGGTTTCTTCCTCTCTGTGCCTCATTGAAGTGGCAGGACATTTGAAAAGATCAGTTAGAATTTTTGGCTGGTGAGTTCATAAGAGATATTCTTTTTGATTACCAAATTGCTAAATTATAAATATCACCATTACCTCCTCTGAGGTAATTGCATTTGTTAATTAATATAGCAGGGAATGACAATTTGTCCAAACAGAAGGAGATTCTTGTGGTTGTAACACAGTCATCGAGTCTATCTTTAGGTAATAAACATGGGGAAAAATATAAATAATATATTTGAGTCTCTCATTAAAAAGAAAAAATTATGAAAAAGTACACTGCTCTGAATTTAGTCTTGAGGAATCTGCGGGTTGTTGGCCTCACTTGCAATATCTTGGAAAATTATTTAATGACTGTATAACTCTGTGAATAAATTATCTCTTATGCTATTTGGAAAATTTACTTGTGCTGAATTCCACCCATTGCCATTTTGTTCTGTTGACTGCTTTTAGTTTGAATCAGCTATTTAATATAAAGCGATTCTTGGCCTTTTCTGAGTGTGTTATGCCTGGACATTGTGTGCTTTTCCTTCATGAGTGTTTAATCGTAATTTAATTTTAATTTTAACTTTAAAATATTTTAATATTAACATTCAGTTGGCATGAGGAACATTTTCAAGTTACATCACAGATTACCTCAATGTTCTGTTCATGTTATTTCCTCCTTTGCAGTTTTGGTTGTAAACCACCCCACTTTAACCTCTTCGGGCCTTAATCCCAATGATGCCAGGAATCTCATTTTGTCATGTTGACGGCAGACCTGAATATTGGCAAGTTGTTCCTGGTTTGAAATTCTAGAATCTTGCTGGTTCAGCAAATTTGAGCAATTTACCAAAGGAGTAACTGTAGAGTCTTGGTTTCCGGCAGGCAGGCGCTAGAAGTTTTGCATAGTTTAGCTGCTATGGGGTGTTGCTGTAGTTAGAAGGCATTTCACAGCAGTGGGCACCAACCTTGTCTCCGGAGATCTACCATCATTAACGTTTTCACTTCAAACCAAAATTGTCACATCTGACTCAAATTATTGCCTGGAGGCTGATTTCTAGCTGTTGAAATGGGTGTGTTTTGTTTGGGTTGGAGTGAAAACCTGCTGGACAGTAGATCTCCAGGAACAGGGCTGGCAAAACAACTGTCATCTGTTGATGACTTGACTCTTGTTTCAAAGCTCTCAGTCTATGCATCACGTCAAGCCCATATTTGTCTTCATCAAATCATAATTACACTGAATAAAGTTGGAAAAAACACCACAGAGTATATGTACTGCACTAATCATCAACCAACCAAAACTACTGCCTTTCAATGGATTTCAAGCGACAAATGATTTAACCAGTAATCACTTGCAGTTTGCGTCTTTCTATGACCCAAAATAGTGGAGTTGGCACTATTTTAGCGCACCCTGCCAATTGGTAGAGTGTATCTTCAGGCATAATGGTCTGTGTTTGATTGGCAGCTAAAGCCATTCAATCATAAAAATGTGTAGTTTTTTGTATTTAAGTATTGTATTTATTTCCAACTCAGCTTTACTGAGGCTAGAATTAAGATAAACACACCACATAATCTTTCCTGTCTTTTCTTCACATTGGTACTGTGGCCATGCAGTAGCCATCTAGATTCTTCACATTTCAAACCACTTCAAATAGTTATGCATAAGTAAGAGGGAGTGCTCAAAATTTCTGCAAGTTTGTTACTCTTTCCTATGAAAAATTGAATTCACACTTCCCTAATGAACCTTGAGTGAATTATCAGGACATGAGTGCAAGTCTGAGTGAGATTTTGAAGGCCTCACAGGATGTAGAGCAGACGTTATTCTCTCTATGCTCTGTCTTCACATTTGAAGATTTCAGCCAGGGGATGTTTCTTCATTTCAGCCCTGGATGCATGTTGCATCTGCTGATATTTATGGTTTTCATTCAATCAACAGCTGGCCTTGTGGCCTGGAGGACAAGTCATGCACTATTTCACCAATCAGTGACTGAAATGATTCACTTGTGCCGAAACACACTTAAAACCAGCGTGCGCTGCTACCCTCCAAAAACCCCTTATTTTAACTCATTAACAAGGAAGGAACTACATTGAACCTGAGGGCACTTACCAATTACAAGGATTATGGTTTGTTAACATAACAAAAATGCAGTGTGTTTTATTGCTAAAAAAATATGGATAAGTATTACCTCAAAAAATACCCAAATAAGAATATGAGAGAAGAGAGGAATTGGATGTTCTGACAGTGCTGCAGTTTCCAGCCTGGAAGTGGGTCTCTTTAAAGTGAGTCATTGTTTATGCTGAATGAGTTTGGATAATAAGAGCATATCTTCGGTGGCTGGTAATTACTGAAATATTTTTTACTGCAACTCAGAATGCAAATTTGTCATTCTTCGAAGGTTAAACCACCCTACATTGTCGCCAGCCGCAGAACTAAAATGATCTTCAGAGGTTTACAGCGACTGAAAGGGGACTGTCATTGGACGGCAGTTTGAACCGTGAATGGAGGCCTGATTCCAGTCAGTGTATCTACTGAGTCTTCATTGCACTCACTCCTAGAGAAGTGGTTCTACAGCATGTCTTTATAGCGGACAGCTATTTGTTCTTTTAAGAACCTTCTGTCAAATGTGCAAAGTATAGAAGCGTTCACACAAAGAACCATCTTGCCTAACAAAGAGCAAGAATGGGTTCTTCTGTCGCCACATAATTCCTTTGGGAACCATTTTTATTGAGTGTCAGTATTGCTCTTTGTTCCATTTGCCTGTGTATAAGTGTATCTCATTAGTTTCTGATGAGGTGGAACTGTAAGATGGCGGCTATTTGTTATACACAGCCTGTAGGTCGGTGAAGACTGCCTGTCAAAGCTGTGCCATTTGTTCTCCTCACACAGCATCATTCATCTCTGCGCAGTGAGTGTTTCTCCAAGCATCTGCTCTTTTTCACACTGTGAGAATCGCCTACGGGATTTGCAGTGTCATTTACTTGTCTTGGTCAGCGCGGGGAAACAGAAAAATGGCAGATTTATTTGAGAACCTTCTGCCGAGGATTATTTCGCCCTTTGTCGAAAGTGTCCAAACGCAGCGGTAAGCTACAACATAAAAATCACCTGCCCAATACTGTGTAGGTCCCCCTCAAGTCGCCAAAAATAGCACCATCTAACTGATGTCCACTTGAATTCTCGGACCCAGGATTTCCTATCTGGGCGTTTCCCAGAGCATCACACTCCCTTCACCAGCATGTGTTCTTCTCACAGTGCATCCTGGTGCCATCTCTTCCCCAGGTCAATGGCACCATGTACCTGCTTAATGTGCCTGATGTCATTGGAAATGGTACTCGGGCAGATGCCTTCGGTTGCTCCAAAGTCCAGTTCTGAACTTGCGTGCCCATTGTTGGTACTTGCAGCATTAGACTGGGGTCAGAATGGGCACTCTGACCGATCTGCAACTACAAAGCGCTAAACGCTAGAAAGTGTGATGCTCTGCGTGTTCCGACACATACGGCACAAAGTATCATTGAAAATCTCTGCGACTTAACGCCGCAGTTGCTGCTTTGTCAGTTCTGACCAGACGAGTCAGCCTTCTTTGTCCTTGTGAATCAATGAGCCTCGGCCTCCCTACGTGATGTCGCCATTTCATGGTTTGTCCCTGCTTGGACCTCTGTCAGTAGGTACTCAGCACCACTGGGACCACCCAGAAACCTTACAGCTTTAGAGCTCTCTGACCCACTCAACTGGCCACTATGATTTGGCCCCCGTCAAAGTCACTCAGCTTACATATCTCCCACTTACAACATGTCGACTGCCAGAACCAGTTGTTCACTTGCTGTCTAAGGTCTGTAAGCAGACCTTGACTTACACTGTTGTTACAATCAGTGTTATTTGCTGCATTTATGAGTGCTTAAAATTTTTTTGCTTATTGGTGTATATTCTAAATGTGTACTTTTGATTTTTGGAGATAAGTTAAGCTGATTGTAGTTATTCTTCAATTCTTCTTATGGAGGTGATGCTTGCAAAGCACATTGTGCCAATCCTGACCTCCCCATGCTGCGACCCTGCGAAAAAGTGCTCTTTCTCATGACCAATCCTGACCTTCGCTTGCAGCGACCGTGCCAAAAAATGCTCTGTCTCGTGATCAATCCTGACCTCCCCCTGCTGTGACCCTGCCAAATAGTGCTCTGTCTCATGACCAATCCTGATCTCCCCCTGCTGCGACCCTGCCAAAAAGTGCTCTCTCTCTCATGAACAATCCTGACCTCCCCCTGCTGCAACCCCACCAAAAGGTGCTCTGTCTCATGTACAGGTCATAAAACTCACACATGCACGCACTTAGATATGGATCATAAAACACACACACTGCTCACAAGCGCTTATGTATATTCCAGCACGGTTCATAAAATGCACACACTCACAAATATGCTCACAGCTCGTAAAGCACAGCGCACATAGCTCACAAACACGCAGATGCACACCCGGCTCATAAGAGAAGCATGCTGTACATACGGACAGCATATAAACACATGTACATGCACACACACACTCACAGTTATTTTTTATTTTGATTGTTCATAATGCAGGGCCCTGCTGGAAACGAGACTTGGTCTCAGTCATGCCCCCTATTTAAATAAATCTTTTTAAAAAACACAATCTCTCACTCCCTCTCTAGATTTTCAAAAAATTTTACAAGGACAATGGTAGAGGTTGATTCTTAAATGCACAATCTCATTTCAAGTTATTCACAACACTGAAATATTGAATAAGTTATGTTTGACAATAGTATTGACTGAGCTTTACGGTATAACTGCTTTAGAATTTGGTTGCAACAAATTAAGAAGTGCTGGGATGTAACTCCGTGTTTCCGCTGTTACTTCAGTTTAGGTTACTTTATCAGCTACTTTTGGTAGGTGATATTGGTAGAAAACAAACTGAAAAGCATTGTTAATGTAACTGTGCTAGTTAGCTCCTAATTATCTAAGATTTATTTTAAGCCTCACAAGGCATTTTTCGTATAAGGAGGTCATTTATACAATTCAAAAGAATTGCCCTGACACACAACACTTGACCGACAGTAACAGGCATTTCCATGGTTTCGCTCACAAACCACAGAGTATAAGCGCAGTCCAATTCAGAAATATACTGCCTCTTCCCTCGTTCCTCCTCGATTCGAGTGCCCACTTGTGTATTTTTGGTTCTGCGACATATCTTATGAGGTGAAAGAGGCCAGGGTGAGTGGGGGAGGGCAGTTCATTTCAGAATTGGACGTAGCTTGTTTTGCACTGTTTTGTGGAAGAGAACTAAACTTCCTTGTAACAAGAAAGGACAAGTGGAGCTTCGCCTTCAGAAGGGCATCACAGCTGTCAAGTCTAAAAGTCTGTTTTTCTGCTGGATGGGCCATAGATTCATTGGATGCACTTTGCATGACTTCTGCTGTATCGTGTTCCACTGCTTCGCTCTTCGACACTAGGCAGGCAATGCAATTCCGGTTTACTGTACCAGACGGCCCTTAATTATTTAAGCAATGCAGCTGACAGGTGAGGGCTGGCTGAGACGTGCTTCTCCGCAGTCCAGCCATGGGGCCCAGGTTTGCCTCCACTTTTGTTTCTTGTCTACGGATCATTAAATATTCTGTTCAATTCTGCATGGTTGC
Source organism: Gymnothorax reevesii (assembly GCA_029721435.1). Taxonomy (NCBI): domain Eukaryota; kingdom Metazoa; phylum Chordata; class Actinopteri; order Anguilliformes; family Muraenidae; genus Gymnothorax; species Gymnothorax reevesii. Next base: position 52,285,169 of record CM056574.1, read on the forward strand.
CCTCTCGTCCCGCCACTACCTCCCCTGTCCATTATTGCGTGTTGCTCGTCCCATAAGAGGTCGAACAGACTCTTGAATAGACACCTACAAGTCAATTGCTGAGGAAATAAAATGAGCAAAGCTGGCTTCCTCAGTGCACTATTGCACTTTGAACTCGTGAAGGAGCCCTTTTTGACACCTTTCGTGAATTCGTAATTTCCTGAGTTTGAGAGCGAGAGAGTGAAAGAAAATGAAATTAAAAACATTTAGGTGACGAACTGAGCAAAGGAAGGATTCATCCACGAGTCCTATTTCTGATGTTCACAGGAGTTAAGCTCTGAGCGAGTCCCTCTCTCTGTATCTCTCCCACCAAAACATATCGTATGCTCTACTCCCTTCCCTTTGGATTGAAGAAGGGTCAGATTGAATATCACCCTTATTCACCCTTAAAAGAACAAACGATTGTGTGCACAATAAAGTTTGGTTACATCAGATGGTGGTAATATATTTAGTTTTATTTTAGCTTGGTTTCTAATAGAGGATTGTGGATTTACGTCGATGGCGTGTTTGTATTGTTTGTGGCAGTGTTTATTATCAGAAACTGAGAGATGAGTCACAGCGTGTGGCTTGAAGCGATAACAAGCGGGACCCCACAAAACACAAAATGTGGCTAATTTTGATCGTCATTATCACCGGCTCTGTGTGTATGTGTTACTGTTCGTGAATGCGTATTGTTTGTATGTGTTCATGCTTGCATATGTGGGCATTTAAAAAGAAAATGCTCACAGGGTATCCTTTGCGCTGCTCTCAGTCTTGCAGCATGTCAGGATCTAGCTTTTTATTCTTATTCCAAGGCAGTTTTGGAGGTCATATATTTACATTAGTAAATTACTGCGGCAATATTCTTACTGAAGTGAGTAAACTAAGTAGCTGTCTCATTACTGTTGACATTTATTATATTGAGAAATATATTACTCTGCCCTCAGTAACTTTTCATTTTATGTTACCAATTTTAATGCACCACCAGATGCTCTCCTCAAAAATTAATGCATCAAAAAACAATTGTTTTTGGTTATAAAACCGGAGAAAAGGCTGATATTGGTTTGTGCTAGTTGGAAACATGCCTATTAATTTCATTTATGAAAATGGCAGGAACACTATTGTTCATAGCCAGAAACACTTTGTCTAGTGAGGTACACGCTAACACTTGGGTGGATGATAAAATCACTGTTCAGTTCACAGCAGCAATGAATCGAGTTCCTGTGAAGGTATCATTGTTTGCTTAAATGTTGTTTTTGCCTGACAACATTTGTCTTTCAAGATATCGAATTCATCTATGACAAAATTATTCCAATCCAATGAATCCATGGTGGCCATGGTCGCATTCATGTGAATTTTATTCTCTTTCAATTAGCCACAAGGTCCTCGTTCCTTTGTACTTTATTTGAGGCTGTTTTGCAAAGGCGGCCCAACAGTAACTCAAAGTAATGTAACATTTTACTATCTATAGAAACTAATATTGTAATATAACATTATATTATTTCTTAAGTGTAACTTTCCCTAACCTGATTATGGATAATTGTTGTTTTGCAATTTAGTTGCACAGGAGGCCTCAATGTTATCTTCTGTGGTACATTGGATTTTGTTTTGTTTTTGCTCAGGTAGTGCTCTTTATTTGTGTGAATGTTATATGTTATTGTTTAAATAAAAACTCAAGATGTAACACAATATTTGGCCTAATTAATTTCACTCCACAAAATGAATCTGATTTAATGATTGGCTATTGCTATGAAATCTGCATCTTATCATTTCAGCTGGCATAGAGCCAATCGGTGACTCATTCAGAAGTAAATCAAAAGTAAGACAAAACTAATTATTCACTGCAATTGAAAGTAAAATTATAGCACAACTTATTACATCTTATGAACGTCAATTTGTAATATGTAATGTGTTACTTCAAAAAAAGAAAAATTTGGCATCTCATATCCCATCCAAATTTTAAAGTCTTTTCCCCCCTTTCCAATTTCTTTAATTTTTTAAATATTTGAAAACCCCCATAACCCTTTGAACCCTGTAGGCCATTTTAGCAGTCGCATAGAGAACATGCAGTAACCAGAAATGCTGAAAAACTGCTCTTAAACATGTGACTTAGATCACACAACTTTTGGTTGTCATGTGACCTTGTTTACAATCAGATGGTTTCCCCATCACTGTAAGCTGTCTTTTGCCTTAGAAAGGGGGTCAGGATCCCTTTAGATAATACAGGGTTCAAAAAGTTCAATGTGTCAGGTGATCAAGTAAATTTTAATATTATTCCAAGATAATTCAAGTAAACACAAGATGCAGTTTTTAGATGTTATTTTCATTTATTGAAGGAAAAAAGCAATCCTCCTCACCTGATTCGATGTGAAAAAAGCAATTTTCCTTTTAGTTACAAAATCAAGCAGTTAAACAAATGAATTGATGATTTGGTTCAATGTTACTATACACACCCAAGCATGATTATTCCCAGTGTTGTTGGATCTAAACATCACTTAGAGGTCCAATAAGTCTTTTTCGACAGGAAAATATGACAGAAATAATAAATAATTACTTTAACAAATATGCGCAAAATTCTGTACAGTTGCTTGAGATGAAGAGTGAAATTGTTTTATATAATAAAAATTTGTTTTTGTGTTATACAAGGCATGGGTTGCCCTACTTGGAGGCAGCCATGTTTAAGCAAATAAATAACGTTAACATTCACTGAAGAAGAAAAGCTTTGACTTCCTGCTCTGGCAGGAGAGGCTGTGTGTGTGTGTGTGTGTGTGTGTGTGTGTGATCATCGCCTTGAGCTGCTGCCTGCTATCCTGTCCAGATTTTTCTGCCCAATTAGAATTGTTTCTGTGCCTGGTGTGATTAATTTCTATTTGGATCAACAAAATAAATGAAGGATGGTATTCTGCCTCTGGGCTAATGCAGAAAACAAACTCTTTGTATAAATTGGACATATTCTCAATTTAAATGTGGAGCTACAATGTATGAGTGACTGAGTAGTAACAAAGTGAAATGATGGGGAAGTAGCCGCTCTCTCCACTATTTATTCATTTTTATATGGCCAGACCAACTAATCAGATTTACAGTGGGCTCTAAAATTACTGGCACGCCTGTCTGGCAATAAACAAACAATACTTTAAAAAATTCTAAAAAATACATTAATGGAGAAACTTGTGAGATGTGAGAAATACTCTACAATATTAATGTTCAACTCAAACCAACCAAACCTATTTACTGATTTAATTAAAAATCAGTTTCCTCCCTATCAAGGTTTCACATAATGGCACCCATAAACATTTTTGTAAATGATATCCACTAAAATTAAACCAGGTATTACATTCCGCTTATTTAAGTTTTATCTAAGTGTTAAAGAACTATAGTGAGCCATTACATCACTTCCTATTTCACTAGGGTATAAAAATGAGGTAACACACATGCAATATCCCTTCAACATCCCGTACCATGAATAAAACAAAACAACTGTCAGTTCAAAAGAGGCAGATGGTCATAGACCTTCATAAATCTGGTAATGGTTATAAGAAGATTCACAAACGATTGAATGTGCCACTGAGCACTGTCAGGACAATTATTCAAAATTCCAAAGTTATGGAACTTTTGAAAACCTCAAGGGTAGGGGATACAATTTCATTCCCCCCCCCCCCAGGATACTGAGGAGGATGGGGAGAAAAGCAACAAAATGCCCAATATTCACTGTGAAGGAATTACAGGTTTTGGTGGCATTTCATTTTGTGGTCACCAGGTTTCAAAAAGCACCATCAGGCGCCTCCTCCACAACCACATGCTCTTTGGGAGAGCTGCCAGGAGAAAGCCTTTTCTCATCAGTGGACACAGTAGCAAGCGCCCAGAGTTTTCCTTTTGTCATTTAAATTATGACTATAACAAGGTGCTTTGGTCTGATAAGACCAAAATTGCATATTGTGGTCAGATACAGCATTGGTATGTTTGGCATTGAAACAGAGATACATACAAGGAGAAGCACCTCATACCCACAGTGAAATATGGTGGGTCAGTCATGTTTAGGGGCTGTTTTAATTCAAGACGTCTTGGGGCACTGGTTAAGATTAATGGCATAAGCAATTCCACCAAGTATCAGGATATTTTTGCTCACAATCTGGACAAAGCAAAAATATACTTCAAGATCCAGAAATGGTTCAGTGACAACAAAATCAACATTCCGCAATGGCCATCCAAGTTGTCAGACCTCAATCCAATTGAAAACCTGTGGGCTGAGTTGAAGAGGGCATGTGCCTTAACCTTGTCAAAAATGACAGGAAAAGACTGCTGTTATACAACCTCAATTCTGAAATAGTTGGGACAAAGCGTAAATTGTAAATAAAATCAAAATTCAATGACTTTCAGATCACATGAGCCAATATGTTATTTACAATAGAACATAGATCACATTTCAAATGTTGAAACTAAGACATTTTACATTTTTATCCACAAAATGAGATTATTTCAAATTTTCTGGCTGCAACAGGTCTCAAGAAAGTTGGTACGCAGGCAAAAAAGGGCTGAAAAAAGAATTTACCAAGTAATTAAATTAACTTGCATCAGGTGTGTAACACGATTGGCTATAAGAGGGTTGTTTTACAGAGGCTGAGTCTCTCAGAAGTCAAGATGGCCAGAGGGTCTCCAACCTGTGAAGGCTTGCGTAAAAAATTGTGGAATATTTTAAAAACAATGTTCCTCAACGTCAAATTGCGAAGGTTTTGAAGGTCTCATCTTCAACAGTGCATAACATCATGAAAAGATTCAGAGAAACTGGAAAAATCTCTGTGCATAAGGGACGAGGCCGAAGACCTTGACTGGATGCTTGTGATCTTTGGGCCTCCAGAGGCCACTGCATCACTCACCGGCATGATTCAGTCATTGACATTACTAAATGGGCCCAGGAATACTTCAAGAAACCACTGTCTCTAAACACAGTCCACTGTGCCGTCCACCGATGCCACCTAAAACTCAATCATCCAAAAAGAAAGCCATTGTTGAGCATGATCCAGAAGCCCCGCTGTGTTCTGTGGGTCAAGGCTCATTTAAAATGGACTGTAGCAAAGTGTCCTGTGGTCAGATGAGTCCAAATTTTACATTCTTGTTTGAAATCATGGGCGTCGCGTCCTCCGGGCTGAAGAGGAGAAAGACCACCCCTCCTGTTATCAGCATTCAGTTGAAAAGCCAGCATCTCTGATGGTATGGGGATGCATTAGTGCATATGGTGTGGGACACTTACATGTTTTAAAAAGCACCATGAATGCTGAAAGGTATATAAAGGTTTTAGAGCAGCATATGCTCCCCTCCAGACAGCATCTATCCCAGGGAAGGCCTTGTGTATTTCAGCAGGACAATGCAAAACCACATTCTGCAGCTAACAGCATAGCTTCGTAGTAGTAGAGTCCGTGTGCTGAACTGGCCTACTTGCAGTCCTGATCTTTCACCGATTGAGAACATTTGGCACATAATTTAACGAAAAGTCCATCAAAGGAGACCCAAATCTCTCCAGCATCTGGAAGCCTGTATTAAACAAGAATGGGATTAAAGTCCAATGGCTAAACTCAAGAAACTTGTCTCCTCAATGCACAGACGCCTCCACTCTGTGTTTAAAAGAAGAGGGGATGCTACACCATGGTAAACAGGCCCCTGTCCCAACTTTTTTGAGACCTGTAGCAGCCATCAAATTTGAAATGAGCTTATTTTGTGCGTAAAATTGTAAAATTTCTTAGTTTCAACATTTGAATTATCTCTGTTTTATTGTGAATAAAATACTGGCTGGTGTGATTTGAAAGTCATTGCGTTTTGATTTTATTCACAATTTACCCTTTGTCCCAACTATTTCGGAATTGGGTTTGTAATTGCCAGAGATAGTTGCACTGAGAACTGAAGGGTGCCAATAATTATGAAACCTTTATTTTGTTGAAATTAATTTGTATAAAAGGATTGTTATGATTTTGGTTGTTTCCACCGAAACATTAATGAAGTATTTCTCACATGTTGGTATATTCCTTTTCTCTATAATCATATTGTTTATATATACATGTATTTTTTATATTGTTTGTGCATTGCCAGTTAGGGGTGCCAGTAATTTTTGTGCGCACTGTAAACTTCTAAAATGTCAATGTGGAATGTTTATAATTGGGGAATTTGAAAAATATAATACTTTCCAATTATTTTTTTAATTTAGAGATTAATAGTGGCAGAAGCGTACTATGGTGGTGCAAGAATTATTGGTGGGTGTGTCAGACTCATTCCAATTCAATTAGTGAAACTCAGTCAGTGTCTGCAACCAGTTAATTTGCCAGCTGGCTAGTTAGCTTGACAGTGTGGTGGCTAGTCAAGGTGACATTAACAATTTGTGTAACACACTGTTTATTTTAATCATGCCTGAATTCGATATGTAGCTCACTTTATCTTATGTTTTTACCTGCTGTGAAACACTCCACTGGAAATTGTCTCATCCAGTTCAATAACCCAATTCAATTCAATCCAATAGCAGAGTCAAACTCGCCGAGTCAAACCTTGCATATACAGAACAAGGGCGGAGGAAACTTAAACTTGAGCCTGCTCAAAATAAAACTGACATGCACCCAGATGGCCAGCAGGAGGCGCTTCAGCAACAAACAGTGCTGATCGAAATTGACTGTATAACTCTTACTTTCCCTGAACTGTGCGAAGCCAGCTGTAGGCTACTCTGATGAGGCTGCAGGTCACAGTGAGCCCTGGCAGGACATACAGTTCAGTTGTTGTCCGTGGCTGTCATTCTGCAATGTAAAACAGCGCCTTCCCCGAGTGAGCGAACCCAGCAGCCCACATATCGCTTTCATTTTTTGGTACTTTATTTATTAGGCAGTACAGTAGAGAGACAAAAAAAGATTTGGAGAAGAATGGGGAAGACATGCAGCAAAGGGCACAGACCGGATTTGAACCCAGGCTGGTACAGGAAGGACTTAGCCTTAACGTAATACATACACTTGGTCAATGAGCCACCAGGGCAACCCATATGCTGCATTGAAGCATTGCACGTTTTAGACTTAATTTGAAACCACCCTGCCCTCACATGTGTCCTTCCTTTGATTTTTTCTTATTTGTTCACTTTTTCTTTCATTTTTATCTCACCCCTTGGCGAATCCATCTCATCTGATGAAACAGATATGTTAAGTGCGCCTTTTCGCTCATCGCTTGAACAATGTGTTGCTGTGTCTTGGACAGGGATGAAATATGGATCCTCTCAGGTGTATGGGGTGTTTGGAATACGAAAGTAACATATCCACACGTCCCCAGAGCCGTGAGAAATATTCCCACTCCTCTTTTCTCATTTACCGGTTCTGGGCTCTCTGCTTTATTCCCGAACGTTGCCGTTAGCCTCCTCACTCTTGAGATAATGAATTATTTCACTGCTTCGTTTGAGCCGGAGCCAAGCGCTTTCATGAGAAGAAGGTGATTTCAGTAATGTCCTATTTGAAGCCGCAGAAACTCCGGAAGAGAAAAAAAGCCCCATCTGTACAGCACCAGGGCTGGATATGTTTCTCCGTGTGTAATACTCCAGGTCCACGGCACCACATTCCAAACACAAGCGCACGTTACTGAATAAGCTTTTCACTCCCTCTCTCTCTTTTCCTCGCCTGTGGCCTCTAGCTGCAGAACATGTATTCCTCCTCATCTGAGGCCTGCTTGTTTCCTCTTACTTCAGTGTCACTTCGGGAGGGGAAAAAAATAACGTCTCCTTTGATTTTCTTCGTCATTTATTTGGCGTCCATTTGCTCATTTTGTTTCAAGTAATATGCTAACGTTAAACTGGGTTGCTTCCGTGTCGATAGAGGGATGGCTAATTAAGGGCCCTGAACACCCCAATAAGGACTGCCACTGGCCTGCCTTCCTCCTCCACGGCTCCCTCGTGACTCCCCACTTCGGCCAAGAAAAGGGGGCGCTGGGCCCGGATCATTGCGGCTGTTTCTCTTCATTAATGAGTCCACAGTGAGGGGGGAAGCCGCAGATAGGAGCTGAAGGTCAGGGGCATCCTCTCCTGCTGCAGTGTTCCTGCCACCGGGAACGAACCGGTGCCGCACCGGCTCTCTAATTGGGCAACCGGTTACCCCAGGTTACTTTAGACCCTCAGTGCACACACACTCTCCGCTGTATGTGTGTACTCTTGTAAACAATGACGCATGCATTTGCGAACACGTATACATGGATCGACATGTACTTAGTTGGCACGCGGGCGTGAATGGATGAACAGATGTATGCCCCCACAAACATAGAGTCATGCCTGCAGAAACGCACAAATACAAGCAGAGGCTGCCACAAACATACATGCGTAGACGCAGATTTTCGTGCACACAATCACATATACGGACCTATGCACAGACCTATACATTCGCTAACACTGACAAATGTGCATCCAGACACGCATACACAGGTCCACAGGCTTCCTCGCATAAGTGCGCATGCGCAGTTGGTTCGGCCATGCAATTTATCTGAGTTTGGGTCTGGTGAAAATGTATCAACTTTAAAGTGTTGTGGTGCAAAGTTTGGCAGGATTGTGGCATGTTTTCGATTTTGTGTTGCTGGTTATTTGAAAAAGGTAGACATCTGACAAACTCTTGTTGCAGCTTGGCCGTTTTCTTTGGTAGCTTGACTTATGTGATCGTTGTATATTCATATATGCACAAAAATTTACAAAGCAGATAAACTACTGATAGTAAGAGGTAACCACAATAATAGTCATGCTCCTAATCATGAGTGGTAAATAATAATAATAATAATAATATTTATAAAATAACCATAATTATAAAAATAAGCATAAAAGTAAAAATCTGTCTCCTTTTATGACAGTACGACATTATGTGTGTGGATGGTTTGACTGTGTTTGATGTACTGAATGACTGTACTGGGTGCATGGTTTGACTGTTCTTATTGCATATTTCTTTCTCTTTCTGCTTTCTCTTTGACTGTGTGCTGAGTGTTCAGGCCTCTCTCAAGAGATAATAAAATCATACCGGATAAGAAATTCTGTAATATTTGTGATGTGGGCGACACCACAATTGCCCTTGCGCAGTTATTACATCAATGGGTACTATGCCGCATATTTCTTGTTTATTTGTGGTCTTTTCTTTCTGTGGTTGGTTAGTAGTTAATCAGATGTACACAATGGATGCGACACTGAGAAACCGTGCGGAGATTGGGACTTTGTACAAAATACACAAGCGAATCATACAGGGACATAGCAAGTACAAGTGGTGTCAGGTTTTCAGTCTTGAGAGCAAATCACTGCACTCACGACCAAAAAATGCCAAGGTGCCAGATAACCAAATAACAACTAGTAAAAAAAGAGTGTCTGCACACTTGGATCAATGCAAGTCTCTTTAATACACCAAGCTTACGGTCAAAGGACATTCATTGTTACCCGGATCGTTACCCTGATGAAGGTCTTTTGACCAAAAGCTTGGTGTATTAAAGAGACTTGAATTGATCCAAGTGTGTAGATACTCTTTTTTTTACTATGTTCTCAGTCTTTAAAACTGAAGAAGTCATATTGTACTTTTTATTAATATGCATAAATTAATATGACTCATAATAAGATTATTGTGCGAAAAAATCTATTATTGAGTACCTTTTCGCAGCTTGTTTCAAGTAATTTGCACAAGTGTACATATGGGAAAAAAAACTGCCTCTCAAAGCTAAACAGTCAAAATAAGCTCATCTACTGTCATTGCTCTTTGGTGAATATACTGTTTTGAATTGCGCAGAGACTGCATATCAGGATGAGTCTCGTTGTATTAATCCTTTTCAGGTGACCACAGTGATGACTGCTTGTCTCCCTATCTTTATCTCCTCCCTTCCTCTCTCTCTCTCTCTCTCTCTCTCTCTCTCTCTCTCTCAGCCATGCACCTTTTTGGCTTGAATTGGCAGCTGCAGGATGAAAGCTTCACTTTTGAGAATGGGCAGGTGAAGCCAGAGACCACCCCCACCAACACCGTGACTGCACTCTCACCCGACAGCGGTAAGGGGACTCACAGCCACTCTCTCCCACAGAGAAATGTGAATAATTGAATTCATAAAAATGGATTATAGAACCTATTTAATACTGCATTCAATCAGCAGAGCAGAAGGGAATATGCGGTTAATACATTGAATAGCCTGGATCAAGCCTGGATTTGTACAGTTGAAGTTGCTCTTCAAATGTCACTAGAGTAATGAGCCTACAGGGTGTTTTATTCTTGTAAGACTTGTCTGCTGACTGTGGTTTTGTCCAAAATTATGTGGGAGAGATAATAAAAAGTCCCCTACGATGGTTTCTCATAATCGGTTGAATATTTGTGACGGTGCAGACGCTGCCGTCAGTTGCCTCATAATTTCACTGGCAGGATAGACTGAGAGTTAGGTGGTTGTCATGGTTATAAAACATTGAAACAAAGCAATTTGCAAAAAATGATTTGGTCATGGTAATAACTAGCTGTAATTACCATTGAGAATAAAGTTTGCACAGCAGATGTTGTCCAACACTACATTTAAGCATTAAAGAATCTGTATTGTCTGACACTCGTCCTAAGACGTCTGTCGACATACGTCTTACAAGTTTATAACGGCCTTAAATTAGGTGAATGGCCTAATCATTCATGATCATTGTTCCCAATGGTTTGTTATTAGGCTTTTTCCGTCAAAATTACAAGTCTGTTTTGAGCCCCATTGCTCAGCTACCAGGAGCAAATGTTCTAGCAGCATTTGTATATTAAGTTTAGTCATTGTAAACTTGTGATCATAAACCTGACTAGCTTTTTAAAATGAACTGCTGATCATAACGCAGAGGCTGGTCTGATAAAAAGCACTGAGAGCTTTACTGTGTGTCGAATGGGTCCTTCATATTCCTTTAACTGTCGATGACACATTGAGGTTGACGTTTATCCGAGTCGAAACCTGCCTCGTTCTGCTTCTTCATTCATCTTTATGGGTGTGCTGTACGCTCCACCTTAACTCTCCCCCCCTTGCTCCACCCCAGCCTTACTCGCTTAGAGATCAACTCCCCATTAACTGGGGTGGAGGAAATGCGTTCGTTTCATGGTAGACCTTAATGCGTGTAAAGCGCTGGTCCCTTCTAATATGAGCGCTGCAATCTTCCAGTAAACGCCCTAGCGGTGGATGTAAATTCACGAGAGTGGCATTAATTAAGATTGCAGGAATTAGAATCAGTTTATGGGCAATCAATAATGCCATTCATCTCACATAAGTGGAACATGCTAATAGGCGTCTATATTAACATGTGCACTCACACCAATGAACCAGAACATTATGACCACCTGTCCAATATGCTTCTGGTCCTCAGCATGTCACCAAATCAGCTCCAACCTTCTGGGGTACAAACATTACAGGACCAGCTAAGGTGCCCTGTGCTGCCTGGCCTTAAGATACTAGCTGCAGATTGGTTAAGTCCTGTATATTGCTTGGAATTGCTCATTGTTCCTGCAAATCCCGCCGATGCTCAATCGGATTTAGATTTGTGGAATTTGGAGGCCAGGGCAACACCCTGAACCCTCCTCTCAAAGCATTCACAGACTACTTGTGTGGCAGGGTGCTTTATTTCGCTGAATGAGGCCACTGCCATCAGGAAATACCGTTGCCATGAAGGAGTGTTCCTTGTCTGCAACGATGCTGAAGTACGTGGCACGTGTCAAATTTACGTCCGTATCAATGGCCTGACCTAAGGTTTCCCAACAGACTGTTTTCTTGAACAGTCCCTTCACAATCTTATTGTCTGCCCACAATGCATCCTGTTGTAGGGCATCTCTTTCCCAGTGAAATGGCACACACACACACATAGCCAGCCAGCCAGCCAAAAACTGTATAAAAAAACTGGACTCATCAGATCAGCAGCCTTCTTCCTTCTAGGCACAGTTTCTATGCTCAAGCACAAATTGTAGGTATTTTCAATGATGGAGAGGGGTTAGCGTAGGCACTCCTGACTGGAGCGGAGCTACTCAGCTCCATACACAGCTTGGACTGATGCACTGTATGAAGTGATTCATTTGTCATGTAACCATCATCAAAATGTTTTGACTCACGGTACAGTAGCCCTTCTGTCTGCTCGGACTTGACAGGATTGCCTTATTTGACGATGTGCGTCAACGAATGTTAGACGTCCGACATTTGGTCATCCCTTTGTGTTGGACCACTGTTGGTTGGTACTCATCACTGCTGACCGGGAGCAGCCCATAAGCCCTTTTGGTTTTGACCCAGTCATCTGTCCATAATGATTTGGCCCTTGTCAAATTCACTTACATCTTTACACCTGCCTATTCCTCCCACATCCAACATTTTGACAACAAGAACTGACTGTTCACTTACCGTACCTCATATCCCAGATCTTGACACGAGCTGTTGTTTGGTGATAGTCGAAATTATTTGCCTCATTTGTGAGCAGTCATGATGTTTTGACACATCGTTGTACTGTATTCTCATATTCTCCCACATATCTACATTCATGGATTCTGATAAGTACATACCATCAACTTAAACTCTCGAGTAAATGCACGCTTTTATAATGTGGACGGACGTGAACAAAATTCTATAATCAGGTGCATATTCACTTGGACATTGACAAAGTTGTTGTTATTTTAGCTATGTACCTCAGCATATTGAAGTTATGATTAAATCATGAATGTCAGCTCAAAGTGCATACTTTCAGGTATAATTTAAGTGTACTTAGGTCTAAATGAGGGGAACTAGTTTGGAATGGCAACTTTATTTCTTTATGTGCATCCCCCTGCCCTCCCCCTTTTCTATCGGACCCAAAGTAAGTGCACAGCGTTGATTCCCTCATGATTTTATTCACAAGCATGCAGATATAGAGCCTTATGCCCTGTTTACACCAAAATACGACTGAAATGGCGACTGCTGCGACTTGTGAGATCACAAGGATTTGATGAACTCGCACAAGTCTGGTATACTCTTGTATACTCTTGTATACTCTCCAATCTAATCGCTAATTTGCGTTCACACCAAGCTTCCAGTGAGACCACATTTGGGATATATTAATAAAAATTTGGCGATCTATGCGACATAATTTACGATGACTCTCCTTTCTCTTGTTTGGTTTCTCTTAGTCTTGTGTTGTTGATGCGATCGTTGCAGCAAGTGATGAACCGATTAAAACTATGGCTTTATGTAGGAAACCTACTCTCAGAAAGAGTCGCATGGAAGTTCGCCATTGGTCGCAATTTCACTCTTACTGATCGCCATTGGTCAAATTTCGATCCCATCCATCACTGATGCTCTCGCAATGCACTCGCCATGACTTTTTTGCTCTTGAAGGCATTGCAATGGGCTCTTGTTCAGCTCGCAGAAACGATCGCCATAGTCGCATAATGAAAAATATTCCGATATTTGGAGATTATTTATGCAACCTGTTTGAGAGTCCATCAAGAGTCCATCAAGACCTGTGAGACCGTGTTAAGAGTGACTTGAGAGTTATGAGAGTTCATTACGATTGTTTTTGAGATCTGCATTTATTTCTGACCACTCGCACACACTCGCAAAAGTCATGCGATTTTTTGAACAGCTCAAAACAATCGTAAACCCCTTCAAGATCGATAGAGAGTGAAAGAGATCAGAGAGATTGAATTTGAGACCATTGAGAGTTTATTTAGAGTTACTTGCAACCTCATCAAGAGTCAGTGAGAGTGATGGTGATTTTTGTCCATTTTTCGGTCACAACCTGCTCGCAAGTCCGGTGTAAACAGGGTTTTACTAGTGTTGTATTCACATTTTTGAATCTGCTGATATCAACTTTCAATAAGTCTGAAATCATCATTAGGTTGAAAAAAGAAAAAAAAAACCATCTCAGAAATAGGTGAGGCCCAATCAACTACTTTGTCCGTTCTTAGAAAACAATGGTGCATGACGAAAATTTCCTTCACAATAGTTGGCCAGATCAATCTTTAATGTCTGGGTCGACGTCAATAATCAGGATGAGATTTCACCTGAGTGGGTTTTTCAGAAAATGCCGACTATTGGTAATCATCAAAAACAGGAAATTTGTTTTAAAAAAGTGCTCAAATCTGGACCAACATTGTATGGACAGATGAGGCAAAGATTAACTAGTACGGCAAGTATGGGGACTGCAGTGTATGGATCTGGGATGGAACTGCGCATTATGTGAAGCACACTGCCTCTTCTGCAAAAGTGCAATCATATGTGGGTAGCCCAGTGGAACTCTTACCCTAGTATTTATTGATGATATTATGACTGACTAAAGCAGCAGGATGAGTTCTTAATTCTGTAAGACTGTATTACCTGCTCAGATTCAGCCAAATACTTAAAAACTCATTGAAAAGCACTCCACAGCGCGGCTGGGCACTGACTCAAAGCTTACTGCAAAAGTGCTTTCAGGCGTCAAAATAGAATGTTCTAGAATGGGCCAGGTAATCACCTGACTGAATCAAATGAAGCATGCATTTCATTTTCTGAAGGCCAAAGTGATCAGCAAGTGAGTTTTAAAATTGTCATTTGTTGTCATGATTTTCAGCTTGTGATTATATTACTTTGTCTAAGAACTTTTCAGCCCCTGAAATGGGAGAATAAGGCCTTTGTATGAGAATAGTTGTAATTCTTGCATGGTTCATGCCTCTTAAATCTCTTGAATTAAAGCTGAAAGACTACACTTCCCACAAATCTCGATTGGTATATCTCAAATCCATTGCGCTGGCATCCAAAGCAAAAATTATAAACTGTGCCCCTGTCCACATACTTGTGGACCTGACTGCAGCTCGTGAAACACATACACACACATACCCGCATGGAATTGTATGGAATGGAGTGGGAATACACACATGCTCATTGGCACACACACACACACACACACACACACACACACAGGGCAGCTCAAGACCAAATTACAGAAGTAATGTTGCCTGGCCTCTCATCATTTTCTGCTCCTCATCTCTGTGACAGGGATCTGACCCGAAAGTATTCACTCCATAAAGCGCTGAGTAAAAAGCAATCAGACCTGTGCACTCACTTTGTAATTACCAGACATGATCTGTTTTGTCTTTGCTATGATGGCTAAAGACCTCAGTGAAGAGTGGGTTGTGGCTGTTGTGCCTCAAAGGTAATAGAACTACTGGGGTGAAAATAAGAGTGTTGACATGCATGTACTGTAATATTATTACTCATTGCTTTACGCCTCAAATCATTCAGTTCATTCACCTGCGTTCTGTATTACCTAAAACACTTGATAGCATGTCGAGAAACTGCTAATGCTTTTAATCTCAAAGTTTGTTGTGACGGTTCATTTCATTATGATTCCACAAAAGATGCATTATAGCCGCCTTAATTATTCTTTCATGGTTTATCATAGTGAAATTCATATCCACAGTCAATCAGGAAGGCGCAAATTCATTGTGTTGCAATTGCACAAACCGAGGCCTGTGAACCTCCTTTAGCTTTTATTTCTTTTTCTGTGTTTCTAGACACACAACCTGCCCAACTGTTGAATTTACAGTTTACGGATTAAAATTAATGTGTGACCACTGCCAAACTAATGCATGCTGCTACTTCATACTTAGGCAAGAGTTGAAATGACCCTTCAAAAGCCAGAGAGATGTAGAATGTGAGTGAAATTTATTGCTCTAACCACTGTGTAGACATGCTAAGAACCATATATTCTGCCAGTAATACTCTTGAGGGTAAGAAGATTTGCACCCTCAAGTAAGCATATCAGAAAGTTGTTTGGTTTTCCGATGAGGCTGTTAAGTCATATTAAAGCTTAAAGCATGTTTTCCTTCACCTGGAATAACCTCTGTGCAATGGGACCTGCTGCTCCCACTACTTTGCTGAATGTATTTTTGAAGGTTTTCATCATCACAGCAGCTTTAGTATCGGAGGTCTTGTCTCTTAGGCATGTGGCCGTATTCTTTTCGCTCTTGTGATGTTGGATCATTGTTTTAGTTTTGATCACTGATGGCTGCTCAGCTGAAATTAGAGGAGGCACAAAAAATACTTAATTTCATTGATTAACAAGTTTTCCAATGATTTGAAAAATCCACTTAGCAGTTAAATGCAGTTTTCATCTTAATTTAATGTTGTCACAATTAAATGTGAAATTCAATTTCAAAAAATGATTAATTCACTTTACAAAAAAAAGAATTACTCTTATAACTTCTCTATTTGTTTTTAGCACAATAGCTACAATGGCTCCATAATTGGTTCCTATAAGTTATATGCAGACTGTCTTATGGACCAGAAAAATACCAAATAGTGCCTTGCGTGACCTTATCGCAATGACACTCCCACCGGTGCCATCTTATTTACATGGAAAAGCCTCCCTGAAATATAACTGCATCCTTGGTATTCATCTTTCCACCCAGTTTCGTACAACGCTGGCAGGAAATGACCAGTTAGTGCTTGCGCCCGGAGGAAAATAGGAATGTATGTAGCAATCTTTCCACGTATGGTCAGATTTAGTGCATTCAGAAAAATCAGGTCTACAGTTTCAATTCAGCTATTCATGGCTGCCAGAACATTTTATTTTATCCTCATTAATGGGGTTTGACTTTTAATCATTCTGTTTATCAGTAAATAGGCCACAGTTAAGCCAACTTAGGCCTTTTGAAATATAGTGCATGCAGCCGGTATGGTGATTCAGCATTCACCCCTGCAGTGCGAGGCCTACTGTGAAATAGCTGTGTATTACAGAAATAGCACGGTTTACTGAAGTGTGCAGACATTTAATATCAATAATTTACCAGGGCATCACATACCCACTGCCTCTCTTTTACAGGAAGTGATACTTGCTTTTGCAATCAAATTTTTAGACTTTTTGCATCTTATTAATGAAAATTTGAATCAAAACAGAAAACAAGGGTGAGGAGTTGGAGGTAGCTCCTCAGAAAAGCATTGCAGTTGCCTGTGCTGAATCAAACAACCAGACACACATTCATGTAAGCTCAATCTGCTCCAGTTGCGTGGCTGAAGCTAAGCAGGTGTGGGCTTGGTTACTGTTTGGATGGGGGAGCAACTGGGAAAACCTAGTTGCTGCTGGAAGAGGTGTTGGTGAGCTAGTAGGTCGCAATCTCCCCTCTGGTGGAATGTGCCCCAGTGCAGTGATGGGGACACTGTGCTGAAGGAGTAGCCAACTTTCGGTTAAGACTTCAAACTGAGGTCCTGACTCACTGTGGTCATTAAAGATCCTATTACACTCCTCGACAAGAGTAGAAGTTCCCTGATGTCATGGCTGAAGTCCCAACCTGCCTCCTGCTCATCCCCTGATCTAATTGGCTATGGAACTTGTCCTCCTTCTTTCCACCTCTACCTCCAGGGCTCCTTTAAAAAAGAGATTTTGATCTCAACGGGACTAAACTGGTTAAATAATTATAATAAAAAAAAAATTCTAAAAAAAAAAAAAAAATATATATATATATATATATACATATAAAGCATATGAATTAAAAATGCATATAAGGCATTGAGGAAAGGGTTCAATAATATAACATTAAAAAGTAACATTGATCAGAAGGGGGATATAGCGCTGAGGAGGCACTGGAGCAAAAAAACTACTCTCTGGTTAGTGTGCGGTCTATTCATGTGCAATTATCCAATTGCGCCCATTTGGTAATGTTTGACTGTTATTACCTCTGTACCTCAGACTATATGCTGATATAGAAGCTAATGCAGATTCTGCTAGTGCTTTTGGCAGCACGACTTGTCCCACATGCCACATCTGTGTAATTAATGGTTGTGCTGCAATTCCAGAAATACTCCCAAACTGTCCTGAAAGACAGTTGGAAGAGACCTGATATATCCAGTAAATGGACATTAACCCACATGTGTTTGATATTACTGAAACTGCTTCATTAGTAAATAGTGGTGAGTCATCAAACTAATTGGTACTTTTAAATAGCGTTTTGAAGTGATGGTGCTATTATAGTTTGATGGAGCTGCCTCAATGGACGTGCTTGAAATTGAGCCAAGTGTGTTAAATACCTTCAATTAATCTTCAAGATGAGGTTTTCTGAGTTTGATCCTGTAATTTAATGCCTTTTAAAACATTTAAACTCTGGAAATTATTGGCAAGTACGAGACCATGAACTCAAGGTGAATAGATCTGAAGTATATGGATTAACTGATAAATTGATTATGAGTTCTCTCTCTCTCTCTCTCTCTCTCTCTCTCTCACTCTCTCTCATTTCTTATAAAAATGATGTTGTAAGGTGTATACCATGATCACGGAAAAGATACTACAATATTTCAAGAGGGGCAGATTAAATTATTGGCTTTCACCAAGAAAGAACAGAACTGAGATTTCTGAAATCTCTGGAATGGGGTGAGAAACTTTTCAACGTGTTATTAAGACCTTCGGGATAGTGGTGAACCATAAACTTTGCCAAAAAATTGGTTGGAAAGGAATCATGAATCGTCATGATCGGACATCATTAAATGCTTGTTGAAGTCTCATTGTAAACAAGTCAACTGTAGAAGTCAAGGCTTTGTTCAATCATGAGAGTCAAAGCATTTCCACAGGCCCAATACAACAAGAAATTGTTTCCATTCCTACCTGAAAAGCATTGTAGAGGCTCGGCCGTGCTTTTGTTTAATCTGCTAGGGCTCAGGGCTCATTGTGAATGTAGGGCTCAGGGCTCATTGTGGATGTAGGGCTCAAGGCTTATTGTGGATGTAGGGTTCAGGGCTCATTGTGGATGTCGGGCTCAGGGCTCATTGTGAATGTAGGGCTCAGGGCTCATTGTGAATGTAGGGGTCAGGGCTCATTGTGAATGTAGGGCTCAAGGCTCATTGTGAATGTAGGGCTCAGGGCTCATTGTGAATGTAGGGCTCATGGCTCATTGTGGATGTGGGGTTCAGGGCTCATTGTGGATGTAGGGCTCAAGACTTATTGTGGATGTAGGGTTCAGGGCTCATTGTGGATGTCGGGCTCAGGGCTCATTGTGAATGTAGGGCTCAGGGCTCATTGTGAATGTAGGGCTCAGGGCTCATTGTGGATGTAGGGTTCAGGGCTCATTGTGGATGAGTCGTGTATTTCTATATTGAAGTAGGAAACCCTGATCCTGGAGTATCCGATCCATTTCTGGTTTACTTTGACCTCCTGAGTTTGATGCATGCATAAAAGTCTGCGCATGAACTGCTGAATGTACTGAATGGTTAAACTCTGAGAGCTCTTTAGCTCATTGTAAACTGTATTCATTAAATCCAAATTAATTAAAATCAATGGAGTTAATTAGCTGCAGGTTTGAAAGGAACAAAAACCAGAAACAGCTCTGGCACTCCTAGGGTGGACGAGCAGGTTAGCTTTGTTCTACATGGATCATTTTTGGACCACCGTCTCGGCCTGGGGGCTGTGCCATGGAAGCTGGAAAGGGCAATTCCTAACTGTTGGAAGCACAGAATGTTCTGGAATGTCACTGCACCCTTGTATGTTAATGTGTAAAGATTTTCCTTAGCTGGAACCCAAAGCCCAAGCTTGAACCATGGAAAACGGCTCCAGACCAAGGAGTGGCCTTACAGTTTGAACCACATATATGGAGTGTATGTGATATAGCATGTATAGCTTGAGGGAGGGATTCATTTTTTATTTTATCTTTTTGGTAGGCTGTAGAACATTGGGTGTCCTCTTACGGCATTTTAAAAAAAATGCTAATTAAGCTACAGTGATTATTATTGATAGTTTTTATGCTTTTTACTCTGTAATTAGAAATATAAGAGCCCTGTCCCTTTATAAATTTGGGACACATTTAAGTTAATTCTATTAGGAAATTCATCTCTTTTACCGTTTGAAATTGTGTGGCATCTCAGTTACTTGTACTATATAATAAAAAACCTTTGGTTCAGTCTAAAGTTAAGTTCTTTGTATGTTAGCTATATTATGTTGTGTGAAGAAACATTGTGGTTAGTTTTGAAGTTTTATTTGGAATTAGTGCTGGCCCTCAGATTTCGCAGATAATAATGGTGCTGCTTTTTTCCTCAACTCCCAGTCACCTCTCTATCCAGCGTAATTACATTAGATTCCTGTATATGCACAGTTTGCTACATCCTTACCTGTGTTTTTATGAGCTTTAACTGCCAGGTGCAATTGAGGCTCCATAAACAGCGATGTTTTGAAAATTTATACAAGATGTAATAAGTGGCCTCTCTGGTCATGGCAAGTAATTTTCTTTGATCGAATTTACTGTAAATGCCTCTTCTCTGTTACCTGCAGGGAAACTGGGCATTTTCTTGCCGGAGAACAATACCATCGACACGGGGGAAGTAGATGTTGGGCGGCGTGCTGTGCAGGAGGTGCCCCCTGGAATCTTCTGGCGCTCTCAGCTTTTCATCGACCAGCCGCAGTTCCTCAAGTTCAACATCTCCGTGCAGAAGGACGCTCTGGTGGGCGTTTACGGCAGGAAAGGCCTACCGCCCTCCCACACGCAGGTATGCCTCGGGATACGAAATTAGTCGAGGTGTAAAGTTCAGCCATTTGGAAATGCTGCCTTGTTGAACTCAGCCTGCCGATCATTAGTTCTACCTGCTAGTTAAATAGCCGCACTAGCATTACATTGCAACTGGAATGATATACTCAGGACTTAAACTTTTTGAACCTTCGATTCCCATTTCTCATTATTTTCATATTTCTTGAAACTCTTAGTCTGTCTCTCTTTTTACATCATGGGAGGAGAACTTAGTAGTTTTAACCTTGTTTGGAGTGCAGGCCTTTAACTTTGGAGAGAACTTCTAAACAATCTCTAAGTGCTGAGGGACGCTTTCTAAGGCTTGATTACAGGTTGGCAATTTATTGAGCTGAGTACTTCAGCTTTCAAGAGGCTTGCCTGCTAGTGCCAGTGAATGTCACTGTAGTGCTGTTTATCTTTCATGGTCATGCTAACTCAGCCTGCACAAGCTGTTCAGTTCTGACGTAAGGCCTTTGTTGGGTATGAGTGTCCTGTCCACTCAGAGAGGCCTCTCCTTAAACGGTTATGTAACGATTAGCAATCATTTTCTATTCAAATCATTTTTCTATGTTAATAAATTTTGCTGGTTGTTATTGATTTGTCCATGATTGAACTGGACAAAATTTTTGAAAATTAATCTTTCTTTTTTTGAAGAAGAAGAAAGATGATAATCCTGTTGCCTGTTAGTATAATTGAAATAGATTATGGTTAATGTTTATGTGTGAGGTTTTACGAAATTAACCAAGTGCAAACACCAGTAAAATGCAAAAAAAGAGGCTTTATTTCTGAAGGAGGAAACCCCCCAACAGAGCGGTAAACAGGGCACCAATCACAAAAATCGTAGTCAGACAAAAATGAGGCAATAAACAAGAATGCGGCAAAGTACAGGGAGAAGGCAAAGCTCGAGGTCTAGGACAGTCCAGTCAGAAAAGTACTCACAATGATACAAGGCGAGAGACGCATGGCACAGGTAGCAAGGAAGTAACGATCTGACAAGGAAGTGTAACAAACTGACATCCTATTTACATTTTCGGGTGACCACATGACAAGGGAACACAGGTGCAATCAATGGGAATGATAATCATGGAGAGAGACATTGGGAACAAACTGATTGCAAGAAATTGGCTGTAGCCAAAAATGCAGACAGGGATCACAAGCCAAACCTATAGACAGACAAACAGTCACAGAGTACTAAAAGTGCATAGATAATGAGAGAGAAAGAACAGCACAATGCAGTTGTGGGGACCCACAGAAATCACAGCAGAGATAATTAGGGAAAGGCAAGAGGCGGAGACCAGAATAGGGCAAATGCTGAGAGATCGTTAGTCAATTAGTAAGTGCAGCTATACAATCCCGAGTTTTCGTTAGTAAGTTAGTCAAAATATTCAGGGTTAGTGTTGGTTAGCATTTATCCAAAATAACAAACTGTCAGTAGGTGTTAGTATAATAGTAAAAGTAAGAGGAAGGAAGAACACAAGATAATGAAAGAAGATTGAAACCCAGAAACCAATAAATCACCTGAATGAGTGGCAGGCAAGACAAGGGACCGTGAGCAAATACAACACTCAAGACAAGATGTTTGAGACGAAGTGCAATGCATGGAACTGAAACATGATATGGATAACTATGAATAAACTAAAACATGGAAAATAATAAAACATGATAATCTGGATAACCAAAACACAGTACATAATCAAAAAATGGTCAAACATAAGCAGAGGTCCAGAAACACATAGGTCAGTCAAACATGGCACAAGGCCAGACACAGAACTTGATACATGGACATGGGCATAAACATGGTACATGGCATGGCAGATAATGCAGGATCACAGCATTATGTTACATACAGTAAATCTGACTGGCAATCCACGCCATTTTCCTCTCTTTTTTTAGGTCTATATTTTTACTAATCAAAGGCCTAGTTTTGAATGGATGCCTTAAAAATCTTTCATGGCTTACTATTTGGTTGTGTACTGTCAAATCACATCACTGTCCTTTAATGAAGAAAATGGGTGAGAAATGTTAGCGCGACTTTAATCTGTATGTGTCACAGATGTCTAAATCGCCTCATTAATTGTAGCGAGGGAATCGATGGGCTTCTTTGAGGAAGCGTTAGCAATAACCAAAGCTATTGACAGTTGGGTGCATCAGCGGCCAGGTGAAAATTGAGAAATGAATGAGTCACCTTCACAGGCACATTTCTGTAACTATTTATTCATTTATCTATTTATTCATTCATTTATTTATCTATGTCTTTATTTTGCCTTCCATTCCATTTCAATCCTGATCATTTGAATATGAATTATTGAATCATCTCCGTACACACTTTTGGTAAATAGTTGGGAGAGAGAAATTTGACACAAAGCATTTTTGTGGCCAACATGTTAAAGCATCATGATCAATTTTTCATTAGCCATTAGCGGTGTTGTTGCTAACGCAGAGGAAGCCAACATGAAGGTAGCCTGTCTCCTCTGGGCTGTCATTAGTTTATTAGAACGAGATTAAAATAAGTGGGAGCTTTTCACAGGGCATGATCCTGGTGCACATACTCACTGGTAAATTGAGGAATGAAAGCTTACGATAGTGCCTCCTCTGTGGCGCAAGGAACCTCAGCATCAGTCAAGCTCTCAAAATCAGCCGCCTGATAACTAGTGTTTAAACTTCAAACCTCGCCATCACAGCCCTTTTAACTCGCAGATCGGCTGCTCGCCCTTCACTGATAATAGGAGGCATTTCAGGAGGCTTCATCAACTGAAGCAAACTAATAAAAGGTGCCATTGTGCCTTTGCCTGTGATGCCCTCGTGCATTTTATCATTGGGCTTTAGTGCGTTGTGACCTTTTTGCATCCTTTAAGATGTGACAGTTGCTGGTATGCTGTGAACTCAGGTTTTCTTTCTGTTCGTGGAGAAATGAATTGACGTTACATCTGAAGACCGCTAAAGTAGTAGTGCTGAGGTATGAGTTCATGAAAGAATAAAAAAATTGACTTTAATTACTTTAAAACGATGCATAAAATGGCCAAAATTTGCAAGGTTTGCCACTTTATTATTTTGACCAGCTGCATGTAAAATGAGTAATGGGAGTATGACTAAAATATGATTTGCATGTTTGACAGCAATGTTTTTTTGCTTTTTTGGTCACACTTTAGATGAAGTATTGCTCATAAAGGCTTCCTACAGCATGTATAATGCCTTCATGTGTGAGACATATTGTCATCATAAATTGTACATAAGCAGATGTCATGCTTTGTAAAGGGCAAAATAACACATCCTAATTCAGCATGTCACGCCAGATGTGATATAACTGACAATCACTTTAGCTAGAGGCTAAATGCAATAAAGGGTGACATTGTCAGCTATGTGACATTGTCATTGTCACATCTGGCATCACATGCTGAATAAGGATGTGTTATTTCACCCTTCACAAAGCATGAGATTTGCTTGTATATGATTGATGAAGACATTATGTCTCGTTTATGAAGGCATTATACATGCTGCATAAAGTCTATATGAGCAACACTTCATATAAAGGGTGACCTGATTTTTTAATCATTATTAACATTTCAATTTTGCATTAGTGTTTAATGATATTTTTTAGAAGCTTTCCTTAAATTTCCTTCAATATATTGCTGCTTTTTAAATAAAAAAAAGTAAAGTGACGGAAAAGTCCGAATTAATCTCTTGTTGGCTGTTCCTGAAATTAATGCATAAAATAGTATTTGCATTTTTGACTCTCAGTTGTGTTTATATACTCAAAAAAGTGATCATGAGTTGCTATTTATGTGAGGAGAGAATTGTATTCAATCTAATCTAATGAAATTAGGTTTCTGTGCTTCCTAAAAAAGCTGATGTGTTCGAACAAAAATTCAACAGGGAAAACTGTAAGCAATTAGATGTAACCAATCAACACAATATTTTCACTTTGATCCCAAGTCTTAATTGTTATAGTGTAGACCAGGGCTATTCAACTGTGTCCAGAAAGGGCCGCTGTGGGTACAGGCTTTCATTCCAACCAAGCAGTTACACACCTGAAACCACTAATCAACCCTAAGAGTCTTTGATAATGAGCTTGATTAGTAGTATCAGGTGTGTAAGTGCTTGGTTGGAATGAAAGCCTGCACCCGCACCGGCCCTTGTAGGATAATGTTGAATAGCCCTGGTGTAGACTATTAGATTCAAAAGTGTTGTCTGGATTAAGGGGAACTGGCAATCATTGCTCATATTTGCTGGTTACCTATTCATACAGAGCTCGGATGTTCAATAAAAAGCATAAATACTTCGTATTCTATGATATGTATTTGAAATTCTTAAATTTTTGTTTACATGATATTACCATGTTTCAAATTTTAAAGATATTTATTTAGGGTCCTACACTGTAATAAAATAGCACCTTTTTTGCCAGTTATTTCAGCTGTAATTTTAAAACCAGTTTATAACACAGGTGTCATGTATGTAAACTGTAAACCACATTGAAATGCACACAGGACTCTACTTACAGTTAAAATTACAAGAAGACAATGCGTTAATTTAACTGTTAAATTCAGTCAATTTATAACTGTGTAATGTATTTTACTGATGTGGCTATGTTGATATTAAGATGTTTTTGCAGAATGCCTGATACATGTAAAGGGGAATATTGGAAAGATAAAGTAAGGTTTTATGAACATTACTCAGATATTCACAGTTGTGAATACCTACACTCTATAGTGGTGTTGGGTTCAAAAGCCAAGCAATAATTCTGACTTTTTAGAGGGCTTAACTGCGGCAATACAGTAGAGACTGCGATATTTTATGTACTGTTATAATATCAATGTAGTTGCTTTCATATTTTAAAAATCCAGTTTAGAGTTCATAGGCTGCCATTGCTTTTTCTCTGTAATAATACAAATGCAAGTATCTTTGCAATAAATGAAAGGAAAATTATCTCTATATTCCTTTACCAGAAGAAGTAGTAAAGCAGGCATTCCACTCTGACTGTTCATTACTTACCTCCTTTTTGAGGTGTGAAATGTGTTTTTCTTTTTCAAAATGCCCATAAATTGAACTGTGAAGTTCTTCATTTAAATTAAGATTATACTGCTTTTTTTTTAAATTTATATTTACTCAGAAAAAGTGAAACTTTCCCTTACCTTCCAAATAGATATTACTGAACAGAACTGGTGAGAATATTTCAGAGTTCAGCTATTAAACTTGAGCTTTTTAACAACTGAATTTTCAAAATTATTGTTTGTTATCTTTTTTTCTGATGAAGTTCTTTAAATTAACCAAATTATTATCTGAAACACAGTGAATATTATTTAATGTGTGATTATGAAAAACTTCAATAGGGAGATGAGCCTTATACATTTTCGCTTTGTTGTATTTTACTGAGTGTTTAAAATGCAAACAGCTGCCCTCTAATTTGAATACAAGGCACTGCAACCAAAGGGAATAATGAATGAGCTATGATTGCTTTCGCAGTGTCATTTAACATTATAAAACAATATGATCTTTGTGCATAACAATGAGAGCGATTTGGTTTTTTTTTTCTATGTTCTCAGTATGACTTTGTGGAACTGCTTGACGGCAGCCGTCTCATTGCGAAGGAGAAGCGAGCCCTGATCGAGTCTGAGGGGGGAGGCAGAAGGGCGCGTTCGGTCAACGTGCACGAGGCCGGCTTCATTCAGTACCTCGACTCCGGCGTGTGGCACCTGGCCTTCTACAATGACGGGAAAAACATTGAGCAGGTCTCCTACAACACCATCGTCATTGGTGGGTATGGACTGCGGAGAGGGCTTCTGTCGGAGAATTCAAAACATTGCCTACTTGTTATAAAGTGACGAACTTACTGAAACTAACTTAATGTTAAGAACTTTCTTAACTGAACTTGTCAATTTACATTTATTAAGTGTGTGTATGTGCGTATGTGTGCAGCCTGCCGAGGAGTTGTGTGCCGCCTCAGTACAATGGCAGGAGTGTTAGATACAGCATTTACCTTCTCTTTTTTTGTAAATTTCCGACTTTAGCATATCAGTGGTTACTAACAGGGCTCACGTCACTGGACTATAACTAACTTCTAATTCAACCACACTGTTATAAATTGACTGATTTTAACAGTTAAATTAATGCATTGTTTCCTGGTTATTTTAACTTTAAGTCAAGACCTGTGCGCATTTAATAGTAGTTTACAGTTAACTTCTGCTGAACCTCTGTTATAAACTGATTGTAGAATTACAGTTGAAATAACTGGCAAAAAAGGAGCCAGTTCATGACGGTGCATCCCCTGCCAACAGTGTCTCAAAATGTCTTCCTCCTTTTTGACCACTTTATTTCCGAGTTGCTGTTAATGGGAGGAGTAACTCTACCAGCCAAGCATTTTGTTGGACGGTTAGCCGGAGGAGAGGAGCGCATTTCATATTTTGACATTTTATATCCGGATTGCTGCGGTAGGTGGTCAGCTCGGAGTAGCAGTATTGCAAACGAGCAGGCCCGGGGGGTTGTTACATATTAACCTTAGGAAATTAAAATTGATTATTTCTTGGGGAGAGCAGGAGGCTGTGAAATAATGAACAGGGAGCCAGGGGCCCCACGGAGGCTCCTGCGGTAAGTACACGGAGAGCAGGGAGGGGGCATGACTTCATTATCCTGTCAAAACAGGCATGGCGCCTCGGCACTCTCCGTTTGTCCACATCTAATGAAATTATTGACAGGTGATGTCATAATCACCCATCTCAAGCTCTGACACCATCGCCGACATCCAAATAAGGTTGCGAGCATGCAATAAGAGAACGCCTGCACTCCTGAAACTTTTGAGGGGGTGGGCCCTGTTCTTGAGGAAATAATGGCATCATTGGTAATAATGGTAGGGTATTGCAGGAAATGTGCAGTTTTTGATATCAGTGCAATTTAAAAGCCTTTTTGTGAGTGTACTTGGGGTTGAGAAGAGAGGGGATTTACTTATTGCTGGGGCAATAACAAATCAAGTTATTGCGTATCTGCCGCATGGGACCTTTTCAGATATAAATAAGGAAGTGAGAACGGCTATTCCAATTTAGATTTTTTTGTGGTTGCATTCGCAATAGTTTTGAGTGAAGGGAAAAGTACTGCTTCAAACAATTAATCTCCCATCTCGCAATGGAAGAGGGAGTAATCTGGTTGTGCTGCCAGTTGATAATTGGTCGTAATAATGTGTTGATTGGTTCATTACTGCAAGCGAAGAGCCACGGTTTTGCCTTAATCAAGCATCTGGCAGCGGTTTAATTAAAGATTGGAGGAGCGGCATATCTGAAACTCTGAATGTATGCTAATTTCAGAGCGGAGAGACTCGTTAAATCAACCTCCCCAATTAACTCTCGATTTTTTGAGCTTATGTTCTTCATTTTGATTCTCCTCCGCAGACTCTATCATGGAGTGCCCTCACAATTGCCATGGAAACGGAGACTGTCTGTCAGGAACATGTCACTGTTTCCCAGGGTTCCTTGGACCGGACTGCTCGAGAGGTAGGTACACTTTCACTGTGCACTACTCAGGAAAATGTTCTGTGAATGCAATCTAGCAACCTTCAGTCTGAGTAGGTGTTCTGGTACATGGAAGAGTAGGCTGAAATTTCATTTGGCTTTCATGCTGCTGTAAAATGAGGAAAACTCTGTCTGTCCTTCCATCCTTCTGTCTGAATTATTTTTTTCCTCAATTGTTTGTCCAATTAATCTGAAACTGCACATGGACATTGGCTTAGGCTAGGACTCACAAAGCTGATATTTTGATTTTCCCTGATTTAATATACAAGCAAATTTAACGTGTCAATGAGCATGGTTTGCAAATTTCAATTTGCATGGAGTTGTGGCGCACGCATCCCCAGAAGTCTGCACACTGTTGTGGTGCAAGCAGTCCAGGGTGTGAACTGGTTTTCTTGATTTTTCTTCGCTCTTTTGTTTCCCATTGTGGCCTTATATCAATTACACTTCATCCTTTATGGCTTTTATCAGAAGTCCCTTACTGCAATGATTGAAATGGAACATCTCATTACTAATTTACCTGTCACAATTTATAATTTAAAACTTGTGAATTAAACACATTGATTTAAAAGAAATATCATGAGTTAAGTTCTCCTAATAAAGCGAAAAACCAGCAGCCAACGTATTCAGAGGACACTAGGAGAGATAACAGAGAGATAACTGACTTTTTTAATTGATCTCTTCATTGACTGCTTACAAAAGAAATGGGCAGACCCTGCGGCTGGCCCACCCCAGGGAGGACCCCTGCTGCGGACAAGCGTACGCGCCACGTTACCTTCTTTAAAATGCTCCACCCATGTGTCCTCTCTCTCCGCAGCTGCCTGCCCCGTGCTGTGCAGTGGGAACGGGCAATACTCCAGGGGGCGCTGTCTCTGCTTCAGTGGCTGGAAGGGCACGGAGTGTGACGTGCCCAGCACCCAGTGCATCGACATCCACTGCGGGGGCCACGGCATCTGCATCATGGGCTCCTGCGCCTGCAATACAGGCTACAAAGGGGACAACTGTGAGGAAGGTAAAGAATGCCCACTCAGCATTCATGCTTTTACCTCATGCCTCTGAGCTGAAACATGCTGGAGCCCATGGATGCATTTCAGTCAGTAATAATACAAAGTTAGGTTTTAAGGTTAGCAGGCTCCCTTAAAGTTACATGGAGTTACATTGCCAAATAAAGTGCATAATCTCAGCAATACAAAACAGTAAGAAATTAAAAAATATATATTTTTTGTACTCTGTGTATAAATGACAGCATAAAAAGACAGCATAAAAAAGCCACCATATTCATTTGGCTGTAAGAAGATGCCTCTGTCACCGGGGCTGGTACCTCTCTTGCATTAAAGGTAAAATGGTGAAAGGTCACATCAGTCAGGTTCGATCGCCAATTTTGTTGTAACACGCAAGAGCTGCACATTGCGGCAATGTCGAAGGTTTAGTACCGATTTCCAGCAAACGATCGGTCGTAATTCAAACAACTGGTGTCTCTCAAAACACTCTTGATCCTCAACGCAACTTTCAATGGTGATACTGTTAGTCTACACACTCAGAAGACATATCCAGCCCTCATGACGTCACGCACCGGTCTTGGCAGAATATTTGCCATTGTTTCATCGGTCGATTATTTTTTATGGCGGCAATAGCAGATTCTGAAGTTTATTGGATTATGCGATGTTTGAACGCAGATAACACGGTGTAAAAAATGTAATTAAAATGAAGGCTTATCATTTTGGACTGCAGACATTATGTACTTTATTTGACAATTCGAGTTCACCATAGCTTTTCTTATTCTTTAAGAGGAACAAATTTAGCTAAAATAGGAACATTATGGAAACCTTGCTTACAATCAGTTTGCAATGCCAACAGTATCTTCCTTTTAATGGTCAGTTTTGTTACAGCAATGGACTGCCCCATGGTGATTTTTTTTTCATGAATAAATAAAAAGATTGCAATAGTGTTTTTACAATTCCTCTTAAAATCAAAATAAGTTTTTTTTTGTATTAACTGTTTGTTTACCATATTTGTGGTTACATTAAAGACTTCATATTGTTGCCCCACTGATAAGCCAATGGTGGCAGAAATGTTTTTTGATTGGTAGAAGGGAAAAATACTTGTAGAGTGATATCAAATAATGTGCTGGAGTACAAATCCAGGATGCAAAAATTGTCCCTGCCCAAATGCTTATGGACTGCTCTATTAATTTCAGTTAGTATTATTTTCAAAAATATTTGAATGGATGCAAGGAAAACACTGCTACTTGTCCAAACAAGCAAAAATTTCATCTTAGTTTTGATTCGTCATATTAATCTTGCTTGAAAATGTGATATTTTTGGCAGTTTTTTTGCCGCGTTTCTCTGCGATTATCGCTTACACTGAGTTTATCGTTCAGCTCTCCAGAAACAATTGCTATTTTGTCCTTCGCAGAGCAAATAATTGCATTGATGTCCTCATTGATACAGCACTTTCACTCCTGGCGCCACGCTCTTTGCTAAACCTCGGGACTGGAATAGATTTTCATGCGAGAGCTGATTAGCTAAATTAGCTTTGCGCGTTCAAATCGCACTAATATCGCAGACGAAACGGCGGATCATTTGCAGCTTTTTTTTTCCTTTTCTCCCCCTTGTATCCTCAGGAGAACATCTTTTCTTCTGTACTCAATAAAATGGGTTTTTATCGATTCCCCTACAGAGGCTAATGCAATTAACTCCCTCAGAATTAAGTTTTCAGGCCACTGACCCCACGCATAAAGTATTATGGAGTCGATGGGGTAATTAAGTCACGTCGTTTCCGCCACGTTGAAGGGAATGGGGGGGGGGCAGGCACCATGTACGGGTGAATAAGGGCGCCAGTAAACCCAGGCCTCCGTACTGTACCCCCACCTGTGGGAGTGCATCTCAGCAAATCATTCATCCCCCCAACCCCCGGCACTGTTTGCTAAGTGACTCCTCCGGAGATGGATTTAATGAAATTCAGATCCAGGGCTATATAGGGGCCAGGCCATAAAGCTTTTACATGTTGTACATGCACCTGTAGAGTCTGTAAATAGTTGGACTTTAACTGCGCATGGAAATTAATTCTTGAGAATTTATTCCTAAGAAGATCATGCGATATCGATTTTAATTCCCTCAACCTGATCAGGACAATGTGTGAAGATCAGTCTTAGATCAAAAATGACCGTATTCATTTCTTTATAGCAGTTTGGCTTGAGTGTGAGGCCAAACAAAAAAAGCTGTGTTTTTGTGTAATACTCACAAGCATGGAAGTAGGGAGCACCGCATTTTGTCGCGGTCCAACACGTATGCATAAGCACTGGATTTATGGTTTTGTATTATCTTTAAATAACTGCTGAATTTGTTATTGGGAAATGCAATTATTATTCTTATGATATTTAGCGGTAAAACGATTACGTAATGCAATATAATTACTTCAAGAATGTATTTGTGTATTTAATGTTTGCTGCTTGTGTCGGCGTCGAAATCATCTGCTTGGGAGTTAAAATGAGCGAGTTTACGAGCACCGCTGAGCTGAAGTGTTGAACTGAGATGTCAGACCGATCCTCAGGAACGCGACTGCCCACACAGTGTCTTTTTTAATCTAATTCCAATGTCTCAAATTGGTGGCGTCAGTTTAAAAGGAGCACTAGTTCAGGCATTTATGAAAAAGGGGTCAAGAAGTCAAATTATTGTACATTCACCAGTGTGTCTTAATGAGAGGTCGCTGCCTACTAGCACAGCAGTTATATTAGTGTAGGTGTGTCATTCACACGTGTACTGGCCAATTTACTGTAATATTCCATTAACTCTCTCCATCTGTCTTCTCCATGTTTTCTCTCTTTCTGCTTTTTCGCATAGTTTTCCTCATTGTTTTCTCGCCTGCTCCTCGCTTCTTCCCTCTCGGTTTTTGTCCACCTGACCGTCCATCTGTCTCTTTCTCTCTCTGTGCTCTGTCTTAGATCACATCTTATATTGCATTGGGAAATACTTATCACTTTGTCCATCCATCTGTCTGTAAACATGTTTTTTTCCTGAGTATAATTAGTAAACTGTTTGATATTTTCTCATAAAACTTGGCACAGAGATTGTCAATATGCTGGAGTATTAGCTTTGACACACCTTGGGATGTTTGAGATTTTTTCTGTTTTTCTGGAAAAATCATTGACTGAGCTTAATTTGATTGTGCATTGTTTATCCAGAGCATAACTTGAAAACTGTCAAGTAAATCTTCAGCAAACATTGCAAGCACATCAGGCGCATTGTGAAGTAGTGCATTTTACTATTATGGAAATTGTATCTATTTTTATTTCCATAGAAACGCTTGACTTAAGTTAATGTGACTGTTTGTTGTTCGTACGGAGCATAATTGCAACATCATGTGGTATGTTAGTTATACCCCTGCTGCAGAGTAAGCGGGGGTATGTAGTGCTCTTTCTGCTTGTCTGTACTTCCAGCATAAATCCTTTATGGGCTGTTTCTTTAACAAGATTTGACCGAGCTGCATAAAACTTTATATGCTTGTGTACCAGGCTCAGCTGTTGTGCCTTTAATTATTTTCAATGCACTGAATTTTTAAGTTTTTATAATGTCTGTGGAAACAAGATCAAATTTCGAAAGCTGATGGTAGTGTTTTTGTCTGAATCATATTGTCCTGACCATAACATGCCATGTTTTCTTATTTTGGCTTCCTTGTTCAAATCATATTCTTTAGGGTTATAATTAAACACTGAATATCAGAAATATGCTGGCGGTCTGGTATTTGTTCTGATCCGCTTCAATATAGTGAGCGCTGGTAACATGGGAGATGCATTTGACTTTCTTTTACATTTTTTTATAATATCTATTTCCAAACATGGTTGTTTTCATTGTTTTGTCCATACCTCCCTCAAACATCACAGCTTTCTGCTTGATATTTTCGAGCCTATCCTGTTTTTGACCTTCAGTTCTGTCTGTTTGATTATGCTTGATTGAATGACAGAATGTTTTTATGCATCTCCACACAGTAGAATTTTGACAGTTTTGCAGGGATGGGTGGATGTGTAATCTCCCGATGGCTCTGGTTTATATTAGGTCAAATATTCTTTTCACATAGATCAGAGACTTCCCCGGTGATACTCCTCCACGACAGCCAACTTCAGTTCCTACTTCCTTTGTGGAATTTTTGCCTCCAGTTTCCTCCTCAGCATGTAAAATTCATGTTCAATTGTATTCAAATCTGGTGTTAGACTTTGCCAGCAGAACCAAGTAACAAAAAATGTTGTCTGTGTCCCATTGAATTATGGTTCTCGCTTTTTGTGGACTGTGTGTATGCGTGTCTATACTGAATGAGCATCAGTAAATGAGTCTATCTCGCTCTCTCGCACACAGTGGATTGTTTGGACCCCTCGTGTTCAGCTCACGGCGTCTGCATACATGGAGAGTGCCACTGTAACCCAGGCTGGGGCGGAGCCAGCTGCGAGATCCTCAAGACCATGTGTCCAGACCAGTGCTCGGGCCACGGCACCTACCAGACCGAAACCGGAACCTGCACCTGCGATGCCAACTGGACCGGGCCGGACTGCTCCGTTGGTAAGGGCAGGAATTGAATGCACCCAATGTTCGACACTGTCAAAGTGTGAAGCCACAGTCACAGCATGTGATTAGAATGATCTCAACTGAAAAATCTCTGTGAGTCTACTGATATGCGATTAGAATGATCTCAACTGAAAAATCTATGACATTCTACTGATAAGCGATTGATATGTTTTGACTGATCATTCCAGCGATGATCCCACTGTCATTACTGGAAAGGAACAAATGTCGTGAAAAACCTTCATCAAAGGCGGAAGGAGAATTACTATAACGTGATTTTTGTTTGCCTGGTAGTGAGGTATGTTCTTGTGGTACACTTTTTGCCAATCGCCTCATGCCAGTCAAGCACTTATGTCCCGAGCCTGTATACAGCTCATCTCCCTGACCAGTGTCAGACACTATTCTGCCAAATGAAAAGGCACTAAATTCAATACAACAGGCACCATAGGCAGTTAGGGCTTTGAATTGCCAGGTTGGATGTGTTTTCAGATGCATGTCATATTCTTTCCTCTGCCAACAAAAGATACTTCATTCATTGTCCATATAGCAAGTGGGCTATTAAATCTGGTGCTAGTGGCAGTAATGTGGGCTTGATGGCAGTAATAAAAAAGGCCAGAGCCTCCTGTCGTGTTTGGGCAGTGCATGAAGGGAGAGCCCACATCTTTGGCCTGTTGCTGAAATAACTCAGCAGGGCTGCCTTATTCTTGCTGAGTAGCCATTGCGAAATGAAACAGCATTTCAGACAGAAACTTAAAGGGAGATTTATCTCTTTCTCACTAACATATGCCCACATCTCTACTCTTTGTCATCACGTGCCATGTCCGTCCGTCTGTCCATCTGTCCCTCAAACTTTTGTATTGCGCACGATATCTTGAAAACGCATTTGTCAATCAAAGCCATTTTTGCTATGTTGCTTGGTCTTGTGCACCTACAGAAGCCTATCGATTTTGATGGCGCTTGGATGCTCGGTATGGCTGCCACAGCCGCCATCTTGAATTTTGTATTCCGCACTAAAACTAGAAAATGGCTTTGTCAATGTAGCCCGTTTTTGCTCTGTTGCTTGGTCTTGTGTACTTACAAGAGCCTATCAAATTTCACGGCACTCGGATGTCCAGTATGGCCGCCACAGCCGCCATCTTGAATTTTGTATTCTGCAGGATAACTTGAAAATGTAGCCGTCAATTTATATTCATTCCAAACAATCCACTGAGGGGTAACGCCCACTTTGCGGGGCTAGTTTTTACCTTCTATTAACCAGCGTAGCATATCTGCTACATGAAGTAAAAGGGTTAACAGCCTGGACACCCTGTTGGTTTTGTTTCTTATTTCCAAATAAAAATTAGAGAATAACTTGAATGGTCCGTCACTTTAATTTTTCCATGAGCATTATAACCCAATGTAACAGATGTGCTACATTTTGGAAAGGTGGGCCAAAGGTTCGAAAAAAAATTTTTACCGATTTTTTTCCAAATATTGGCCCATAATCAGCATATTTGCCTAGGGAAATAATTTCGACACAGTGGGAAAGGGACTTGGTTAACAGAGGGTTAAGATGGAGGCAGGAGAGGAGTCTTCACTCTCAGGCTCTCCGGCTCGGGAGCGAGAGTCTCTTTCTCTCCCTCTCTTCCTCCTCCCACTTCTCCTCCCATCTCGCCCCAAAAGCCCTGTCACTCTCATTCTTCTTCATTTTTCCTCTCTTCCTCTCCCCTCCCTCTCTCACGGTCTCTTTTCCCCCTCTCTTTTTGCCCCTCTTAGTCTCTCAGTCTTTCCCCCACTCTCTCCCATTCTCCCCCACTCCTCCTGTCTCTCTCCCCCACTGCCTCTCGATCTGTTTTTCCTTCTCTCTCCTATTAATTAGCTCTGCAGCTCCTCTTCAATTAAAGCCCTCTCGATTAATTGAAGGCGCTGCACGCCTCGACCTCCCTGGGAGTGCCGCCCGCCGTGTTAAAAGCTGATAAACACTGCCACGCTAATGAAAAATTGATCAACATCGATTAGCAGCCCTCATGGTGCCCCATCAGAGAGTGACAGGGTTCATCAGAACCTGTCCCTTGTTCCTGTGTGAACAGGAGTAAGTGGCCCTATAAACGATGCTGAGTGTGACACAGGTAGAGCGAGAGAGAGAACAAAATTGAGAGACCGGGACATGGGTTATACGGTTATATATGCAAAATATATGGATTGGAATTAAGATGAATGTGTGGATGGTTGGCCTAACAATCTACTTTCTATTATTCAGTGATAGGTGACTAATTTTTTTAGTTGATTAAACCTGTTAACTAATTGCTTGTAGCGGTGATTCTCTAACTCGGTCCTGAGGAATCACTGCATTTGCAGCTTTTTGTTTCAACCTCAGTTGAAATCCCTGAGTTTTAACAAGCTTTTGATTTTTATTTATTGGTAGCTTTTCATTTTTATGGGATAATTTTCCCTCTCAAACCACATTATGACGAAAATGGCTGTGCAACACATGAATAAAACAACAGCCCAATTGTCATTTTGTGTTTATTTTGCTATTTTCCGACGAATGACATGACTTTTTTAACTGATCGAGCTCAAAGCTGTTTTGAATCAGAAAGTTGCGAATAATTGACAAATGCGCATTTTGAATCCAGTTAGAAATTGATAGCAGCATATTTAAGGAATTTATGGAGAAAAATGATTTTCGGTCGCTGGTGAACCCAATTATGTCCAGAATGTAACGTGGTGATCCTTGATCAAACTGATTTGTGCCAAGCCGTTGGCAGACGGGCAAACGACTCAGAAGGAATTTTTCTCTCTAACCAATGCTGATCTATCATTCAATTTTAATCAAAATACTGTACCTCCAGAATTGTGACAGCAGTTAGTGATAATAGAAATGAATTATCACAGATAGCAGAAGTGAATGCACCTATTTCTATCATTTTTTATTGACATTAAGATATCTCTGGTAACATTTCATATATAAAATGTCTGATGACCAATGATTTTACAGACATTTGACAATTGAGAATTTTTACTTGACCCCTCATGCCTTTACCTCCTTTTGCTTAAAACGGGATGATCCTCCTGATTTTAATTTGCCCGTCATATAATGCATTGTTAAAACAACATTCGAAGGAGTTTAGTTTTATGTCAATCCGACCACTTTAAGAGAGGTCATTGCGAAAAAAAATTGTATATGTATATATATATTTTTTACTTTGGCCTGTATCTTTGTTGAACTTTGATCTGCTTAAATGAAAAATGATGGGGCTCTATTCTGGACCAATGCCTTCAGGTTACGCATAGCCACTCACATGATATGGCTTAAAAAGTAAATAATCGCTATAATCCTCTTCAACTCACTTGAGAAAAATTAAAAGCACACTGCCCCAAAATCAGAAAGTGAGGACAGTATGTGACATTATAATTCAAACTTAAAGCAGTTTTAAATTATCCCTGGTTTGTAGTGCATTGAAACCATGCAAAAGCACATTATGGGATGTTTCACTGCATGAATTTTATTGATTCTGCTAAATGAGCATATTTCAATTTTGGTTCTTGCAACATTTTTCAAAAAAAGTTGGGACAATGAAGTTTTCACCACATTGTAAAATGTTGGCATTTCTTTTCACTAGACCTGAAGGACTGAAGATGTTTATGGACTAAAGTCATCAAGTCATTCAGTATTTTAGATTATTATCATTATTATTATTTGTATTATTATTACTTATTATTATCATTCAGTGCAGTTTTAGGGTGTGCAACAGTCTATGTTGAAACCATGCTGCAGCACATTATTTGAACTTAACACAACTGAACTTCGATTCTTGCATCATATTAAGATATGAAACAGTATGGGGTCTTTGTTGTTGCATTTTGCATTGTAAAATGCACCACACAACACGTCAGGACTGCTGGCAGGCCAGTTGAGGCAGGGCTGGCAGGCCCTCATCCTTTGCAGCAGTGCGGTTTTGCATCGTCTGGTTGAAATATGCATGGGCATACCCAGAGAAGCCAACAAATGTTGCTCTTAACTCTCTGTGTACTTTTTAGCATTATTGGGGTCTTCACAGATACCGTTACAAAAGGCACTGACACAAACTTGTGACATTTGGACTTGTTGCTGGTAACAGTCCGGATGGTCCCTCTCATCTATGATCTGGAGCACTTTGCATCCATTTTTTCAAAAAATGGCCTGAAATATTGATTTTTCTCACCGCGATACATATTTTCACTGAGTGATAGTCCAACGTTGAGGCCTCCCAAGTCGCCAGCGCTATCCTAAACTGTTAACATAAGGCTTTCGCTTTCCACAGAAAAGTTTTTCCTGCCATTTGTTTGCCAGAGTAATTCTGGGCCTGGGTGGTTTTATCACTTCTGGATAAATGAAAGTTCTTGATGCAGTGCCCTCTGAGTAATCAGAGATCATGCGTATTCCGTTTAGGTTTGCGCCCTTGGCCTTTACACACAGAAATTCCTCCAGATTCCTTTAATCTTTTAATTATGCCATGCGCTGTCGAGGGTGAATATCCAAATCCCTTCATTTCGGTTTTTTTTTTTGAGGAACATTTATAATGATTTTTTGTCAAATCTGGGATCCTCTGCCCAACATTGCTCTTGAAGGACTGAGGCTTTCTTGAAATCTGCTTCTGAAGCAAATCATGATAGCAATCGCTTGTTGACATCAGCTACTTCAAATTGCATCATTATTCAAAGTGTAATGCTCATTA
The DNA here is from genome assembly GCA_029721435.1 of Gymnothorax reevesii. Taxonomy (NCBI): domain Eukaryota; kingdom Metazoa; phylum Chordata; class Actinopteri; order Anguilliformes; family Muraenidae; genus Gymnothorax; species Gymnothorax reevesii. The sequence continues at coordinate 52,323,376 of CM056574.1, forward strand.
CGAGCCTAAATTGCCCCCGTCTGTCACAACCGTCATATGAATGCCCTCTGCTTCTTCTCCCATTCAGCAACTTGGGTGTCAATTAGAAGTCTCCCTTCATTGGTTTGCGTCTTGCGCGTTCCCCGATCCCTGGCTGTGTCTTGTTCTCTAATTACCTTACCTCACGTGTGCGGGACATACTCATACCCCCTCCTTGGATTGTAATTTGTGATAAATGTTTTGAACCAGCCAATACTTACAAGTAAAACTTCACCTTTGAAAGTTAAACATAATATTACAAGACAGGCACTGACGAAAGTTCTTCTCCTTGTTTTGTTCATAAGAACTGAACTAGCTCGCAAGCCTCTCTCCCAGTCTCGAGGATTTGGACCATGTTCCTGTTAATCCTTTTCCTGTCTGTTTCTCCGTGTAGTTTATTAGGAAGAAGCTTCCAATCCTTCTATAGTCATCAGAATTCGAACTGCGTTCCTCCTAAGCTTCTCCGTCCAGCCTTCATTATTATTAATATTATTATTGTGCTGTTAGTGCATTAGCCTTTCACCCCGTCACTGTTGTACAGTATGATGTATAAAGCTATGTCTCTGGTTATGTCCATGCACCTCAAAGCATGATCTGCTATGAGAAGCACAGATTGGACAGATTTGATCCCAGATAACATGCACATATGCAGTATGCTAAAACTCAGTGTTATAATTTAAACAATTTCTACTGCTAAGTCCATCAATGAATTAACAAACATATTCTGCCATTGTGGCTTTAAAAGTGGTCTTGCTACTTCACCATCATTTATTTGTTGGCAACAAGCAATGGGCCAATGGCGATTAAAAAAAAAAAGTGTGAGAATACACCAGCTGCCTCTGATGGCTGGATTCATGGTTAAGCACAATATAGAGGCAGATGAGGCAGGGACGGTATGGCCGTGTAAGTGCTGCCCAGTTTCTCTGTGAATTATCTCTCTCTCTCCCCTTTTCCATCTTCTTCTCTCCCTGCCTCCTCGGGGGGCTGATACATTTCCTCCGCTTATTTGTTTCGCTTTGTAATGGAAACTAGGCGAGCGTGACACGTCTGCCTATTCGTGGAATCACTGTTTAGCCTTTCACCTTGGATACAGTAAGTTTTATCTTTGGCCGTGAGGACCAAATTAATCCAATTTTCACTTTCTTTTTTTCAAACGTAGTTATTTAAAAGTGAAATACATTAGAGCGTAAGCTCTTATCCACAGTGTGACTGACCATTTCAAGCCTTTACCTGTTTGTCACAGTTCTTACCTGGGTTCAAACACCAAAAATGTCACAAAGGAACCCAGTAGCTAATTGATACTTCCATGTCTCTGGTACCGGAGGTATTATAGATGCCATTTTATGTCAAGGACTTGGGGAAAGGTTAGGAAGCATTTGTCCCTACCCCTCAGAGTTAACGGCAAATAAAATGGCAGTGATGTCAGTGCTTTTTGTGAGCAGGCTATTCTGTTATGCTTCTCAAATTTTTGAATTAGAAGGTGGAGGTTGTTTTTGTAAACTTGCCTTTAACACCAAACCATAATTTTTAACTTTGATAAGAGTGAACTAACTTGCCCCCCTTCCTTTGGCTCACATATGAAATCATGCTTCTAATAACACATACCTTCTTCATTCAACCATATGGTGGATATGAGAATTGCTCACTGTTGCCACCTAATTAATTTCAAGGTGTTACTCTCGCAGTTTTTGGCAGGAACAACCTCACTAACAGAATATGTCCGTACCTACACCTAAGCAATGCCATAGCCAAACTTTACTGCACAATACTGGGCTTATCGCCATTGTCTGTACTTGGCGGTGCTTATTAGCAGGATGATCCACTGACACCCCTATCATTACAACCCTGAAATAAATTGCCATGGGCCTGCATCTTGTTCCATGGAAACGTATGAGTCCACATGTCCACGCATGTATGAGGCTTCACAGCACATGCCACGGCAGTGATAGTGACGGCTCCACGTCTGCTCTAACAAAAGGTATTGCATGATAATGCCACTGCCCGTGCAACACAAAGCTCAGAGAAAATTCCGGTGATGAGATATTTCCTAGACATGCGGTACTGCTCTGTCTGAGTGACTAGCGAGGTGGGTTCACGCTCAGGTTAGGGAGGCGTTATCGCTTGTGTGCCGCACGTTATTTAAAAACGCCTCTGTTGCCTCTCCGGGCAGTTGGAAGAAAACCCCTCTCCCCACCTCATGATAAAACTAGGGCTGGACTCGCGAGAGCCCATACCTCTGCCAGCATAGATGGATTTGAACTTTGGCCTATACGTATCTCAGCTGTACTTTGGCCTAGATATGCCAAAATGTACTCACTTGTGCCTCTTGTGCTACTTTAATATCCGGCAAAGTTTGATTAAATCTACGCAAAGTTTTTGAGATATCCTGCTAAAAGACAGACAAACAAATAAACGGACAGAAGCAGAAACATAACCTCTTGGCAGAGGTAAAAATCGACAGCATTGAAAGGACTGGCAATGGCTGCGATTTGTGTGGTTGGGCTCATGCTTTCAGCTACAGAATCGAAGGAACAGGATGGCAGGAGTGCACTGCATCACAGCTGCCTGTCAGCTCACTGTCGAGCATCAGACTATGCCACATCTGCTTTGGAATTGGGGGGGGGGGGTTTGCAGGATTGATTTGATAGAGATGAATTTTTAGGATCAATCCAGGAACACGCTCATTATAATTTGCTTATTCATCGGCGGGATTATTAAATAAGTCTGTTATTTTTTTGAAAGAGAGAGGAAGGTAAATGAAGCAACGCGTTTCTGACCCTGAGAAGCTGCATCTCTGGGAGTGACTTCAGCGGCAGCCATCGGGCCGCAGTGGGAGCTGGAGACCGCCGGCGCAGATGTTTCAGACATATGCAGAGCGGCCACCCCTCTGCCCTCTCATTAGCTGATTTATACGTGGCTGTTTGTTTCTCCCTGTCATCCGAGCTGCGAGGAGCTGCTTTTACAGCACGGCTCCCCCACTCGCTGCCGAAAAGGGCAACATCTCCGCTTTGATAATGGCCTCCTCCTCGCGCGGCCTCTTCTCATCCTCCTACTTCTCTCGCTCGTCTAGCCCTGCGGTCGTTCTGCTCGGACTAAAATTTGCAAATGGTGAAAAACTTCTGTGAACTTTAGAAATGATAGCTCACAGAAAGTGAGCGGTAGTGTGTTAATTTCTGAATAAATAAATCCAATTCAAATTCAATTCTGAGGGGCAGAGGGGTTTGGTCGTCCCCTTCGCAGATGGGAGGGCGGGCAGGAAAATGATTGATTTTGCATGTGTACTTGCTTTAGTGGGTAGGCATGCCTTGTCGAGGCTTCGTACCCAAATGACCTTTGACCTTGGCTTTGTCCGCTCCATTTCTCTCAAACCGCTTGGGTTAGGAACTTGAGTTTGCGTATGTGGACTTGCCTTGGTAGGTGCGCGTGCCTCATCCAGATTTTGTACCACAGTGTACTTTCACTTTGGCTCAAATACCTCACCTTGATTCAGTGTGTCGGGGCTGAGGGGTATTGCCTTCGCCCCCCCAAAGCACATTTTCTACAGTTTGCTGAGCTTTCCTGGGCTTGTTGAAATACTCCCAAAGTTTAAATCCTGCCCTCTGGTCCACTTCATTGGCTCAATAATATCAGGCAACATCAACTGAGTATTTCAGTTCCCGGGGTCTGATATGACGCGATGTTTGATTAAGTGGCCGGTTAGAAATTTTCTATTTTATCCATGAAAATGCTGCCTGAGAGGAAACTGCTTGTAAAGTGTGCATATGCCTTTAAATAAGAATTATCTGAGACTTATTCTTATTTTATTGGATTCAATATAATAATCACAGCGCGTTAGTATCTATCACATTGCATCATTTAAATTGTGTTATACAGCAAAGGAATTGGTATACACTGGGGCGCTATCAGGTTATGGAGTCCCACCGCATTGCACAGTAGATACAAAATCAGGGGATAAAAATGCCATATAACTTCACAACCTTTATTAATAATAACAAAATATTGCTGAGTTGGTACAGTGAGTAGGTAGAAGTTGTGTAAGTCAGCTACATTTGTGTTTCTAAAAAGCTTAAGTCTCAAATTAAAAAAAAAAAAAAAACTAGCAGCAGCCAGACATTTCTGTCTTTCAACAAAAGTAACTTTTACCTGATATAAATTAATCTATAGATTAATTAGTAAATATGTCAATAAATAAATGATATTGTTATGAGATCGAATTAACTTACCTGGTTCATGGCCAGTTATTGCAGAGGGCACAAAGAACTCTGTAGGCATTTTCATGCATGTATTTTGTTTTGTGTCTGTTGCGCATGCTGTCAGGTCACCTCTCCCTTTCAATGTCACTGAGGTATTTTCACTGTCGTAACCCAGTCCACATGATCAGGGCTAGTTCATTTAGAGAGGGTCTACTTAATTCCGGGAAAACAGCGTCATGGATTTATGCTTGGTCAGGGAATTACCCATACGTGTCCTGGCAGTGTAGCTCTGTGACCCAAAATAGTAAAGTACCATTTTTCATCTTTATAAACACATTCAGGCATGGGGAGATCCCGATTAACAACTAGACCCAACGAATGAAACAACCTTAATTCCAATATTTTGGGCATGTCTGCTGTATGATTCAGGGACTGTGATTGTCTTTCAATAACATACCCTTTTTTTGCGAAAATGGGAATAGGGATGCGTAGCCAGACGTGTATTGGCGCAACGCCACGAGACATTCAGTGAATGATAATGGCTGCTTCTGTTTGAATTTCCAGTCCAAGTTTAGTCAGAGACGAAGCTTCTCTCCGATCTCAAGAGAAGCTTCTGAGATTTATGCCAACAGTTTTCTATTTTTACTTCCGCATACCTGCTAGTGAAGCACCAGCTTTTTCTTGTTTTATTTATTTATTTTCCTCTTGCTTGCTCTCGACTCATTTTGGTTGCCATGTCTTCACCTGTATAAAACGTGCTCAAGCAGCTCGTGCTCACTGTCTCTGGCCAACAATAGGACAGGCAGGGCTTGACATTAACTTTTTGAGGCACTTGTCCTTTGGACAAGTAAATTTACCTCTCACTTGTCCAGGCTCAAAAGTCACTTGTCTGGGTATAATTGACAAGAATTAAAAAAAAAAAAAAATCTTTTTATGCCCTCAGAATGGAAGATTTTGGGGCATATTGTTTTTGGCCTGTCCATCTGTCAGTTTGTTTCTTATTATTATCCCCCCAGCATATAATACAGGGGGATATAGGCATGAGTGCAGTTGTCCGTCCATCCGTCCACCCGCCTGTCTGAGAACATTTCATTTCCGGAGCGTAACTTGAAAACCGTTCAATATTTTTTAACAAAACTTGGTTTGCACATTAATCATGACCTGAAGTGGTGCCTTTTGCTAATCCGAAGTTGATGAATTTTGTACTTTTTCTGTTTTCCATGGAAACTTTTTGTACTCAGAATTTTAGGGGGTATGGGCTGTTTCTGGAGCAGGTGACATTTTCATTCTGTCAATATGTGGGGCTGGGGGGATATGTCATCTCCTGATGACTCCTGTTTGCTGCCCCCATGGGATAGCAGAGTGTCGTGTCTAAAGGCACTTGTCCCATTGACCAAGGAAGATGAGCTGGAATATTATAGGAATGATATTGGTGACTATTGAGGTGTTTTAAAATTTTGTTACATAAACATTTTCCAACATTTAAAACTGTGCTTAATGATGTGTTTCAGTCAATATAACTCCAATCTAACAAATTAGCAGTTATTAAAATGTGGCAAACATTATCTGAGAAATATGTTTATTCACTTTACATGGAGGTACTGAATTATATTAAATGTTTGCCAAATGAGTAAGTGTATGTTTGTAAAACATACATTATCTTGAAGAAGGTGTAGATATTCACCAGTAACCTTGACTCCAATAACTAACCAATATTTCAACTGATAGCAGTTGAATACTTTTCCAATAGTATTCAACTAAATTTAACCAATAAAAATGTTTATTATTAAATTAAGTTTTGAATGCAGGACTTTGTAATTGTAATTAAGTTATTTTGACGCTATTAACATCACAAAATTAATTAAACACTTTTTTCCAACCAATCATTAAAGCGCAGGTGACTGTAGGCCTAACTACTTAGTAAAAAATGGCATATTTAGGTCGGTGCCTCTGCATGAGTCATTTCAATTTTAAATTACTTAACCCAATAATTCAAGTACCAATTTGTAGACTGACAGACCTGGACAGTGAGGTTCCGGAGGTGAAATGCCAATGAGATTCAGTGAGTGGGATTGCGATTATCAGATCTAATATTGAAAACATCGTCGGCAGACTGTAAAACAATGATATCTGCTCCTGTAGAAACTACAAATCCAAATGAAATCAGCCTTGTTTTGGAAGAAAAAATAGTTTTTTACATGTCACAGAGAAGTACTATATTACCCACAATCCTGTTACTTTGGAAACCTAAAATAAACCTACGAATGTCAACGAGTGAGTTAGGTCAGCAACGAATTAAGCACTGGCCATGTCACTAAATAATAAACAATATGAATCACACTCTATCTGAACTCCTCAACCTTATTTGGAGAACTGAAAGAATTCCAGAGGTAAAAGTTAAACTTCAAAAGAAGGGTGACATAACATTATGCAAAAACCGGAGGGGTATTATGCTACTGTCAATACCAAGCAAAGTACTGTGTAGCATTATCTTATCCAGAATGAAACATGCTGTGGACCAAATATTACGTGAAGAACAGGCTGTATTTCGACAAAAACGTTCATGTATTGATCAGATAGCAACGCTAAGGATAATAATTGAACGGTCCATCGAATGGCAATCAACCGTTTACATGAACTTAGTTGATTTTGAGAAGGCATTTGATAGTGTGGACCATTAAGCATTTTGGAAAGTTCTTTGCCACTATGGAATACCATCGAAGATTGTCACACTTATACAACAGATTTATGATGGGCTTACCTGCCAAGTCCTACATGCAGGAAGACTTACAACACCCTTCAACATGACAGCAGGAGTGAGACAGGGATGTCTGCTGTCCCCTTTACTATTCACCATCGTCATTGACTGGGTCAGCAGAATAGCATATAACATTCCGCAAAGGTATCCAATGGACATTACAAAGTCGCCTAGAAGACCTTGACTTTGCGGACGATATCTGCCTGTTGTCACACAGACTAACAGATGCCCAAGAGCAGAGCAATCGACTAGAAATAACGGCCAATAGAGTAGTACTTAAAATAAATGTATCAAAGACCAAAAGCATGCATATCAACAGCAGTCAGAAAGATAAGATCAAGATTGTAGAATTGAAGGTTCAGGATGTACAGGAGTTCGCATACCTGGGAGCATAGTCAGTTCAAGTGGGGGCATGGACAAAGACATAAAGACAAGAAAACGTAAAGCACAGCAAGCTTTTGCCATGTTAAGACGTGTGTGGAGAAGTAATGAAGTGAGGCTGAAGACAAAAACCAGGATTCTCAATACCAACGTGAAGGCAATCCTGCTGTATGGCTCAGAAACCTGGAGGGAGACAGTTACATCACTCCATACCATCCAAACATTTTTGAACAAATGCCTACGACAAATACTGGGCATTAGGTGGCCAAATACTATCAGCAATGCTGCCCTACGGTAAATGACAAGCCAAGAGCCTATTACCACAACAACTGAATCTTGAAGATAGAAATGGATTGGTCATACATTACGCAAGGGAGAGAAAAACATCACTAAGAAGGCCCTTGAATGGAACCCCCAAGGACAATGTAAAAGAGGAAGACCAAAGAAAACCTGGCGGAGAGGCTTAGAGTCCGCCCTTATAAGTATTGGTTTGACCTGGAGTGAAGCAAAGAGTACAGCTCGACACAGAGTGAGGTGGAAAGCAACTGTAGATGTCCTGTGTCCCCCCTTGGACAAAGCGGAATAAGTCAAAGTAAGTAAGTCATGAAACACTAAATTTACGACAATTTACCATGACGTCTCAGCAGTAATAGATGTTCTTCGGGGTGGCAAAAGCGAAACGAAACCTGGCGGAGAGGCTTAGAGTCCGACCTTATAAGTATTGGTTCGACCTGGAGTGAAGCAAAGAGTACAGCTCGACACAGAGTGAGGTGGAAAGCAACTGTAGATGTCCTGTGTCCCCCCTGGGACGAAGCGGAATAAGTCAAAGTAAGTAAGTCATGAAACACTAAATTTACGACAATTTACCACGACGTCTCAGCAGTAATAGACGTTCTTCGGGGTGGCAAAAGCGAAACGAAACCTGGCGAAGAGGCTTAGAGTCCGACCTTATAAGTATTGGTTCGACCTGGAGTGAAGCAAAGAGTACAGCTCGACACAGAGTGAGATGGAAAGCAACTGTAGATGTCCTGTGTCCCCCCTGGGACGAAGCGGAATAAGTCAAAGTAAGTAAGTCATGAAACACTAAATTTACGACAATTTACCATGACGTCTCAGCAGTAATAGACGTTCTTCGGGGTGGCAAAAGCGAAACGAAACCTGGCGGAGAGGCTTAGAGTCCGACCTTATAAGTATTGGTTCGACCTGGAGTGAAGCAAAGAGTACAGCTCGACACAGAGTGAGATGGAAAGCAACTGTAGATGTCCTGTGTCCCCCCTGGGACGAAGCGGAATAAGTCAAAGTAAGTAAGTCATGAAACACTAAATTTACGACAATTTACCATGACGTCTCAGCAGTAATAAACGTTCTTCGGGGTGGCAAAAGCGAAACGTTCTTAGCGAAACGTTAGTCAAAAATTAGTTTGCTTGCACTACATTAAAAAAATGACTGAAAGCTTTCAGTGTATTAGAGCTGTTACTCTTGCCATTACAATGACACATTTAACTTTATCTTGTATTGTGTCAATTGGAAAGCATATCGATGGAGCCAATTCAATATGGTGACTGCTAGTTCTAAGCCATCAGCTGTGTAGCCTAGTTGTGTTTCTTTAAAGTTGGACAAATGCTAGCTAGCATAAGCACTTCCATTTCTCATAGACTCCCATATTTGTGAGATCCACCTTGAGAAGTTGAGAATGGGAGTGGAAACGTCCAACAACTCGAGGACATCGAAAGCTGAATCTGCAGTTTGAGACAGTTGCGTTCTTGTCTACTTAAGAGTTTTATTTATTTATTTTATGAAAATTTATTCGTTCACCTTTCTCACCACCATTTTAATATTGTTAAAAATAAACAGTGATATGCTTTTTCCTCGGCGGATGCTGTTGTCGCTGACTGTCACCAGAGAATGCTGTCACCAAGGGCTCTGCTGTCACTTTAGCTGAAAAAGCCATAGGGCAAAAGCAGGCTACAATTGCTGCCGATAGGCGTTGCTCGGCTCATAACAGTAATTCGTCGGTAGTTGATAACTAACGCTGGTGGGTGGCTGGTATATACATTGTTTATCACCACAGATGTATATTCTGGTTACAAAACCTATGTTTTCAGATTTAAACGTCAAAATTTCTCATCTCTTTTTACAAAATATCAAGTCATAAACCCCAAACTTATTAATCTAAGACAGACTTTCCCGGCTGGATCTCTTCAGGTCAGTGGGAAGCCGCTCGCATTCTGCCACCCAGAAGTATCTTAGCGCATATTCTTTACAAGCATTCTGAAATCCCGTACACTCACGACACAAACTAAAATATATTAATACGATAAATTAAACAAGCAGCTTAACTATCGATGCTGCAGCGAGGTGGCATTGATTCACATCTCACTCACTCTGTCCCTCATCTGACCGATGCTATTACAGTTCATTTTTCATCCATCGTACAGTCTAAGTTTCACATCGCTCAGTTGCAGTTGCTGTTTTTCTTGGGGGTTTTCCTGGGGTTTGCCCAGGTTGTGGAGCCTTGAGAAACATCGCTGCTCCTCTGATGTAAGGGGTTCCTGTGTATGTGTGCGCGCGCGTGTCCGTGTCTGTGTATCTGATCGGTCAATCAAAAAATTCAAGTTGGACACTGGTTAGACGTGCCGTGGGGAAAGTCCTGACAGCAACAGAACTGAGCACGTCGCCCTGGGCAAAGCAAAATCGTACACCCACAACGTCACCTGTGGTGTCCCTCAAGGCTTGGTGCTGGGCCCCACCCTCTTCACCCTCTATCTGCTCCCACTGGGCAAACTCATCAGCAGACATGGGATATCCTACCATTGTTATGCTGATGATACACAGCTTCACCTAAGGACAACCCCCACTATTTCTGCCCCTCTGCCAACATCCATACTGACCACCTGCCTGGAGGAGATAGAAGCGTGGATGAAGCTCAACTTTCTTCAGCTGAAGAGTTCTAAAACAGAAGCCATCCTACTTGGTACACCACATCAGCTCCACTCTTAAAATGGATCATCAACTCACCTTTGACACCCACATCAAAAACCTCTGTAAAACATCATTCTATCACCTAAGGAACATCGCTAAACTCCATCCAACTCTCATTATGGCAGATGCAGAGCAGCTCATCCACACCTTTGTGGCTGGATTATTGTAATGCACTCCTCATCGGGATCTCTGGTAAGAGCATCCAGAGACTGCAGTACATCCAGAACAGCGCTGCCAGGATCCTGATGAGGGTCCGCAAATATGATCACATCACCCCCATTCTGAAATATCTTCACTGGCTCTCTGTCCCACTCAGAATTAAGTACAAGGTCTTCCCCCTCACTCACCAGTGTATTCACGGAGAGGCCTCCAATACCTAAAACAACTCCTCACCCCCCCCCCCCCCCCCCCATCTCCTCATGCACCCTCCGTTCTGCCACCAAAAACATTCTACAAGCTCCCAGAACCAAGCTCCGCACTATGGGCGATCAGGCTTTTTGCTCGGCAGCTCCGAGACTGTGGAACACCCTCCCTGAGTACCTGTGAGCCCCACAGACTACAGCTGCTTTTAAACGGGACTTAGAAACACATCTTTTTAAAGAAGCATTTTATTAAATGTCTTCTATTGGTTCTCCCTTTTAAAATTTTATAAGTGTATTGTGTTTCTTTTCTTTCTTGCTCTGTAGCACTTTGAGATTGTTAAAATCTAAAGTGCAAAATAAATTCGTTTTTTTCTTATTATTGTTATTAAAAGTTTTTGTTTCAAATTGGTATTCTGAATGTATTCATTTAGGGAATTGAATTCAGGGCACATAACGTGAAGACACTATTTTTTTAAGCAACTTTTGACTCGTCTGGTGGGGCAAGTAAATTTCTCTTCCACTTGTCCGACAATAAAATCTACTTGTCCCCGAGAAGCGGACAAGCGTTAATGTCGAGCCCTGACAGGTGTGGATTGGCAAACATTGCAGCATTGTGTGCAGTGTCAGATGACTCTTTTCCCTGCTGAAACTGACTTGGTGTTTCTCACAAGAACGTAAGGCCCAATGCACAACCAATCCTGTGTTTAGGGAAGGAAGGCCTTTGGTTACGCTGCAAAATTTATATGATATTCAGAGATTGGGAGATCTGTTTTTGGGTTTATTTTAATCGTTTTGCAAAGTTCTTACATTTTTTAAGGTGTTAGAAAAAATTATTCAGTTAACAAATAAATTTAGAATTACACAAATAAATAAAATAAGAAAAGATGGATAGGCTTCGGGTTTTGCCGCCAGTTTGAAATTAGCAGAGTTGTAGGCTATGTAAAAAGAAGAACGTTCAGGAGAACTTTCAATTGCCAAATCATGTTGTTAGCCTCCCCTGTTTTTAATGCATTATGATCCATTGATGCTATATGAAGCTATGTTTGTGTCTTTATCATGCAAGTAAAAAAAAACTGTTTTGAAACCAAATTTTGAATTTTTAAGTAAAGACAAGCAAAGTATTGGTTAAGGTTTAAGTGGATTTTCTTACAGACATGAGAATTTTGCTTTTGATGCAGACTTCTTTTCTTGTGTTACAAAAAGTTTTGGTTACCAATCAGTCCTCTTTGCTTGCGAGTTCAAAAGTTTTGGTAACAAGTTAGTCCTCTTTATGAGAAAGTTTATTCATAGGATAAAACCTTGGAGTTGTAGCAATTCGTTTTTGAGGGGGTCCCACACACATCACTTACAAAAAAAAAGTACAACCCAATAAAACACAATACGATAGAATCAGAAACAATACAATACAATAAAATAAAACACAAACAATGCAATGGAAAATAATATAACAAGACAGGACAAACAAACAATCATTCAAACAAGTTGCAACCTCAGTTTGGACAAAATGTCAATAACAAGCAGTTACAGATTCAATGAAAGCAGAACAAGTTGTTTTATAAGTAGGGAAACAGGGCTTGTTTAAAGCTGCTTAAGGATGGAGAAGATCTAATACCCACGGGTAGATGATTCCAATCATTTGGAGCTTTGAACATAAATGCTTTTTAACCAAATAGATTACTTGTATGTGGAACAGAAAAATAAGGTTGAGTGTAGTTCCTGATTTGATAATTAGAGGCAAGTTGGACAAAAAATTGCTTATGATAAGGGGGGTAGTTAAAGTAAATGAATTTAAATATAAATTTCAGCCAATGAATATGTTGTCTTATTTGTACAGATGGAAATTGAAGAGTCTGGTACATTGAGCAATGATGAGTATGATAGGGACATTCAAGTATAAATCTACTAATCCACCACTTTGATAAGTGGATCTAGCGCTCATTTCGATGCAGAATTATACACAACATCACAAAAATCTATTATATGACGAATAAGTTGATTAGCAAGTTTCTTTCGGACACTACAAGTAAAGCAGCTTCTGGACCAATGTAGCATATTAATTCGACAATTAGCCTTACATGCAGTATGATCATTGTGCACTTTAAATGATAATGTGGGATCTAGCCATACACCAAGGTATTTGATTTTATCGACCATCTGCAAAGGACTACCGTCTTTACAAGATATCACATCAGGACCCGAAGTGGATTTCAACTTGCAATTGGTACCAACGATCATGGTGAAATATTTGTTTTTGTTAAGAAGTAGTTTGTTATGCAATAGCCAATCTTCAAGTATATTGAAGTCAGATTGCACGGTGGCTTGAACTTCAGATAAATCAGTTTTCGAGGTGTAAATGACAGTGTCATCCACATACAGTTGAGCAGAAGAGTTATTGAAGATGGATGGTAAATCATTAACAAATAAAGAGAAGGGGTCCCAAGGTTGATCCTTGGGGCACACCCCTTTTCTGAACCAACAAATCAGAACATTTTCCATCTGTTATGAAACATTGTTTCCTGTTATGGAGATTGGAGTTGAACCACAAAATTGCATTACTAGAGAGACCTATATTATGAAGTTTATCTAGTAGCAAATAACGTTCAACAAAATCAAAAGTGTCTTTGCTTACGAGTTAAAAAGTTTTGGTCACAAAACAGTTCTCTTTGCTTTCAAAATGAAATTTCTCTGAAATTTAATTCCAGATGGTCTAACTATTATTAGAAGTTATTCATTATTGAAAGCTATTCATTTTGACTACAATGAAAGAGCACATGAACACACACCACAGTGAACTAACAACAATCAGATGCTTCTTATTGTGACATAACACAATTTGCCATTGGCCATTGTGGTCCACATTTTTATGCTTCTGCTTATCATGCATACAGCTGGCTTCACTGCATTGGCTAGTACTGTACTTCAGCCTTCTCCCTCATGCTATACAATTGGATTGATAAGAATAGCCTATGGATAAAAAATAAGCTATTTTGATCAAATTTTCCTCGAAGTGGAACGCAAAGGATCTTTCACAGGCTCGTAAGGTCGGGACCGGTATCACTTTTCTGGATGAGGCTTTGAGGTTTTTCATTGTCACACTTGAATAGAAAGCTTATTAAGCATTTAAAATATTCAAATGAAAATTTTACACACTATTTATAATTTCATGCATAAAAAACATGTAAAAAATAGCTTAAAAAATGTGACTGATTTTTTAAGGATTTCACAGATATTAACTGGTGGTAATTCAGATGCGATCCCAAAGAGGTTTACATCTATGGTTACATGGAGTCAAGTGGACATTAATATCCCTTTTTAAATTGAACCACCATTAAACTCAGCATGGCACGATTTCACTTCAAATCCCGGCTTGTAGTCTAAATGCCATCGATGTCGCGGTCGACATCTCTTTAAAACTTAGCTTAAATGTAGACATGAACTGCAGCAACCAACTAGGCTAGCTAGCTAGCTAGCTACATTTTTGCCGCTTGCTAGCCTTTGTCATCAAGGCTTGAGTGCATCGCTGAAGAAGCCAATATATAATTAAGTCTATTCGCCTCTTCCGCGACACACTCCAGCCTTGGAGACACAGGTCAGCGAGCAGTAAAAAATGCAGCCAGTTAGCTAGTTTGTTCCTGCAGTTACTGCCTAGCAGGTAAGCTGATTTTTAAAGAGATGTCAACTGCGACAGATTCCATAACGTTTACAAGCCGGCACATGTAGCGTAATCGTGCCACGTGGCATTTAAATGCGATTCAATAAAAAAGGGACATTAATGTCAACTTACCTCCATGTCAGTTCAACACTCAGTTTTCCATCATAGAGCACTTACAGTGGGAGGGAGGGACCAGTGCATGTGTACAGCCATGCTGTCAGTCCAAGCCAAATCCACCAATAGCCGGTCTCCTCATTTGTCAGCGTTGATCCCACCCACTAAGTCAAATTCATTTCGAAAGCAAAGGACTGTTTCATAAACAAAACGCTTTAACTCTTAAGCAAAAAAAGAACCGATTCGTAACCAGAACTTTTTGTGACGCAAAAAAAATTCTGCTTCAAAAGGAAAATTCTCACGTCTGCAACCAAATCCAATTACACTGCAACCAATAATTTGCTTGTTTACTTACAAATTTGAAATTTGGTCTCAAAACAGTTTTTTTTTCTTGCATGATAAAGACAAAAATACCTTCATAATGCTAGCTACTGCCCCAAGAAGATAATCTTAACCCCTACCCCATGCCCCTACACCCTGAGGTGGGAATGGGTGGGCTACTGGTTTCATATCAATTTCCCAATCAATGAATGGAAGGCAGGAATCATCCTGCCATGGCGACCTTGGGCTAACCCATCCGATCTCGACCACATCTCAAAAAAGCTGTGGTCTCCAAGAGACCAACTTAATAAATAAATACCAGAGTGAGTATAAATGGATTTGTACGTGACAAAGCACTTATGGGTGTATAATCCATTTACGATAATGCCCTTGTTATTTCAGGTTTTGGGAATCACAATCTTCAGTAGCCTATTTGTGCCTTTCTCTAGTCCCTGTCCCTCTTCCTGGCAACAGCGCAATGCAATTAATGGAATGCAAGAGCACGCTCTGTGTACCGCACTCCCTTCATGGCATCGCTTTTTACTCATACAGTATTTGGTAAATGCAGCACTGCCACTTTATAATTTCATGAGTACAGCTCCCCCTGTATTTCAGGAGCTCAGATATGTGATAGCAGTGCTTGTAACTGAATGTTTTCATGCTCATGCAACAATCACTTATCTTAACCATTTAACTGCCTGCAAAGCTTTCGAGTAGAGCTCATTTTAAGTCACTGTACCTAATTAAAAGATGTATTGAACTCAACTTATCGGATTATTTTTCTGCATAGAATACGTCAACCGAGTGTTAGAAATGGCTTAGTCAGGTTAAGTTCAACGCATCTTTTAATCAGATACAGTGACTCTAAATGTGATCTGGTAAAAGACTGAGGCAGTTAGAGGATTAATTGAATGTAGTTATAGTGCTCTGGCTCAGAGTTTTGAAAATAACAATAAAAAGATGGTCTCTCTAAAGGGTTAATGTACTAAATTGTCCTCATTCGTGGCAAAATCAGGATCGTTCCTCTACAGACCTGGCCTGCAAGTGCAGACTGTCTCTAAAAACATACTGAGGTTATTATGTCATTATCTACCTCTCTTGTGTGTTGCGGAGTGTTGATAAAGCCATGTATGTCATCCCCAGGCATAAGGGGCTTTAACTTGAGTGTGAAACTTATTTCGCATGCACTGTAAAACATGAAAGTTGTCAGAACTTATTTCTTCTCCTTAATGCCACTTGCCATGACAAGATATAGATATTGAGCTCAAATTCAGAAGTTTTCAAAATCTGAACATTTTCAATTGGCTTGACTAAGTGTTGGTTGAAACAAAGCTTATTTTCAAGTTCAGTGAACTCACATTTATTTGGGTTAACTCACATTTTTAAGGCAGTTTGTGAACTTTATTTTCTAAGATTAACCAGCTTCACGTGTATTACTATGTGGGTCAGTGCCATTGCTTGAGACAGACTCTCCCTGTCACAAATATAGCCCTAAAAGTTAGTGCAGTCAGACTCCTGGGGTGGGCAGAATGTATTCTCATTCACACCATGATCTATGGCATTTTGGAAAATGCATAAAATCTTTACTTACTTCAAAAGTAAATGATGAATTCATTTTGATAATGGAGCTCATCTCTGTGAGTGCTTTGTCTCTCTGTATGTCTGTTTGTGTGTGTGTGTGTGCGTGTGCGTGTGCGTGTGCGTGTGCGTGTGCGTGTGTGTGTGTGTGTGTGTGTGTGCACGTACGTTTGCGCGTGTGTGTGTACACAGAGGTCTGTGCAGTGGACTGCGGCGCCCATGGAGTGTGTTTCGGCGGAGTGTGTCGGTGTGAGGAGGGCTGGAGCGGCTCAATGTGCGATCAGAAGTCCTGTCACCCACGCTGCACTGAACACGGCACCTGTAAGGAGGGCAAGTGTGAATGCAGCCAGGGCTGGACCGGAGAGCACTGCACCATCGGTATGTACCTTACACACTGACCGAGCACACACACACGCACACACACATGCACGTACGCACGCACACACGCACACGCACACACTCACAGACGACGCACACACACACAGCAGGTGCAATGCAAGCACTCACACGTACGAGCGTGCAGTTTCTCATACCTCAAAGGCCTTTGTGGGAGTGCACCACCATGCTTTGAACCAGCAGCTTCTTTCTGATCTTCTCCTTCTACACTGAAAGCTTTTGATGAACCAAATTACACACACACACACACACACACACACACACAACAGGGTGATCCCGCCAGTTAACCTCTGGTGGAACCGTGCTGGGTGCCCCTCTGCCCTGCGCATCTTGTTATGTTCTTCAAAGCCTAAGTTAATGTTTGCTGGTGTGAGTTTTACAGTTCACTTTATAAAGATTGGTTCCACTTTAAAAAAAAAAAAGGTGAATGTCCATTTTGACTTCAAATTCTTAAGCTTACAGAACTTGTCAGGACTAATTAGAGGGAAAAAAACTGCGTCTCAAGTTCAAGTTACCTAAATTATCAAGGCAGTGAGAGCACTTTGGACGCTGTTCTGTAGGAGGTGGAGTACGGTGGAGTTACAGTCCGCTCTGCCGGCAAGTGTATGGGGTGCCCTTGAGTCAGGGTGGGAAAATTGATAGACTCGTGTCCAGTATATTGGTTCCATATTCTCTGAATCTGGAAGTTATTAGTTTTGCACATCAACTGAAAAGCTCTAACTGATATCACATTGGAGAGCTAATGATTTATTAGCACTCAAATGTGATAGTTTTCAAATTGATTTATTTACTTTTTGCTACAGTGGCTAAATCTTGTTTATCGGCTGCTGGCTTGTTTGCGGAGTTTGAATTCATAATTCACATCATCTCCTTGGGCTGCTCACAGCAGGATATGATGGGAGTCTGAGTGTTCAATTAGTCAAAGTCCCTTTATCTCTCTAACAAATGAGCTTTGCCATTTTCCAGCTTCTTGTGAATTTTGCAATTATTCCGCAATTAATCAAACCTGTAGGGCAAATCTTGGCGTAATCCCTGTGGCACGCCAGAGCCCGGACGGCCCCCGAACACCGACTTCTCCTGCTGAGTGGATACCTGTTTTTTTCTCTTTTTTTTCTTTTTTTTTTTTGCTCTGAGGGTCAGTGTGGTCAGAATTCTCTCTCCTGGTGATAAGTAATGCCACATTGCCTCATTTGGAATTACAGAAAGAGCTTCATATGCTATAAAAAAGATTTACATGAAGGATTTGGGGGATATTAGTCAAGCCGTAGGAGAGGTTACTGTGGCATCTAAACCCTCTTGGCCTCATGTGGAAGAAGCCAGCTGCCTAATCTAAAATAGCATTCATATTTCTTGTTGTTGCATTTGAACTTTTGCGGAAAGCATGAGTTGGTTTCACAGTAGATTAAAATTGTTCCTCATGGCTCAAGAGCTATAAATATTGAACAGTCTCTATCTTTGCTGTAGAAAATGTTACATGGCGTGGCAATGGGGTGGCAAGAGGTCTAGGAGGGGGGTGGCATGGGACGTCTTCAGTGAGGTATTAGGAAATCCCTAATTCCAATGAAGTTGGGACATTGTGTAAAATGCGCATAAAAACAGAATACAATGAACCCATATTTTATTCACAATAGAGCATAGACAACATATCCGATGATGTATGTAAAGATAAGCAGATTTTCACCAATCTGCCAAAAAAACAAACTGCATAAAAAAATTGGGGAACAATTTCAGAAAAATATTCTTCAATGTATTTATTGTACAGTGTGTCCCATAAAAAAGGAAACCAAGAATAAATGGTTAATTCTATAACAATTACTTTACATTCTTTGATTAAAATGGCATTTGGTGTTATATACTTATGCCTTCTGTCTAATGATATCAAGTAAGTGGAGCTTGTGCCGCACTCAACTGAACAACAATGACACGCTTGGGAACTGAGGAGACCAATTTTTGAAGCTTTTCCGGTGGAACTCTTTCCCATTCTTGCTTGATGTACAGCTTAAGTTGTTCAACAGTCCGGGGTCTCCGTTGCCGTATTTTACGCTTCATAATGTGCCACACATTTTCAATGGGAGACAGATCTGGACTACAGGCGGGCCAGTCTAGTACCCGCACTCTTTTACTACGGAGCCATACTGTTGTAACACGTGCAGAATGTGGCTTGGCATTGTCTTCCTGAAATAAGCAGGGGCGTCCATATGTGGTGCCTTCACATATGTGTAAGTTGCCCATGCCTTGGGCACTAATACACCCCCATACCATCACAGATGCTGGCTTTTGAACTTTGCGCCTATAACAGTCCGGATGGTTCTTTACCTCTTTGGTCCGGAGGACACGACGTCTACAGTTTCCAAAAACAATTTGAAATGTGGACTCGTCAGACCACAGAACACTTTTCCCCTTTGCATCAGTCCATCTTAGATGAGCTTGGGCCCAGCGAAGCCGGCGGCGTTTCTGGGTGCTGTTGATAAATGGCTGTCGCTTTGCATTGTAGAGTTTTAACTTACACTTGCAGATGTAGTGACGAACTGTAGTTACTGACAGTGGTTTTCTGAAGTGTTCCTGAGCCCATGTGGTGATGTCCTTTACACACTGATGTCGGTTTTTGATGCAGTACCGCCTGAGGGATCGAAGGTCACGGGCATTCAATGTTGGTTTTCGGCCTTGTCCCTTACGTGCAGTGATTTCTTCAGATTCTCTGAACCTTTTGACGATATTACAGACCATAGATGATGAAATACCTAAATTTCTTGCAATAGCTCGTTGAGGAATGTTGTTTTTAAACTGTTCGACAATCAGCTCACGCATTTGTTCACTAAGTGGTGACCCTCGCCCCATCCTTGTTTGTGAAAGACTGAGCAGTTCAGGGAAGCTGCTTTTATACCCAATCATGGCACCCACCTGTTCCCAATTAGCCCGTTCACCTGTGGGATGTTACAAATAAGTGTTTGATGAGCATTCCTCAACTCTCTCAGTCTTTTTTGCCACTTGTGCCAGCTTTTTTGAAACATGTTGCAGGCATCAAATTCCAAATGAGCTAATATTTGCAAAAAATTACAAAGTTTACCTGTTCGAACAAGAAGGTCGTGGGTTCGAATCCGGCCTGGGGCCTTTCTGTGTGAAGTTTGCATGTTCTCCCCGTGTTCGCGTGGGTTTTCTCCGGGTACTCCGGTTTCCTCCCACAGTCCAAAGACATGCATATCAGGCTAATTGGAGACACTAAATTGCCCATAGGTATGAGTGTGAGAGTGAATGGTTTGTGAATGGTGTGTGCGCCCTGCGATGTATTGGCAACCTGTTCATGGTGGGTCCCTGCCTTTGCCCGTAGTCAACTGGGATAGGCTCCAGCTCGCCCCGTGACCCTAGTGAGGAATAAGCGGGTATAGAAGATGAATGAATGAATACCTGTTCGAACATTAAGTTACTTGTCTTTGCAGTGTATTCAATTAAATATAGGTTTAAAAGGATTTGCAAATCATTTTATTCTATTTTTATTTACGATTTACACAACGTGCCAACTTCACTGGTTTTGGTTTTGTAATACCGCTGCCTTACCTTTAGTATACAGGCTAGAGATACGGGTCTGTGCCCGTAGCCACTGCCCTGACAGTAAGGACCTGGTTTTATTATGCAGCCTCATTGCTGTGATGTTGATCACATAACACTGAAACTTAACAGCGACCCTCTGGATTCAACATGCCTGTTTTTGATATCTAGCTAAATGTTTCATAAACTGTTCTCGTTTTTACTGTAATCAAAACCAACCGAAGGGAAAAATGCTCCAACAGATCACATGGGAGAGAGTAACTTTTTACCAGCGATTTATAAGCGCATTGAACCATCGCCTTGGCTTACATTCCATCTATAGCAAGTTTAACTTAATTTTAACTTAATGTGTTAAAACGTCACCAGGGGAAACTGAATTTACCTGGAGAAAGTTGGGTGGCAAAGTGGCTCCACTCAGCTGCGCTGCATGCAGACTCCAATAGGTGTCCATGACAACTGACACACGCCAGCGCGGGGCAGGGGGCTCATCACGCAGACTCCACGCTGCAGGACCTCAGCTATTTGAGGAGCCGAATATTAAATTTAATTTTTTATTTATTTATTTATTTGTGGCGAATTCATCTTTTATTTCGATGCTTTGAGGGGCTTTTAGACATAGTGGTGATTTGTTTTTCAAGTATAGTCTTAAGAACATTAAAGTTAGGGGGGGCAAGGCTCGACAGTGGGGGGCAGTGGCCCCCCTCTGCCCCCCTGCAGATCCGCCCCTGCTTTTTGACCAACATTATTAAGGAAGATGTCTGGAATTTTCACACTTCTGAAGTGGACAGGTGACCTTCTGTCCTGTTGTAAATACTGCTATACAGCCGTGATATGTCTGTTCTACCTCAGTGTGATGAAATTCACCAAGGTCATGTGTTGGGCTTTTGCAGATAAACTCTTTGTAGAATTGCCAGACTTTGGGTCTAATTAACTAAAGCAAGTTATTCCTCCTGCTGTTCAGCAGGGGCTGAATGGAATCTAACCAAATTGACTTTCAATCAATGAGTATGTCAGATCGGAGGGATTTTCCAAATTGTGCTCAGTCACATCAAAGTGTAAATACAGAAAAAAAATGTTTCCTTGTTCAAATACTTTTCAAAGCTTGACACAGGTAATAAAACTTAATTGAGAATGTAATGCAGTGTCAAGAATCTTGCCTATATGATATAATATACTGCTCAAAAAAATAAAGGGAACACTTGGAGTTATATTGTGTTGTTTAAGTGTTCCCATTATTTTTGTTGAGCAGTATATTATAACGATATGCTGACATATTCATATTTTCTCAATTTTGAAAATTTTGGACTAAGCTCATTTTTTGGAAATGCGCTCTGCAATTTGTTTGGCAGTGAGACAAAGTGTAGTCTAAAGTAGGAAGATGGCAGTACATATTTACAATCTGCACTTGATTTCAGTCCAGTGTAATAAAAATGGTTATTACTAGCAGTGGAAATGACCAGTTATAACCCAAGCAAAATATCAGTGTTCCGTGAAATTAGATTATTTCTGCTTGTTAGTGTCTGTATCTTAGTGTTTCTGTTTGTGTGTGCATGTGTGCACATTCGTGTCTGTGTGTGCATTTTGTGTGTGTGTGTGTCTGTGGGTCATATGTAGAGACTCTGTCTCCTAGGGTTTGAGGTCCGTATGTCTTGCCTGGTAAGGAGGGGTAATATGCTAGGTCAGCCCCCCAGACAGGCTCGTACAGAGGTGGAATATTGATCCGGCGCTGGGTTACTGATGAGAATGGTGCGCAAACGCTTTTCAGGCACCATCTGAAAAATGGCGGTTGTAAATCTAACAACATGTTTTTGAACCATCACAGAAGGTTCCCCCTCCATGGTTGCAGCCAGTGACACTTGTACTGAGTGCCGGACGTACTTCGCAACGAGGTCTGTCCATATGCCCCAAGTTAGATCGTTGCCCGGCTAAAGCCTTTACCGTCCTACCAAAAAACCCTGAGCCGGCCAGAAAACAACAGACTTTGCAATGCTTGTGTCTCCTTCCTCGTGATGTTTCTTCCCTATTGCAGTCAGGGTGGGTTTGCTTTCTCCTGTTAGCTTAAGCTCGCTCTTCTGGGGGGTTTAGGTCAGGGTTCATTGTGGAGCTCACTGTAACAACACTTTGTGAAATGCAAGATAAGAATAACATTTGATTTAATTTGAAAAGCAGGGCCACCACTAGTAGGGTGAAAGTTGTTGACGGTCCCTTGGACCCCTAGTAGGCATCCATCAGTCATGGTCCACCATGGAATACATCCTTATTCCTAGCTGTCAGCTCGACTGGAGCAGCATTACTTTTCGCTGTAGAGACCAATAGAGGAGGGACAGTCTGTGTTGCAAAGATCACATCTGTGGGGGGTCTCTGGTCTGTTGGAGTTGTTGTGCTCCTGTCTGCTTGCCCCTGTATCTGTTGCTGTGTTCCGCAGCTTCTCTTCCCCTGCCTTGAATTGTTGATTCAGGGTACTTATCCAGCTTGCACAGTCAGTTGCAAGGTTTTCTCAGAGGACTTCCTTCACTACATTCTTGTATCACAGCTGTAGGCTGCCAGTGTTTCTCTTCCTAGATGCCAGTTGTCCACAGAGGATGTCTTTTGGAATGTGACCATCCTCTATGCAGTGGACATGGCCAGGCCAGAATCTTTGCTGTCTGAGCAGGGCATACATGCTGGGGAGGCCAGTGTGGGACAGAACTTTGAGCGTTTGACACTGTCCTGCCAGTTGATGCCCAGGATATGGCAGAGGCTTCTCAAATGGAAGGTGTTGAGTCCTCTCTCCTGTGTGGCACATGTGGTCCGTGCCCCACTGCCGTACAGCAGTTTGCTGCTGACGCAGGTTTTGTTGACTGCCATCTTTTTCTTCATCGTCAGCTTGAGGTCGGCCCGCACTCAAATCATGAGATGAGCGAGTGCTGTCGCTGCCTTCCAAATCCTCTTGTCAATCTCGGTGTCCAAGGGGATGTTGTTGGTCGTAGTGGAGCCAAGACAAGTGAACTCATGGATGACATCAAGTTAGTAATCATTGAGGGTTATGGCAGGTGATGTCTCCGTATCCTATCCTGGGAATTTCTTCTGCATCTGGCTGATAGTTGGTCCAAAGTATTTGTAACCCTGGGAGAAGCAATCCATCAGTAATTGCAGTTCCATTTGCGTGTGGGTTGCAACTGCTGTCTCATAGGGGAGTAGCATGGCTCTGATGAGGACTTTGCATGCCTTAGTCTTGGCTCTGAGATGGGCGAGATTGAGCAGTTTGCCATCTGATCTGGTTCGCTTGTAGATTCCCGCTATTGCAAGGCCAAAGGCACGCTTCAGGAGCAGAGCGAAGAACATCCTGCAGTGTTTGACACGGCTGTATATATTGATGGCTTGGAGGAACTGCTGTTGAACTGCACTGTCCCCTTCATATAGTAGTGGAAGGATACAGTCATGCCCTGCAGTTTTGATCGATTGCTAATCTTTGGGAGCATCTTGAATGCTTTGCTGAGGCTAATAAACGTGACAGACATTGGTATCTGTAGTTCCCTGCACTTCTCTTAGAGTTGGCAAAGGGAGAATACCATGCCTACTGTTGACTGCTCCACTCAGAAGCTGCTCTGTAACCCTTGGCAACATGCTCTACACCAATGGAGCATTAGCTTATAACCGGGAGCTGTTCCTCCCATGTTATGCAAGCACCAAAGGCGAAGCTGGAGTGTTCTCTCCAGGTTGCAGGTATGGATTGTTAGGTGAGTGATGGTCAGATGTAAGCTTGAGCACTGTTATTTGAAGGACAGGCTATTGCCCATTTAGCACGACCCCCTTCTCCACATTGTCAATGGATCCAAAGAAATGACAGGGTCGTTACAGTCTAGCGTCAGTGCCATCGCTGCAGTTGCTGCACCGAGGTCGTAAACATCAACAAACTGCCCTCGGATCATTGACTCCGGATTTTTCCACAAGGATTACTCCTGAAACCTTTTTCCCAAATAGGATCTATCCACAAGAAAGGGGAGGTTTCGTTTTGGCTTGGTTTCGTAGATGGCAATTGGCTCAAGGGAGCTCAACCGCCCTTTACAGATATTGTTTTCGGTTCTGCTGGATGTCCACTTCCCTTCCACACTAACTGAAGCAATTAGGTGGAGTAGGCCAGTTTAGTCACAAACATCCAAGCATGGACACGTACTATCAGGGTACGTGTTTCTTGGTTGCAGTCTGACTAGACTGACCTGACTGGACTTACAGTTCAGTTCAGTTCTTTGGGCCAAAGTTTAGCCAAAGGGGGCAAAACATTTTTGCACCCTCAAAGATTTAGCTGTATGGGGAACAAAAGCCATATTTTCTCTGGGGATCTTGGACTTTATAGCTGTTCCTTTTTGTTGCATAAAAGACAGAATGACATCATTGCTGAGTCATACCAGCCTCTGGTAGATTGCTGATGGCTCTTTGCGCATGCGTAGTGGATTACCATTGTCACTGCATCTTACAAATCAACCCAGCTCTGCAGAGTGTGAAGACTGACAGAGAAGGACATTGGCCGGTCTGTGACTTGATTGCAGATGTTGCCCAGGGTTGGCTATCTGGAAGCGCCGTTGGTCCATCCTGATAAAAAAATATACACACTTCCGAGACACATTTTTTCCAATGAATGGGAGTGAGAAGAACAATGGATTTTTCACACTGCACAGTGCTGGCACCTCTGCCCATTGAGTGGTGCCCCCAACCCCCTTTGACAAAGCTGCTTAAATCCAATTATGATCCATCTTTACCTCTTCAACTCAGCCAGTCCCATATGTGGATTCATCAAATGCAGCTGCTTTATTGAAACTCGTTGAACTTGAGCCCTATTTTAAATTATAGTGAAGATTCTCACCTTCTTCAAATATCTAGATATTTTTTATTTGATGAAAATGTAGTTTGGCTCTTTTACTTAAAATAAGTGTGGTGTAACTTCAGAGAAGCGCTGCTGCCTGCAGAGACGAAATACATAAAATTATGTGACATTGTCCCACAAAACGCTTCTTCTTACTTTGAACCTACTTAAGGGGAATTTCAAGTGCAAATCAGAGTTTTAAGTGGTTAAGGACAAGTGTAGCAGTGGGCAATTTGGAAAAGATTGATTCTGCCATCCACTCTTTCTTTGACACGTGGAACTTGAAGGTATATATATATTTATTTATCAGTTTTTGTGTTGCTTCAGGGACAGATGTTTTCTCAGCTGCTTGAAGGCCATTCGTATCTGTGTTCTCTTAAGCCCTGTTGTTGTTTAAAAAGAAGTTACAGCAGACTCTCAGCTTGTCAGACTGCTTGCTGTCACTGTTAGCAGAAAGGAAAAACACCAGAGGTTTATTCAAATAAAACTTGCACTGGCTACAAATATACCCACATTTTCTATCCTTGTGGATATAATATATGGACTCAAAAGACTGAGGTGACTTTTGAAGCGAACTGGGATTTCTGTTTATTTATTTATTTATTTATTTATTGAAGCTCTCCAAAACCTTGATCTCCGAGCATCTAGCAATGTTTTGGTCCATAAAACTTCACTACTGTGTATATTGAAGTATTATTTAACTATTTAACCTTTATTTGCATAGGGACTGATACATTAGCATAGATTATTTAATGAGGTCTGCTGACATTCAAAGCAAAAAATATTTTGCAATGAAACACAGCACAGTTATTCTTACATGCAAGTAAGTGGCCTTTTCATTCTCTTGAAAATAATTGTATTGCTTCTCAGTTATTTCTGAATCATTTTTGTCTGCACGTTTTAAAAAATAATATTTTTATAGGAACCCTTTGTGCTCAAATATAATATACCCCCTTTAGCACTATACGGTGAATATGCAGTGGGTCATCTCAATCCTCTTCAGACTAGAATACACATGATTACTGAGTGCTTTGCAAACATAGCAAATGTTAATTAATGTAGTAATGGACTCTCATGCAGGCATGTGCACTCATGCACGTTATGCTGGAGGAGAATGGAGTTAGCTGTGTGGGTGGTGTCCTCTTTCTAGCCGTGCTGGTTTTGGGGCGGGGACATATTGACTCCCCATAGGGGGGTAACTCCAAACCAAACCCAGGATGACCCATGTTGGCCACATACTACATCCACCTCATCCAACACTACACCCAGTATAATTTCAACCCATTGGCATTTCAGCAGGCTTACAATAACAGCTTTGCATGTAATTGAAGATTCAGCATCATTATATCTTGAAGGAGACGAGCCTGTTTCTCTTCTTCCACTCAAAAGTAATGGTATAGCTCAGCATGCTGAGAGCTATGAATTTTAATTGGGTGCCAAAACAAAACAGAAAAAAAAAACAATTAAATTTCTTCATGCTGATATTTATTCATTGCTGCATGTAATACTTGGACATTGTGTGGTGCACTGCAGCATAATGAAATGTAAAATTATAGGTTGTATAACAGAAAGGGAATTAATGGCGCAGAAAGCCTGGCATAAGCCAAAAACGTTCGTTTAACCGTACTGAGGTTCATACAGCATTGAGTAAAATGGTGTCCTGTGCGGCTCTGGGGGTCATTACATCAATATTACTTTGGAGTGAGGTGGGGCGAGGGGTTTTTCAGTGGCCACAGAGCTGCCATTTTGGCTCCATTGTTTAAATGATGCAAACGCTCTGCTGCCAGCTTGAAAGGACATAAAACCTCCCATATCTGACACCCCCCCCTACCCCACCTTACCCCCCTCCCCAAATTTCTTTTTTTTTATTATGGCTGCTGCTGAGGGGTAATAAAACCACAGTTTTCTAAATGGCAATTAAGATAATGTAAATCAATGTATGCTGGGGCTGCAGCTCGGAGGGGCGAGCTGATTGAACTCCGTGGGCACTATGTATAATTGTTCGCAGATTAATGTCACTTTAATCACGGCTCACCGAATCAGCAGACAAATAATGAAGCATTGATGTCGATGAAGGGATGATTAGTTCTCTCTCTTTTGCTCTCTCACTCTTTTTCTAGTCTCAGAAAATGGAAGTAAATGAGGAGGAAAGATTAAAAAAATGAGCATTTAAAGCTGGAAAATCATAAGGTTTGTGATTCCAGAGTTCAGGGCAGGGTTTTGCGGTGACTAAGAGAGTGCTGTTTTTCATCATGTCTGGCATTAGTGTGTTACGCAGGTGATCATCTAAAGAAATCACGGCCTCTGAAGAACACCGAGTGAAGGCTAGGCAGACAGAATGATTGCCAGAACGTAAAAGTTCCAAGAAGCAATATAATTTAAGCCACTTTTTTTATCTTAAAACTTGAAGTAAGAGTGCATTTTCTAATAGTAATGTCCAAGATTATATTTGAACATGTTTTCTTATCATCAGAAAAGAAATTCTTTTGGCCCAGAGGGTGCATATTACAGGAATAAATAATGATTCTTAACATTTTTTGTGATGTAACATTGAAATTATAAAAATATTTTGTGGACAGAAAAGAAAGACAGGTTGGAAGAAAGTGCAGAAGTGTGGAGTGTAATTGCTTTCTTTTTCTTGTCAGATTTTTTTTATTTTATTTTGTTATTTTTTAATGAGGCCATCTATTCAGGTGGATATTAAAGCAGGGTGTGGACAGTGTACTTTTTATTTCGGACCGGGTTCTTAACTCCAAACGCATAACTTCTTTTTTCAGTTTCCGAATTCCGAAAGAACAAGATCAAAACACCTTTATTTTAATTTTCTTACTAATCCTTTAGACGTTAACTGGGCACTAATCCAGAGAGAAGTACACATCTCACTCCTCATTTTTTTCACTCGAGCCATTTGTACGCATGGCTTGCCACAGCTCAGGTTAAAGACTTTGCCGAAGTTTGCAGCAGCAGCAATTTGCCCGCATATTCAGCCAGTAGCTTTAGCGCTGCGAGCATGCGTCCCTGCCCATTATGCCGCGCTGCCGCTTTGAATGAGATGTAAACAGATGTTTAAGTGGGCCTGGGCTCAGTTTGATGGGATGAGATGCGGGTACCAGTGGCTCATTGAATTCGCTTATTATTACTCTGCGTTTGGGGCACGGAGCCCATTTGGCTGCGGAAGACGGCGCACGCAGCTTTGGAGACGCGCGAGTACACGGCGCCGTGCGGTTTACTGCTCAGTCGGCGCGCTGCTCGGGGTTACGGCCCTGCTGCGGACAGTCGCGCCAGTAGCAGAATTAGCGCTGAACGCGATGCTGACGTCTAAGCCGGGGCTAAGCTGTGCAGGTTGTTCGAGTGAAATTAATGTCCTCCGGCTTGTCATCTTCTAGAGTACGGATCACTGTATCCATGGTAATTGGTGTAAAAATTGTGGTAGAGTTTCAAAATAGGAAGTAAGATACTGCGTACGTTTCGGAGTAGGGTTGGATTTGCTTTTTAGCATTGCTGCTAATGTGCATGTGAAACCCTTAGTGTCCCACCAGAGTCTGTCTCTCTCTTTTTTCTTGTTTTCTTTGTCTCTTTTTCTGTCCCTCCCTTTCTTCTTCTCTGGCTCACAGCATCTCCCCCTCCCTGTGTGGTTTTGTCGGTGAGGAAATGTCCCGTCCATCCTGCGAAACGTTGTTCTGAAATGTCTCTTCTCTCTCTCCCTCTCTCTTCCTTTGCTGTTGGCTTTTCTCAAGCTCATTATCTGGATAGGAGGGTGAAAGGTACTGTGACTTCTTTCCTTCTACACGCCTCTGTGCTCCTGTTTGTAATTCCTGTAGTGTGCACCACTATTCTCTATTAACGTTTCTCTTTTCTCTTTTTATGCTTCTCCCTCTTTTTATTATTTACTGTCAAAAACCAAATTTGTCATTATTTGTGACCTGTGATGTTGTTGCATTGCTTCTTTCGTTTCCTCTGTCATAACACCGCACATGTACACCTTGTGAGAGACAAGTATGCTGAAACAAGTTTTGACCAACTATTCTTTTTTTCACAGCACACTGTATGACCTTAAGTCTCCCCTCAGTGCATCCAGAAAGAAGGGAAAAACCATGTGGCAGCAGATTGTTTGACAAGTTTAAAAAAAAACACTTTTCACGTTATTGTCCAGAAAATTCTCTATGTTGTGTTTAAAAACATCACTCAGTTTCATTTTGAATTAATTCAAAAATTTTTCAGTTGTGCCGATATTTTAAATTTGTACTAAATTGTAATTTTCTCTACCAAAATGCCCAGGTGTTGATATTTTGGTGAGATAGAGAAAGCAGTGTGGAGTAAGGTTACTCTCTGATAACTCTGACCTGCCGCTCTTTGAGCAAAGTTTATTCTCTATTTTTGTCAAATAAAAACAGAACACACGACAATTTGCATCTGATTCTGTCAGCATCGTGCAATCCAATGTCTGCAAACCTGCTTTTTCCATTTTTTCCCTTGCCTCCTCCCCTACTCCTTCGTGTTTGTCGGACTGAAACGTCCTTCACAGAGATACGTTCTGAGTATTTTAATTTTCTTTCCCAAATTTTCCTCCCACCTTCCCTCCCTCCCTCCCTCCCTCCCTTCCTACCCCTCCTCCTCCTCCTCCTTGCCCATATTAGGAGACAAGATAGGATACAAAGGTAATGGAACTAAAGCCCCAGGGAGATTGTCACAAAACAATCACTCTCCGCTCCTCTTGTCTTGAAGCACGGCGTAAACGTGTCTTTGTCTCCGTCCTCTCCGTGTTTATTTTACTGTGGTCCTCTCTGGTACTGTTCCTCATTCTTGTCCGTCCCAACTCAGTCAACACAAACACCAAACACTGGCTACTGCGTTTTGTTGGGGACACTGTTGGCCTCCCTTCTCCCCACCCCAACCCTACCCCACCCCACAACCCTCCTTTTTTCCTGCATCTATGGCCTGAATCCCAATGTCTGTTAGCCTAGCCGCTAAAGCTGCTTTAGTTACTTCCTGGGCTTTGCTTATTACTCTGTGAATAAAGGAATGTGAACTCCAGCATAAAGTATAGATGTGGAGAGATGGGAAATAACGAAGCCCTCCCTATACTTTGTGCTTGTATCTTGAATGGGCTGTAAATTCACATGGATGCTGTACTGCCCGCGGGTGAGGAAAAAAAAAAAAAGGACAATCTTTTTTTTTTTTTTTTATTAGTGTTCGTTCACTTTATCAATAAACTGCCGCATTGAAAAAAAAAACTCAAATCTCTAGTGTGCATTGCAAAAAACAAAGCAATTCAAACTTAAAAGATCTTGTTGGCTGCTTGAATTTAGCGAGAAGACTGCATAGGAAAATACTCAGTCTTTGATGTTTATTGTGTGGTCAGGCTCTCAATCTTCATGTCTTTTTTTATTCATAAAATGTTTGATGGATTTGCCAGGTTGGTAATCTAGAAATAGCTGTTTTCTTCAATTCAGCGGTACGGCCTGAAATTGAAACCTGAGCGACTGCTCTGCTCCGGTGGTGTCAGTGGTCTGCCAAAGCCTGTTATGTATAGTAGGCTCTGGTGCTGGTTGCGGGACCATTTAGCTGGTCGACTGTGTTTTACTAGCCTCGATTGTGCACGCATCGTTTTAGTGGAGGTGCGTCGTTTACCCTCTTCCAAATTAGCTCAGGGTTCAAATTACAGTCATCGTGTTCAAATTGGGTTTTGGCTCTCAAAATCTGTAGACTGACGGGAAAAAAAAATTGGCAAAGATTAAATGGTATTTTTTGGGCATATTTATGCTGATAAATGTAACAGTTGGCAGAAGCAAAGCTCTGTGGTGAAAGTGGGTTTTACATTCATGTGAAATTACAGATTTGTGCATTTATCAAGGCCTGTCTGACATCCAGTGTCAGTATCTGTTCACCAAATGTTATTTTGTTATCGTATCTGTCCGTTTTTATTTCTGTTTTGCTTTTGTTTGTCCGTTCGTTTGTTTCATTTGAATGAGAAGGGTCTTTCTTTTTGTTTTTGACTCCCCACCCCTGGCTACTGATGGTTTGTGGGATTGGCAGAGGTGTTTAATTGACGTGCTTATCTTTTGACAGAGGGCTGCCCTGGGTTGTGTAACAGCAATGGGAGGTGCACCCTGGACCAGAACGGCTGGCACTGCGTCTGCCAGTCCGGGTGGCGAGGGGTGGGCTGCGACGTCGCTATGGAGACCCTCTGCACAGACGGCAAAGACAATGAAGGAGGTAATCGGGGCAGTTCCATGGGGATGGGTCATTGGACAGCGGTGGGAAATCAGAGACAGCAGCTCTGTATATTGGCCTTAACTCTGATTTTTATTGGCAAACACAATCTCAGAACTGTGTGTTCGGGTGCTTGCAAGTGTGTGTGTTTATGTGGACCCACACGTGCGTGCCCATATGTTTCCCATGTATGCGGACCTGCGTATTGGCCTTACCTGTGATTTTAATTGGTGAAGACAATCTCAGAGCTGTGTTTATTTGTGCATGAGTTTAGGGATATGTGTCTGTGAGTGCTTGTGTGTGTTTACATGTGAGCTCCTATGCTGTATGTTTTCTTGCGTGAGTCTGTGTTATCGCGTCTGCGTGTGAGCGCGTCACCGCGGTAACCCCAGTGTGATCTGATGCCCCCCGCGAATATGCCGTAAGAAATCGTAATGCGCTGTGCAGTGAGTGGGACCGAGCCCGCAGCCGTCTGGCATTGGGCCAGGATCCCTCCAACAAGTTTTCTTCAGGAAATCCTCAGTCCCAGCGCGGAGCGTGTCAAAACTCTCCCAACCCCTTAACCACTAATTACAAACTTACAGCACTTCATTTACTTTCCACTGTCATTTTTAGTTGGCGTCACTGCTGAGCAATTATTCATGGGGTCAAACTTTTCATACTCCTTTTTAATCAGTGTTTTTAAACAGCGCTCTCTTGCACCTCATACTTTTAGGAATGTGATCAAAAACGCATGATTAAAATAATGCTGATTTATATAATCGCTCATATTAAAATGCAGTAGTGTGTTGAAAAGCTTTTGACTCTTGGAAAAGCATTAGAAAGAAAACCTTCTCCACTAAGGCATGAAAGTACTCTTGAGCCGGAGTTGGTTTCGTTTCCTGTTGTCATTCACTTTAATACTGCATGTCTGACAGAAACGGGGGCTGAAGTCCGTGTGCCATCCCCTCTGTCCAAGCCTGGCAGGTCCAACTGTATCCTCAATTCTTCCGAGCAGCTCCACGATAGTAGTTACTCTAGTGATTTGTGGAAACACTGGTTGTACCCAATCGGGCCCGGGGATGCGGCAATGAGACTGATTCTGCTTTAGATCCTTATTGGTTATGATGGATGCGGATTGAACCTAAAAAAAAAAAGTGTCTTCCCTCCATGCTGTGCCTGAAAACAAGCCCTCCAACACAGTTTGCCTCCAGATGGGCTTCATCATGTATTTTACTCTGGGGTGTTTGAGTTCTGGCTTTTTTCACAAAACTGAAGTACATACTGTATCATGTCTGTATAACTATCCCCGAGGAGAATTTTTTCAAATGTATTACACTGGAATTGGAGGAAAGACCTTGTGTGGGGCGGATGGCGGGGGTCCAATTCTATGCTGGCAAATTAATAGCTACACTACGCACAGTCAGGCGGACAAGATTCCCCGTCGCGCATCAGACAAAAAAATAAAAAAAGCCAAACGCGCTGTAATCTGTCACTCGCTGCAAAGTCGAGGGTAAATGCCTGAGAAAAATAGCGAGCAGGGTAACTCTCCGTCACGAGCCGCGGGAAATGAGATTTGGGCCCTTGATTTATGTCAGCAGACGGAAACTTGTAAAAATTTGTTTCCCACTGATTAGTTCGGGGGGTGGGGGTCGATCGCTCGCTGTTTTTATGACCCCCCGACTGGTGCGTGCCAGATATATGCTGGCTTTTTATAAAGTAACAAAGATGAACGAGTGTCTTTTACGCGGCTCCCGCTCAAGTATACCTGTGGGAGAAGCGATAATTCCTCTACAAGGTGTTAACCACCTCTCTACCAGGAAGGAGGGGCTCTGGGTCGCTACCTCACTGCCCCGACAGTGGCATCTGTGTCCCATTAATTTATCACGCGTGAGCGTGCACGGCGGCTTGGTGAAACTCAAGCATTGCACTGCTCAGGAGCTGAGGTGGTTGGCACATGTATGGCCGTATTTCTCAGAAAGACAAAAAACATCAGAATCAAACACATCTTCAGACATAGTTCACCAATTGGGCATTCCAGATACGGGTGGGATTGGAGATGACAAATTTAAAAAAAAAAAAAAAACATCTTCAGAGAGGTGCGCTGCCTTTTTTTCATTGAAAGTTTTATTCACTTTTAAGCAATACTGTTTGTATCGGTGGCGCTGTGGGTAGCGCTGTTCGCCTCATTGCAAAAAAGGTAGTGGGTTTGAATTTAACACTAAAAGGTCACAGATTTTAATTTGGTTTTGGGGCCTTTCTGTTTGGAGTGAGCCTTTCTGTATGGAATTAGCATGGCGCAGTGGTTAGCACTCTTGCCTGGCAATAAAGAAGAGGTTCTGGGTCCGAGCCTCGGCTTGTGTTTCCTCCTTGTACTCCAGTGTGCCCCACGCAGAGACATGCTCTGTTGGTACCCTCCTACGAGTTCTGGTTTTAGAACTTGAGTTGGTCCCTAGGCGCTGCCCACTGCTCCTAAGTAACTAGGATGGGACACGTGCACCTTGTACAGGTTCCTCCAACAATCCAAAGACATGCATGCTAGGCGAATTGGAGACTCTAAATTGGTATTTCATTGATGACGGGTGACATAGTCTTAAAATGAAAAAGTGCAGAAAGCTTTATCAAACTATAAATGAGTGAACCGGCTTTTATCGGTAATGTGAATGTAGAGATTAATTTTTATTTTTATTTGCTTTTGGCTTGTAATGCAGATTTGCTGTGGACGCTTACATCATCGCTTGTGTCACGCGTGTCTCTGTCCTCACAGATGGCTTGGCGGACTGCATGGATCCTGACTGCTGCCTCCAGAGCGCCTGTGAGAATCAGCCTTACTGTCGAGGATCTCCAGACCCCAGTGACATCATCAGCCAGAGCCAACAGGCTCTGCCCCAGCTGGCCGCCCACTCCTTCTACCAGCGCGTCAGCTTTCTGGCCGGGCCCAACAGCTGTCATGTTATCGCAGGAGAGAGCCCTTTCAATAGGAGGTGAGCACTAAGGATGGCTGGCCAATGAGAAGGGAGAGCCAAGGGCAATGGGCCAATTATTCGAGAGAAGAGGGCAATTGGCCCAAAAAACTGATAAAGTCTGAGCTCTTAAAGCTAATAGCCAATAATATATGAGAACTGAGCATCAGGGACCAATAAGAGGTGAGAGATGTAGGGGATGGGGTTGGAAAAGAGGCGGCGATGGTGAGCTCGCACATTCACCCAGTTCCCTGTACAAATACAAGTGCTGAAACACATTGCACATACAAGCGCCATTCTGAAAATGCTGGCACATCATGGAAAATGCAAAAAATTTTAAAAATGATAAAGGACTAATTTTAAAAGCATATTCACCATCAAATATAGAAAAACCATGCAACAACACATTATTTTATGATCTGATATGTTATTGTAATTGAAAGTATCCAATTTGAAGATATCAGCAGAGTCCACGTAAGTTGGAACACTAAACTGCTTGCCGCTGTGTAATATCATCCTGTTATTTAATCGCACTCATTAGGGCACAAAGGTCACCAGTTAATCAAGTTTTCCCCCAGTTCTCCAATGTTTCATTTTTCAACAGTGTAATTGTTCAGGGCCATATATTGTTGCCATATATTGTTTGCCATTTATAATACATCATACATTCTAAATCAGGGACAGATCAGGGTCACAGGCAGACCAGTCTAGCACCCTTACTTTCTTTTTATGCAGTCATGCACTTGTAATCCGTGCCGAATGTGGTTTGGCATGGTCTTACTGAAAAATGCCTAGACATCTCAGGAAAAGACTAAATCTAGACGGCTACGAATATTGCTCTGCAATTTGTTCATGTATTTCTGCCTAAATTCTGCCCTTGCCTATGTGCAAGTCACCCATGCCTTGTGCACTGACACCGTCATACATACCATAAAAGATTTTGGACCTGATGATGATAAAAGCTTCCCCTTGCCCTTGT
The DNA here is from genome assembly GCA_029721435.1 of Gymnothorax reevesii. Classification (NCBI taxonomy): domain Eukaryota; kingdom Metazoa; phylum Chordata; class Actinopteri; order Anguilliformes; family Muraenidae; genus Gymnothorax; species Gymnothorax reevesii. Next base: position 52,358,654 of record CM056574.1, read on the forward strand.
CTACTTTTGTTCAGAGAACTTGGGGCTGTTTTTTTTTTTCAAAAACCACCAGAAATATTGACTCATTGGAGTGCAAAACCCAGAGCAGTCGGTGACTGTTGGACAGTGTGTGTGTGTGTGTGTTTGGCTTCAGCTTTCAGCTTTCCACAGTAAAGCTCCAACTTGCATCTGTGGATGCAGTGGTGAATGATGTTGACGGTCGGAGATTTACCAAGGTATTTTCAAGCCCACATCATGACATGCGTCACAGTTGCAACACGGGTCTAAAGGAAGTGACTTGTGAGGGATCGGAGATCACACCCATGTTGAAGTAGCTTTCAGCCTTGCCCCTTAAGCACTGAGATTCAATCGGATTCCTCCTACCTTTTCATCATATTACTCACTGTAGAGGGTAAAATCCCCAAAATCCTACAGATTTGTCTTTGGGGAACATGGCTCTCAAAGTGAGGATATTGGCTTACGCATCTGTTGGCAAATTGGTGGGCCTTGACCCATCTTTGCTCCTGAGGGACTTCGCCTTTTTTGGAGGCACCCTATATGTTGTGATCCAGCTCCTTGTTTCACATCACCCAATTATTTCAACTTGTCACATCATTATTGGTCTCAAATTACAACTAAACCAACTTTATTGCAGCCTGTTGAAGAAATGAGTTTTTAAATTAGTGCACAATAAAGAAACTGTTGAATTCTCCAGTGAACGCATTAGACATGCCCAGATCTGCATGGACACTCCCATGCATATCATACATTGCTCCACCCCTCTGGAAGGCGGCTCCGCCTCCACAGCAAACATGCCTCTGCCTGCTGCTGCGCTGGATCTCTCTCGTATGCTGCTCGTCAACTTCCCACCTCCACCCTAGCATCTATCGGTGGGCTCTGAATTTAAATATTAAAAAAAAAAAATTCTCTGAGGGAATTCCTGGACACGCAATTATTTTTAATATCTGTGTTAGTTTTTTTTTTTTTTTTTTTTTTCAAAATCGATGGAAATTAGCTGGGAAGAGATTGGTTTATTGGCGTAAGGAAATTAAAGTCATCTGTGGAGTTACACCTACATTCGAGCAGTGCCTGTCATTCATGACCTACCTGCTATGGTAACAGTCATTAGCACCGCGGACAGTACAGGCATCAACCATTACCCAATAATTTCAGTCTGATATCCTCCTATGTGCTGACCAGGAAATTTTTGTGACAAGGTGGAATTTACAGTATTCACCGGACTACGTAAATATCTTATGGGCACATCAGCATGATGCTTCTTAATTTTAATTTCCCACATCCTTTCTTATAAGGACTAATTTTTGATGTCACATTTTGGTGTCCTTATTTGAGCCAAAAATCATTTTATTTAATTTAATTTAAAAAAAAACAAACTACTAAGGTTCAAGTCCTAGTTTTATCCTCACTATATCTCCTATATGTGCTGAACAAAATTAATGTGAATTAATTGCATTCTCTGCTGATAATAAAACAATGAATAATAAATATCCCTAAAATCTCTCCAGCATTGTGAAAGGACACATACACACAGATATACAACAGTGTATGTGTGTGTGTGTGTATATATATATATATATATATATATATATATATGTGGGTGTTAAGTCCATCACTTGCAGCTTTATTCTTGCAATGTATATTCACAAGGGCATGCCCAATTTGTGTTGAGCAGGAAATGAAAAGCAGGTTACATTATTACTCTGTTCCGGCCATTCTCTGTAGGTTAGTAATGAAGATGTTCCAGTGGGAAACGCATCGCGCCAGTAATCCAATAGTGGAGGATCATTGTCAATATTTTAAACAGATAAAATGGAGGGGAGGGGGTTACTTAACAGGATCAAAGCCACTGAAGGGAAATCCAGCCCACTTCCCCAGCAAGTGGATTTTCCATCAATACGAGTACGAGCACGAGCTGTGGCCCTTTTGGGCTTTTGCAGGCAATGAGGTTTAGTGTCTTGTCTTCCTCATTCCTCCTGCACCCAGACCTCTTGCCAGATCTGTGAAAGATTTCTCAGTGCAAGGTTCTCAAAAACTAGTTGGACCCTATTGATGGAGTGAGAGAGGGTTTGAAGAGAATGTGATGCCCCAAAACACACGTCTGTACAAAAAAATCTGTCCTTTCCTGCCACCTCATGGTCTGCATGGAAATATGTGGATGAAAGGAGGAGAATAGATGAATGGAGGAAGGGGTTATATTTTTTTGTCAGGATCCACCCCTTTGTTCCCTGCTGAATAGTAAGCATGCAGCACACTAGCAACTGCATGCTTAAGACATGTGGTACTCCATACACATACTGCAGATTGATCAACGCTAATACATTTAATTTCACCTGACTTGTGTCTCTTACTCGTCTGAGACATGATATCATTCATTCTTATGTAATTGGCTGAGTAGATGGTCATTTTGTTTTGTTCCTTGTCTGGATTGTGGATTGCAGTTGCTGAAAAGCAGGTGCTGTGTTTGTTTTTGCCACTGGAGGATGGGTTCCTTTTTAAAAAAAGACCTTTTTTGACAGTGGATTGGTCAAAAATGACAAATCCACAGGAGTAAATGCATGGTCTCCAGGCCAGTAGCCAGCCTTGTGAAGAGGTGGATCTTTTTTTTTTTTTTTTTTGTGGACCGTTTTGTAGTTTTTCCTCTCATTTTCTTAATTTATTTTGAGCCTCAGATACTTAATTCCTGTATTCTGGCATCCAATTTCTGCACAACTAGCCCTTCACTCAGAATATTACTCCTCCATATTGGTGAGAACATTGTAGCCTAGGTGCCACATCTATATAGCAAGAAAATTTTACGGCAGTAGACTCGCTCCACAGAAAGAAGTTGGATGGATTTAACATTGACACGTCAATCGTGACACTGTCTGGTGAAAATTTTTTTATTACATGACCGTAATGGTTTTCCTTCATCCCAGCTCATTACATAATTTTGTTTTACCTTACGTACAAATCACTCTCTCAAAAAATTCATCAGGTGAGAGCATGGGAAAAAATTGTTCTGCTTTACATCACTTTGTTAATATAAAGCCTGACTGAATAGCAAATGTAACGTTGGTTGAATTGGTATGGCTTAGCGCTGTAGCCAGTAAGCTAAGTGCCGCTCTGATAACTACGTTAATGTTACTTATCCAGCTAGCTAGCATGTACACAGTACCTTTCCATGGTTATTTTGTAACATTAGTTTGTTTGCTATCAAGTTAACGTTAGCTGTGAATTTAGGAACCGTTGCGAATTCAAATGCAACTGTCAGTGACTCGCTGACTGACTGAGTTGCAGAGTGATGGAGTTAACTCAATGCTAACACACAATGGGAATTGCCATTAAGGGCTAATGGAAATTATGTTTGTTTCTATTAAATCACGTGATTCAGTCATGTAATAAAAAGAATTTTAAACTCTTGGTCATCTCATATTAAAGTTAAAGTTTGCAAAAAACCCAAAATTTACTCAGCTCCTTTCGTAACATTCATATGAGACTACCACTGGTGTAAGATCCTCTATGTGTTCTTTTGTAAGGATATATAGGCTACAAAGAGCTGGTCTTTTCCATAGACTGTATTAAACAAGGTCATTACGCACACAACTGAAAACATTCCATCCGACCCGGTGGGATTATTGACTATCACATTAGCTAGTGAGCAAATGTTCGCATGTTAATAATATGCGATTAACTTTCTCAAATAGTTTGTTACGTAGTTAATATAACAATCTCACTGTGCTTCGCCTTTTTCCTAATTAGATGATAAATATGAGAAAGTGATGCTGTTCTTCTGAGACTGCTGCTCTTTTCTTCACATTTTAAATTATCTTGCGACTGAGTGGCTTATTTGAAAAACAGTTTTGCGTATTTTTGTGTACGGTCATGTTTCCGAGATCAGAAAAACAGCAATGAGGTTCCTCATTTGTCCTCCTGTGGTGTGGTGTAGACTTTTTTTTTACCCTGAAACATTTATGCCTGTCTAGTCCCTTGACTACAGATTATGTTACAAAAAATCCTGTATTTTCCCTGGCTTGACAAAACAGCATTAAAAAGCAGTGTGAAGCTGAGTACGCTCAGTGAAAATAGAGACAGACTTTAACGTAGGGTCGCCCAAATGTGATTTTAGTGTTCTTGCGGCTTTGTTATGTCAGAGTCACTTTTTTATAGTAATTATATACGTACAGTAGTCTGCATATTCAGGTATGTAAAATTTGACATATTGACTCTTAAACATTTCAAACTTCTGTTTCATTTCAAATTTTTTATTTTTACTTAGTTGGATTAGTTTATAGCTATTGGCCGTGGTTTTGTAAAAGGGTATAGAAAACATAAATTCTGAACCTTTGACCACAAACCTTCTGAACTCCCCTGGCTATGGGCTTTGTCACTCTCTTATTTTACTCTGCAGTTGAATAATCTCACCTCTCACTCTTTCTATCTCCCCATCTCTACCTCCCTCTCTTGTCCTCTCCATTTCTTCCTCCCTCCCTCTCTCAGTCTCTGGTACTTTCTTCCTCCCTCTCTTTCACTTTTTCTTCCTTCCTTCCTCTCTTTCTGTGTCCATCCTCTTCTCTCACACTCTGTGACACAAAGGAGAATTGTTGTGTTGTTTTCTTGAATGAACTTTGGAGAGAATTAAGTTTGTATCTGACGGGATTCATTCATATTCATAGCAGTGGTAGGTGTAGAATATCTCTTTTGTAGACAGTCCAAGCTTAGACATTGGATATGTTTCAAAGGTTCAATTTTTAATATCAAAGCTGCTACACACGCAGAGGCAGACCTAGCTGAGGGAACGGTCTTGCAGTATCTAAAAGCTCAAACTAAAAACACATGTAGGGACTTTCAAAGTACCTACTAAAGCTTTTAGATGAGTCTTACCAACCTAGCACAAGGTATTTTGAAATAATACCGTCACATTTGTTTTGTTACTAAGAGTGAAGGAAGGTTCAGCTGCAACACACAAGTAAGCCTAATCACTGGAGTGACAAGTCTACCCAGTCCCATGCCCTAAACCCAATAACAGAATTTACACGAAAGCATGCATTAAATCATTGAAGCACATTAATCACATTTTATTTTTAAAAATTGTATGTATTTAAGACAAGACAGCAATGATTAGACAAGCCAAAAACTGTATAAAAGGTGGGGTGCTGTAGCATGTAATGTGCAAAAAGCATAGCATCTGTTTATCAGGAAAATATGGTCACAAACACAAGGGAGAGCAATGGTGAGTATGACTACTGCCCTCAAAGAGAGAGTATGCCGTCTTATTAGCACAGCTTTGCCAAACAGACAGTCAACATGACTCTTCCATTGGGGAAGTGTTTGCGGGCTCCGGTCTCCCGGGGTGGAGTTTCACATGGAGTTTTAGACGAATGGTAAAAAGGGAAAATGACGTCCCAAACCCTGTGCAGTGTTCCAGGTGTCAGAATAGATGGTGAGCTGGGGGAACCACTTTTCCCTTATTATTTAGAATACCATAAAGGACTGTGGTTAGCCTCCCTCAGGATTTTTTGTTTGCCCCATATTGAAAGTTGAAACTCCTCTTTTGTTCTGTATGCTTGTTTTTTTTTCATCTGCGGATGAGGATTTTTTAAGCAGACATTGCATTTTGTGCAGAAGCACATTGTCTACCGTGTGGAAGAACACGGGGCCTTTTTTATATCCGCGACAGAAACCACCGTTAGCCTTAGTGGTAGTCCACTGAAGAATGGCGCTAACATTACAGTCATGTTTTACAAGCCCTATAAATGGTTTTACCTCAAATCGCTTTCTTTTAATCCGAAGGGCTCAAAGTCATGAACGTGGTGCTGCAGGATATACATATCTGCTGAATATATTTATAGGATTGAAACTCGCAGACCGAAACTGTGACAAACGACTGCTCTTTCCATTTCCTCGTCTTTATGGCGACGGAAAATGAGGAGGTGAAAATTATGACTGTGTAATTCATATACTGTTTTACGTGTCAGGTCCGATGGACCCCAGGCGATGAAGGGATAGCCGCTGGAGAGAATGCCCTATTGTGGTCACAGGTTCTCTGAGATGGACGTAACTTATGAGGGGGCTGCTGAGCTGTGCCCAGAGCTGTTGATTAGCACTTTACAAGGCTGTAATGACCTCGAAATAAACCAATAAGTAAACACAGGTGTCCTGTGCCCTGCAGAGAAGGCACTATCTCAGTACTGCCATTGATTAAGAGCTGATTTAAATCTCTTTCTTTTCCGGAGTACTTACCTCGTCGGTTTGCCTCAAAATTAATTGGCGCCGCAGCATTTCTCCTGAACAAAAAAAAAAAAACCAAGAACGGCGACGGTCTTGGGTTGAGCTAAAACTGTGTGATTTACATTTCAATCACTCGTTTTCTTAATATTGATTCTCTGACGTGAATAGCTTGCATCAAATTAAATAGCAAAATAATTCCTGAAGCAGTGGACTGCATCAGTTATGTGTAGTTTAAAGGCTGTGCGTGGCAGCGAGGAGGAATTGTGAATAATAATGAACTGTGTTTGTGTTTGTGTCTCTATATGTTTGCCTGCGTGTGTGTGTGTGTGTGTGTGCTTTATTTTTGTGTGTTCTCAAGCTTGTGTATTATGTTTTGAATGACTGAACAGATGCGATTAATTGCGAATGCGAGACTGCTTATGCACTTGAGTGATTGTGTAAGTGTGTGCACGTGAGGAGTTGACAGGGAATGCGGGAGTAGACGAGTATGCATGAAAGGCCATGTGTCTGTGCATGCGGGGTGACTGTTTTTGTACATTAATCATGTGTGGCGGACTATGAGTGACTTTATTTGTGTTTGTTCCCCAGCCTGGTGTCAATCATTCGTGGGCAGGTACTGACTGCGGACGGGACGCCCCTGATCGGAGTAAATGTGTCCTTCGTGCACTACCCAGACCACGGATACACCATCACTCGCCAGGATGGCATGTGGGTATCCCGCCCATTCCACCATTTCACCAGCCAATAGGAATGTCCCTATTGTTTGCATTCTCTTGTGATTGGTCGGAGTACACCATGCGGCACATTTGGCTCGATGTGCAACAGCATTTATTTAACCTTGAGAGTTTGGAGCATTAGCCCCTAGTGCTATGGCATATATTCCACGGTTCGCAACAATTATGACTTAAATTAAAATTTTGCTAATAGACCCACGGCAATGTTATCTCTCATTTATACACATTCATTCTATTCTTCCCGCACTAAAAGTGCTGCTTCAAAGTTGGGAAGAGCAGTGATTAACTCCTGTTACTGCTAACTTGCTGCAAGAAGTGGCTCTTTAAAACAAGGGCTGCTTAAAATGCATTGGATTTACAAGGACAGAATCAATCAGCATGGCTCCGTCAGTTCTCACTTGGTGTAGAAAATAGTCAATGTGTTATTACTCCGAGCATTTCTGCCTCATTCTTATTACAAGAGAAACGGCAAGCAATCATTGTGACCAAAATAGTACATCACTGCTTTACATATGACACCACTGCTCCCGATTAAATTGTGTACGCATGTGGGGCTTGAGGGGGAGAGAGGTGGCGGTGGAGGTTTGCTGATAAGCTGTATTCCTGATACATTTTCACACTCATTTTAAAGATACTGGACGTGTGACGACTTTTCATTTTAATCCTGTGAGCCGTCGAGTTTGGTGTCTTTTCTGATTTCCTCAAAATAGGTGGGGTCAGGGCTCTCGAGGGGGTCGGTGTCAGATCAGATTACATGGGAAAAGAGTTTAGGCTCACGTGGCGTTTTCTTTCGAGAATACAGCAGCTGTGGGGAAACAACCTCTCAGATTGGTCCCTCTTTTAGTCCAGATGTTACACCCCTGTTAGCCCCTCCCCTGCGTCCCCCGCACCCCTTCCGGCCACACAACAGGAGGTGCAAAGAAAATCACAGCGAATATTCACACTTGGTCAACTTCCATATCCATTTAGGAAATTAAAAACAGGGGGGTAAAAAAGATGGAGACGCAGCCTGAGATCAAAGCCTGGATGCACACAGATGTTTGGATCCTATGGCCTGGGGAGACATGGGCAGGGTTTCAGTCCAGACTGCGCCACTCGTGGAACATTTTATGTTTGTTTGTGTATGTGCGTGTGTGTGTGTGTGTGTGTGTGTGTGTATTTGTGTGTGTGTGTGGGAGCCTGTGTGACTACACCACCGGGCATGTGAGTCCATAAGTGGCCTCCCCTAGAGTGGCTGATGGAAAACAGGGCATTAGGCTGTGTGGCCTCCTCATTTACAAAACTCTTGACAGGCCCACCTATTTTTAAGAAAGAAAAGGTTTCACAGTTTTACTGTGAAGCTGCAGAAAGCAGAAGTAATGCTGTGTGCCTGAATGTAGCCAGTAGAGTACTTTTTATGCCATGTTACATGCGTGCTGGTTCTTCGGCGTATTATAACTATTATTTTAAGCGATGTTTTAAACTATTGATGATTAGAGACTGCACCTTTCGACGCATTAAAAGGGAAAATGATAATTTTAAGTATAATTGTTCCTAAAGTAGAAGTTTCCATGTTGCGCACCTACCATGGAGTTGGTGTAAAACACGCCTGTCCGACTTCGTTTCAGCAGATGTATGTTCCAGAAGGCTTTAATTCAAAAATGTAATTTGGCACACCTGATTGTACCAATTAGCATCTCTGCAAGATCCCCAGCATCTCAAGCTGTTGCAAAAATGTCCTTTGTTTGGGCGGGGCTGTAGACATTCAGGAGAGAAGATCTCCAGGAAGAGGGTTTTACAGCCCCGGGGTAGAGCAAGCTGATGTGAATTATCGCAAATGTCCTACCTTCTCTCCTGTCGCAGGTTTGACCTGCTTGCAAATGGTGGCGCCTCGCTAACTTTGAGCTTCGAGCGCTCGCCGTTTCTCACCCAGTTCCGCACCGTGTGGATCCCCTGGAACGTCTTCTACGTGATGGACACGCTGGTGATGAAGAAGGAGGAGAACGACATCCCCAGCTGCGACCTGAGTGGCTTTGTCAGGCCCAGCCCCCTCATCATCTCCTCCCCCCTGTCCACCTTCTTCAGGTCGTCTCCTGAGGACAGCCCCATCGTCCCGGAAACGCAGGTATGTTCCACAGGGTTCACACTGGGTGAGGAGCAGTTTTGTGGTGTAACTTTACAGAATTCAGGGAGAGGGGATCTTTGAACGGATAACTTTCATTCTTTTTTATGTCATGAAGTACAACCCCACATCAGAAAATATTGCGACAGTATGTTAAATTAAAATTAAAACTGAAAGCAGTGATGCGAAAATTATCTTCGACTTGCATTCTTTTCAATACCACACAACACATTAATTCTTATATAACAATAAAGTTGGGACAGTAAAGTGTATACCTCTTCATAGTGTCGCTTTTCCTTAATACACATTTATAGACTGAAGAGGTCAAATGATTAAAGGGACGATTCACCGACAGTTAAACTACACACTGCCAAAGCGAAGGCTCTGTATGAATAAGTTGCATGTGGACAGTACACATGTTGTACAGCTGCTTGAGATCTTCACATATTTAAGAAGCCCGTGGCTTCCCTTTGCATTTGCTGTAAAGATAACAACTATCACAATGCATTGCGCTCGTGCTCTACTTCAGACACATCCTCAACCCCGTGCAGATCTGTGAGATACAGCTGTCATAGCATCACTCAGGGGCATTGTTCACATTACTGCAAAGAGCACTGGTAGAGACAATAATGCCAATAGTTTGTTCTGTGCCTGTGTGCATGGGCGACAAAAAGGCTAATAGCACATTTTTTCACTATTTACCCATAAATGCAGTAAAGACGATGGAAAAGCAATGGACCAAACACCACATGCTATACATGTTAGCAAATAAGTATAAAAATGTAAGAGTGAGAATTCCCCCCGCAATTAGCATCCATCAAGACTGACCTCTGCCGTCAAAACCCCTGCTGGAGAAGAAAGGATGACCAATGGATTCACTGGTGAATAAGCCAGCCAGGTAGCTGTTTTTTATGCTAATGCAGTGATCACAAAACAGTGTGCTTCCAAACTTATGACATGCAAATTTTTCACTTATTGGCTCACTGCAGCTAACTCACATTACGAGCGTAAGCTGAAGCTGAGGTTAACATTACTTGACAGAAATGAAGTTGCCGGCGCAGAAATAGCAAGGACGTATTGTGAAAATGAATAAAAAAATTTTCTACTAGCTGCCTTGCTCCAGTTTGCTCCTACTGCAAGCTAATGAAAACTTTTGTTAGCTGTTGGAAAAGTAATGTTATAAAAGGAAATTTATCTAGATAGCTTTTTGTAAAATGTGTCCTCATCTATAACATCCTCTTCACTCATATTTTAGGGGTGCCCTTTCCATTGTTGGAAATGTAGCGAGCTTGCAATACAAGTGAAGACAAGAAATTTTTGTTTTTTAGTGGCACCTTGGGCATGCGCCCTGGATACCCAAAGACAGAGCAGAAATCCAAGTTGAAATAGTTTGTTGTTCTCCTCACCTCTAACTGCGTCACTACTCATGTAAAACTACGTTGTGGAGGGGGAAGCACTTCATATCAAATTTTGCCACTGATTCCCAGAGATGTACAGAAAATTTGTAGGAACTGCATATGTTCTTCACGCTATGGGTCCTATTTAGATGACCTAAACACAGTTCGCAAACGCAAATGCTAATGGTACCGCAGATCAAGACTGGGCATCCCTTACTCCGGTAATTTTGCAGTAGGAGGCAATATCACGCCTGTGACACTGTCATCAAAAGAGATGGGTGTGGTAGGAGTTTGTTTTTATTTAGGCCAATCAGATTTGTTACTGCCATTCCCTTTAAAGCAGTGCTGTAATGCCACAGCAAACCGACAATTTTGTCGGGTGAAGAACTAAATTCGAACTTTAATTATGTCTGGCTCTTTCAGTCCTATAAGAACCACTATACAATGTTGAACTGCATGGAGGCATTTGGGGGTATATAGGTGGATTTACGAGGCAATGCATTTTCCATGAACAGATGTGGGCTATTTAAAATGTATACAAAAGTGCACTTTTGATGTTAAAACAAGGGCAAGACTGAAGTGAATAATTTCTATTACCCCCACATGAAGAAAATGGTCATATATATACTTTCCTTCCCCTTTCCATTAGACCCCATGACAATTTTGTGAGCATTATTTATAGGGCACGTAAAAATAATGGAAATCAGAATAAAACAATGTGTTTATTGCTGAAAGAGGCATTGGCTCCTGTTCAGTCCCATGAAACAACCGCAGAGCAGCAGCATTTGTGTTAAAAGGTGGTTTTGGTGAGTCAAAACGCCAATGAGGTCTGTCACACAACAATTGAACAGCACCAGCTTTATCCATTCACACACCTCCATTTGCACTATCCAACCCCTTGAGATGCACCCGCTTTAACTTTAGACTTGGAAACTACCAAACTAGGCAAAGGCTATTAATATATAATTTGCTTTAGACAATAGTGTGCCTGGCATTACTACCGTGAGCATTTTCATTTGCAAAGGCTCAAAAATAGGGCCCCATATTTCTAACTTGGACAGGTATTCATAAGGTTGAATATTGGCAAAGTGTCCCTTTGAGTGTATCGTGTAATTTTCCTCCATTCATCCCGCGAATGAGTCTTAAATGAACAGTACAGGGCCTTCATTTCGCATTTTACATTTCAAGAAGTGCCACATGCTTTCTTTTGGGAAGTAGTCGGGACTGCAGACAGGCCAGTCCAGCACCGGCACCCTCTTCCTATGCAGCCAAGCCTTTGTGAGGAATGCTGAATGTGGTTCTGTGTTCCCCTATTGGAATGTTTGTGTGTATCCATGGAAAAAATCTCACAATGAAGGCAAAATATGCCTCTCAGAATCTCAAAGCACTTTTCAGCATGAATAATGGCTTCACGGAAGTGAAAGTTACCCTTGCCAAAGGCACTGACACAACCCCTTACAATACAACTAAAGGGCTTTTGGAGCTATTGATGGTATCTGGATGGTTTAATATCTTTGGTCCTGAGCACTCTATGTCTATTTCTCACAAAAAAGATCTGATATACAGATTCGTCTGACCGCAGTGCATGTTTCCACTGCGCGAGGGTCCATCGCAGTGCCTTTGAGCCCAGAAAAGTTGACAGCGCTCCTGGACACAATAAACATAGGGCTTCCTTTGTGGTTTTAAACCTTTCAATAGTTTTTTTTTTGCGGAATCACGGAAAAGAGCCAGCACTGGAGTATGTTTTCAGAAGGCTGGTTGGTCTGGGAGTAGCCAGGAACCACTCAGTGCTTCCTCGGCTATTTCCGACAGTTTCTGCTATTCAAAAATAACCTCAGGTGATTTAGGCACCATGTTAGCATCATCATATTTATGACATGGAGGGTACAGGGCAGTGAGTGAACCTGTTTTACAATTCAATCAGGCCAGGAAGTTTTGCGTTACAAAACATAATCCTTTGGCCTACTATGTGTGCCTAATGTTGAAGAGGAAAAATCATTCACCTTATTTCAGGTAGACTAATTCTAAGCCTGATTATTTTCCAAACAGAAATGGTTGAGGGGGTCCCAAGGGTAGTATGAGGTCCAATGTACTCATAATGCAATGCCCGAGATGGCACCCTAATGACACCCTAATGGTTATTTTGGAATGGAAATGGCAGAGGGTGTTCCAAGTGGCGAGGAACTTCAGGAGTAGGCAAACGGAGTGGAAAGGACGTTTCTGAGGTCAGTAACTGGATTGGCAGGCTGTATGAAGCACAGCACTTGGGAGTGGCGCAAGCCTTTACACTAGGGTTGTGGTGCAGCTGAAAAAGCCACTGGCCAGGGCCAAAGATGCAGGAAGGGATCTACCAAATAAATACAGTGGTGCTTGAAAGTTTGTGAACCCTTTAGAATTTTCTATATAGGCTGGAAGCAACTGAAGGCGTCTCTCACTCAGGTTAATGTTAATGTTCATGAGTCCACCATCAGGAGAACACTGAACAACAATGGTGTGCATGGCAGGGTGGCAAGAATGCCACTGCTCTCCTGAAAGAACATTGCTGCTCGTCTGCAGTTTGCTGAAGATCACGCGGACAAGCCAGAGAGGTATAGGAAAAATGTTTTGTGGACAGATGAGACCAAAATAGAACTTTTTGGTTTAAATGAGAAGCGTTATGTTTGGAGAAAAGAAAACACTGCTTTCCAGCATAAGAACTTTATCCCATCTGTGAAAAATGGTCGTGTTTCATCATGGTTTGGGCCTGTTTTGCTGAATCTGGGCCAGGACGGCTTGCCATCATTGATGGAACAATGAATTCTGAATTATACCTGCAAATTCTAAAGGAAAATGTCAGGACTTCTGTCCATGAACTAAATGGGTCATGCAGCAAGACAACGACCCTAAGCATACAAGTCGTTCTACCACAGAATGGTTAAAGAAGAATAAAGTTAATGTTTTAGAATGGCCAAATCAAAGTCCTGAACTTAATCCAATCAAAATGTTGTGGAAGGACCTGAAGCAAGCAGGTGAAGTGAGGAAATCCACCAACATCCCAGAGTTGAAGCTGTTCTGTACGGAGGAATGGGCTAAAATTCCTCCTAGCCGATGTGCAGGACCTGATCAACAGTTGCAGGAAATGTTGAGTTGCAGTTATAGCTGCACCAGGGGGTCACACCAGATACTGAAAGCAAAGGTTCACATACTTTTGCCACTCACACATATTTAATATTGGATCATTTTCCTCAATAAGTAAATGACCAAGTATAATATTTTTGTCTCATTTGTTTAACTGGGTTCTCTTTATCTACTTTCAGGACTTTAGTGAAAATCTCATGATGTTTTAAGTCATATTTATGCAGAAATACAGAACATTCTTAACGGTTCACAAACTTTCTAGCACCACTGTATATTCTTGGTTTTTGGTGAAGGTACACTGATGATGATGGACTCTGATGATGATTGATTGCAAAACAGCTAATTAGCAAGGGGACGACGAAGATAAGGAACTTCTGGGAACAAAAAGATGATCAAAGAAGAGCGAATGAATGAATAATTTTTATTTGGTTCATTTAAAATAGACAAAATAAAGGTATGAAGACAAAGAAGAAAAAGAAGTTCAGAAAACCCAGTTATGAACCAAAAGGGTGTCGGCTGAGGCAAAGCTTATTACACACCTACCCCTTTTACCTTACAAAATCATAATCATCACAATAGGAAAAGATAGTTTATAGCAACAGTGGTGCAGAAAACTTGATGTTGACATTCTGATCATAACCATTATTGACATACTTACATTAACTTGTTATTATTTTTTTTCCCCATGGTGTATTGCATAATGCAGTCTTTCTTATAAAGTTTTTTTTTGAGCTTGACCAATGTACTGTTTGTTTTCATATTTACAGAACAAGCATTCCACAGACTCCCTTGACAGACAGACAATGATTTTTTTACATTTGTTCGTGCCTTTGGCTTTTTGAACATGAATTTTCCTCTCAGACTGTATTGGCTGACCCTCATTTTAAACAACTTCTGAATACTCGGAGGTAATTGTCCATTTTTAGCTTTGTGTATTAATTGCATTACATTGTAATCTACTAAATCTTTAAATTTTAATCCATTAAGCTGAATGAATAGTGGATCAGTTGGCTCATGATTTTTTTACATAAAATTCATATGGCTGTTTTTTTGCTGTAAGAAAATAGGGTTAATATTTGTTTTATATGTAGTTCTTCGTACCTCTACACAATAAGTCATATATTGAGCAATGAGAGAGTAGTACAATGTGTATAAGGATTTCTGAGTCAGAAAATCTTGAGCTTTATACAGTATTGCAATAGATTTTGCCATTTTGGTTTTGACGTGATTTATGTGGGACTTCCAACTTAATTTGTTGTCAATTATTACTCCTAGAAATGTTGTTTCAAGCACTGTATCAATTTCAACATCATTCATTCTAATATTTCTTTTAGAATTATATACTCTATTTCCTAATACAACACACTTGGTTTTTCCAAAGTGAAGAAATAATTTATTGGCATCAAACCATTTTTTTTTAATAATCTGCAGTTCTTCCTCCGCAGTATTCAGAAGTTGTTCCAAATGTTCCCCACTGCTGAATAAATTAGTATCATTTGCAAACAGAATGCATTTCAATGACCTTGAAACCAAATGTTTGTCATTAATATACAAAGTGAACAGCAATGGTCCAAGAAGTGAACCTTGTGGCACCCCATATGTAACCTTCAAAAAGTTTGAATTAGAATTTTTAACATGGACATACTGATACCTATCTTCCAAATAACTAGATAGCAAATCACATGCCAGTCCTCTGATGCCATACCTCTGTAATTTGGATAATAATAATTTATGGTCAATAGTGTCAAATGCTTTTTGTAAATCAAGAAAAATCCCTACTATATATTCATTTCTCTCAATCGCATTTGTTATTTGCTCAACAAAGTCCATAAGCGCTAGTGAGGTGGTCCAGTTTTTTCTGAATCCGTATTGCTGTTCACGGAGTATGTTATGTTTAGAAATAAAACTGCCTAGCCTGTTTACAAAAATCTTTTCTAAAATTTTTGAAAACTGTGGCAGAAGCGCAATTGGCCTATAGTTGGAGAAAACACATTTATCACCAGATTTGTACAGTGGAATAACTTTAGCTATTTTCATTTGATTAGGAAATTTTCCAGCCGTCAGGGACTGGTTACAAATATAATTTAGGGGTGTAACTATAATTTTTTTTAATCATGAACATATCATGATTATTCCAGTCTGTTGATTTTTTATTTTTTTAATTTGTTCGCAATATCATTAATTTCAGTTTCATCAGTTCCTTTGACAAACATGGAATGAGTATTGATATTGCTAACGTTACTCTTTACTTTATCTTTACCATTTGGAAGTGCAATAGAGTTTGCCAAATTTTTCCCTAAATTAGCAAAGTGTTCATTAAACAGGACGGAGAACAGGATGAAGAGGAAGAAGACTGAAACAAAGAGTGAGAGGAATGAAACAAAACAATTATTATATAATGAGAATCAATTAACAAGTAGGGACCAAAACTCACACAGAGAGCAGAATTGCGGGGAAAAACAATAACAGTAAAACTCCATAAAATTTCAATGTCATTGCTTTCTATTGTTTCTGCATTTTTCATATTGTCCCAACTTTTTTGGGGTTGGGGTTGTAGCACAACATAACATTGCTGAGTAGTGAGAACTAACTGTTCAGTCCTAGAAAGCTTGCCAGTTTCATGCTGCTAAAGTGATGGTATCTAGCAGTTTATCCAGCACGCTTTTGAAAACCATCAGTTTACTTCAGAGTTTCTTACTCAGTTACATGACCTAGCAAGCTATTTTATACTGTGACAATGCTTCCTAATATCTATGCAAAATTACGCTTTTTCTCACTTCCATGTTAACCCATAGTTTTGCTAACAACCGAATCTATAAATCTCGCAAACTTCACTTTCTTCTTTAAAATGTGGACATGGCATTTGCAGTTCACACTGCGTTAGATCTCTTTCATCACGTGATGCAAGTGGTATAAGATATTTGAAAAATTTGAACACATATTAGTTGCAGCCAATGTGCTTGAATATGGTAATGGCAGTCCATAAAGCTTTTATGCTCCTGAATGCCACAGTAACAAAACCCCTCCAAGAATTTTAGTAAAATTCACACCCCAGCCCCGAACAGTGTCCTGTATACCCTTAGGTATGAGTCATTCCATATTTCTTAGGTATGGCTGTGCTCTTTAGTATCTATGTTTTTGTCGAAGAAAGTAAATTTAGGTCATAAAAGTATGTTCTGAGTGTAATGATTTGATTTCACCTTCAAAAATGTAGTGTATTAAGTCAATCATTCTTTCAGTTTGGAAGTCAGAGAAAGCTGTGGCCCATTATGAAGCTGTTTTGCTTAGACTACAGAATGGTGATGTCCCACACTCACAGTGGCAATATCAAGCACCTGCGTCTGTCCTTTGGCATAATGTTTATTCATTTTGTGGAAAAAGCAGTCAATAAATGTTGAGAAATTGAAACGCTGTAGGGGACAGGTTCAGTCGGACACGCAGACCCACTAAGTACGCATTACGGGCCGCCACGAGGCGCATTACAAAAGCGCTGAGCGAAGCCAAACACTTTCCCCGGGGGTTCCGATTCCCTCTTAGGACACCCGTGGCTGCCCTTTGGGCAACAGCAGGGGCGGTGCCATCTCGTGCTCGCGTTAGAGCAAAGTGATTACATCAGGAAGCAGGGGGAAAAAGAGAATAATGTCCCATTAAAAAAAAAGAGACACAAAAGGAAGAGGGGGCATTTTGTGTATCCCGCTTACACGCTTTCGTTCTGCTCCTGTGGAAAATCTGAGGAGGCTAAACTGTGTTTCCGCCCCCATCAGATTGTTTCCCTCCAGTGCAGCCCCTGTGGTGTTCTTCTCAAACTGCTCATGGGTTTCAATTTCCAGGACTTGTGTTTTGTTTCCCTCTCTTCTCCCCCTCATTGCTGTGGGAAGCCAAGGCACATCTGGATGGAGAAACATTCCGTTTTGCGGTGTGATGGGTAGATGCATGTGGGCTGCACCATCACTGCAAGCTTTTGTACAGCTCTTTTCTCATTGCCGATGCTCAGTCCCTCACTCCAGGCTGTTGAGTTAGCGTTCCTGCGGTTTCTGACTATTCAGCCTTTCCTCACCTGGTTATTAGGAAAAGGAATTAAAAAAAAAGCACTGTATCGGGTCCTTGTTTATCCAGTCTTGAATAATGGCTTCAAAATAGAGCATAAATGTGTGGAATATGCTAATTAATCTGCAGCTAAAGACTAATCTTTTTGAAGAGCGATGAAAATCAGTCTTATTTTTACATAAATGAACAAATACCTCCCTTCTTACTCAACCCATTAACAGTAATTAGATATGAGACGGGTCAGCAGGAAATGAGCTCAAATCCTTAGTGTTCATATGAAATTTAGACCATTCTTCTCTTATTAATAGCCAAACTGCAGCACATGTTGTATAAAATTAGAAAGCAATATTCCATGCAAGAAATACCTTCTGAGCTATAAAAATGTTATATCTGTTAGGTTTATTGCACATGCAAGATGCAAACTGCCCTTCATGGCGAAAGAGAGTTCTACACCATTTCCTCAAGGTAAACCAAACAGTACTTAATAAAAGACATTTATAAATCTAGCTGAATGCTGATAGCTGTTGCTTTGCTTCTGTGATAATTGAACTGTATAATGGGGTTTAAGAAACTGGTGAGTCGACCAGGTTTGCAGGCTCAAGTCAAGTGTCACAACTCTGAAATTATTACCTTGAGCTGAAGCTCTTCATTTTAATTAGACTAGTGAATGACCAACTAAACATACAGACATTTTACATCATCTCCGAGGCTCTGATAAAAAAATTGCCAGATTTTAGACAATAGATTTTACCCTTTTGCACGATATCAACAGGAAGATAAAAGACAAATTATTTTTATACGAAAATTGGTGTGTGTCAAATACCAATATTGCTTAAATAAATAAAGAAGACTTATCAGATGCTACTTTATAAATGAATTTATCATGACAGTGCATCTGAAAACACAAGAAAATGCCTTTAAGAAGCACAAGTACATTCTTGGATTCACATGGGAGTTTGTTGGATCCCAATGGAAAGAACATTGAATGTATTAATATGCTTTAAATTACAAATATAAATTGATTGCAATGTTTACTGATCTGCTGCAGGGTAGTATATCTATGCATAATTACATAAACTGTCATAGTAAGTTAGTAGTAGTAGGTAGAGATTAAATTTAAAATTAAGAAAAATCTAAATGTTGTATAGATAAATGAAACATTTATTGCTTTGGTGTTTGTTAAGCACGTCAAAATCTAAGTTTCGGCATTTTTTATATGATTGTCAAAAAAATCATATCATAAAAATGAAACACAGCATAGAGAATGAGAATGTTTTTCAAAGATGCATTTCGTGCTGATAATGTAAAGATTTTTTTTTCACTTTTATTTTACCCATAAAAGAGAAAAACATGTAGTTTCCTGGTTTTGGTTTCTTTTCTCTTCCAGTTTTTGTCTCATTTGAAGACAAAGATGAGAAGGGAACATGGATTGTTTTTTTTTTAATCACACAAAAAATGGGAAAAACAAAATAATGCATTTTTTATTTGTTTATCCTATCAAACAAGTTAAACTCAGCTTGAGACAGGGGGCACACAGACCACTTCACACTCAAGCAGACCTATTTCCTCTGCATAGAGGCATTCTTCCCTTATACTTAGCAAATACACCATTCTGATAGCAATCCACTCGGCTGGAAACTGTTCTTTGTGACTCTAAGAACTGATATGAAGGATGTAAAAATCACAATTACCCATATGTCTTAAGTACTGCTTATACAGCTGTTATGTGCAGGCAAAGGGAAATTACAAACCAAAACTCAAATACTCCTGCTGTAGGCATAATCTTTTGCAAGGTTGTGATTAGACCCATTATTTCTTCATTGACAAGGCAGGGGCTTTAATGTCTACCACATTAAAGGGGCTCCTGTAAGAGATTTTCAGTCAGGTGAAGTCATGTTGCACTATTCCCTCAACACCTCCCATGTTATGAAAACAACCAGCCCTACTGCCTGCAGATATTTTGTTGATTATTGCCTTTTTCTCGAGAGGCTTCTTACTGTGGCAGAAAAAAACTAGACTATAATCCCTGGTCCTTTCATTAATTTGCTAGCCATAACTTAATCTCTGCATGTCAAAAATTGTGGTACAATGTATATTTTGAATGGGAGACAACCTTTTAAGACAAAGCTGAAATGAAAAATAAATACTTAAACATCCAAATTGAAACACTCACGGAATCTCCCATTTTATTTTTAACACCAAACACCAGCAACACCAAATGTCTCGCAGCTTTTTTACGGCAAGACACAGAAAGAAAGCTCTTGTTGAACTCTCAAATTGTCTGTTCTGGCTCTCAATAGCCGAACACACTGGAAATTTACCAAAGAACTGTATCCCTCACTATAGCAAGTGCTCTACTATATAACCAAACAATCGCAATAGTTGTGTTAAGTACATGCAAAGTAATCTAAGCCTGACTAGCCGCATAAGTGTTTTGTATATTAGTTTGATGTGCAGGCTAGCAGGGTGTAGTGATCAAATCCGTGGCAAACTTCCCAGATCTCAGAACTGTTAAAATATTGACACACAGATAGTGATGGTAATACCTAAGCTAATGTAAATATCTGCTCAATATAATGAATAACAAAGACAACTCACATTTCACTCATACATCATTTGTAGAAAAGAAACTAATAATGAGGGGAAAAAACAAACAAATGTTAAACAAATAAATAAGCAAATCTTCCCATGCTAGACAACCTTCACAAAAAGGGAGGAGGGACCACGACCTTGTGCACTGACCAGTTTGAGCTGACATATAGTTACAGGTTAAAATGAATGAGAAATTAGTTTTAAAAAAAATTAGTTAAGCCTACACAGACTTAGGCTCAGCTATGGTCACTCAGTGTCACCGTCACATGACTGCCAAAGCATTCCTCAGCCTCTAATTGGCTAACCTTTCTAGGGATGTAAAGATGGCGTCATTCAGTGTTTTTAGCTCACTGGCCCTATGGGTTGATGAGCCTTTGTCGTGGTATGGCATGCATTGTCTGGAACATTTTTTATCTTTTTTTTTTTATTAAATTGATCTTGATTAATTTGACGGAAGTGGGTCTATTGGGGGCGCTGTCCTTAATGAATATTCAAGAGGGCCTGTGGATGCCAAATGGTTGCAGATGGAGATTAGGTTTGTATTATCGACATATGGGAAGTCATATAGGACCTTTATATTGGCAATATTAAATGTGACCACAGATGACTTTGAAAAGTCAAACTCAAGGTCAGGGAATATATTGACAATGTTACAAGGTATGACTTGAAATTTCAAAAAATTATTTCTCAAAAACTGTCAAATAACGTTTTTTCTAAATCAGGCAATTAACTCACCTTGATACACTTTATGTACAGTGCGAGTGCCATTTTGATTGAATCGACGGAAGTGGGTCTCATGGGGGCGTTGTACTTTAACGTTGGGTCTTATGGAGAATGGGCCAAATCCCCTGTCGAAGCTAAATGGTTGCCGATAGAGACCTATATTTTGGCTGTGTTAAAGATGACCTAGAAAGGTTGAACTTGAGGTCAAGCAAAATGTCACAATTTTCAAAGGTTTCTAGGCTTGAAAACATTGAAGATTGGGAACACATGTGCAATGAACATTTATAGGAAGTCATCCATGAACTTTAATATGGTGGCCTCGAACTTGACCTTCGGTGACCTTTGAAGGTCAAACTTAACATCGTGAAAGTTCATTTACTTCTATTACCAAAACTATTACAGATAGATCTTAGGTTTGTATCGTGGGCATATTGGAAGTCATGTATGAAGTTTCCTTTGGTGACCATGAACTTGACCTTCAGAGACCTTGAATGCCCAAACGCAACTGGGAAATTTCAATTACTTATATCAGCAAAATTGTTACATGTAGGGCATAGGTTTGTATTGGAGACTTATGGGAAGATATATATGAACACTCATTTGGTGACCTTCATATTGACCTTTCAAGGTCAAACTTGATTTTGTGAAAATTCAATGACTTCTATCCCTAAAAAGGTCACAGATGGAGCCTATGTTTGTATCACAGACTAAAAGGAAGTCACACATGAACATTGAACTTGACTGGTGGGTGACCTTTGAAGGTCAAGCTTGACCTAATATAATTACAATGACTTTTTTTGCCAAAACGGTCGCAGATGGAGCCTATTTCTGTGTAACTGGCATCTTGGAAGTCTCATATGAACTTTCATTTGGTGTCATTCAACTTGACGGTCAGTGACCTTTGAGGGTCAGACTCGGCAGTAAAATTACCCTGACGTTTGTCAGCAAAATGGTCACAGATGGAGCCAAGGTTTGTATAGAGACATTTAGAGAGTGATACATAAAATCCATTTGCTGATCTCAACTTGACCCTCTGTGACCTTTAAAGTTCACTGTTGACATATTGAATTTTCAATGACTTGTATCATCAAAACGGTTTCAGAGCTTAAGATTGGGTATGACTTATGTCTTATAAATGTATATGAACTTTTATTTAGTGTCTTTGACATTGACCTTCAATAATTTGAGGGTTAAACGTCACCCGAACACTGAAAAAAATGATTTTCAAGCAAGGGAAATTTACTTATTTTAAGACTTAAAACACTTATTTCTATCACCATTTCTCTTAGTAAGACAAGAAATTTTGTCCTTGATTTGAGGTAATTTTGACTATCTTTCCAATGAGGTAACTAAATTTTCACTTGTCAAGCATTATTTGTAAATTTCCCTTTCTTGAAAATCACTTTTTGCAGTGAAATTTTCATAGCTTTTATCATCACAATAAGATTGCTTGCCGGTAAGCTACGGGACCCTTGGTCCTATTTTTTTAACATTGGTTTTGTGTGACTGTTGTTTTTCACTTTAAATATAGTATTTGTGTATAACTGATTGTATGGTTCATCTGCTGATCAAAATGCACTGAGTAAAAAAAGATAAAATATTTTTGCGACACTTGCATGAAATCCAAGGGAAATTATCATTAAATAAATTTTACAGAAATGTGTCGATAAACTCTGAAGAACTTAGTATTGAAAACTCCAAATCACGTTTCAGACTCAGCTAAATCATAAAATTAACTGGGGAAAAGTAAGGTGTTCCTTGCAATTGATGAGGGCGAAAAAATAAGAATAATGATAATTTTAATGTGTGTGAATTCATTGCAAAGTGATCCTGGACTGACTAGAGCAATGCGGGGAAGAGGAGGGCAGGTTTTTCTCCTGTAAGCCTCCTCAGTCATTGTCTGAGAGCCCCCCCTCACAGATCTGTGACATGTATGATATTATATTATCATGTTCATGTGATGAATACATATTTATGATGTTTTAAATATGAAATGATTCTTGACAGTTGTGAGGTTATGGAAATGTGCAAGCATTAATCTTGAGAATCTGAAAATGTGAGATAAGCTGTTTTTTTTTCATGCAATTGGAGTGATGGGACCTGAGGCCAAGGGAGGAAGACAGATGATTTAATATTTAGATCATTATGCTACTGGTGACACAGTTTCAGAGTGGTAAATCGGGGGGGATTTCTGTGTCTGCTGTCATCCAAAGGTCCTGCACGAAGAGACTGCCATTCCAGGAAGTGACCTGACCCTCATGTATATGAGCTCCCGTGCTGCTGGCTATAAGCCTGTTCTTAAGGTTATCATGACCCAGGCCAACATCCCCTTCAACCTGATGAAGGTCCATCTCATGGTGGCGGTGGTGGGCCGGCTCTTCCAAAAGTGGTTCCCCGCCTCCCCAAATCTGTCATATACCTTCATTTGGGACAAGACTGACGCCTATAATCAGAGGGTCTATGGCCTGTCAGAAGCCGTGGGTGAGTCCTCAGTCATTTTTCACTACCACAATATTACAGACATTTAAATAGTCTTTCTTTTATATTTGTAAATACTTTAACTTCTGGTAACCAAGTATGAATCTATGAATGAAAGGTGTTATCAGCTGTTATCTGTGATTTACATTATTTTGCACTATTTCTCATTATATACTCTTTGTTGGAAGGTCTGAAAAAACCAAAGCCTCCATTTTCAATGTTTTGAAGGCCTGGACTGTTCTTGTTCACTGAGACGTGTGTTCATCCCGTGTGCATATGATTGCATCACACTAGGGGTGGGGGAAATAATCGGTTCTAGGATGCATCGTGATGCTTTGTTGAACGAGTGAGCATCGATGTGGGAAAGTCTATAATCGATTATCAACGCAATTCTCAATGGAGTGCCCCTCCCGCCGTTTGGAAATTCGGGAAATATGCGTTATTATGGAACCCACGTACATTCTTGCAAAGACATGCCCTCCGGAGCATTCAAGTGCTATGATTGGCCGGTCAACCTAGCGCCAGGATTAGCCAGCCCATAATGTCAGATGAGAGCGAAGAGCCAGAGCACTACATTTTCGGTCTGTGCAGCTGCAGATGGGTTGCAAAAATTGACAGAACACCGGCTTTATAAAAAGTTGATGACTGAGAACAGGTCAGGACTAATGATTGTTTTAAACAGATGTTTTGTGAACCCCAATTCTCAGTATTCCGCCAATATTCCGCCACTGTACTGAAAATAACACCCATAACATCATCGCTCTTAGATCGCATATGGAGAGAAACTGTGTCTTCAGTTACCTTCAGTGACCTTGAATGCCCAAACTTTGCAGTGAAATTTCAACGACTTATATCAGCAAAATGGTTAAAGATAGTTTCGGTTTGTATTGGAGATGTATAGGAAGTCATACATGAACTTTCATTTGGTGACATTGAACTTGACCTTCAGTGACTTTGAATGCCCAAACTTCATATTGTGAAATTTCAATGACTTCTGCCACCAGAACTGTTACAGATAGAGCTTAGGTTTGTATTTCGGCCATATGGTGTATGAAGATTCATTGGGTGACATTGAACTTGACCTTCAGTGACCTTGAACGGCCAAAATATACAGTGAGATTGCAATTACTTATATCAGCAAAATCGTTACGGATTGAGTGTAGGTTTGTATTGGAGAAGTACAGGAAGTCATGTATGAACTTTCATTTGGTGACCTTCATATTGACCTTCGAAGGTCTAACTTGACCTAGAGAAAATTCAATGACTTCTATCACTGAAAGGGAGCCTAGGTTTGTGTCACTGACATAGGAAGTCACATATGAACTTTCATCTGGTGACATTCAGCTTGACTGTTGATGATATTTGAAGGTCAATCTTTACATAGTACAATTACAATGACTTGTCTTGCCAAAACAATCAAAGATGGACAAGAGACCTTGGTTTGTATTAGAGACATATAGGAAGTCATATATGAACTTTCATTTGGTGACCTTTGTATTCAAAGGTCAAATATGACCTAGTGAAAATTCAGACTTGTATCACTAAAACGGTCACAGATGGAGCCTGAGTTTGTGTTACTGACATCTAAGAAGTCGCATATGAAAGTTCATTTGATGACATTCAGTGACCTTTGAGGGCGAAACTCCACAGTGAGATTACAATGACTTGTACCACCAAAATGGTCACAGATTGTGCCAAGGTTTGTATAGAGACATTTAGACATTTGATTCAAATGTCACACTTTACATGAAATTTTCATAACTTTTATCATCGCTGTAAGACTGCTTGCCGGTAAGCTACAGGACCCTTGGTCCTATTTTTCCTGCATACCCTGGAACCGAGGTACGACGTCCCATCCAGCTGATTCTTCACAGACATGGCTATACCAACACTTTGCTGCGTCACTAGAACTCAGAAAATGAAGTCATTGAGAAGTGCGAGTCAAACAGCGCGGAAGTGTATGGGGAGCTGTTGCCACATATTTACTGAGGGTTTACTGTAGTAAATAATACAGCTGCTAAATAATTATTTTTTCAATGTAAATCGGTTTTATTTTGATGTATAAAAATGTAATGCACTATGCTAGAGGTTTATTTTTAGCTACTTTTGAGCATTATGTGCAGCCTTATCAGGTGGATTGGATGATTAATTTTTTTTAGCTCACCTGACGAAGTCAGATGAGCTTACGTCATGGCCTGTTTGTCCGTCGTTCGTCGTCGTTGTTCGTAGTCGTCGTTAGTCGTCGTTTGTCGTCCGTAAACATCTTCTCCTCCGAAACCAATGGGCCTATGAAGCTGAAACTTGACAGGTACCTTTCTACCCATGAGGACACCAAAGTTTGTTCAAGGCGTTCCGATCCGATTTCAAACATGGCCGCCACGGCTGCCATATTGAAAATCACATAATTGGCCATCTGAAAGCTATTTATGCACATATTCAGCTGAATTTTGCTTTGTAGTTAGTACGTGGTAAGCTACATCACATATCTTACGGCTTCTTCCGCATTTTGAATTTTGACCTTGCTTTGTCCTTCAACTTTTTACAACCCCTGTAAGTTACATTGAAATCTTTCAAAATCATCTTCTCCGAAACTACTTGGCCAATGAAGCTAAAACTTGGCAGGTATCTTCCTACCCATGAGCACACCAAAGTCTGTTCAAGGCGTTCCGATCCGATTTCAAACATGGCCGCCATGGCGGCCAAATTGAAAATCACATAATTGGCCATCTGAAAGCTATTTTTGCACATATTCAGCTGAAATTTGCTATGTAGTTAGTACGTGGCAAGATACATCACATATCATGCGGCTTTTTCCGTATTTCGAATTTTGACCTTGCTTTGACCGTCAACTTTATACAACCCCTGTGAGTTACATTGAAATCTTTCAAAATCATCTTCTCCGAAACTGCTTGGCCAATGAAGCTTAAACTTGGCAAGTATCTTCCTACCCATGAGGACACTAAAGTTTGTCCAAGGCGTTTCGATCCGATTTCAAATATGGCTGCTTCGGTGGCCAGTTTGAAAATGACATTAATCACCATCTGAAAGCTATTTATGCATATATTCAGCTCAATTTTGCTATGTAGGTAGTAGGTAGCAAGATACGTGACATATAATTCAGGTTTTAAATGTCAAGGTCACTAGAGGTAATAAACAAGTTGAAATCTTGCCTTTGGCTACTGGTCAAAAGTGGGCATGCAAGAAAGTCCCTGGGTTTTTGATGACTAGTTTGAGTTAAACTGCTTCTTACACACCCTACCAGTTTGAGCTAAACTGCTTCTTACACACCCTACTAGTTTGAGTTAAACTGCTTCTTACACACCCTTGAGTGGTCAGGTGAGCTACCGGGCCCGTTGCACTATTTTTTATTTATTTGAAAAGGGGCAGCTGTTCAAGTTAAGTGATTTGTTATTAAAATGTATCAATAAAAGGGTTTTAATTTCACCGGATAGTTTTTATTGATGGGGAAAAATAAACCATGTACAGAAATCTGAAATTGAGATGCATTGAGAATCATTTAATAATCGAATCGTGACCCTCTGAATCGTAATCAAATCGAATCGTGAGGTTATTGAAGATTCCCACCCCAACATCACACTAAAAAACAATTCACTTTCCTGAGTCCTCCCCCACACTTAGTGACATACCCAGCTCAAGTGTTGATAAAGATGGTTGTTTTGTGTCAAGAAATAGAAATTTACTTGATCTCTAGTGCAATTCAAACCAAGATTTTTGGTGTGAAGGTTCTCCTCAAGTCAACCAGGAAATATAACAAGAAAATTTAACAGTGTGAGGAAACTTTTTTCCCTACAGGGCTAATAATTTACTTGATATGAAACATTATGGAGGCAGTGAAGAGGCAGCACTTTTTGGATAAGAGCACTTTGCCGAGTGTGTTTCTGTGTGTTTGTGTAATGTACAGTATACAGTAGGTGTAATGGAAATTTAACCTTTTCTCTAAGACCCATGATTATTGATTTTGGATAAATTAAAACTCCCACTTTCACATTGACTTCCAGTCATATTGCACACGCTATGTCTATGATTGATTCTACAGGTTATTATGGTACACTCATAATGTTATTTGCAGAGTGAAAATATAAAGCTAAAAACATTTGCAGGAAGAGGAGGCTGTCAGGAGATATGTAGTATGTTATAGAATTTAGAAAGTTACTGAAAAGTTTGTGCATGTGTATCGTTGATGAGCGTGATCTGGGAAGTCGAATTGCACACAAAAACAGGAACGCCCTCACTGTTGTGTGGACTCCCATCTTAATATGTCCTCCACTTTGTCCATGCAGTGTCTGTGGGCTTTGAGTACGAGTCCTGCCTTGACCTGATTCTTTGGGAGAAGAGAACGGCCATTCTGCAGGGTTACGAATTGGACGCATCCAACATGGGCGGCTGGACCTTGGACAAACACCATGTGTTGGATGTCCTGAATGGTACGCTATTGTATTCAATCTTTCAATGAGCTTTCAATATTTTTTTTCTCCTGAGGGCTCTTCATGCAGGCATTCCAAGACACTCTAAAATGTTGCAAATTAAGAATTTGCACAGGCAATATCTCAAAGCAGCTCAGTGTTGCCCAGTACTTAGTACTCTGGTAATGTTTTCAATATTGATAGTCATGTAAAAAGCAGAGATCGATTTGGAGACTGGGCAACATTTTGTTTTGCTGCAAAGTGATGAAACTGTGCTCTCAATCTTACTGACAAGACTAGAAAAGCAGTCGGAGAGCGCAGACCTCCGCCAAGCACAACATTTCCCTCCATATTGCGACTTCCACCATAGATATTAGTCTTACATTTATTTTATCTTCATTTTTAGATTCCTTGACCATGAAAACATGGCAATTTGATTCATAATGCTATATCAAGATTAGTTCCACAGCGTCTTGGCTGTTTCAAGATGTCTGTTGCATGTTTCTAGCTTCATTTGTTTTTACCCCTCAGCCCTCAAGGCTGACAAGGTATTGCTATCCTTCGTGCGGTTGGGCGGGCGTTTCCAAAAACTTCGACATCGGGCTGAGGGGTATTCCGTGCATTGCACGCTTATTTTTTTTTTTTCTTATGATGCAACATTTCCCTTCATGTTGTGATTTTCACGTAAATATTAGTCCTACATATATTTAATCTATTTTTTAAGATTCCCTGTCCACGAAAACATACCATTAGCAACTGAATTCATATTGATATTAATATTAGTTCAGTAGTTATTCATGAAAATCTAATTTCCCATAATGGTGGTTTTCTTCTGGATCTAGTTCCCTGGCTTTTGAAGATACAGTAAATCCGGTGACACCATCCTAATTCTGCAATATCTTGGCTATATAATGGTGTTTGTCGCATGTTTGTAGCTTCATTTGTTCTCTTCCTATAATGAAAGTTCCGAAGGTCCCCTACTTTTGTATTCTGGATCATAGTGTCATAGTATCAGGAATTATTCCATTTTCAGGATCGGTCTTTGATATATTGTTTTGTAGAACATGTTCGAAACTTGTCCTGTATTTTTTTCCAAGCGCCCTGACCATTTTTGGTGGAGTTGTAAGCATAAATGTCAAAAATAGCCCTATCTCCCAATGTTAAAGAATCCTTTAAAAAATTCCTGGATCCAGACGGAGATCCGGATCACTTCCAAAATCTAATCATTTCTTCCTTATACCAAACTGTACAATCCCCAGAAATTTCATCAAAATCTGTGCATAACTTTTTGAGTTATTTTGGAAACCAACAGACAAATAAACAAACAAACATACAAACCCAGGCAAAAACATAACCCCCTTGGCGAAGGTAATAAAAGCATGTTGAAGTTTGCATTTCTTTGTCAGTGTTTATGGTTAACGGTTTATGGTTTATGGTTTTGAAAAAATACACATTTTTTGACACACCCAGACATAGACAAGATGTGCAATGTGATTTTACCCTTTCTATGTCCAAGGGTTGGGTTTTGTTGGATATTCATGTTACTTTAGCATAAAGAATTGGAGTCTTTCTGAATTCGCAATATACCATGTCCACTTACATGTCTTTGATTTTTTTTTTTAAACAATGGTCAGTTCAGGGGAACATAGATGGCTTAAACTATAACGGCTGAGTACAAGTATTCCATCCATCTAGCGCAGTTATCTGCACACTTTTTTTTTTTTTTTTTTGCGGGCAACACAGTATGATTTCCTGGAAAGGTAGTTCCAAGAATATATGCAGCGCTCTCCTTGCCTCCACCCAGAAAAGAAGCGTCTGTGGTAAACATCCATGTAAGGTTTGTGGTCCTTGGAACAAAAGGGACAAAGCTAATAACCTATAATTATACATCCGGTTGTCTGGAGCGATTGTGCTCAAGTGGGCTTTTGTATGCGAAGCTGGGGTCCCTGTTTTCAGCTGGCCTTGTCTTGACTGACTCTAAGCCCCGCTTCGGCTCTCCGGCTTAGTGCCAGTTGTCTGGGGGGATTTCGCAGCCCTTTAATCTCAGAGCTCATTGAATTGAGGTTTGGTCCGGCCTGCAGTTCAGCCCACATACACCCCTGTTAACCCCCCTCCACACTTTCCTTCACTGCTTTATTCAATTTTTTTTGGCGTGGTTGATTAGGGGGGGTGAGAGCCTCCCGGCTGTAAGTAAAGATCCTTTTTCAACGGCACTATCCCTGCCTGCTCGGTCGTTTTGTCCCATCTCAGCAGAATGTGGCCCTCTCGCTCGATTTTCTCCGAACTTCCCCCTCCATTAAACACAATAACTTTCGCCCCACCAGTGCTTGCCCTCGGTGTCTCGTCGAGGATGCAGCAGCCATTACTCCATCATCAGGAAATCCAATCACGCTCTATTACAGAGCTGGCTCTTAACGGACTCAACTAACCGCAGGCCCGTAGTACCCCTCCTGCAGTCTGCCGCAGATCTCCAGCGTTCACCCCCCCCCCCCCCCCCCCCCCTCCCTTTATTCACCCATCAGAGTCCCATGGATCAAACCAAACAAGAGCAACATGCTTCAGGCAACATTTCCCCACTGGCATTTTGGAGATAGATCAGCTTAATGAACAAGCTTGGGAAGGAAATCAAGATTGAAAAGTTCACCTGCATTAGGCAGTATGGTCAAGTCAGAGTGTGGTGTATAAAGGAATAATTCTGTCAGAGTCCAAAACTGCACATTTTAGAAACAGTTGCTGAAATTCTTATGGAATCTCTAGAAATACCAAGCAATCATGAGTTCTATTGCTTAACTCTGGGACACACCGAGTTCTGATGTCCCTCAATTAGTTCATGGTAGTTTATTATGTCCCTCAAAAATTAATGATGTCACTCATAAAGTGAAGTCCATAAGTATCTGTAAGGTGATGCAGTACTCTGCTTGTGAAATTATGTCTCCCCCTTCCTGGGGATGCGTTGGCGTCGGCGTTCCCATTTGTTTTCGGAGTATAACCTGTTCGACCGATTCTCACCAAATTTGATATAGTGTCTCTCCATAACATGTAGATGTGCCTTCTGAGGGTTTGAACTGCTTTTGAATTTTATTTTTTTCTGTTTCCATGGCAACAATTTGGACCTAGGCATATTGAAGGGTGGGACTCCTTTCTGGACCATAACTCTAAAATGTGAAAAGGGGGAAGGGGGAGACATCTGTTTTTACGTGTAAAAACCATTCTAGTTAATTTGTCAAGCCTGAAACTTGGTTTCCTGTCATGCATACTTCAGTGGTACAGCTAAATCAAGAACCTAAACCTACCTATCTGTTGACCTGCCTGCTTTATAATGTCATAGCCAACCATTCCATCCATACCTGGCATTCCCACCTCTCCCAGAGGTTTCTTCCTGCACCTTTCCAAACAAGTGCAATCCAGGCCAGAATGTTGTGCACTGAACACAAGGTCTTCTTCCTCCTGGCATTTCAGAGCCACAGCTGGCCTCTGTCTATGGTCTTGGACCCTCCAGGACCATGTTACAGCCCTCACTGTTGTCTCCCTCTTCCAGTCGCTAAAATACATGTGTCCTGAGCTGGCAAGATAATGTATTGGCAAAGTAAATCGCAAAAGTTGTAATCTTTTGGGTGGCATATTACTGCTTGCGACTGAGGTCCAAGACCTGGGCCAGTCAGCTCCGACCTCCTCAGAAAAGGTGTTCATATATTTAGTGCTGCTTTGTATTCTAGGGGTAATATTATCCTAGACACGAAATGTCAGTGGTTTTCGCAGTTTTCCTCTTACACTACAAGCTAAATTATTACAATTTCACTTCTATTGATGCATTCATGTATTTACCTGTAATGTGCAAGATCCTAGGATTTAGCGGAAGGTTGAAAAGTCTGGTAACTGATTTAGCAGGGATGATGGCTCATAATCTGCCACTCTCTCTTTGGTCTGTCGCACTCTTTGAGACTCCTCTACCCCTGTTATGTTGGCTGGTGCAGCATCAGGTAGTGCTCCGCAGGCAAACACATTTCGCTCCTTGCCTTTTATGCCACTGATCAGCTTCATTCAGATATTCGGGGGGTATCTGGCATGATAGGCTGGGAGAAAAGCAGATGATGGAAATACCAGCCGGTGTCTGGTAATGGGAGAAATGGCACTAGGGGTTATTAACAATTGTGGAGAAGATCACCTTCACTCTTTTTTCCATAGTGATGGCTTTTTCTCTCTCCTTCTTGTATTTATGTGTGTCTGGGAGGGGGTGTTATAAATGATTCAATATCTGTGATTTATGGAGCTCAGCTTTACTAACTGCAATAAGTAGTATTCGGGAACTAAACTCCTCATTGGATGACCTCAGAGGGGAGTTTTCAAATGTTCTACTTCCACTGGCTGTCTTGAGTAAGCATGTTTGAGGTTCGTTGCTCCCATTGGCTGACTGCAGTTA
Organism: Gymnothorax reevesii; assembly: GCA_029721435.1. Classification (NCBI taxonomy): domain Eukaryota; kingdom Metazoa; phylum Chordata; class Actinopteri; order Anguilliformes; family Muraenidae; genus Gymnothorax; species Gymnothorax reevesii. The sequence continues at coordinate 52,390,894 of CM056574.1, forward strand.
ACTGGAGTCAGCAAGTTTCCATCCAATGAGCTGATTTCAGCAGCGCATATTCAGGTGCTCTCCCATTGGCTAACTGAAGTCTGGAGCTGTATTCCCATTGGGTGAATACAGTAAGCGGGTCTAGCAGGTAATTTTTTGTTTGTTTCTTGTTCACTGCTGAGGTCTGCATTTGCTCATTATTTAAATTCAGTTTGACTTGTTTGAAAGTGTTTGAAATTTCGTGCAATGCTGTTCAGCAGAGATGAAGATCAAAGTATCAAGACAAAATTATCAAGATCTACTATTTCCAGACACCTGTATGAATGTTGACTAACGAGGGCTGGCAACATTGAAAAAAGACTTGAGTTTTCCAAGGAATTCAAAGATTGGATACCAATCGACTGGGTACAAGTCCTTTGGACTGATGAATGAAAATGAGAAATTTTCTCACCCAAATGCAGAACTTATGTGCACCGTAGAGTTGGAGAAGGTTTCAAAAATGACCGCTTAACCCCTTCAGTAAAACATGGAGGTGGTAATGTTATGGGTTCAGTCTGCTCGAACAGATCCGGTGATCTCATAAAAATCGATGGAAACATGGATCAAAAGCGTCCTTGTGAGGCACAGATTGCCATCTGGAAATAGACCCATTGGTCTCGGATTTTATTTTTAATGAGATAATGACCCTGGACACACTTCCAAGTTCTCCAAGAATTATCTCAGTTGGAAAGAAACATTTGCTGACAGAAAAGTTATGACTTGGCCTGCTCAAAGTTCAGACCTTAATCCATTTGAGCTAATCTGTTGTAACATGGAAAGAACCTCTTTGGAATGAACTTCAAACCACATGGAATGGTTTAGCCAGTGAAGAAATAAAAAATATGCAAAAACTGTGGCTGAAAAATTAATTTCCATAATCAAAGCAAAGGGTGACCATACTAGACATTGACTTTTTCTCTTAAATTGACATTTTCTAGTTGCACACTAGCTATTCGCCTCATAGCCATTGACAAAAGAAGTCTTTTTGTGGTGAATTCTTACGGCTCTTAGCCACGGTGGTGGAAGCTTTTCCATGATATTTTTTTCATAAATAATAATATTCCATCCCAACGCATCACGTTTTTACCAGATTCCCCTCTCTGAGTGGGGCGTGAACATGCGATTCCCAAACCACATAGCTATGGGAGAAGTTTTGACAACTCCCATTGGTCACAAGCGATCACACCCAGACAACCTCCTTCAACCTTGATTAACAGCTTCTTTCATCTGCGACAGTTCGGGCTGAGACATTATTTTATAGCTAGTGAATTTAACTGCGTAACACCCGTATGTATACGGTCGCATTTTATGTTGCTCTTCAGATTATACGGCCATCTTGCTTTCTAGCTAAAGCTATTCAAGGAAAATATTTGTGAATAATCATCATATTTAAGCAATGTCATTTGTTTTTTGCCCTGACTTCACAAGGGACCTGACTTTACCAGCAATTTATCGTGCGCAAATGACAAAGGCAGCGTCGTTTCATGCGTATTGTGATGGGTCGATGTGTAAAATGATGGTACCTTTAGGGAAAAAGGGAAACGTTTATGTATCCATTGGGTCCCCTTTCACTTTGTAGATCAGACTTTCAAGCCACTCTGACATTTGGCTGGTGTCTAAGACATCTTTGATTAATCTGGATGAGTTGTAGACTAAATGCACTATCTATACGATTAAAATTTGCGTATTTTGGTGGGTAATACGCCTCAAATCATAGTTGTGATGTCAATTCATTGACACAATGACCAGCAATCAGCGCGCCGACATCAATCCATGAGCGGAAAAGTTGATGGAGAAACAACTTTTCTTAGTTGTGCTGAAAACCTGCGTGCAGAGACGCGTACGAGGAAAGGATGCGATAGGAATACATAGAATTTACTGAACACCTTCACAAGGAATATTTCTAATAAATGTTAATGGTTTCATCTTCAAATTGCTGCTGCACGTCTCAAAAGAGCAATTGCTGGCTAACATTAAGATAAGTGATAAAAAGCCAGATTTTATCGAGGCATGCAGACTTTGCTGATACAAATCCGGCAGCTTCCTGACTATTATTTAACATCATTTACTGTTTAACCCCTTTGCGCGGAATACAAAATTTTGCCAATTTTTCCTGTTGTGCATGAGCCTATTTAAGCTTTAGAACTCAGGATTTGTGACACAGAGATTTTTGAAAATTATTCAAGTGAAGCTAGACATTTGGAAATTCAATTACAGAATTGTTTAGGAATTAAATTTTGGAATTTACGGACGCCGGCGTCTACATCTGCAGAAAGGGGTTAATGGTTGGTAAGTAATTGATAAACAAACACATCCGATTCAAACTAAATAAAATAGATTTGCTAGTCATTTATTACTTACCAGTGCCATAAGCCAATTTTATGATTGGCCAACTAATTTTTTTTCCAAAATAATAAATACATTTGTTAAAAATTGCCATGTGTTTTCGAAAATTGGCTGAATCTATTGTATAGACAAGATGCGGGCTGAAATTAACGTTATTAAAAACATTTTTGGTAAGCCACACTAGCAAAGTAGTTTGAAAGTATGTGGCTAATACTGTATAAACATAGTTTATAGCGTGGTCTTCAACGCTGTTCCTGGGGACCCACTGTGTATGCTGGCTTTTGTTCCAACCACAGTTGCAATCACAGAATTTTAACAAGCAGTTAATTTGTCTTAATTAAGGGTATTTAATGTTTAGTGGCCGCGCCACTTCAGAAGAGCAGTTGAGGAGGAAGGACTAAAACTGCGAAGTGGTTCCTCCTGATGATGGTAAGGCGCTGGATCCAGTTGTGGAGCTGGCGGCAACAAAGCACTGTGCAAGTGATTAGCACTGCCACCACACAGCAACAGAGGGTTGTGGGTTCGAATCCGGCCTGGGGCCTTTCTGTGTGGAGTTCCAGGGCATGTAGGCTACTACTGAGCTTAATTTTGACTTTTGGTAATAGCATAGTGCGCGCGTATGGTGGGCCGTCACGTCACAATCATGGTGGGCAGCCACGGCCAAAAATGCCTGGGCCATTTTTTTGTCCCAGTCCAGCCCTGTCCTCCACCCTTGTTTTGAACTTGTGAAATTAAAGTAAAGATGCAGGGGCTGAGAGGCGCGTGCTTCGGAGGAGGGCCGTGAACTGTCTCTCTCTCCTGAGCTGGCAACTGGGGGTTGCATTCAAGTAACCCTTATACGGAGTTCTGGAATTGGGCATTCCAGATTCGAGTGGGATTGGTGATGCCAAATTTTTATTAAAAAAACAAAAAAAGAGAAGAAATCCTCTTCATTCACCTCACCTCCCGATTTACAGCAGTCTTGCACTATATCAGGTCGCCCCTATTGTGTCCAAGCGATGCCTCCATGCATAATGTATGACAGGAGCATATGCAGATAGTAACTTTTGAGGGTGGGATGCATCTATTATGTGTTTCGTTTAAGTACTTAACTTTACATTTAAATTTTGTTGTCGCTCATAGTACCTGTGAGGGCTTTTGCAGTATTTAATTTTGCAAGAATTTTCTCGCTGATGCAAGTAGCAAGCATGATATACGTTTGGCTGCTGGCTAATACACCGATGTGACAGTGTTGCAGAGATCAGACGAGCGCGCTTTCTTCTGCTTGCCGTAAACATGCAATACAGAGTCCATGTATACTGAAAAAGTAGCGTACACGCATGCTTATTCACACATGCTGGTGTGTAGCAGAAATGCGAGAGTCATTCCAAATTTGAACTGCCACAAGTGCTCCCCTTTTTTTCTCTCCCTCGCTCCGGAAGGGCTCCTGGCACGTCACTCGCAGGGTTTACTCGATTGTCGGGAAGAAGTGAAGAGAGCATTTGATTTTGGATTGGAATGCAGCCGTTGTTCAATTGCTAAAAGGCGGGTGTTGCTGCTGGAGTGTGTGCCGAGATCATGCGGTATCAATAAATGTGACTGACTGCAGAAGGGTGAAGAAATGTCAAGTTTGAGATGTGTTTTCCTTGTTTTTAACCACGGTAAGATGAATACATTTGTTTCAAGCGATTTTATTTCTTAGTGGCTTGACTGGACCAGTGAAATATAAAGGGGGGCGGTCCGTAATGGACGGGAATGTGTAAAAAAAAAAAAAAAAAAAAATACAGCCAGGCTATCGAACGAGTGTAAGGTTCGAGCCCTGCTATGTTGGTCTTAGCGAGGAGAGCCAATGGCCTACATGCTGTAAGCTGTGAAAGTAAATGAAAGAGAATCAACCTTTTGCCCCCCCACCATTTTTGCTGGTTGGTAGAGTTGCACTTCAACCACTTTTTTAAATCCCACAAACTTCCTGTCTTTGGTGCTTCACAAAAAAAAAATATCCCTGGGAGCTTTCCATCTCCAATAAATATCCTGAAGCGGAGATCTCTCACTTTGCCCTTTTGTAGCAAGACTTCATTTTATTCTATTACAGTATGGGGTGGGGGGGCTTTATAAGACCGCAGTGGTTTTTCTCATGCACTTAAGTCTTCCATATCCGTCATTTGTGGAGAAAATTGTTGTTTATGTTTCCAATTAGATGTTTCAGGAGCACAAAAGCCAATACAGTGGCACAGAAAGACTTTAAGTCATCTCTTAAGCCATTCAAATTGAAGTCCTGGGGGTTTCGGGTGTTTTGTGGGACGTGTCACGAGCAAGACCCTTTCAGGGACCTGTCTGTCTTCATTAAAGACAAACTGAGACTCTGTGACTCGCAGTCCTGAGTGTGTTGGCTGTGTTTGCTGTATCTTTCTCTCCCGACTTCTGCCCCTGCTACCCCCTCCGCCCAGACATACGTGTTGAGACAGGCACACATGCATGAGAATATACATACGCATGCTTCCGCACACATATACATGCTCGCTCATACAGAGGCGGGCATGCGCATACATACACACATATATGTACATGCCTGCACACACAGATAAATACATGTACGTGCTTGAACAAGCGCGCACATGTATTGTGCTCGCTTGCACGCTCACAGACACTGCACATACACACGTACCTTCACACACCCGTGCATGTTTGCGTGCAGACCTACACAAGTACGCACATATTCATGCTAGCCCACATACACACACTCACACACACAGATATGCATGCCCTCAGAGACCCCTTCCCCCACACTCTCTCACACACACGCACGCACACACAATTGCTCATCCACATTCAAAAACACACACATATTAAATCATGCTGCTGGAGAGAGGGATCCAATGCAAAGGAAGGCACACCACTGGCATTTACTACATTTACATCCACTTTATATTCCGGTTACTGAGCTTACCCCAGGTATGATCATATTCCGAAAAAACCCAGTTTACATGACAACAACTGGCCATACCCCAATCGTACTTCTGTATACATGATAAACTTGCATATTCGGGAAGCGTATCCAGATGAAATACACACACACTCATCCCAAACCTCTGTATTCTGCTGAAGATGTAGCTCATTCTATACGTTTTGTGTAAATTTATTTCCGCACTTCAACAACACCGTGTGCGATTGCAAACAATTGGATTCCTTGCAGCAAAACCAAACCAACCCACAAATTCATGAAAATTTAGATAGTCGTTCAGTCCTCTGTACTGTAACTTACTGTACCATGTCAGCCAAACAGGTTAGGTGTCTATGGCACTAATTAGCAAATAACTCCTAAAAACACCACCCCACAGAGCCCTAAACTGGCGGATATAACAATGCAAAAGAGAACTATCAGCTCCTGTCAAAATTTTGATATACTGAGACATTGAGACATAGATTTTTTGCTTCAGAAACTTAAGATCTTTGTGTCTGCCGCATAATTATTATGTTAAATCTGCCATCGTTCTGAAGCTCATGACTTGTATCAAAGAGATAGTTCGGACTGACTGTTATAACATTGATGGCTTCTTTCTTCGAAATGGACTGCAAAATGGTACTGGGTGCGTTTCTTTTGCATTTATCACTTTACAATATATTAGGTAGCATAAGCCATAACGGACCAACCGTTTCAAGGTAGATTTTTTTTTTCCTTTGCATTTTTATTTTCAATATAAATATAAGTTTTTGATACAGATTACTCAGTTGCATCAAAGTGTGGTTTGCGATTTTACATGACCTCTTTCAAAATTGTTCATTTAGATCTTAAAGTTAGAAAGTTCAAATGGCTGATATATCAAAATGTACTTGTGGGGATTTGCTCAGTCTTGCTGCAAGGTATCCAGTTGTGCTACTTCATATCTCATGGAACACAAGGGCGACAGGCAATACAAGACCTCCCTAGGTTACAGTTTATGCCAGTGCCAATGAGAACATTGTCAGGCTGTGGATGAAAGTTTCGCCTCAGAGTAAGCAGCTTAGAGAGTTTTCCAATGCTGCCTGACCTGTTCAACGTTCCTGACAAAGCCAGTGTTCCTCAATTTATCAACTTACAATTTAAATAAATCGCTATAACGATAGTTCCATCTGTCAAGGTGTTTTATAATTTTCATCTCTTTAATGCAAAATGAAAAGAAATCGGTAACCTTCTCTCCCTAAAAGTGTACATTTTTCCCATTGTGTGCTATGTTTTTATTGGAATGACTTGTAATCTTTCCCATGATACCTTTAAAATTGCACAAGCTCAGAGCATGTATTGGCAATCTAAGGTGTATACATGTCCAAATATTCCACCTATTAGTTGCATTACCCAGCTATCTTATTTGGGTTTCTTATATCTGTAATAAGGGCTTAATAGAATAATGCTTACTGGGGTAAGGTTTTCACTTGGGTCACTGCATTCCTGGAAAACTTCAATACCCGGGTCAGTAACCGGAATGTTGTGTACGTGTAAACGTAGTAAAAGATTCACGGTGACGTACAGGAGACATGACGATCGGTATCAGCGGCAGCTTTCATAACAGAGGCCTGAAATGGCATTATTGATCTCCATAGTAATTAGGACCAAGCCAGCCTTGCAAATTCCAATATAAGTGAATGCGAATGAATTAACATTTTCTGTGTTCACTCCCCTTTGATGTCTTTCTTTGAAGACCTAAAAAACTAGTAATATTACCTTCCCCGAATACTTCTACTTCTCTGCAATAATGACTGTCAGCAATGTCGCTGTGTAAGAGGGAAGGTTGGCTGACTAAAGGCTCAAGGCAATTTAGCAGCTTGTTAATTAAGTCATTTTTAGGATTAATGCCCATTAAAAAAAAATGTAAACCAAAGAATATTCCTATATTGATTGAATGCTTTTCCACTGTCAAGTGCAACGTGTAGAATTAAAGTTTACATCAAGTATACTGTGCCAACTCTTTTTTTTCCACATAGACCTCTATGACATAAGTAGGTTCTTGCCTTGGAATAATTTGCAACTACTGATAGGGAGTGTGCTGTCATCACTGAAGTTCAGCATGAAGCTGCATACTGAAAGAGGACACTGCAGTTAGGAGAGTTGAGATTTGAGATAAAAATGAAAAATTTCAACATACATTAAGTCGAGAAACAAGGATTTGACTGTCTTGTTTAGTTATCTATTATGACTGTTTCAGCTTCAGTGAAATGTCTGTAACAGAGAAGGTCATTTTAGACTTTCAAATTTGCATACTCTTTTTTTTTTAAGCAGGTGTTTAGCCAGAGCTTGATGAATCACTTGACACACCAACAATATTACCATTAGCCTTTGTCTTTAATCAAGAGGGTTTTCATGCACAATCAAGACCTTTATTTTTGCGTGACATCTATGGGCGTCATACCAACCAATGGGTCTTGAATCAGATCTAAATCCAGCCACCACCCCCCCACCCACTCGTTCCTGCCCCACCACAGGTCTCGCTCCTCAAAAACTAGAAATCTGCAGCTTGTGTCTCTGGCTTCACCCTCGTTCAGCTACCGCATCCATCAAAAAGCCCTTCATTAGAGCACCGGGCTTGTAATTGCTGATCAGCCATTGGGGAGAAAAAGTTGATTTGGTTTAGGCCACAGCTGCGGATCAAGGTTGAGAGTAAATCAAGTGGGTTTTTCATGGCCATACAGTTTCAGATTCCTCAAGGTGACCTCAACAGGGCCTTACATTAACCAACCTTCCAGACTCTCTCTCCCCACCCCCCCAGCCAACCACCCCCCCCCCCCCCTCTGTTTGGCACATTCCCAATTCGCTTTCAGAAGAAAAACATCTAGCCCCCTAGGATATAGTAAGGACAGACACTAGACCAGTGCTCATTAAGCTTGTGCAACGCCTGACAGGGGTTTGTTTTAAGGAGTAATCAATCAACACATAAACGGCATTATTTGGCACACAGCATTTTTTTTTGTTGCTTCATTTCTTGAATTGCTTCAGTAGAGAAAACTTAGATTTTGCACTTTACTTGTTGCTTTAGAGGATTCACATATATGCTGGATGAAGAAAATGAGAATTAGCCGCACATGTTCATCTGTAAATCATAACAGTTTTTTGGGCAATAAAATCATTATTTTTATCATTTTAAGGTAGTATCCATTTTTGAATTGAAGCATGGCATCCTTCATTATGTATGATATTTTATATGAAGAAAACTGGAATGAAGCTTGGTTGCAATACTTGAGAACAACAAAAACAACAACAACAACAGCAACAACGATGATGATAATTATCATTGTAATCATTATAATAATCATTATCATAATAATAATAATTATTATTATTATTAATACTTACTGGTAAGGTTGTTTTTCTATTGATTTTGAATCCTTTTTTTATATATATATATTCTCATGGTATATATGTTTTTGTTTTTTTGGTTTTTTTTTTACAACAAGAACATGGTATTGTAATGGAATCCAGCAGCAAATCCACAGTGTAAATCATGAGCTATTTTAGGAATAAATCTCTTTCAAGATAACTTCATTGAAGATTCAAAAGGAATGTATTAGCATGATTAGAATCGTTTATTATGAAAGTAGTCATGTTTAAATGGGATTTATATTCCATTTTCTTTTATCACATTTTCAGAAAGAAAATCATCATAGAATGTAACTCGCAAAGCCAAATTTAGGATCATTTGGAGATGGTAATGAAGTACAGAACATTTTATTCCTTTTTAATGTTTTGTTGTTGCTTAGGGGGGTGATGCAATGAAAGGAAAAAGTCACTTTTGCCTTAAGTTTCAGTTTTTAGCAAGTTTCATTTTCAATAAAGCTAACATATTCTAAAAAATACCATGGAGAAGGATAAGACAATGAATAATGACTATTGTTTTTTTAAGTTTAGGGATGACTTGAATTTTGATTAATTTTACTTTGAGCATAATCACAAGTATATTCTGACAAAACAATTCTAATATGGCTCTAAGTTTGCTATGATGTGATTAGGCATGCATTTTAGATAACCAGTATCTCAACCTGTCAGATAATGAATAGAGACCGAGGTTAATGACCTCAGACGGTGAGGTCATAAACATCTCAGGTAATGGACTTCTCAGACTCCTAGAAGATGGTCATCTGGGGAAATTAATATCTCAGACCTTCAGATAAGAAACGTCTCAGATTCTCAGATTATGACCATCTCAGCAAATTAATCTCAGACTCTGGCATTAAGAACGTCTCAGTCTCTCAGATAATATACACCCTGGACAATCAAGATTCGGAAAATGAACCTCCAAGATGAACTTAACGGTTGTTCCTGTTGGCAGGTATCCTGTACAAGGGGAATGGGGAGAACCGCTTCATTTCGCTGCAGCCGCCGGTGATCGGCACTATCATGGGTAACGGCCGGCGACGCAGCATCTCCTGCCCAAGCTGCAACGGCCAGGCAGACGGAAACAAGCTGCTAGCTCCCGTGGCCCTGGCCTGCGGAATCGATGGCAGCCTCTTCGTCGGAGACTTCAACTATGTTAGGCGCATCTTCCCCTCCGGAAACGTCACCAGCGTCATGGAGCTGAGGTAAGCAGTCCTGATAAGGTTGTGCACATTTTTCATTTTTGTTGATTGACTGACTGAACGATTATTGATTTGGTTTGAATGGATGAGGTCAGAAAAGTCCATATTTTTCCTGGTGTGTTGAAGCGACAGTGTATGAAATGCTGGTTCTTCACCTGTAGTGTGCTGAAGTTTCCGGTGTTGAGGTATTAGGGTGCTAGCGTATTTCTTACTAATATCTATTTGTCACTTATGTGTGGTTATTATGAATTTTTAGCCATTCCCTTGTCTTTGTCCTAAACTGGTTTATCCACATAATTCCACATCAGTGTTGCTACAAGCTCAGGTGTAGGTTCTGATTTCTCCATAGTAATCTCAATTTTGTTCATCATCGTGCACTCTTCTGAACATGTGGGGAAAAAAATTATTAGAGATAATTTGTGATCGATTGAGAAAATAATACTAAAATAATAATAAAAAAATAGATGGTTGTGTTGTTCCTGGCAGATGTGATCTTTCAAATTCTTCCTTTTCAAAATTCATTCATTCCCAGTTGTAGCACCGCATTGGTGCTTTCACAGTACATTCTCAGCGTATGCAAGCTTATGCTTCGGCAGTAGTAAGTTTTCGCCCACTCCTTCCATAGCCCTTCTGCATGGCTCCCAGCTTCCGGCATAATACTGAAACATATCTTTTTATTAGTCTTTATACCCTTCTAACACGTGCACTGATAACGCAACCTCAACTTTACCCATGAATCACTTTTTTCCACGTGTTCATAAGCTCTGCTAATGAAATCATTTATTAAATATTGGGAGATCTCAATATACCGAGGGGAAGAAATAACCTAGCCTTAACCTGGCTTTGTCTTGGGGAAGCCGGGCTCGACTGCCTCGATACAGTGCACATGTTGAGGGAGCAGTTTAATAATGCGTTTTTATTGTCTGTGACACAATCAATAACCCATTATGAGCCTGTTAACCTAAGCATAAGCAGTGATCTAATGTGGCTGTAAACTCCCAGGTGTAAAATTTGTACCTTTCCCACAGTTTAAGAATTATTGCCGGAAAGATCTCCCTCTGCTCCAGAGGAGACGAGCTCTCTCAGTAGTACTGCCTGTCTTCTCCCTTCCCTCATACGGTGTCTTTACTATCTGCTGTTTTACTTCTCATATTTTTTCCCTGTGTATTAGAATTCATATTATTCTCTTCTCTCTTTCCTGCTTCCAACCCAACCCTTTAAGAAATAAAGATTTCAGACATAGGTAAGACATTTGGTTTATGCTGTACGTTCTGTCTTCTGTCAGAGTCTTGTGTTTGTAACCTTTGCAGAATATGAGGCTGCTAATCTTTAGAAACTCTTGCTAGCCTTTTATAAAACAGAAGAAATAAAATTATTGTATGTCTTGTAAGATCCGGACTCTCTGAGTAAATTGTCAACGTCCCAGGTAATCCTTTTTCAAATTAGCCTGTCATGTCGTACATTTGTGTTCGGGGACTATTTATTTCCCTTCCTCTCTTGTCATTTTAATTTCGTGGCTTGTCCCTCCAGAAAAAAAAATGAAATAAAAAAAATCGACGGACTGATTTAGTGAGATTATATCATGGAAAGCGAGACGGACAGGACTTTATTAGAACTGAGAATTGAAGTGTGACTTGATAGCCCCAGCTGTGCAGTTTACCAGTCCCATAGTGTGTCGCTGTGGACCGATAAGGCTCAGAACTGGGGTGTTTTAAAGACCTGATATGAACTCAGGGACAACGGAAAAATGAACTGTGCACTGCTGGAGCATTTTTTTTTTCCAGTTACGACAGGCTTTCAATTTACAACTTCAACTCGGAAAAAGTTGGGAGCCTATGGAAAATGCACATAAAAATGGAAAGCAGTGATTTCTAAATTAAATGCAACTTGTCATTGCAGACAAAATGAAGAAAAGCTCTTCAATATTTTGTCTATTTAACAACATTTTTTTCATACATTGATTGATATCTATGTACAATGATTCCTGCCACTCAGCCTGTACCAAATTTCAAAAAAAGTTGGGATGGAGGCAATTTAGGTCTAGTAATGAGGTAAACATGCATGTGAGTAATAATGTGATTTTAAACAGCTGCTGTCAGCAGGTGATTGTAATCATGAAATGGTACAAAAGCACAATCCAGGAAAGGCCCAGTCCTTCAGGAAGAGATGGGGCAAGGATTGTCACTTTGCCTGCCAATTCATGACAAAATAATAGAAGTTTAAAAACAATGTTTCTCATAGAAAGATTGGAAGGAATTTGGATATTCTACTCTCATTGGTGCATAACATAATTAAAGGACTATAGGAATCAAGAAGACACTCTGTGCTTAAAGGACAAAGGCCCAGGTCTTAGCTGAATACCCATGACTTCTGATCACTCAGCTGCATCAAGAACTGTCATTTATTTTCTTACTGATACAACCACCCTGGCTCAGGATTACTTTGAGAAACCTTTGTCAAGTACTAACTTGACAAAGTACTCAAGTACTAGCAATATTTCTACTTGAAACTTAACTGCCAAGAAGAAACCTTATGTTAGCCCCTTGTTCTCAGAGTTTCTTTAGAATTTCTCTTCAAGTAGGCTCAAAGTCAGGTAAAGCATTTTATCCATGTTGAAGGACAATGTCGCACACATCTTCTGTATATAATGGTTGCGGAACTTCACTAAAGCGTCATCACATCAATTTATATTGAGTGAAATATTCAAACCCCAGACGCCCCAGACACATTTCAGTTGGGCCTCCCAGATGTAGTTTGAAATAAACGTAATGTTTTACAGATTTGAATAAAGCAACTGCATTTGATGAACTTTTATTTGGATTACTGGATTTTATGGGTTAAACCGTGTCCAGAAGAGTCGTTGACTTCTCTGGGCTCGAAGGCATATCCATTGGACCATCACATAATGTTAACGTATATTGTGATTAGAGGAATCAATATTTTGGGTCTTTTTTGGATGAAATGGATGCCTTGTGCCCCAGACCAAAGTAGAAAAGGACCATCCAGGCTGTTCCCAGCGACTAGTCCGAAAGCCATGCTCTGTCATAGTATTTGGTTGAGTCAGTGCCCTTGGCAAGGGTAGCTTGCACGTCTATGAAGGCACTATTAATTCAGAAAAGTACACCGAGATTTTGGTGCAATATATGCTGCCCTCTAGAAAACGTATTTTTTGCCATCCATATTTCAGCAATACAGTGTAAAACCGCATTCCCCATACATTACAAAAGCATGGCTGTGTAAGAAGAGGTGTGCAGTCTCGACCGGTTCCAAATAGAGAACGTGTAGCACATTTTGCAATGCAAATTATGACAATAAAGACTTTGTGCTATTGCACACCTTAAGATTTGCTTGCAGAAAGAGTGGGACAAATTTACAAGTGAAACACTTAACCATTTGGTCTTTTCAGTCCTTCAATGTTTATTTACTGTCATGAAAAGGAACGGCAACATTACAAAGTCGTAAATTTACTGTCCCAACTTTTTAAAAATATGTTGCAACAATCACAATTGAAATGTGTTTATTTAGAAAAATCATTAAAATTCATCTGATGAAAGATTGAATAATGTGCCATTATTTTGTTTTCAACATAATAAGGTAAAAGATAATTTAAAAATCTCTGCTTTCAATTTTTTATCCCCCCGGCGTGTAATGCGGGGGTACATAGCGAGGTCTTCAGCCTAAACACTATTAGGTTTAGACGAGGCCTTGTCATTCATTACCCAACAGTCACTAACCAGTGCACTCGGAGAAGAGCGCTTAAGAAGTCTTTAAGCGCATAAAAATGTGCTGGTAAACATATATTTTCAATAGTTTTTGCCGTTTTGATTATATTCAAGGTTTGCAGTTACGCTGCCTTGAGTACTACCCCGTAGATTGAATTGGCATTAGCAAACACTTTAAAAACCACTGCTTTGCTCTACAGAGCGCACCTGTTGCCCTCTGGCAGTCGCTTGAGACATGACGACGATGGCGATCCCCCCGTTCATTTGTTTCTTGAAGGCTTTTTCCTTCAGAGTCTATTGCTTGCAAGGGCCCTCCACACTGGCAATCTGCAGGCTGTCAGCACATTATATTTAGCTGCTGTAATAAGCAGTCAAGTATACGCATTCTGACGGATCAGCTGACGACTTTCATTAATATTTTTGCATCAGGCCTTTTTGTGTTTTTTTCCAAAGGCATGCTCTCACCAGGAGCCAATAAAGATGGACACAAACTGACAGTTTTGAAGGCATCATTAATGCCCTGTCATGCGATAATGAATCCCAGTCACATTCTGTTATGTATCACTGCGACGGAAGGCCCTGTGCTGCTGTGGGCCGTTCTCACATCTTACCGTCTGGCGACTGTCTGGCTTTAAGGGTAATGCCGCAAACTGCTATTAAAATGATAGAAAACACCCGTTACGGCCGTCGTCCCCATGACAGTGTGCAAGGAAGTAACATTTTTTCCCCCTGTTATTGTGCTGCACTGTGCTGTGCAGTAAGTGTCATCTTTATGTCACCAAAAAAAAGGTTGATTCTTTTTTCTTTTTTTTTCTTTTTTTTTTACTTACCCGCCTTTTAAATAATGTCAGAAGAGAGGAAAAAGTCTCCCTAACTATGTCCCTGTAGACACAGCACCATTTCACAGTTATGACAACTGTCCCTGCCTCCCTCTACAGCAACAACCCAGCGCACCGCTACTACCTGGCCACCGACCCGGTCACTGGCCAGCTCTACGTGTCCGACACCAACTCCCGCAGGATCTACAAACCCAAATCCCTGATGGGGGTGAAGGACCTTCTCCAGAACACGGACGTGGTGGCCGGGACGGGCGAGCAGTGCCTGCCCTTCGATGAGGCCCGATGTGGGGATGGGGGAAAAGCCACTGAGGCCTTGCTCATGGGGCCCAAAGGTATGAGACACATGGAGCCTAATAGCATGAGGAGATGAACTTCCAGGAAACAAATGGGAGCTAGAAGAGCACTCAGAGAGCGCAGAACATCCGCCAGGGGGCAGCAAAGCCAAAAGCACGGCAATTGGAAGTCCGGCCCATTGGAAAGACTTGAAATCTTGAACTTTGGCGTATATCTCAGCAATACTTTGGCCTAGATATGGCAAAATTTAATCACCTCTTCCTTGAGTTAATACCTACCTACCCTGAAAATGTCGTCAAAATCCGGCCATAAGTTTTTGAGTTATGTTGTACAAAAACAAACCAACAAACAAACCGACAAACAAACCAACAAACAAACGGCACCGAAAACATACCTCCTGGCGGCGGTTAATAATAGAATATTATGATTTTCCTCCCACATGCAGTACTGTGCAAAAGTCTTAAGCACATTTAAAGTAATTTTGTTGGAAAAATATGCTTGCAGAAATGATGAAATTAAAAGGCTCTAATAACTGGGAGACATACTATACAGAGTTGTAACCTGTGAGTTAAGATCAGACCAGGTCACTAGACCCATGGGACTTGTGACATCAGTTAAACTCATCCCTTTCACTAAGGCGTTTGATTGGATAAAAATGGATTCCCTTAGTAAAAATGTCTGCCCCGTGATATTGAAGCTAACTTGAAGACTTGCTGGTTTTAAAATGTGTTGCATTGGATTATTACCAAATTAAAATTTATAAGGCTATATAAAACCGAGGGGAAGTGTCCTCTGTTAAAATAGTATGTATAGGGGACTCAACTGCTTTTCTTCATTTGATTTGTCTGACTTGTTATTGTGGAATAAAAGAAACAATCCCAAAAGTGTTAATTCCGACCATCTGCTCCGCCTAGCAGGTTCAAATGCACCAGGCAAGATAGAAACAGGATTTGACTTAAAATCAAACACTATTTGAACCCAGGTTTGGTACATGAATGGCAACGGCTGAAAAGAAGCTCAGGTCTGTTTCACATCAGCACAGTCCTCACAAGCAGATGGCAGGCTGTGTGGCAGAGCAGACACAGCCCACCTGACGATAAATACACTGCGCTAGAATCCATGATGTGCCCATGAATTTAATTTAGGTTGTTCCTTTTTTTAATCATGCACTTTTGTACATGCACCCCCTTCCCTGCCCTATTTACATGGGTGAGTTCACCCTTTGAACCCTGCCATCTGATGAGGCCAAGCAAAGCGAGTAGATTCTGCACCAGCCTTATCCTCATAAAAGGACACGTTTATTTCCATTATTTTAGGTCTGTTATCTCTGATTCAGCCAAGTTCCATGAACAAAAAGTACAGCACAGTGCCATGTTCGCAGAATGCATATCCAAATCATACGTTTGCTTATAATGATTTTGACCATTTTTATCAAGAGAGTAACAATGGCTTTTTATGAATTGTTTAGGATTGAGGTCAGAAGAATTATCAGGCTATGTCAGTATGATATTTTTGCAGTCCTGTAATTGGATCTATAACTAAAATCTTCATAGTTAGGAGAGCTAACTGTGATGGAATGAAGTCAAAGGTGAGAATTGATAAGCTTGAGATGGCAGCAGCAGCATTTCTGAGATCAGAGCTCTTTTATTTTAAACAAATTAAGCTGAGTTCCTTCTCTTCACGTCTGTTGACTGCTATAGTATTAGACATGAGCGTACCATAGCGGGGGTATTTAAATGAGACTCATGGCCAGATGGCTCGAGTGTCTCTCTGGCCCAGATGAATGGTGTGGACTTGGCGGAACAGTGACACATTTCATCAGCCTGCCCTTCTACACCAAAACTGTGAAAGAGGCTGCTCTCCAGGGCCCAGTGCAGCGTGCCCGGTGCACGAAGACGCCCCCCCGCTGTACTCACACACTGAAGCACATTGCATTAACCAGCAAGCCTGACCTGGTGAAGGAGAAGTCCTCAGGATGGAGCTTTGGGAGCGTTACTCTGAACTCTGTCGCTCTCACTGTGCTGCATATTTCTCTCTGCTTCTCTCATTCTCCTTGTTTATCTCTTTGTTTCTCTTGTGTTCCCTCTTTTCTCTCTCTCTCTCTCTCTCTCTCTCTCTGTCTGTCCATCTGTCTAATCTTTCTAATTCCCTTGCTCCCTGAAATTCAGTTTCAAAATTCTTTGGTTGGATGACACATTTGCAGATGCATATTTCCAAAGCCTAATAGTAATTATGATTTTTTTTTTTAATTTAAGAGAAAGGATTTTTATTACAATTTTGAGAAAAAATGAATTTTTACGCCAACAAAAAAAAAAAAAAACAGGCAGCTGATATCTCAATCAGATTTGAGCAATTGTGCTATGAGGCCAACGATATTTAAACTGCATCCTTGTCGTTTTACAACTGATAATTATTGCAATGCTGTAAATGCTGTAATACTCAGCAGGTACCTATCTCTCTACGAATTCCTTCAAGTCAGTTGTTTTCCCTCAGAATTGCTCTGTTGCAGAGGGAAAGGTAAATTGAACATCGGTGTAGTGATTAGGCTGCAGATAATAGCTTGCGGGTGGGCAGTTGCGTTAACATGCATCTTTATGGGGAACCAAGCCAAGGGGACTGATGAAAGTAGTAAACATTCCCGTCTCGACGTCCCGGAGCGCAGACCACTTTAGTCATCCCCGCGCTTATCAGACTGCCTCTTATAGCTGGATATAGTAACCACGGCAACCAGCCATCTTTCATCTGTAACTATGCATATCGAAACTAGTCCGAGCTGCAGCTCTGGAGCTCTCTTCCACTCGAGAGCTGGCTGGGGTTCTTCCCCCCTGCTGATTTACTGTCACCTCCTGCTTGGTGGAAGCCAGGTCTTTCTGACCAGAGGCACACACACTTACACCGATGCGCGTAGGCACAGAGAAACACGCCCATGCACGCATACTCAGGTAGACACGTAACCCCATGCAGACTCACACATAGACACGTGTTCACAAAAGCACGTATACACTTACAGGCAAGTGCTTGTATTGACAAACACATAGACACACAAGCAGACTGACACGTGCATGCACACGCACCTACTAGCATACACACACAAGCAGGCACAGAGGCGCTCGTAGACACGCATATATACACACACAGTCACACATACATGCAGGCTCTTTCACAAACACAGATGCGGCTTTTCCCAACATCCCACCTCGAGAAATAATTCAGCACTCAGAGAGCTCTACGTGAATTATTAACAGTGTGCTTTTGCAGTGACCTGAATAATAGGGAGCCAAACTGGACACGTGTTCCCGTCTGGGTAAATCATGCGTGTTGCAGGTGCATGTATCCCGTGAGCTGCGTCTGTCTGTCATTTATTTCACTTTATTCCCTCGCATTCCAGGCATCGCCGTGGACAAGAACGGCTTCATTTACTTCGTTGACGGAACCATGATCCGGAAGGTGGACCAGAACGGCATAATTTCCACCCTGCTGGGGTCCAACGACCTCACTTCAGCCCGCCCTTTGACCTGTGACACCAGCATGCACATCCGCCAGGTGATTCTCGCTCTCGTTTCTCTCGCGGCTTCTCCCTCTCTCTCCTGCAGGCTAATTGCAGATGAGCATTCCCAACAGCAACCAATATTGTGAGAAAGATTACTGCGGAGAACAGTCAGTGCTTTACGAGCAGATTTCAGCCGTGGCAATATCTCTCGGCTTAGACTCTGATGTCCAGCAAAAGCGCCTGAAAGGGTGAGAGTGCCACCTGCTGGTGACTTCCAACAAAGCAGAAACGTGCCGTGCTTGAAATGGCTGATGTTCTCAACAACTCAGAGTAATATCATATTTACAATAGAGGAGCAAACATGATTTTCATTGTTGGAAAACAACTGATGAGCAATCTTACTTTTTGCGTTAATTCCATTTTATTCATGATCATCAGTAATCAGTCAATAATGTTAATTCATGTTTGGGTTTTCCCGATTGTCTGTCTGTACTGCGACATGCAATCATATTACGTTCTTGATTGCAGTTGTATTGGGCATCTGAAATGGCCAATACTGAAGTGGCAGCAAATTCACAGTATTTAATTTTTTTTTTTTGTTCACCCACTAATGACCTCACTGTGATCGGAGGACCAGCTTTAGCCGGAAGAGGTTTCAAGCCCCCTGATATCGACGGCTGAAGCTTATTGAAACTGCAGCAGCAGCAGCGGCGTAATGAGGAACAGCCGTTGCATTTGTAATGGGCCTAGGAGATCCAGCGGTCTGAAATTAAGGCTTAAGCTTATTAAAATTGCTCCACTGTACTTGAGCACGGCATTTAGCCATGCGTAACTTTATCAGAGGAAATGCTCAGTTCCTCCGATTAACAGACCATTGCAGTAGGAGAATGAACATATTTGCCACGGTGTGTTCTCCGCCTAATCTATTCGGGTGGATGAGGTCACGCAAGTGCCATACTGCACAGTCTCAGTGTTTCACTAGTTCTCTATCTGACTCACCACTGTGTGTGAATTTCGCAGTCCGAGGTTTGTGTGGGGCAGAAGACCTTGGCCAAGACCCAAGTGCACCCTCTTCTCCTATCATCTTCCTGGCCAATTCACTCTCAATACTCAGTCCTCCAAGAAGGAGATATTTAACTGTTTTCCATTGTGTTGAATCTGGAGTAAAGGAGGTTATTCATACGGTGGCACTCCAGGGCCCAGTGGAGATTCACATCTGATTGAGATTCACTGAAGAAAATAAAAGCTGCAAGTGTTACCAAATGAATTACCATGAGGAGGCCCATAGTTTCCATTCATTTATATGAAAAAGTGGCATGTATACAAAGTGCCTTTTACACAAATTCCCCCACACAAATGCACACATACCTACTCTCCCGCACCCACTCACTCAGGCTCGCTGTTGCTGTAACTTTACTCTCATCGCTTCATCTTAAGTTATTCAAAAGTTGAAAAAAAAACAGTTTTTAAGTTTCAACCACTCTGGCTGCTGGATCCTGGCCATGACCTATTCGAGATGAGTTTCTTCATATTTCGGTCACCGTGGAAGCTCCGTGTCACAAGAGCTTCGCAACTCATCATTTATAATTCGGGGCCTAAATTGCATACTGACTGGTTCCAGTCAGAAAAGAAATGGAGAAAACAAAACAACATTACCGTTTGTCTGAACCCTCCGCCCTCCGGCTAGCTGCTCCCAAAGGACACAGAGATGGGCCAGAGTCATACTCTGATCTGGGCTGGCTGTACTTACAAGTGCTGTCTGGCCAATGCAATGGCTTTCCGCCATAATCTTCTATCAGCAAGCAATCGAGTGACTTGCTGTACAAATCCAGTGGGGATAGCAAGGAGATACAGGATTAGGATTGTCTGGATTAGTTAATAAAGGTGCTTGAATGCTCAGTACAGGTTTTTTTTTTTTTTTGGAAAAGATTAATTTTTTTTGTTGGGAACCAGACATCCCTCTCCTAAGGGCAATGAGGAAGCATCTAGTCATAAAATAAATTACCCAATGGCTGGCAAATTGAATGAAGCAGAAGCACACAATGTATTAGGCACTGGAAGTGAAATATCCTTCTTCATCAGTGTCAGGCTCCGGCAATTGCTTGTCAGGAGGAAACGAGGGATGGGCGAACAAAATCGGGGGGACCTACTCATTTCTCATGCCCTCAACCTCCCCCTCCCTCTCTTCCCCTCCCTCTGCTGGAGTGCAGGTCCGCCTGGAGTGGCCCACCGACTTGGCTATAAACCCCATGGACAACTCCATTTACGTGCTTGACAACAACGTGGTTCTTCAGATCACGGAGAACAGGCAGGTCCGAATCGTGGCCGGGCGTCCCATGCACTGCCAGGTTCCGGGGATCGAGTACGCCATGGGCAAGCGGGCGGTGCAGACCACGCTAGAGTCGGCCAGCGCCATTGCCGTGTCCTACAGCGGGGTCCTGTACATCGCTGAAACGGACGAGAAGAAGATCAACCGCATCCGACAGGTGTCGACAGACGGCGAGATCGCCCACCTGGCTGGGACACCATCTGAGTGCGACTGTAAGAACGATGCCAACTGCGACTGCTACCAGACAGGCGACGGCTATGCCAAGGACGCCAAGCTCAACTCGCCGTCTTCAATGGTGGTGTCGCCCGATGGGACACTGTACGTGGCCGACCTGGGAAACATCCGAATCCGCGCCGTCTACCGGAACAAGCCGCCGCTCAACTCAGCCAACCAGTACGAGGTGGCCTCCCCAGCCGATCAAGAGCTGTACGTCTTTGACATCAATGGAACACACCAGTACACCATGAGCCTGGTTACCGGTGACTACAAGTACAACTTCAGCTACAGCAATGATAATGACATCACGGCCGTGACGGACAGCAGCGGGAACACGCTTCGCATACGGAGGGACCCCAACCGCATGCCCGTCCGCATTGTCTCCCCCGACAACCAGGTCATCTGGCTAACCATTGGGACTAATGGTGGGCTGAAGTCTCTTACTGCCCAGGGACAGGAGCTGGTTCTCTTCACCTACCATGGGAGCAGTGGTCTCCTGGCCACCAAAAGTATCCAGATTGGATGGACCACCTTCTTTGAGTGAGTGATGCTCTCTGTCACAGCCGCCTTTTGACATTTTTTTGCACACAAAGGTTTATTTGTGGATGGGGGGGGCGATTTGAAATTGATTGAATTCGACTCACAATAAAAATGCTTTAAGCACTGGTCATTTAGCAGGTTAGCCACTGCCAAAACTTAAAAGAAGAATTTTGTTTGCTCTGACCAAAAAAATGTGTACTTGATTTTGATTTATGCATGCTTAAAAAGGCTATTCAGACCTCTTTTCTCACTTGGAATTTTTATCTTCAAGGTCAAATAATTTGAATTCAAACATAGACACACCTGTGGATTTTCCTTCTCACAGTTAAATCAGCATTCTAATTATGGGGAATTCATTCGTTAAAAGCGGACCAATCAGGAACAGTGCAAATCTGCACTTAGAAAGGCAAATGATTTGTTGATTTTCTCAGTACCTCCGCAAAATGTTTTGGTGTGGTTCAAATCTGAGTTAGCTCGCTGATGCAGCTACGGTTCACAAATGTCGCGGCAGCATCAAGAGTTTGGAGTTTTTGGTTTTATCTGTCTTATACATTGGTTGCATAAAGACTATGCCGGCTAACAAGTAAGGTCTTTATTCATACTCCACAGAAGATGTAGCCAGATAATACTCTCGGAATTCATTCATTGAAGTCACGGTAGCCAATGTTGCTGCCTGCTTGGACCACTATTCTCAATGCATACACACTGAACTGTGTTTTAGCACTGCTAATCAATTCTGGGTGAAAAACCATGCTTTGTCCCTCACATTGCTTTGTAATCGCGAAGGAAAAAAATTAAATTAAAACAGTGAACAAGCTAGAAAATGTTGTGAAGGTTGTGAGGGGTCATCATACTTATAGCTACGGTGGAATGTTCACAATGCAGAACATCATTAGATCTGGAAACACAAGTTATTAAGTGCTACCTAGTCCTCACATATATTGATGGGATGTCTATGTTTGACTAATGTTTAAGTTTTCATCAAAATTTTTCCCTGTCATCATTCTTGTGATTATTTCGCTGATCATCAATACAGTAACCCCCACCCCCTGAAAACAGAAAAAAGAACATCAGCTCTCAGTGAGGCTCCCTTTTTTGAAAGCGAAAGGGGCAGCAACCTTTTCTGCATCTCAATTTGAGTGACGCATGCAGCACTTAACTACTTCAACAGTTCGCAATATAGCTTGGTGGGCAGAGTGCGCCCTTTCTATTTTTAATACTTAATTAATCGCATTTGCACTTACAAATTTTTTTAATTGCCAGACAAAAATGCACTCTAGATTTCAACTTTCCACTGCAAAAGTCAGGCTTTCACTGGATAGGACCAATGTGTCATGGTATCCAAGCGAAGGAGGCCCTCACATCCAGGTAATAAAGATTAACCTTGAGATAAGGTCATTACTTAGTGTTCTGATACTGCTAAATTAGCATATGACAAAGTGGAGCAAGATGCAAAAAGAAGAGTTTGTAAGAGTGCAGGAGAGCCAGAGAACCCAGCATAAAATAGCTGATAATTATATTCACTATTGCTGCCAGATGGCAGACTGTACTGTGCTAGAAAAAAACTTTTACAACTTACGACAGTTTTACTTTGGGGGGTGAGAAAAAATCAATTATAACTTCTCATATTTTAATATTCCACCCTGGGAGCGCTCACTTACTTATCTAAGTAATCAATCTGTTTGTGCAGTGTCACAGAAATCATATCCTTTAGATGGCATTTATTTCCCTCAATTTCTAATTCTCCAAACAAATTATGAAAAGTCAGCTGAATGTCAAATCATCTTTGGAATTAGAGGGCTCGGTTTTATTGCTGAATTCAAGAATGTCAGAATATTTTATTAATGAGCTATGAGAGGTTTTTGGTGACCCACCTTTTTGAGTGAATTTAGGACTGTTGCTTTACAGTAGGTAGTTCTCATTTTAGAGACCTCATTGACACACCGTGGGCTCCAAAATTATTGGCTCCCCCTACTGGCAATGCATGAACGATGCCTTAAAAACTTCTAAAAACAGTCATTGTTTAGAAACAGTAAATAACATTATGTGAGAAATGCTGTACAAATATTAATGTTCTAAAGGAGCCAACCAAAATCATTTACTGATTTAATTAATAATAAATGTCTACCAAATAAAGGTTTTGCAATTAATAACACCCTTCAAGATTATTGCTAACAACATCTACCAAAATTAAAACAGTTTTTAAATTACACCTATTTAAGTTTTATCCGTGTGTTAAACAACCATATTGAGCCATTACATCACTTCTTGTTTCACTAGGGTATAAAAATGAGGTAACACACATGCAATATCCCTTTGTCATCCAATACCTTGAAGAAAATAAAACAACTGTCAGTTCTAAAGTGGCAGATGGTTATATACCTTCATAAATCTAGTCATGACTACAAGAGGATTCACAAAAGATTGAATATGCCTCTGTGCAGTGCAATTATTACAACAATCCTAAGGTATGGAATTGTTGAAAACCTGAAGGATAGAGGATGCAACTGCATTTTGCCCCCCAGGATTCAAGGATATTTTGGCTGACAATCTGGTTGCCTCCGCCAGAAGGCTGGGACTTGGCCGTAGGTGGACTTTCCAGCAAGTCATACAAAACTTGCCAAACATACCTGAAGATCCACCTAGAAATGGTTCTGTGGCAGCAACACTAAGGTTTTGTAGTGGACATCTCAATTCAATTGAAAGCCTGTTGGCTGAGTTGAACAGGGCGGTTGACAAACACAAACCCCAGAATGTGAAGGATCTTGAAAGGATCTGCTGAGAGGAATTGTCCAAAGTCCCCCCAAAATGTGAGCCTTAACCTTGTCAAAAATGACAGAAAAAGACTCCATGCTGTAATCCTTGCCAGCTTTGGTCACACTAAGAACTAAATGAAGGGTGCCAATTATTATTAAACCTTGATTTTGTTGAAATTTTGCATTGAATGATTATGATTTTGGTTGTTTCCATCAAAACATTAATTAAGTATTTCACACATTTTGATATATTCAGTTTATTTGTCGTTATATTGTTTTTTACATTGTCTGTGAATTGCCAGTCAGGGAAGCCAGTAATTTTGGAGCCCACTGTATCTACTAGCAACATCTCCCCAACCGTAATTTGTCACAAGGATGAGTTGTCAGATTCAAAAATAGCGAGGACATTTTTTGGAAAGTTCATTAGAAACTCCGTAAATGTTCTTATTTAACCCCTTTCTGCAGATGTAGACGCTCGCGTCTATAGATTTGCAAATTTAAGCACTTAGTAACAGTACTCGACCACGAGATGGCACCCCCGGATCAGCTATTGAATATTCACAAGCAGGCAGAGCTGAAACGCGATTTAAAGTATGGAGAAGTTCCCTCCTATCCCTGTTTTTCAGGGGTAGCATGAATTAAACTCCTCAGCTAAGCCAGATGTGCAAACTGGTCAATATCCTTGCCCATATTATCGATCCAGTAGTTTTAAAAAATTATCACTTGCGACAGAAAAAAACTAACCATTTTAGCTACAGTGAGCCAACAGTATTCCAATTAGTGTTTAAAAAATACGTTTTGTGAAGCAAAAAATCCGACATAGTATTGATTCTCTCACATTCTACTATCAATTACAGTCATCACACACAAAATATGCGTAGTTCCCTCCCGTGGATTAAGGCGTTGATTCCTCCATTGACAAATTCAGCGCCCACTTCACCCAAGTACTGGTGTCGATAGCCAGTCACTCATAGACAGAATTATATACTCAGATTCATCTGCGTAACTCTACAGTTATAGTTCATGCCCTCGTGAAGCTTCCTCGGTAACAATGTATTGATTGAATCGTTTCTTATCCAATTACCGAGTGTTTAAACTTTCCTCAATAACTGAAATACATTGATCGGACAATAAGAATAGGATACAAAGCGAAGCGTAAAAGTAAGGTCAGTTGTGTTCTTTGAATGTTGGCCACGGTTGCGCAGCTGAAAATAATGCGATATCAAAGAAACAAAGACACCTGAAACCGGTCTGAAGTGTTCAGTTTCATTTAGGAGATACATGTTGTATGGACGCGGTCAATGGGAATTATTCCGAATTAAACAGTACTGGAGGGTCCCTTCTACCTGATACATCTGTCTCTGGAGGAGGGCATCAATGAAGAGAACAGGTTATACTTCTACTCTGTTTGCATTTTGCTCATTATAGCTTTTTGCTGTAGAATTTATACCGCGTTTAAAGACATCGAATGCCGAGGTTTTCGTTTCTCCAAATGCATGCAGCCCTCGCACATCGGTAGATCCCTCGGTACGTTCATTACACCATTCTGTTGAATATGGAGATATATGTTGTTGATTTTTCCTGAAAGTAAAATTTCTGTTCTGTTAAAATAAGGTGTATTTCAGAATTCAGATATTACTGAGTTAGTGAGTTTTTACCCTTTTAAGGTGTAAGGTTATGAGCTCGGATGTGAGAGCGGTTAGCTTTTCATCGCAGCGTGAATGTTATAGCTGTTTAATCAGCACTTTATTTAATGTGTGGGGGACTTCGAAGAAATATGGACAATATTGTTAACTTTATTATGGAGAAAAGGCATGTTTTGTGTTTGGATAGGTCACTGGTGACCAATGATGTTTAACTGCACTGATATTGATAAATTCATGCTAAACTCAGCCAGAAAATCATTAGTTCATGCTGAATTTCATGCCCCAAAAGTTAATTTGTGTTAAATATATGATTAATGTATAATTTGACAGTGAACCATTTTGATGGATCTCAGACTTTGGGGAGACACCTGGATAGCTGTCTAATTTGGCTCATAGCAAGCGGGTAATCTAGAATGTAATGTTCTAGATGAATTGTACTTGTGGTCAGGAAGTTTATGATCCCAGAAATGTATACATTTAAGCCCCAGCAGTTTTTCATTTGTCAGTATTTTTTTTTTTTTTTTTGCTATTGCAATGGTGAATTCTCATGAAGATTTTTTATGTTTGCAGCCCCTTTTCTCCACCAAAATCATAAAAATAAACTGAAATACGATGGGAGTCTAAATGTTTCAAGCGTCTAGACTCAATTGCGCCAAAGTTTTTATGTCTGTGAAGCTGAAATCTTGAATTATAAAGCCTTAAATCAGGTAACACCTAAAAAGCCAGATTTGGCTTCTGCGCAAAGGGGTTCAAAGCTAAAACCTCTAAACAACTGTAGTTTCTGTGTTTTTGAAACCGCTATGTCCATTCTCCATTTTCTCGACTGTGCTGCCAAGGTTGAGAGCATACCAATAATCTTGTAAAGTTTTTTGGTTCAGGTTACTCATGAATGGCTTGACCACAAATGGGGCTCTGAAAAAAAAAAACAGATGCATACCTGACCAGGCAAATCTCACTTCACAGCTATGACAGTGAAGGCCGACTCACAAACGTTACGTTCCCAACCGGCGTAGTGACCAATCTTCACGGTGACATGGAGAGGGCAGTCACTGTGGACATTGAGACCTCCGGGAGAGAGGAGGACGTGAGCATCACCACCAACCTTTCCTCCATCGACTCCTTCTACACACTGGTACAAGGTAAAAAGACAGGCCAGGACTGGCACTATATGGCTCTGCAGGCATAAGCACAGGCAGATTAGGACCTAGCGCCAGAGCCGCTGCTTACGGGGTGAATGGTGGTGACGATTCTCGTGGTCTCTGAACGATATTCTAACAGGGAGCCCATCCAAGCTACACCCTTGACTACAGGCCAACACTGATTCACCTGTGACCTTGTGACAGAATATGACAAACAACCCCAATTCCGAAATAGTTGGGACAAAGTGTAAATTGTGAATAAAATCAAAATGCAATGATTTTCAGTTCACATGAGTCAATATGTTATTTGCAATAGAACTAACATTTCATTTCAAATGTTGAAACTGAGAGATTTTAAATTTTTACCCACAAAACGAGCTTATTTCAAATTTTCTGGCTGCAACAGGTCTCAAAAAAGTTGAGACACAGGCAAAAAAAAGGCCTGAAAAAGCAATTAATATATAAGAGAATCAGCTGAAAGAACATTGAGCAAGTAATTAAGTTGCAAGTAATTAAGTTAACTGTTAGACAAAAAGTCAGTCAAAGGAGACCCAAAGTTCGCCAGCAGCTGGAAGCCTGTATTAAACAGGTGGGATCGAATTCCAATGGCTAAACTCAGAAAACTTGTCTCCTCAATGCTCAGACGCCTCCTTTGAGTTAAAAAGACTATGCTACACCATAGAAAACAGGCCCCTGTCCCAACTTTTTTGAGACCTGTAGCAGCCATCAAATTTGAAATGAGCTCATTTTGTGGAAAACAAAAGATAAATATCTCAGTTTCAACATTTGCTATGTTATCTCTGTTCTGTTGTGAATAAAATACTGGCTGGTGTGATTTGAAAGCCATTGCGTTTTGATTTTATTCACAGTTTATACTTTGTCCAACTATTTCGAATTGGGGTTGTATGATCCTGACCCTGACAGAATATTCTTGTGAATTTCGGAAGACATTTTGTGTCAGGTGGGAGCCTGCTTTGCCACTTTTGTTACAAACAAAATACCCAATTCATTCCTGTATGCATGTGCTTTACACCTAAAATGAGTTGGCATTTTAGGTTTACATCAATTTCCATTGCAGCCAGATGAGCTCAAGGGTATCCAGGGGTCAAAGGCTGAGCAGACTTGTAAACTGTAAATGTATGAGGAAACATTTAGTTACATATTTTATGGAGCCATTCTAGGTACTGATTATAATAGTCACAGCTTTTACCCATTTGGCTGAGTTAAGACTCTTGGTCACTAAAGCTTCGGGAATGATGGCCATGATTGCTGCATTGCCAAATGAGTCATCCATCAAGTCGATAATAATGAAAGATCTTGCGATCCTTTGTTGCAGCTGTCACTGTATTGAAAAGATACACCGGCCTTGGTTTTCTCTCTAATATCCCCCAAAAGGAATCATGCATGCTCTTTCGACAGGCTGACAGAAATTCTCTCCTTTTTAATTTGGGGGGATGAAGAACGAGGGTAAAATTAATGAACTCATCCATGTAAAAAGAAGGCGACACTTCCCTGTTAAAAAATTAACACCTTCCCTCCTGCCTGTCCTCTCTGTATTTTCAGACCAATTGAGAAACAGTTTCCAGGTTGGCTGTGACAACTCCCTGAGGGTCATCTACGCCAATGGAATGGACACACACTTTCAGACGGAGCCGCACATCCTTGCTGGGGCTGCCAACCCCACGGTGGCTCGCCGGAATATGACGTTGCCGGGAGAGAATGGGCAGAACCTGGTGGAGTGGCGTTTTCGCAAGGAGCAAACCAGAGGGAAGGTCATCGTTTTCGGCAGGAAACTTCGGGTGAGGAGCATTGTGGTGTCCAAAGAGGGATGATGACATAGGTCGTAATAGATTTTAGCAAATAATTTATTTTTTGTGGATTGGGAGATATTAGGACCTCTCATACCAAGTCCGATATGAGTATATTGTTGAACAATCCTGGAAAAATGGACCATATTGTTTGTTATTTTTTTGTAGAATGTTGAGAAATATTCAGCTAGTGCCAAAAAATTAAACTGGGTTTCATTTAATTCATTGGAGTAAGTCCTCCAGGGTATGATTAATCACTCATTGAACAATGTGAGAATTTCTGAACAATGGTGGAATTTGTGGGCATTTGATGCAGTGGCTGTCACTGTCTGTTCTCTCCCTGTTCTGGGTCATCTTCAGTCCCCTGATTACTGTCAGAAGATCACCATCATTTGCATTATTATGCAACTAATTGCTTAAGTACGTTCTGCACTTACCGAGATACCAGGGCACAACATTGTTTCATAAGAGGCAATGAGGGAAAAAAATAATTTTATATTCCGCTGGCAAAACATTAACATGCATGTATAGCCCATGAAAGACTGGTGACGTTTTAGAAAGCTTTTGCTTAAAATCCTTGCTCCCATGGTTTTATTCCGTTGGAAATTCCACCTTCAACCCCGAGCCCATATTTAAATTATGTAATATTTATATGTGCTGATGGTCCAGATTTTTTAAGGAAATGAAAAATAGCTCACTCAGTGCGAAGAAAAGAGCCTTATAAAATTGGTATTTTCTTACAAGTCTTTATGCAAGAATGTCTGCAAGGCTTCTAGTGCCTTTAAAAAAACATGAGGGTGTTATTGATATCTTGCAGTGTTTTTTTTTATGCTTTGAGCTCAAAGCCAGGAGGATTCGGTTTTCCCATCGCATCAATAACAGGGACGCTTTTCGTACGTGAAGTAAACTGGACTGGGGTCAGCATATGATTAGCTGTGTTCCATTTATAAAAGCTTGTCATCTCCAGTGTTGGTCCTGTTATGGAGAAACTTTGCTGAGGTATTCTACTTCTCTCCAGAGGTCATATATTGTGTGGGGAAGTGGAGCTGGTATGGGAGGGTGGGGGGATGTTTCAGCTTGAAAGAATGCCAGAGGGTATTTCATTGTAATGAAAACCCCGTAAAAAAAAAAGAAGGTTAATCAAATCAACCCCACTCACGTTAAGAAATGCTTAAATTAATTTTGGTTCCATCAATGAGAATCAAGTGCAGCAAATGGCCATTAAAGGCTGGCTGGGTCAGTCGAGTGGCAATAAGGGGATGGTTTACTGGGCGTTGAGGGTGACTGAATTTCACAGTGGCCTCTATCCTTCCTCCCTCACGTTCCTTGAAGGTGAATGGCAGGAACCTGCTTTCAGTAGACTACGATCGCTCCCTCCGCACGGAAAAGATATACGACGATCATCGGAAATTTCTCCTCAAGATCATTTACGACAGCGCCGGCCATCCAGCCTTGTGGGTGCCCAGCAGCAAGCTGATGTCGGTAAACCTCACCTACTCCGCCACCGGTCAGGTAACCAGCCTGCAGAGGGGCACCACCACTGAGAGGGTGGAGTATGACAGCCAGGGACGCATCATCTCCAGGGCTTTTGCTGACGGAAAGACCTGGAGCTACACCTACCTGGAGCGGGTGGGTGTTTCCCTAGAAAATGCTTCTGCTGGTCAAATAAGTCATTCTTGTCTTAATTTCCTTGCAGTCTTGTTTATAATCACAGTACGCCCAACACTCGTCATGGAGGTCCACCATCTTATAGGTTTTGATCACAATTTAGCTCACCTTAGTGGGTCTAATGCTATGCATGATCACCAGCATAGGACTGAGTGGCTTTGGCTCAAAGGTTGACCATATATTTGTCACGACTGGAGACTGTTGCATAAATGTGCGTGCGAGAGGAGCAAATCACACTCAGCAGCTGCCCACATGAAAGGATCTTTGAACTTCCCAATGACGTTTTAACTTTTCGTACGAAAATGAAAGGAATAAGGAAGTAAGAGAAGCTGGCTTCATGATTAACTTCAAAATGCAAGATTCCAAGAGCAGAAAGCGTTGACATAAATACAATGATGGGGACCAGTAAAGGCGTTCACTGCAGCAGTTAGGATACAGTGTTGAATAGGGAAAGATTTCTTTTATTTGTAAACAAGTAGCCGGCGCTTACTAAAGGCAGAATGATCTCTTGGAAATGAGGCATGAGGTGAGAGACGGGACACCAGGCCAGGGAATCGGACAAAATACTGGAGACATCGAGGTCAGATAGGCCAGCACTACAAATTACTGTCACTGCAATCATGCTAAAAAAATGCAGCATATAAAGATTGATCATCTTATTGTAAGGGGTAGGAAGAATATGAGGAGACGTGTGGAAGTTGTTTTGAGTGCTTTGACATCCAGAGTGAGATTCAAAAGATTAAACCTGCAGGCTGAATTTGCAGCTTCTTTTCCCCACTCTCCCTTTCACTTTTCACTTCTATTTTTGAGTGCCTTTACCTCGTGAGGATAGCAGCTTTCACTGAGTTTGAGGAGCTCAGAGGAATTTGCTAGATGAAAAGTAAACTATGCAGAAGAGTGTACGTGCATGTGTGCTTGTGTGTGTGTGTGCGTGCGTGTGTGTGTGTGTGTGTACATTAAATATGCATACGTTTCCTTCTCTTTCGTGTCGCCTGCCACAAGAGCAGGTAGCGTGACCGTGATGAGGGATATCGCTGTGCAAACACATGCCACTTGGGGTGCCTGGGGAGCCTGAGTAATGTCCGTCCAAGTGCAGATGACAAGGGGAAGGATTCTCCCCGGCATCTCAGACATTCGCTGGAGGGGCACTTAGAATGCGAGATGCATGCAAAAATAGCCTTGACACTCCCCACCAAACACCCAACCACCCCTTTCCCCAGGGAGTTATGGGCGATGCGGTTTTTTAACATGGAGGAAAAGAGAAATGCAAAAGGCCCCTTTGTACAATTGACGTGATTCTATTTATACACTTCATGTAAATATGCCACACGGATATAAGCAGCTCTAGTCTGCAGTCCACTGTTCCTGCTGCTCGGCAGTCAGTCTTCTGCCTTGTGTTTATTCTGAGTGGGTGTCTGTGTCGCTGAAATTGGAGTGTAAAATCAGCGCCGTGAATTAATTTTGTGTTTTTTATTTTTTAGCAAAACTTTTGACAAAGGAGCTGCCATTACAAATCGAATCCACTTTCGAAGCTTTTGAGGTGGAAAAAAAAAGTATATTTCTCAGTGCTTTATTGCAATGTGAACTGCATCGTCCGAGCGCTGTGAAATATATGCAATTGAATGTATTATCATAGATTGAGATATAATCTGGCATTTATCTAGTTTTCCACACAAAATCATGCGCTCTTGCTAATGTGCTGTGTGTCCATGCCCACAGATTCACTGAGTGATTGTGGATTTTCAATAAGTCTGCCTCATGAAATAAGCAACAGCTTACTGTGAGCGCTGAGACAATAATTGCCAAACGCTTTCGATTTATGAGCCCAAGTATATTAAGTAAGGCCAGCATTAGAGATTTGTGGGTCAAGGATTACTCAATTAGAAAAAGGAATCATTGGGAAAGTGATATGCTAATACCTGTTTTCATGCCATTTGCATGTTCATAGTCATTAGTGCAATTATGCATCCCCCCCTGTGTGTGTTTTTTCTCCTTAGTCCATGGTGCTGCTGCTTCACAGCCAGAGACAGTACATATTTGACTACGACCTGCAGGATCGCTTATCGGCCATTACCATGCCGAGCGTGGCCCGCCACACCATGCAGACGATACGGTCCATTGGGTACTACCGCAACATCTACAACCCTCCTGAGAGTAATGCCTCAGTGGCAGTGGACTACAGTGAGGACGGGTTGCTGATGCAGGTAGCCCACCTGGGCACGGGAAGACGAGTGCTGTACAAGTACCGGCGACAGAACAAGCTGTCAGAGATCCTGTACGACAGCACACGGGTGAGCTTCACTTACGACGAGACCGCCGGCGTCCTTAAAACAGTCAATCTACAGAGCGAAGGGTTCATTTGCACCATCCGGTACCGGCAGATAGGGCCGCTGATTGACCGACAGATCTTCCGCTTCAGCGAGGACGGTATGGTGAACGCTCGCTTTGACTACGCTTATGACAACAGCTTGCGGGTCACAAGCATGCAAGGAGTGATCAATGAGACCCCCCTACCTATCGACCTCTACCAGTTTGATGACATCTCTGGGAAGATGGAGCAGTTTGGCAAGTTTGGTGTCATTTACTACGACATCAACCAGATCATTTCCACTGCCGTCATGACCTACACCAAGCACTTTGATGTACACGGGCGTATAAAGGAGATTCAGTACGAGATCTTCCGCTCCCTCATGTACTGGATAACTATCCAGTACGACAACATGGGTCGTGTAACTAAGAGAGAGATCAAGATTGGCCCTTTCGCCAACACCACCAAGTATGGATATGAGTATGACGTTGACGGCCAGCTCCAGACTGTATACCTCAATGAAAAGATCATGTGGCGCTACAACTACGATCTCAATGGGAACCTCCACTTGCTGAACCCCAGCAACAGCGCCCGGCTCACACCCCTCCGCTATGACCTTCGAGACCACATCACTCGCCTTGGTGACGTGCAGTACCGCATGGACGAGGACGGATTCCTCCGCCAGAGGGGTGCTGAAATCTTTGAGTACAACTCCAAGGGCCTGCTGGTGAGGGTCTACAGCAAGGGAAATGGCTGGACCATACAGTATCGCTATGATGGGCTGGGGAGGAGAGTGGCAACTAGAACAAGCCTTGGGCAACATCTGCAGTACTTTTATGCTGACCTCAATTACCCTACCAGGATCACGCATGTCTACAATCATTCGAGCTCAGAGATCACTTCACTATACTATGACCTTCAAGGCCACCTGTTTGCGATGGAGATCAGCAGTGGAGATGAGTTCTACATCGCTTGTGACAACACAGGCACCCCGCTGGCTGTCTTCAGTAGCAACGGTCTCCTGCTGAAGCAGGTTCAGTACACGGCTTACGGCGAGATCTACTTTGACTCCAACCCCGACTTTCAGCTGGTCATTGGCTTCCATGGCGGTCTCTACGACCCTCTGACCAAGCTGCTGCACTTTGGTGAGAGAGACTACGACATCTTAGCTGGGCGATGGACCACCCCAGACATCACTACCTGGAATAGGGTGGGGAGGACACCAGCACCATTCAATCTGTACATGTTTAGGAATAACAACCCCATCAGCAAAATACAAAAAGTAGAAGAGTATGTGACGGGTAAGCAAAATCATGCAATACGGATTGATATTTGCAGATAGTACAAATACCATCAACCATTTTGCAGAAATAGATCTTTGATTTAAGAATAATTTACAATGATATAAATGATTGCCATTTTTCACTGAAGCTGTATCAATGTATACCTAATTTAACAGCCAGAGATTTGGTTGAACTGCAGTAAAATCAGGCACGCTTAGTGGAAATTAAATACACAGGTATAGGAATGTAGATCTCCGCATGAGTAGAGTTGGGCATGTCAGACTGATATGGTTATTTTTATTATTTGCATTTCATTTCAATTTATTCGGCAAAAATACAGAACGGCAAAGTACTGGGTGCTTGTTGTAATCATGTGCCACCAAAGATGCGAGCCAGAAGGAGTGAACTCACACATTTGTTTTCTCTTAGATGTCAACACCTGGCTGGTGACCTTTGGGTTCCATCTGCACAATGCCATTCCAGGCTTCCCCATCCCCAAGTTTGATCTCACCCGACCCTCACTGGAGCTGCGGAAAAGCCAGCTGTGGGATGACCTGCCAGTAAGATTGGCGTCACTTTACAACATCATGTGCCCTTAACTTTCTTTGTCCTCTTTGTTTGACTTCTCCGTTCACTATCCTTGCAATTTCATTACCGTCAATGAAGTCAAGTTTAATACACAGTAAAACAGTGAGGTGGATATTAATTGTTCAACTGAGCTGAAACTGAATTATAATCACTGTACATGTGTTGGGAGAAGTACACAAAAAAATTACATCACAATAGACAGAATTGGAAATGGTCCAATTGTTCTCTGAAATCCAAAATACTTTTTTGAAAGTATTCCTCGGCAAAGGTCATAATGACTGTGAATTCAAAGTGGAAATTAATCTGTTGGTCTATTTTGCCCTCATTGCAGTTGTGTGCTGCTGTTGGGAGGGCAAACTTCCCCACAGAGCTTGCAGCTTGACATTTTGTCCCTAATAACTTCATTCAAGGCACATTTTCCACATTTGCCTGGCATCCTTATGTATAACAGCTTTTATAATGGGAAGTAGTGTTGTTTTTTTCTTTAACCCCGTAATACTCCGACGGCCCGTATACGGGCCCATCAGTAAAGTTAAAAACAAGAAAAGAGTTCATTTTACCTTGAGTACATCCTTTTTAGGCATTTTAAGAAAGTGCTACTGGAGTAGTAAGGGGTTAACTACTGAAAATAGTACTACAATTTACTACCAGTCTACAGTTTTTAAGTCCATTCCATGAGAAAGTTATGCCATGCAAAATGCAGCATCGTTGATAGGACTCTGCACAAATTGTAATAATTGTTGTGCAGTTTAAATAGTGTAGTCTGTTGTATTAATTTCATTGCTGTGCAGTTATCAGATCTGGTGCAATTATTGGCAGATCAGGCTTGATTGGTTTGCGGCCTTTTCTTTCTCCGCAGTCTATCTCAGGAGTGCAGCAGGAAGTGGTTCGGCAAACCAAGGCCTTCCTGTCCTTTGAGAGGCCTCCACAGGTCCAGCTGGGCAGGAAGCGAGCCATCAGGGATAAGTCATGGCTCTGGTTCTCCACCGTCAAGTCCCTCATTGGGAAAGGAGTTATGATGGCCATCAGCCAGGGCCGCGTCACCACCAATGCACTCAACATCGCCAACGAGGACTGCATCAAGGTGGCAGCCGTCCTCAATAACGCCTTCTACCTGGAGGATCTGCACTTCACTGTGCAAGGGAAGGACACCCACTATTTCATCAAGACCAGCCTGCCGGAGACTGATCTGGGCACGCTCAGACTGACCAGTGGGCACAAGTCGCTCGAGAACGGGGTCAATGTGACGGTG
Source organism: Gymnothorax reevesii (assembly GCA_029721435.1). Lineage (NCBI taxonomy): Eukaryota > Metazoa > Chordata > Actinopteri > Anguilliformes > Muraenidae > Gymnothorax > Gymnothorax reevesii. The sequence continues at coordinate 52,426,660 of CM056574.1, forward strand.
TCCCAGTCCACCACAGTGGTTAATGGCAGGACACGCAGGTTCGCCGACGTGGAGCTGCAACACGGTGCACTAGCCCTGCATGTGCGCTACGGCATGACCCTGGATGAGGAGAAGGCCCGCGTCCTGGAGCAGGCCCGCCAGAGGGCACTTCAACGCGCCTGGGCCCGCGAGCAACAGCGCGTACGGGATGGGGAGGAGGGCGCTCGCCTGTGGACGGAGGGCGAGAAGCGGCAGCTGCTTAGCAGCGGGAAGGTCCTGGGATACGATGGGTACTACGTGCTCTCCGTGGAGCAGTACCCAGAGCTAGCGGACAGCGCTAATAACATTCAGTTCCTACGGCAGAGCGAGATAGGGAAAAGGTAACAGACTGCTGCTAACCGGCTGCCAAAGAGACAAACCACGGCTTTTACCGACCAGATAAGGGGGATATATTGGGATTGGGATGGGCTGGGGGTGGGGGGGGGTAATTGATGTGTGCTGTGGCACATGGACTTAGTAAACATTGAGAATGACCCTAAAGACCCTACTGCTTCTGGGCCTAAGCTTGGCTGTGGGATGGTTTGTGTTGTCTGTAGCACAACCTTTGGCAAGCTCTTTCTCACTTTCTACGAGAGAAGGACAAAAATTTAAAAGACAAACTGCTGTTCTATAAAAGCAACACATTTTTTACAAAGTGTTGATCTGCTTCACAAAATTCAGAGTGGGGTTGGCAAATTAAGTGGAAAAACAAAAAAAAGGTTTACATATGCATATCACTGCACTCAGCTGGAAAATATGTACAAATCATATCCATTTTTTCACAGTCCTGCCCATAATTACTTGTTTTAGTTCTAATTCTGAATGGTTAATCTTTACTTGCTAAAGGGTGAAGTGGGTGTTCTAGAGAATCATTGAACCTGTCTATCTCATTTTCGAGGGTAACACCGTTCCTTTCTTGCAGCATTCTAACAGTTTATCTCCACCAAGAACATCTTTCAAATATCAAATATCTTTGAAATGTCCTATGGAGATCTGTTTTTCTTCTTTTGATGGGGTTTGTCAAAGTAAATCTATTTGTACATTAAGAAGGAAGACCTGCATCCAGTTGTACGAAATGATACTCCGCAGCACTCAAAAACTTCATTACATGAATTCCATTCGTTCATCCATTAAATCAAATGTTACTCTCAGAGGAAGTCATTGACATGAATTCTTTAAACTTATTAAGAAATAAAATCCTGTCATGAGTAGCCATTAATATTCCAAACATTTTTAAGATCCAATCAGACTTTGTAACAACGATGATCACAATCTAATGTATTGTTTTAATAAGTCATATTTATTGCGCTGTAAAATATGAATATTATTTTAAATAATTATCAGCAGAAGATCTCAATAGTTTGGTTTGTTTTAATGGGGTAGCCAGCTTCCTTCAAATAAATCCAACCATTTCACGTGCTAGGTTTGTCTAATATTGATCTTTTTTTTTGCTATTTATGGCACATCCCATTGATTTGTGGACTGAAACTTTTGCCCCTGAAAATAAATCAGCAGGTAGATTTCAAAACTTCTTGGTTTCAACCATTTCTGTTTTACTTTAAAAATCAGATGTAAGACATGAACTTTTTACAACTGCAGCTTATCTTTGTCCTTGTGTCACTTTTGAATTTTAGAATGGATTGCTGAAGCGCCCTTAGCTTATTCAGATATAGAAATAAAGATTAAGTGTAATCAGCACAAACAAGGAAGAGCGTAGCTGCCTCAGGAGCCTATGTGGGGACTGGGCTGGAACAAAAAATCCTCGCCTCTGACTAAATGAATATCTGACCATTTTCTTAAGGGACCATACTGGATAAACCAGTTTAACCTCTCAGTTTTTTGAGGAAAATGAAGGCTAGGATAGTTTTGTTTTAATCTGGATATTTACATAAATGTACAGTTCACGGCCAGCAGAAGAGCAAGAGATGAGTACGCTAAAGTTTTGGGGAAATTCCCAATTTTCCAGCTTACCCACGCTGAGACAAGATGCCCAATAGCATTTTCACCCCTGTATATCCAAAGGTTCGGTTCTGATGCATCGCTAGCATGTTGTGTTAGCATAAGGACTTGAAGTCGACACGCATAATTAGCCTAGCTCCATCAAAGTGAAGACATAAACCTCTCACCAACTCTTACAATGTCTTATTTACACATTTTAGTGTGTCAATTTGAAAGATACATATCTTGCAAATTGGAATGAGTTTTTTTTTTTTAAGAGAAGTTAGATGGTTGGAACTAAAATTGCTAAACAGGTACTGCATATTCGCATATTACTGTAGGTGTTGGTAGATCCGGCGCAAAGTTTGCGAACTCACTGAATTGAATTTTAAGAAAAGATGAAACTATTTGCTAGTACATTTAGCATGACTGTACGCAAGCCAAAGTACAGACAAAGACGAGCAAGACTGCTCACCGAGGAGTTATTTGTGATATCAGTCGTGTGGGTGCCCCTCCCCTTTAGATAGACTTGCGGCAGTCCTGAATGTATTGATTCCGATGGGGGAAAGTGACCGTGAGCACAGATTGTCACCGATTATTTTGCCCCATTGTCAAAGAATTAAATGATGGACTTATTTTTCACAGGCGGCATATCTTCCGAACACTCTGGTGCTGCAATGGCATTTTTAAGATCAACAGCTCAGGGGAAATTGAACTTTGTTGAGACCTGTGTCTCTTAGCAGCACTCAAGTAACATTTGGCAGTACAGAAATACAGTATGGACTGCATAAATCCACAAGTAATAATTTTAGAATTAAATAATGATTGCGTTTCTATGCTCAGTAATAACATTATTGTCTTTGAGGTTCTATCGTTTTTAAAGGGGAAAAGGAATACAGCCTATTAGATTGCTATGATCTTGTACTGGGTTGATATCAGATATTAATAAAGCGTAAAAATAAGGTGCAAACATTAAATGTACCGTATCTTGCGTTGTTGTTCATGCATGTTAAAAATACCGAAACCACGTGCAGCAAGAGGGTGTAATAATCAGAAAATGCTATCCATATTTTCTTTTCCCATGGATGCAGACAGGTAAGGAATAAATGAGCAACTGTCGTGTTTCATTCCAGCGTCGTAACTTTGAATAAACTAATTTCTTTTCGTTTTGCAAAGCCCTTCAAGCTCGCTATTGGCAACTGCAGTAATTCGCGAACACCCTAGCTCGCCAGCTAACTCATATTCATAATGCTTAATATGGACATAAGCAGCCTAGAAAAAATGCCTGAAGGAGCAAAGTAAAATGAAAAATAAACCATTTATGCAGATATAAGACAGATGCTAGCAAATTCCAACATTTACTGCGAGCAGAACACTCAAAATACACCCGCGACCACGCCCACTTAGGAGACAGGAAGTGTGACCAATTTCTTGTATTGGCGGTCTATTGGGGATGAGGAGTGTTCCTTCATCTAGTGTCTTTATATAGACTACTGAGCAACAAAAGAAACTTAAGTTATGTCAGGACAGACCAGCAACAATGTAGGTCCATGCATGTCATTATCATAAAATTTAATTTACACTGCACTTTTACACTGATTTCTTCAATCATTTCTTTGTTTTTGCAGTTACGACGACTGGGTGACCATGCGAGTATGGCAAAGAATTGGTGTTCACAGGGGTAAACTGGGAGTGTTGTGAGAAAATTGTCGTTTATTAATATGCCTCTAATAAAAGTAAATTGTGAAATATGATATTGCTTCCTTACCAACATGTGATGGCTCATTCAAGAACACCATGAATGGGCTGCTGGGATGATCACTGCTGAGATGTCAAGTTGTGGCAGATTAAATGATTTGATTTTATGGTTAGGAGGGTGGATAAAAAATAGTGACACTCTCATTTTCTTAAGCCACTCCCCATTTACCTTATGAATACCAATACTCCGTCACTGGTCACCGAGTCGTAGTGATTCGTAGTAAAGACGGTCATCTTTTTAAAAAAAAAAAAGATTATAAATGTGCATGTGCTAACAACAGAAGTTTTTCATAGGATATTTAGTTGGTTGGTCTTATAATAACTTGGATTTTTTTTTTTTTGCGCAATACATATTATTTATTTATCAACTTTATTTATACAAAAACTACCACAGCTTCTAAGTGTGTTGCTTCAGTTTGCCAATCTCGGACTGCAGGGACTCGTATTCTGTGTCATAGACTTCCTGACGGCAATAAGGTGTGGATGAGGAAATTGCTAATTGCTCTTTAAATGAACCCCAGCACACCGTACATAGACGAAGAACTTTTTAATTTGTTCAGAGAATTTTGTAAGGAGGGGCTTTTTTGAAAAAACTGGACAAACAAGACGTTCTTTGGGGTTTTTCCTAAGCAGTCACCCCATCAGTTGGCTTTACCCAGAGAGGATGGAGTGAAACACTTGAGGCTGTCTTAAGACTCATTATAATATGAGATGCTGTTGGATGTATTATCCAAACAACTGTTTCCACACTGCTATCTTGTTTACGTTACTTTATGAGAACGGATTATACTGCTTGTCAGTAATGTTACTATGTTATTGCCCCTGGCTGACAAGCGATGAATGATCAAATTCATGACCAAAGAAAATGGGAGGTTTTTTCATGATTTAGCTAAACTAATGCTTCACATCTTACTTATTCCACCAAGGGTGGGCATTAGCTAATCAAGTTTTTTGTGTAACAGGGAACATCTGTTATACTTTCCTTATGCAACATTAGCCTTGTTGAATAATGTTCTATGACAGGTTATATTGTCATATGAAGTTGAATGGAAACATTTATTTAGTCATTCAGCCATGGTGTTTGATTGTTGTCCAGTAGACCAAGTACATGAGTAAACGCACTTTGTGCTGCATCCAACTACACCTTCTGTACGGCACTGATCTCTGCGCTAGAGAAGGATGCCTTTGTCCACTGGTAATAGTTCCAACCATTTAAATTCTCCTTTAACGACTCTCTTTTTTTTTTTTTTTTAATTCCAAGACATGCATTTCAAATACACGATACATTCTGTCAATGAGACAGCTTTGCAATTGCTGTATAGCTTATATCTTCTTATATCTAATAGTACACAACAAAAAAGGTAATAATAATTATAATGTTTAGATAAATGTTGCCCAGATCAGGCTGCGTTTCTCAAGGAGCGTTCACACCGGACGCGAAATGAATTTTCCGCACAATAGATAACATTCAAAGTCAATGCAAAGATGCAAATACGTGTGTCTTTTCATTGACTTTGAATGTAATCTGTCACGCAAAAATTTATTTTGCGTCCGGTGTGAAAGCAGCTGAAGGGCACATACCCACATAGCTTACACAGGCACTCACACGCCCAAATGCACACACACATCTCTCTCTCTCTCTCTCTCTCGTACGTTGCAGACAGGGGTATTTGTGGTCAAAGACATGACATTCTGTAAACCTGCCTGTGAGGTTTCAGTGACGTGTGCTCACTGTGCGCGGGTCAGCCAAATTACCACTGCACAGAAAGAACCAGAAGGGAGCGGGCAAGCTTTCTGTACACTTTCAGCGGAGCCTTTTGCGTCGAAATTGCCACTGCGTCATGATGAACATGTGACACCTCCCCCTACTACGCCGCTACACCCATCTCGGCGCACGTCCATCTACCAAATTGCCAAAGTGGCTGCACACGGTGTTGCACTGCACGAAATTACGACTGCGTGGGCTGCGCCACCCTGCGCAGTGCCAAGAAATGAGCGCCCCTTCTCTTAGTCTGATCTGGGTAAGTTGAAAATGGGTCATTTTCCCAAAACGTTGGCGTATTCCTTTAATTAAATAGGAGAAGGGAGGAAACGGCTCAGTGCTTCTATGAAGCGCCCTGGATTTAAGATAATTTCGGAGATGTAACTTGAATAACCTGCTTAGTGTGCTGTGTGGAGATTGTTGTGGAGCTGAAGATGGGATGTGTGAGCGTCTGCCGTCAGTGCAGGGAAAAATCTCTCGGGGCTGCACATAGCTGATTATGCCCAAAAATCAGTGTTTTGTTATTTTGGTGACTTCATGCACAATTAGTGTGACTTAACATGAAAATAAGGAAAGAAATAAGAAAACCCTTTTTATTAGTACTGTAGGAATTGGAAGATAGTTTTTAATTCAAAAGGATTGCACAACTTGGTACAATCTGACTGAAGATGAAGAAAATGAAGAAAAAGAAAGTATTGTTTTGTTATGTTTTGTTTTGAACCACTGAATTGTATTGCTTAGCCTATTTTTCTATTCATATTTGACTTGAGTGTAAAAGGTTGTATGATAATTGATTCTATTTTTCTGTGTCTAATGTGCGGTGGTGATGATTGGCCCACAGCTACCAGCTGACCCCCCTGAAGGCATGTTTGGGGGGCGGGGTGTGGGGGAAGGCGTGCAATGGGACCTTAATCACAGGCCAAGCAGCTATCAGTCCCTCATCACTGTTACTGGTCCAGTTTGCCAGGTGGGACTCTGCCCCCAGCCATGGAGAACAAATAAAAATGGGGGTGAACATTCAGTTTCATGGACGCCAAGCATGCCATTTTGTCATTGTTGCTTTTTTTCCGTATCATTTGTGGCCTTGTGTGAACTTTCCGTACATGCTTAAGAATCCAACTGTTTAGAGGATGCCCTGAGATATAAACATTTTAAACTGCTATGTCTTCGACAAGTGTTTATCTTAATTGTATTGCTGGGCAATGACAATCTGGCCATATTCACTGAGGTCCAGGACATCAAACCATTTTCAGCTTTCACTGTTAGGAGGCACCAGGAAGTAACTGACAAAGACATTTTTTTCACTTTTTCCTTGATTGCATGCCTATGCTGTAAAATGCCCATCTACATGCATTTAGATGAAGTTTGCATTTCTCTCTTTTTTCCCTCAAAGTAACGTAAAGACGTTAACATAGTTGCATTTATATGCTAATGTTGCACTAAGTGACTGTAGTGCAAGTAGCATTGTTGCTTTGGTATTTTACATCATTTTCAAAGTACTAGACAATGCCAAACTATACCAATGAATAGAGGAGTCAGAAGCAGAATGAACAGTTTTTCTGTTTATGAAAAAAGTACAAAGCTGCAACACATCAGTGTATTTGCTTGCTGTTTAATACATCACTCAACAGACAGTGTAAGATTACGGTTTATTAGCAAACATGGTAACATCTTCAGCTATAAAGTACATTCATAGAATCTCTTACAAAATATAATACTGAATGTGAAAATATTAAATCCAAAGGAATATGTATTTTTTAATTCATGTCAACATAAACTAAATATACAGTATGTGTCATATATTTTAGGAAATGCTGTTTATTGCCACTTCTGATTTTGTGGAGACTGTGTGTAATCTTGCAAAACTGTCAATAACTATAAAACATTAGATCTAAAACACAGAATGCAAATGTATTTTACAGTGTACACATTTTTGGGACATTTAGCATTTAAGAGTGGTAATACAAGCCTTTGGAAATGCGTAAAGTTATGTTCTGACATATTAAAAAATATATATTTCTTCTTTTTGGATTTCATATTTTAAAATGTATTGTCATCTGCTACTTTTCACATGGGGGATCCAGGATCACCGCCATCACTACTGACTGTAGTGAACTGTCTCCTCTGGAGTGTAGAAATCTGTACAAATCTTGGGGGGTTGGGGGACTACAGGAGGACCAGTCTGCCTGATTCTCATCAGGAACAGGAAATGTAATTAATTACATTCACTCCTATAGTTACTGTCTTGAGTAACAAGGTAAAATGATAATGTTTCCCTTTAGATATATTTTACCTTTTTTGTATTTTTGAAAGGGACTTTGGTAAATATGTCGCCTTTTTGTATGTTTTTCTTTCTAAAATTGAATCATAAGTGAAACTGCTTCGGTTTGAAACAGCAGAAGTATCAAATCTGTTATGTGAACATAATCTTGATTGTAAAAAAAAAAAATCAAACCAATTATGTGTCAGTCTTTGTAATGAAGGTATAGAACTATCTTAATTTATTCTCAGAATTGTTTTCTAGCTACATCCACTGCAGGTTCATTACAATGTTTTATATATTCATGGCTGTTTAGAGTGCAATTAAGTGCAATTTAATGTAATCTTAAAAATGTTGTTTCAGGGATGTGATCCCTTTCTCAGACACATGTTATTTCTCCACAGAAATCAACCATACAAATAAAAATGTAATACTGTAAAAATTTCTGAACATGTAGCGGGGTCTCTTTCTGTTTAGATGATAGATTGCTTTACAACGCATGTGTACTCATCCTTGCTTAACTCAAAATGAGACCTGCCCAAAACATTTTTTATCTAAGTACAAATGTCCAGGATTATCAGAAAAAAAAATTCAGTGAAACTCTTTTCATATATATATATTATTTATTTTAATTGAATGTTCCTTGAATGTAGGTTTCTGCAGGTTGGAAAATATGAATTTGTCTTTTGAATTTGAACAGAAGCGATTTTCTGAGTTCTAGGAGAGTACACCGTAACGTCCATGAGTATTAGAACAATTACAGTTTTCACTGTTTTGACTTAAAATTAGATTAGGAATTAATCAATCAACATATATCTTGAAGGATAGAGTTTCAGCATTAATTTAAGGGCTTTGTCAAAAATACTGTATGAACCATAAGGGGATTACAAATTTTATGAATAGTCACCCCGTCATTGCGGCTGAAAATGATGATCCAACATGAACTAGGTTTTCATAAATAAAACATGGTTCCTCATCAATAACTGGCCTGAAGACCGGAACCCACAGACATCACCAGACTCTGGTTTCTATCCTGGTGATGATGGTCTGCCATCCCTTCACTGCAACTGTCTCCAGTTCCTGCTTTCTCTTTTGCCTTTTGCAAGTGACTGCCATGCTTCATTGGAGTCAAGTGATTGAACATTATTCTCATTTGCCTTAAAAACTATTGGGTTTTCTTTCTCACTCTGCTTAGAGTTTTGGCCCATGTGCACTGTGATGTGCAATCCAATGTGCTTTGCTGCGTTAAGATCTGTCCACAAGCGTTTCATCCAAGCGCTTGTGGACAGATAATATAACCCCATTCAGTCTAAACGGCTTTTGTCATCCGTCACATTATCAACTAAAGTATTTTAGTATATATTTTAATATACTAATTTAGTATAATTAGTTCAGTTGGCAGCTGTACACCCAGACAAGACCTGGCTTCATAGATGAGGTAACCTTCTCAAAAAAGCTTGAGCTTTGTCTCATCTGTCCATATGATGAGTTTGTTTCCAGAACACAATATATCCATTTTACTCATTTTGAGTAAATCATCTTTTTCTGTGTTGGCGCCTATTGCATTTTATAGAAGAACACAAACTTTGACCATGAAAAAACACACCTTATAGTATGAATTTATGAAAATGGATTTTTGTACCATGTGTAAGAAGCACAGGGCTATCGCTTGATGGTATTATCTCAATTTTTGTAATTTTGGCACTTATTGCGTTTTGGAAACATATATTGTAGGATATTGCTGTCCATAATATCCATATAGGATATTGTTCCACAAGTGTACAGGTCTTTTACGATGTTTTACAAACTTTATTTTTTGAGACCTACCAATGGAAAGATTGTCATAAACACGCTGTATTTATTGCTGAAGTCTCTTGCAGAGAAATTACTACTTCCTGGAGAGTCTACTTGATCTGGCTAACTGTGGTGAAGGTTTTTTCATCGACACTCGTTGAAAAGTGAAACAACTACAGGATTTACTCGGGCCGATAGGTATCAAGTCTAAAAATAGGCTTTTTTTTTTTCTTCCATGTTGCAATCTTCCTTAGGCTTCGTTACAAATGTAGTGCATGCGTAAATTTTATTTATGAGCACAAAGTGAAAAGCTCATCAGCCCGAGTAAAGGTTATCAGCAGCCTCTCTTGTTACTGTGGGAAACACAATGAATATGTGTCAGCTATAAGCCATCATCAGCATCATGTGTGTCTCAAGAGAAGAGATTAGTTTACACATAGAATCTCTAAAATGTCTGGGAATGTAAGTCTTGTGTACAAAGTATTTATAATATTGTTCTATTCCACATTTCATGGTCTTTTTCTGCCTTGTGCCCTACTATGATTATTTTGCTACCACCTTCTACAGTATGTGCTTCTTCATATTTGGCAGACCTGCATTCTATTATGTTTCCTTGAATTTTGGCATTTAGCTACATATCTTGTCTTCCAGTAAATGATTTTTCAGCATGTCATGGGCGTGCTCTTATACTGAAAAATGAACCCCCTTGGAGTGAGTATAAATCAAACATATTGAATGACACTGATTACTGCTTCAGACCAAGTACTGCATAAAAAGATGGACAGCCGAACGGCTCCTGAAAAGTGAAGCCAAAATGTCTCGATCCCCATCTACTGGAAGGCTGCAGTACAAAAAAGGTAATCAAGGATGGCAGACTTCACCCCAATTACGAAAATACAGGCAAGCGCGGAAACAGAAACGGACAGACAAACACACAGAGCCGCTAAAAACAGTACTTCATGCCCTCTCCCTGGGGTGAAGTAATCATAAGCCCGCCCCCTTCATGTTCGTGGATGGGGCACAGGCCACACACAAAAAAATTACTCACGCGTGAAATAATTATTTTCTGAAGATGGTTTCTACCTTTTTAAGAAGTTATTACAATGCTGATAAATATTCTGGTGTTCATTTTTCTGATAAGTTTGCCGTAAACATTTTATTTGATAATATATAAAAGGGAAGTGTAGTCATAGTTAACAGCTGTGATTGACAACTGCAGTGCGTGACAGAGTCCTGATGCCCCCTGCCCCCTCTGCGGACCTTTTTTCCAAGAATAGTACTTTTACGTTGCTGGTGTAGGAATGCAGACCGGAGATTTGCGTTCACTGAAAATGTTTAGAGGGCTGCTAACCGTGATTGTGTCTCAAGCCCTACAGATTGATTAAAAAATCTAAAAAGATCTTTGCAGTTTTATTCGGTCAGTCAAAATTCTATTTCTTTAGCTAAGGTTGAACGGTAGCCACGTTATCACCTAGCTAGCTAGCAAGCTAACTTAGCTAAGGCGCCAAGCAGTGTAAGTTAACGTGTATTGTGGGGGAAATGGTGATGGGTAGCTAGTCATATGCAGCGAAATATATTCATTTTTATTTAAAGAATATATACGAAAGTAAACATTTGAATGAAATTAACAATATTCTGGTGTGAGATGGCATTCTCTTGCACTTGAACTTGAATTCGCTAGCTACAGCTAAAATCCAGTGGCATAGTAATCACAGCCTTTAGCTCGTCAGCTCTGCGGTCTGTAACCCCGATTCTTAAGACGAACACAGTTGCTAGTCACTAAGCTGGATAACTATCGCATGAATTCTGCTTACCTAGGGGATCAAGCTCAGATCCTTGTCCATGGCAGTAAACTCTTTCACCGTTTCTCGTTACAGATTGAAATCACTGAGGCTTGGAAACCAGGGAACCGTTAAATGATAGAGCAGCTTGCAGTCTAACGTTCAGTAGAAGAGCTCCCAGGTTTGACTGCTTCTTATGGAGACAGCGAGCCAACGTCTGATTTTTCAGCAGATAACACCGCAAAAATCTATCCTTATTTTACAACCTTATGAATAGCTGCTAAAGCTTCAGGAGAACGAATAGGATCTTGGAAGTACAGATTATTTGAATAACAAGAGTATGACAAATAATAAAATAATACTGAAAGCAAATTCAGTTCCTCAATAATTACTACATAGAAGTGGACAGTTAAATTACAGCTGGAATCGATGCTTCTTCTCTTTTGGAATTGGCTAGGTAGGTTGTTGGGTTACTCTTAAGAGTGGTTGGAAAAGTATTGAGTAAAGTACGACAAAATTTCGAGTTTGGCCGAGGAGGCAGGCACGTAACACAATGGAAAGAGTGCCGGAAATGGAGAAGCATAAGACTGAAAAAGTATGTTACAGCATGACGGATGTTGCTCGAGTAAACTGTACATAAACACTGCGTTTGCTATCGAGTTACTTTAACGTTAACTAGCTTGCTAGCTGACTTCAGTTACTGCTCACAAGACGATTAACTTGCATAAGGCACTTAATGATAAATTCGGCCTCTTAAACATATTTGTGGTAGTGATGCATGTATTTTTCTGAATTTAGAGAGTTTGCGCTGGGATAGGGCGTTGTACAAGGACAAAATGTTTTACTTAATCAGCTTTATTATTTTCAGAAAATTATTGGTAGTTAGTTTGAAATTTGATGTGTTTTCTTATGCAGTCTATGATGTGTTAACCACTGCTCAGCATAACATCTGCTTTTTCTGATTATTATTATTTTTTAGTATTCATGAAGTGATTACAGGAGTTGCCCTCAAATTCAGATGTCAAGATTTTTCAGCGACGACTCAGAGAATGCTTAAAGCAAATCTTTTTTTTTATTGTTGGATTACACTTCTGAGTTAATTTATTCATTAACTCATTCCCTACGGAATACTTTTCCCAAAAATCACACAATATAAAGTATTGAAGTACAGGTGGCCCATCACCGCGATCGTCAACTGATTTCATCGACTGCGAATGGTCATCCACGCTGCTGGCACCGGCTTACTGGAGGGAATCGTAGAATTCACCGCGCCGTTGGCAGCGGCTTGCCTCCGAAAATGAGTCAAACATTGATGAAAATAGTTGTCAAAAATCCTACACAATGCATTGTGAGTGAAACTTGCAATTTTTTGTAAGACAGTAATTTACACTTGCAGACTGACAAGCCAATGTTGATTGAATAATACAGACCTACCAAAGAAAACGACCAAGCTGTAACAGAAGTTTGTCAGATGTCTACCTTTTTCAAATAACAAAAAACACAAAATCAAAAAAATGCCTCAGTCCAGCAAAACTTTGAAGTTGACATATTTTCACCAGAACCAAATTCAAAACAAGTGTCACCATGCACAACAAACCCCGCCCCTCGCATATACTTTCACCTGCCTGTACGAAATTCAATAGGTATCTATTCTGTCTCAGTGGCAATCCCTAATTTTAGGTGAATGTGCTGATTAGTTTTGCCGCTAGAGTGTTAACAAACAAACACAGAAACAAACGCACGAACACACAAACATAGAAACATGCTGAACTAAAAACAATACCCCTTTCCCTCAGCCTTCGGGTAGGGCAGGTAAAAAATTGTACGGCTGGTGACAAACCAAATGAGTGTTCAATTGCTGGTTCTTTGAAACAGGTAAACATCCTACAAACTTTTGTAACAGCTTGCCCATTTTCCTTGGTAGGCCTGTAATAACACACGTTACTGGCTTGTCCAATGTGTGCTGCCATTCTAACCTAACACGCTTCCAACTACATTTATTGGCAAAAACTCTCAGTCATTTTGTGTGTTTAATAAAGCATTACAAAGCAGTTCATCTATACAATTACAGCTTCAGTTTTACAACAGTGACTCTAATCATCTGCCCCAGGACAAGGAGTACATGAGACATGCTTTGTTATTCAGTGTTCTTTTTTTTTGTTGGCAATAAATGAAACCTATTATGATAAAGGTCTTTACATGCATGTGGAGCCAAAAACCTCACCTTAACTTAACCTTAACTTTTGGGTGGGCCAAAGACAATCACTTGGTCCACAGTCATCATGGGGAAACGTGATGAAGTCCATAAGATGCAAAGCCTGGGGTAAAGCAAATGGATTGGAGAAGATTGAGGAGGAAGAGACGAAAATGAAGAGGAAGAGCTGTGACGGCAACGGCAAGTGTGATAGCTACCCTCGTTTAAAAATAAAAAGATCAAACATCACACAAAGCAGAGAAATTATGGCATTTATTGCGGCCATAACTTGTGGAAAATCCAAATCCAGCATCACCTGATTGGATTTGGTCTTACAGACACACTGCAATATTTTATCAACTCCATTTCCCAAAGGTAATTAAATATTTTTGTTTTATTATTCCATATTTTATCCCGGATATATTGTGCACTTACACTGCATGCGCTGAATGGAACAATGACATAAAATTGAGTTCGTTTACGAAATTCCCCAATGCCTAGGAATTGCATATTGCAATTGCGGAGGACACAATAGACATCAATTTCCAGATATTCATTCTCTAGTCTCTGGCGGAAGTCAACTATGACTAACTATATTTATTCAAATATATTAAGCCCACCTTACGTAAATGGAGGCGGTTGGCATCGCTAACTTTGCCGATAAAGAATGCTCTCCCGGTCCACCGAATAATGATGATTATGTTCAATTGCATGAATGAAATTATGTTACGCATATTTTTGAAAATACGTTTTTTTACGATGTGCTAATTTTAAATACACCTAGCTGACCACATGGGTAGACAGTGTTTCCTTCCCAATGCCCCAGTGCAGTGATGGGGACACTACTCTGAGTAAGACGCCATCTTTCGGATGGGACATTAAGCCGAGGTCCTCACTCGCCGTGGTCATTAAAGATCCTATGACACTCTTCGATAAGAGTAGGGGGCTCCCCGGTGTTGTGGCTAAAAAGTCACAACCTGGCTCTTTATCCCTGCCACCTATCATCCCTTGATCTAATTGGTTGTGCAATTGTGCTCCCTCTACCTCCTCCTCCCCGCCTCAACCCCCAGGGCTCCCTTGAAAAAAATACGAAATTCAAACAACTGTTCCTGCTTGAAGAAAAGGTAACAGTTCTACCGTGCCATCCACAGATGCCACCTAAAACTCTATCATGCAAAAAGGAAGCTGTTGTTGAGCATGATCCAGAAGCGCGCCTTGTTCTGTGGGCCAAGCCTCATTTAAAATGGACTGTATCAAAGAGGCAAAGTGTCCTGTGGTCAGACCAGTCCAAATTTGACATTCTTGTTGGAAATCAAGGGTTTCGTGTCCTCTAGACTAAAGAGGAAAAAGACCACCCTTCTTGTTATCAGCATTCAGTTCATTCAGTTCTGATGGTATGGGGATGCATTAGTGCATATGGTGTGGGACACTTTGTTATGGTTAGTGTCCTGCCAGATGCCTAAAATAATCCGGTGGGCACTGGGACCGTGGGCCCAAATGAAAAGGAAGGCAGGTCATTCCATGTTAATTCACTGAATGGCTCCCTTATGACCCCCTCAGAATTTCTTGAACAAAATAATGTTGGTGGATTCACTTCTTAATAGAATAATCCCAAAATTGTCAGTCTCTACTGCCAATAGTTTGGTCAAAAAAATTAAATGTTTGGGTGATTTTTAGCCTCACCTTCTGAAGTTCTAATTTTAAGCTGGAATACCTTAAAAAGCTAGGACCTCCAAAGTTTGTATGCCAAATATCTGGTGCTACATCTGTACATAATTTAACTTTCAGCAGTCTAGCTCATGTGTAACATCCAGTAATAGGCCCCTAGATTCTGTCAAAAATTTGTTTTCACGAACTGTGACAGCACTTTTAAGGGCCTGTAAACTCATCCGTTTTTATGACAGGGGGCTGATATTTTGTAGCGGGTGTCTTTTGGACTAGGTACATGGTTTTCTGAAAAAAACTTTGCCAGTGTTGTGCAGGCTGGTTTTGGTACGATGCGTCGTGTTTATAGTTGTGAGGAATTTTTTGCCTCAGTGTTGTGGCTATGTGTGTTTTTCTTTTTGCACAGTGATTAGAGCGACGTTTCTGTTGTCTTCTTCCTGCGCGCATAGACCTAACTGGTAATTGGCGCTGCAGTGATTGAGTAGGTGAGCTGTTAATTGCCGGCGAGTGGC
Source organism: Gymnothorax reevesii (assembly GCA_029721435.1). Lineage (NCBI taxonomy): Eukaryota > Metazoa > Chordata > Actinopteri > Anguilliformes > Muraenidae > Gymnothorax > Gymnothorax reevesii. Next base: position 52,442,342 of record CM056574.1, read on the forward strand.
ACTTGTTTAGGGACCGATTGTAGTGTGTGCTTCTGGGTTGAGGTTTTCTCTTTGGATAAGTTTTTTTTGTTTTGTTTGTTTGTTTTTGTTGTATGTGTGTGTGCTCTAAGTGGATTTTCCGGATGGAGTTTAGTTTGTCTGGGTTTGTGGCGAAGCCTAATCTAGAATTATTTCATTCGTGTACGAAAGAACAATTGTGCGAGACTGCTGATTATTTTCAGGTGGCAGTGTCCAAGCAGTTTCGTAAGCAGAGGATAAAAGCAGTATTGTGGTCTGCGTTGGCAGAAAAGGAAGTGTTACCTTTTAATCCTACTTCGGACACGCTTACAAAGCAGAATCCAGCGGAGATGATTCGTATGAAGGAGATAGAATTGGAAATGCGCCGTTTGGAGAGTGAGCTGGAGTTGAAGAAGATGGAGGAAGAGACTAAAAGGCAGCAGCTTCGTTTGAGGGAGCTTGAGTTGAAGCAGTCCTCTGGTTATTCCCTGTCTGACTCTTCTTCAGATAACTTTTTTTAAATTTTAATAAATGTGTCCGTCTTGTTCCACCGTTTTCTGATAAAAATGTTGACAGATATTTTGTTTTATTTGAGCGAGTTGCCTCTATGTTAAAATGGCCTAAGCCTTTTTGGCCTTTGCTGCTTCAGTGCGTTTTTACGGGAAAAGCTTCGGGCGTATGAGTTAGTGCCGGAAGCATATCGGCAGAAGTTCCGTCACTTTAGGAAAACTGAGGGTCAGTCCTATGTGGAATTTGGCCGTGAAAAGGAAGCGCTTTTTGACCGCTGGTGTCGTGCCAGTGAGGTGGCAGACTGCGTAATTTGCTGCTGTTGAATGAATTTAGGAACTGCTTACCAGAAAAGATTGCTACCTATATCAATGAGCAGAAAGTCTCTACGGTGTCTGATGCTGCCGTTCTTGCGGACGAATACGTCCTTACGCATCGGGATGTTTTTGTAAAGTCTCCTTCATCTTCTGAGCGTCCTGGGTTTGTGCCCAGTGGACATGTTTCAGCGTCCAGGCCGAGTTCAGAAGGTAAGGATAGATTTGTGTGTTATTATTGTAAGAAGAGTGGTCATACCATCAGTCACTGTTTTGCATTGCATGGGAGGAACAAGCAGTCTAAGACTGTTAATTTAGTTAAAACTGAGTCTATTGCCCAGCCTTTGCCCAGGCAGTCTGTCCCGGGGAAATCTGATCTTGAGGCGTATGCTCCTTTTATCATGAAAGGGTGTATCTCACTGGATGAGGAGAGTCAGAAGGTTCCTATTACCATCTTGCGTGACACTGCAGCTTCACAGTCGGTGATATTGGAGGGAATCTTGCCGCTGTCACACAAAACCTCCGCCAGCTCAAATGTATTGGTGCAGGGGTTTGGCATGCATTTTGTTGGAGTGCCACGTCATGTCATTCACCTGGAGTCTGAGTTGGTTACGGGGCATGTGCTCGTGGGGGTTAGGCCACAGTTCCCGATAGAGGGGGTGTCAATGATTTTGGGCAACGACTTAGCTGGGGGCAAAGTTTTAGTTAACCCTGAAGTGATTGCTGTACCTTGTTCAGGGGAGTTTGATGATTTGGAACAAAAGTTTCCTGGGGTATTTTCTGTTTGTGCTGTCACTCGGGCAATGTCAAAAAAAGAGACTGGGAGTTCATCTGAGGGAGAAATTGGTTTGGCGGACAGTTTTATGGCCGGCGCTGGTGATGAGACATCTGTACTTTCAGTTCTCCCTTCACCTGTATCCGTGCCTTCTGCAGATTCATCTCTGCAGGAGCAGGTGATAAAGCCTGTTTTTTCTTTTCCTGTGAAGGAGGCAGGGTCCAAGTTGTCCATGACCAGAGAACAGCTTTTGATTGAGCAGAAAAATGAGGTTACGCTTGCTCCTTTGTTTGCACAGGTTGTGTCTGAGGGTGATATTGAGTCAGTAGCAGTGGGGTATTTTCTGCGTGATGGGGTGCTTATGCATTAGTGGACACCACCACATGCTTCCTCGCGTGATGATTGAGTGTGGTGAAGCAGGTGGTGGTTCCATGCCCATTTCGTCCTGAAGTTCTTACCTTGGCACATGATAATCCTTTAGCTGGCCATCTTGGGGTTCGTAAGACGTATGACCGAGTGTTGCAATGTTTTTACTGGCCGGGGCTGAAGAATGACGTACGGTTGCATTGCAGAACATGTCATGTGTGTCAAGTGTCGGGAAAGCCCAATCAGACTGTGTCACCATACCTGCTCTACCCGATTCCTGTTGTGGGGGAGCCATTTGAGAAGGTTGTGGTTGATTGTGTCGGTCCACTGCCCCGCACTAAGTCCGGCAATAAATTTCTCCTGACAGTCATGTGTGCCACTACGCATTTTCCGGAAGTTATTCCTTTGCGTAAAATCACAGCCCCTGCCGTTGTGAAAGCGCTGATTAAGTTTTTTTCTCTTTTTGGGTTGCCAAAAGTGATTCAGACAGATCAGGGCTCAAATTTTATGTCTCAGATTTTTGCACAGGTTGTGAAACAGCTTAAGATTGAGCATTGCCACTCAAGTGCATATCATCCAGAGAGTCAGGGGGCACTCGAGCGGTTCCATCAAACGCTCAAGTCTATGCTGCGAACATATTGCCTCGAGTTTGATAAGGACTGGGATGAGGGTGTTTGTCTCCTCCTCTATGCTGTTCGTGAGGTGGTGCAGGAATCCCTCGGGTTTAGTCCAGCTGACCTGGTGTTTGCCCACACGGTTCGAGGCCCGTTAAAGCTGTTGCAGGACAGCTGGGTGGGCGACAGTGCGCCGAAAAACCTCCTTGATTATGTTTGTAATTTTCATTTCAGACTCCATCGGGCTTGTGAGTTAGCCAGACAGAACATGTCCACTGCACAATTGAAGATGAAAGGTTGGTTTGATAGGCGTGCAAAGAGCAGGAGTTTTAGTCCAGGTGATAGGGTCCTAGTGTTGCTTCCTATCCCGGGCTCCGCGCTCCAGGCACGATATAGCGGGCCTTATGTAGTCCAGGAGAAAGTGAGTAACAGGGACTATATAATAGCCACACCAGAGCGCAGACGGCGGAGTAGGCTGTGTCATGTCAACATGCTCAAACCTTACCTGGAAAGGGGCTCTATGTTGTGTCATGTTAATAGCGAGCAGATTGCTGCTGCGTCGCTGTCCAGTGCTAAAAGCATTGATAAGCAGGTAGCTGTGCTGTCGCTGTCTCGTGCTGATGTTGCTGATGTGCAGTCCCCTGTTGGGTTGGTTGAACAGGTTGAGGATGAGGTTGGCCTGTCTCCTGCCGTTGTTCAGGGAAGATTGAGAAACTCTGAAGAGTTATCCCAGCTTGATAAGTGTTTTCCTGAGTTGTCGCCACTCCAACGTCATGATGTGGTTGAGCTGATTGAGTCTCATAGGTCTTTGTTTTCTGATGTGCCATCTCGGACCCATGTTTTAACACATGATATTGATGTGGGGGATCATCCTCCTATAAAACAGCATGCTTATCGGGTGTCTCCAGAGAAACGTGTTCGGCTGCAGAAGCAGGTTGATTACATGGTAGAGAACGGTATTGCTGAACCTAGTGCTAGCTCTTGGAGCTCTCCTTGTCTGCTTGCGGATAAATCTGATGGTTCACACCGGTTCTGCACGGATTTTTGCAAGGTGAATGCGGTCACAAAACCAGATTGTTACCCTCTTCCCCGAGTTGAGGATTGTGTTGATCACGTTTGCAGTGCCCAGTTCGTTTCCAAGCTGGATCTGCTAAAAGGCTACTGGCAAGTGCCTTTGACTCCTCGGGCGATGGAGATTTCTGCTTTTGTGACCCCTGACGCTTTTCTGCAGTATGCGGTAATGCCGTTCGGGGTGCGTAACGCTCCTGCTACGTTTCAGCGCTTGGTTAATACTGTTTTGTCTGGGTTGGTAGGCTGCGAGGCTTACCTGGACGATATTGTGGTCTTCTCTGCCTCGTGGACCGAACACATTGAAACGCTGCAAGCAGTATTTGGGAGACTGCAGATGGCAAATCTCACATTGAACCTGGCAAAGTGTGAGTTTGGCCAAGCTACTGTCACGTATCTTGGCAAGGTTGTTGGTCAGGGGCAGGTCAGACCTGTTGCAGCGAAGGTTGAGGCTATTCTGCCCTTCCCTAGCCCAACCTCACGGCGGGAGTTGCGGCGGTTCTTGGGGATGGCGGGGTACTATAGAAGTTTTTGTAAGAACTTTTCAGCTGTGGTGGCTCCGCTCACTGATTTACTGAGCCCAAAAGTCCGTTTAATGTGGTCTTCGGACTGCGAGCGGGCCTTCGCCTGTGTAAAAGCCCTCCTCACTAACGCTCCTGTCCTCGCCGCACCCAGGTTCGACCGGCCTTTTGCCCTTGCAGTAGACGCCAGTGATGGTGGAGCCGGCGCTGTCCTCCTTCAGGTGGGGGATGATGGGGTGGAGCATCCAGTCTCGTATTTCCCTCGTAAGTTTAACCGCCATCAGCGGCACTATTCCACCATCGAGAAGGAGGCTTTGGCCCTCATCCTCAGCCTGAGGCATTTTGAGGTATACGTCGGCTCCACATATACCACAGTCCATACTGATCATAACCCACTGGTATTTATTAATCAGATGCGTAATACAAACCAGATGTTAATGCGCTGGTCTTTATTCCTGCAAGCCTTTAATCTAGAAATGCGTCACGTAAAGGGGAGAGACAATATTCTTGCTGATGCACTGCCTAGATGCTAGTAGGTCATGTTAGTAACACCTGTTATCTAACATCTTAGGGTGGGGGTGTTACATGTGGGCCCTGAAGAGGGCAGTGCCTATATTGGTGTGCCTCTCTTCCCCCCCCCGTTTCTAATCTTTCCCCTCTATAGACACCTGGAATTGACGAGGTCTCCACTTTAAAAGGATGGATTGGAGGCCTCATACGTCTCTCACTCACCTGGGGCTGAGCTGTACCCAGGAGCACACCTTTTGTTTTTGCTTTATTATTTAAGTGAGCGTTTGTTGTGTTACTTTGTTTGTTATTTTGGTTTAGGTTGGGGATTTCCAGTAGTTTAGTTTTCGGTTTTTGCTTTTCTAGGTTTAGTTTCTTTTTTTCTAATTTTGATAGTTTAGAGGGGATAGCTGGGTTCGACGGCCCATTGCGTGGTTGGCCTAGCGATTCCCCTTCTTTTGTTTATTTTGGCTGGGGTCCCCATCCTGCGTAAGTTGTTACTTTGTCTTAATTTTTTGTTGCCTTGCTTGAAATAAATTCGTCTTATTATTCAGTATCTTGTCGGAGTGTCCCCTTTTATATGTTGCACCCCTTCAAGCCATATTTATATATATATATATATATATTTTTTTTTTATTTTTTTTTTTTTTAAAAGGGGTCGTAACACTAACAAAAATCTGTCTCCCTTAAGAAAACTAACAGTGCCCTCACCTGTGCTCCCTCACTCATACTCAATAATCCTTTTAATGTGAATTCCTGCACACCTAACTCCATCAGTGTATTCCTCATCACTTCTCTCTGAGTTTCATATTGTTTACATTTTTACAAAATCACATGCTCCACAGACTCCTCCTCCCCCTGACACCCATTACACAATCCCGTCTGGTGTTTTCCCACTAATTTCAATGTTTTATTCAGTGCACAGTGCCCCAACCTTAATCTGGTCAGTACAATTTCCTCAGTCCTGTGCCCACTACCTACCCTATTAACTTTGTCACTCTTTTGAATAGAATACAGATGTCTACCTTTCATTTCTCTATCCCATCTTTCTTGCCACAATTGGTTTGCTTTTTCCCAGATTACACATTTAATTTCTGCTTTACTGATACTTACTTGCATTTCAACATTTCCTTTCTTTAAAGCCCTCTTTGCCAATTCGTCCGCCCTCTCATTCCCCCTCACCCCTACGTGTGAAGGTACCCACAGAAATTTTACCTGACCCCCATTTTGAGTTATTCTAGTAACTGACTCTAGAACCTCATATAGCATATCTTGACGGCTGTTTGAATGCGGAGATCTTATGCTTGCTAGGACTGAAGATGAGTCTGAGCAAATCAGCACTTTACTTTGCCTAGTCATTTCCACCCAACGTAATGCAACCAGCACAGCCAGTATCTCCACTGTATAAACACCTAGATGATTTGAAGTTCTTCTGTTTATTCCAGTACCTTTTTCTGGTATTGCCACCCCAGACCCTGTCACTCCTGATTCTGGCATTTTAGAACCATCTGTATAAATCTGTAAGAAACTACAATATTCTTTCATTATATGACATTGAAAGGCATTGACCAGATCAAGTTCTCCGTTACTTTTCTTTTTAACTTCTAGCAGATACCAGTCAATATCTGGCCACACTGGTTTCCATGGAGGCACCACCGAATAGATTACAGTAGGGCTTAGGCCCGTAATCAGAAACAACACTCACACTAATTGAGTGCGAGTGAGTTCTAAAACTTAGTTAGTGTCAGGTTATACTATATGAGTCAGAGGTTGTCCTAACCCTCATGTGCTTTCAGGGAGCTCACTCGCACTGAAAATAGCGTCTCCTTCTGAGTGAAGGTTGAGTGCAGGGAACACCTCCCTTGAGCCAAACTAACTTGCACCGGTATTTCATTGTCATGGCTTTCAAGTGGTTACAAACATTAGAAACTCTCGATCATTTAAAGCCATGTGCTCGACGCAATCCCAACTATGCAAATTTTAACTCTAATGAAGATAACGATGCCGGTAACTTACTAACTGACCACCTGGTTTCAGTGTTTACGAACTGCACTGTGGTGAACTCGAGGTCAGCATTTGTGTACCCACCAGTACCTACTGGTGAACTGGCAATAGGGGAAGCTCAAAACCATCCCTTAAAAATAATGATTGAAAAAAGGTCATATCCAATCATCTAATAAAATTTTATTTACTTGTACTCCAAAAATCCGAAGGATTATCATGTTTTGCCAGTTCTACTTGTTAAGTTAGAATGAGCACTGATAATTATTGCCCTGTTTTCATTTCATCAAATTACCATTGCAGAAACTCTGAAAACTCTCACATTATCAGGTGTGGCCAGTTTAAATTTATTATGCGGCATATCTGTCAACTCTCACGCATTCGGATTTCTCACGCTTTTCTTTACTGATGGGTTGGAAAATGCTGCGCTCAGCGGCTCGTGGGGCGCATGTGGCTTGGTCTGCGAGGCTCATGTAGCTGTAAGTCACAAGAATCCATTCTTTTCTGCATTATTAATTGCTGAATGTAGAAGGAAATGTCCGGCATGTTTCACAGCTTGTTGCCTAGTGAGCTTCGCGGGCTGTCCTGCGCCTTTCGCGAGCCACTCGACCACAGAATTTATGAAGACATGCTGATATTTACGTTGTCATTCATGTGCGAAAGAAACGCCTCAATTTTGTGAAGCAAAGCATAACAACGCTATTAAAAATAAATTGCATTGTCGTTTCACCAATTAGTCCGAGAAACTTTCTAATCAAGAAAAGTAAACTGCATCAGGTTTAGTTCATTCAGCACTGAAGGGTGAGGATTGAGCATCCCTTTGCATCAGCCGTCACACCGCCTCAGGTTCCCAGTGCCCACTACTGTCAGTAATGCTCGAGTGGCGTTTGTGAATAGCAATTGGCGAGGAGTGGGACCGCTCTCTTAGTTAGTGGTAGGTCTCTCTCTCACACACTCCAGTTACATTTCAATCGTACTCACTATATAGTGAGTGGAGGGTGAGTGTGACTGTCGTTTCTGAATAAGTGCCTTAGCTTCAGATCCAAGACTCCAAATTCTTTTCCAGTGTCATTCCATACCCGACCAGAGTTGTCCTTCTGAACCCTCCCATTCTCCCAGCACTCCAGAAATACTCCTTTAGTGAGATGAGAATCAGTATGCCCCCTTAAATTAGCCCAATAATTCATCATTAGTTGCTGCCTTCTCAATTCCAGTGGCATTTCTCCCATTTCTACCTGTAAAGCAGGCACTGGAGATGTTCTAAAAGCCCCAATGCACACTCTCAATGCTTGTGCCTGAATCACATCCACTTTCCTCAAGAGAGACCTGGCTGCTGATCCACATGCAACACAACCAGAATCCACCAAAGATTTTATTATAGCCACATATATTCTTTTCAAAGCTGAGGAACTTGCTCCCCATTCCCAACCTGTTAAACATCTCATCACATTAATCACTTTTTTACATTTTTCCTCTATTCTCTTGATATGCTCTGCCCAGGTTAACCTTGAGTCAAAAACTACTCCCAAGAATTTAAATGACCTAACCCTTTCTAAATCTTTCCCATACATACTTAACCTCACCTCATACCTCAATCCTTTTCCTGGTGAAAAAGACCTTTTGAGTCTTTTCCACCGAGAACTTGAAGCCCCAGTCATATCCCCACACTACCACCTCATCAAATGCTCCTTGAACCTTCCTAATAATATGCTCCAGGTTTCTACTCCTTTTTCACAATGCCCCATCATCCGTGAACAATGATCTCCATATATCTTCTGGTACCCTTGAAAAAACGTGGTTAATCATAATGATAAATAGTAGAGGGCTTATCACATGGCCGTGAGGTGAACCATTACCCACTGTGTACTGATTTGACAGTTCTGATCCAATTTGTTCTTGAATTTTTTCTTCCAACCAGAAAATCCTTTATCCAGTTAAAAACTCTCCCACCAACGCCCATCTTGTGAAGTTTAATTAACAGACCTTCCTTCCACATCATATCATATGCTTTTTCAATATCAAAAAACACTGCAATTACCGATTCTTTATTTGACTGGGCCTTTCTTATTTCAGTCTCTAACCATATCACTGAGTCCATGGTATTCCGTCCCTTCCTAAAACCACTCTGATAACTTGCCAGCAAACCTCTCTTTTCAAGTGTATATGATAACCTTTCGGTGATCATCCTTTCCATTACCTTGCATATGTTCGACGTTAGTGCTATTGGCCTGTAACTAGTAGGGCCTACTTCTCTTTGTCAAACAGGTTCTATTTAAGTGATTTCGTGATTCAACAGGTCTGGCAGTAATCAGGCCTGGGTGTGGCTAGTGAAATTGGACTCAAAAAATGTGGTTAATCACAGTTAATTCATGATTTAACAAGGGGGGGCAATTACTTTTTCACATGGGGCCAGGGTTTCCCCTTAATAAATAAAATCATCGTTTCAAAACTGCATTTTGTATTTACTTGGGTTATCTTTGTTTTATATTAAAATTTGTTTGATCTGAAACATTTAAGTGTGAAAAATATGCAAAGGAGTAAGAAATCAGGAAGGGGGAAAATACTTTCTCACGGCACTGTATATTCCCGTTGAATGACACCATGTATCAAATCAAGTCCACTTTAAAGAGCAGGTTTTTGTTAATGATATATCCAAAAATTGCGAGGGTGTTCTTTCTCTTTTTCCCGAGGCCTACATATATCTCTCCACACAGTCAATATGGTCAGAAATCAAAAGCTTTCAGGGGCAAATTTTCCCATACTGATGCAAATCTGTAGATATAGGGTTCCATCTCCGAGATAGCTCCCTGTATTTTTAGAAATGTTTAGCCAATAAGAAGTGCTAGGTCCATATTGTACTTGTTCATGTGCATACACATGCATCTTGCAATGCACAAAATATAAGATTGAAAAGCATGTAGTGCTATCTTAAATGGCCCACTGGAATAAGCCAACCCTTATGAAAAATTACCACAAAATATTACAGTAAAAAATACTGTCGTTTTCTATACTAACTATGGTATTTTTGCAGAATTACGATAGATATACTGTACTTTGTAGTTAACTATTGTGATGCTAAAGTGAAGTGCCGTGAAAAAGTATTTGCCCCCTTCCTGATTTCTTACTTTTTTGCACATTTTTCACACTTGAATGTTACAGATCATCAACCAAATTTTAATATAAGACAAAGATAACCCGAGTAAATACAAAATGCAGTTTTGAAATGATGATTTCATTTATTAAGGGGAATAAGCTATCCAAACCTACCTGGCCCTATGTGAAAAAGTAATTGCCCCCCTTGGGAAGTCATGAATTAACTGTGATTAACCACAATTGTTGAGTCCAATTTCACTAGCCACACCCAGGCCTGATTACTGCCAGACCTGTTGAATCAAGAAATCACTTAAATAGAACTTGATTGAGAAAGTGAAGTAGGCTAAAAGATCTCAAAAAGCAACATGTCATGCTGCGAACTGAAGAAATTCAAGAACAGATGAGAAACAAAGAAACTGACATCTATCAGTCTGGAAAGGGTGGAAGTGCAATGGTTTGGGGCTGCTTTGCTGCTTCAGGACCAGGACGACTTGTTGTAATTGATGGAACTATGAATTCTGCTCTCTACCTGAAAATCCTAAAGGAGAATATCCAACCATCAGTTGGTGACCTCAAGCTCAAGTGCACTTGGGTTATGCAGCAGGACAATGATCTGAAACACACTAGCAAGTCAAGCCCACCTCTGAATGGCTTTTAAAAAACAAACTGAAGGTTTTGGAGCGGCCTAAACAAAGTCCGGACTTAAATCTGATTGTGACGCTGTGGCGTGACCTTAAATAGGCCATTCATGCTCAAAAACCATCCAATGTGGCTGAATTAAAACAGTCTGCAAAGAAGAGTGGGCCACAATTCCTCCACAGCGATGTGAAAGACTCATTGCTAGTTATGGCAAACACTTGATTGCAGTTGTTGTCGCAGAGAGTGGCACAACCAGTTATTTGCAAAATTTATTTGCTGATCTGAAACATTTAAATGTGACAAATATGCAAAAACAATAATAATAAATCAGGAAGCGGGCAAAAACCTTTTCATGGCACTGTATATATTGATGCTAAAGTACAACCCCAATTCCAAAATTGTTGGGACGAAGTGTAAATTGTGGAAAAAGTCAAAATGCAAAGACTTTTAGATCACTTCAGCCAATAAGTTATTTACAAAAGAACATAGATCACGTTTACAATGTTGAAACTGAGACATTTTACAGTTTTATCCACAAAATGACCTTAATTCAAATTTTCTGTCTGCAAAAGGTCTCAAAAAAGTTGGGACACAGGCAATAAAGGGCTGAAAGGCAATTTATAAATAAGAGAATCAGCTGAAAGAACATTTAGCAAGTAATTAAATTAACTGGCATCAGGTATGTAACATAATTGGCTATAAAAGGGATGTCTTAGAGAAGCTGAGTCTCTCAGAAGTAAAGATGGCCAGAGGCTCTCCAACCTGTGAAGGCTCGCGTAAAAAAATTGTGGAATACTTTAAAAACTGTGTTTCTCAACGTCAGATTGCAACGCTTCTAAGGTCCCATCATCAACAGTGCATAACATCATCAAAAGATTCAAAGAACCTGGAAAAATCTCTGTGTGTTAGGGACATTGACTGAAGACCTTTACTGGATGCCCGTGATCTTCAGGCCCTCAGATGCACTGCCTCACTCACTGACATGACTCTGTCATTGACATTACTAAATGGGCCCAGGAATACAAGAAACCACTGTCTGTAAACACAGCCCGCCGTGCCATTCGGAGATGCCACCTAAAACTCAATCATGCAAAAAGGAAGCCATTGTTGAGCATGTGCCAGAAGCTCATGGACTGTAGCAAAGTGGCAAAGTGCCCGGTGGTCAGACAAATCCAAATTTGACAATCATTTTTGAAATCATGGGCGTTGTGTCATCCGAGCTAAAGAGGAGAAAGACCACCCCTCCTGTTATCAGCATTGAGTTCAAAGGCCAGCATCTTTTATGGTATGGGAATGCATTAGTGCATATGGTGTGGGAAACTTGCATGTTTTAAAAAGCGCCATGAATGCTGAAAGGTATATAAAGGTTTTAGAGCAACATATGCTCCCCTCCAGACGACATCTGTTCCAGGGAAGGCTTTGTGTATTTCAGCAGGACAATGCAAAACCACATACTGCAGCTATTACAACAGCATGGCTTTGTAGTAGAAGAGTTCATGTGTTGAACTGGCCTGCCTGCAGTCCTGATCTTTCATCGATTGAGAACATTTGGCGCATTATTGACCAAAAATTCCGTCAAAGGAGACCCAAAACTCTCCAGCAGCTGGAAGCCTGAATTAAACGAGTGGGATCAAATTCCAATGGGTAAACTTTGTCTCCTCAATGCCCAGACGCCTCCACTCTGTGTTAAAAAGAAGAGGGGATGCTTCACCATGGTAAACAGGCCCCTGTCCCAACTTCTTTGAGACATGTAGCAGCTATGAAATTTGAAACAAGCTCATTTTGTGGATAAAATTGAAAACTTTAAAACTCAGTTTCGACGTTTGCTATGTTATCTCTGTTCTATTCTGAATAAAATACTTGCTGGTGTGATTTGAAAATCATTGCGTTTCGATTTAATTCACAATTTACACTTTGTCCCAACTATTTCCGAATTGGGGTTGAAAACCACAAAAGTCAAACTCTACTATAGTAAATTATAGCAATGATATTTAATTACTATATTATATTTGCAGCAAACAATAGTTTTACTGTAGTAAAATTAATTTTAATTTAGTTTACATCAATTTTACTGTAGTAAACTATTGTTAACTTTTAAATGCCCCCTGTGACAAATCTGTCTCAAAATTTTGGGGGCTGTCAAAACCACTGACCCCACATAAATTCTCCAACCTAATGCCCATAGTGACATATTTAGACAACCAGTGCTGCCATCTGATGCATAAAAGTGGAACTGACCCTACACTGGATGTACCAGCTAACCTTTCCAATATGGCCACCCCCGCAGTGGAATCCACATGATAGATCAGCACCCATTCATCACTGGATAAAGTAGACAAACAGGTAAGCTAATGAAAAATAAGCAATGCCTAATATTTCATTGGGTTGTTATTAGCCCCTACCCGGGACATATTAACAGAATACAAAGATTTTTCTTTCAGGTTTTACTATAGTTGGGCATGGTTAACTATAGTAAATTTTTATAAGGGAAATAAAGAGTTTTAAGACAGACTTCATTCGAGTGCTGTAGTATATACCTGTCGAAAATATCCCAGATTTCATCATCTTACAACTTTCTATTTGGTATTTTAGAGGGATTCTGCTTTGAAATGGTACAGTGGATGGAACTTTTGTTCAGCGATCTTGTCATCCAGATCAAGTGACCCTATATCCAGCTCACTGATTGGAAAATCTGGACATAGAACTTTTCAAACTGAAGTGGACTGAAAATTCATACTTTCTGGATATTTCTCCCAGCTGCCATCTATCATTGAAAAAATTACTTCAGGATATAGTACCCGTTAATAGATTTAATACAGATTATTTCTGTGGTAGAACATAATTTTTTGATGAAAAGTGGAGATAGCCCCAGTTAATCCTCAGCCCACGGTATATGCACCCCATTTTATTTCTTCTTTGCTTCATAAGTATCCTCATATTGCACACATAATCGTACCTGCTTGCACTTATCCACCTACTCCATTCTTCACTTGTCCTGGTGCCCTGTCTTATCCTTAGCCTGTAGACTGCCATGTTGTATGTTGCAAAGAGTATAGCCTATTGTCCAAACATGTATTTTACTTTGATAACCTCACAACTGTATCAGTTACCATGGTTACCAGTTCAAGTACCAAGCTTAAAAAGGCAAGTTTGCTTTAACGACTGCTTTCAAGCTGACATACATCCATCCTCACCCAGACCCAAAATGCAGTAAGTTTAAAACAAACATAATGTTAAGAGAGGGGAGGGAGAGAGATTTTCCATCGTCAGGACTCTAGAAAACCATTTTCGTTCAGATGTATTGAGATGAGTGACTGATCTGTTCTGCTTTACCCTGGGTGAGATTAAGATCCCAACAGTGACATAAAAACCAGTGAGGAGTTTAGGCAAGCTCTTTAAAAGCACCCTTAAAGACACAGCCACAATTCAGCAAACTAAGAGCAACTTTACTACATGGCTAACAGCAACTGACAAGTCAAGGGAGCCAGGATATACAAGAACGGAATACAACCAGGGCTATTCCAGCCCCTTCCAATCAATGAGGTACCAATGACATCAGTGGAGGCTCCATAGAAAATCATCAGCCAGTTTAAACGGAAGTGGTTGGGGTCCTATCATACCTTGGGCAGCTTTGCTCTGTATTGGCATTCCACTGAGCTGCCACCCCCAATCACTAGCCTAACTGTGGAGTTCAAAGTCACATGAGTCAGGGAGGTAATGATGCCTCGCAACTCTTCGGATGTCAAGGTTGCTATCGCAGGCATCCTCATAGAGACTGGCAGGAAGTGGAGGAAACTGTCAATCCAGCAGAGGTTCAGCTGCAGCACAGCATCTTTGCCGGATAGAGACCAACTTCTACCCTATTCTCATCCCATCTCTAACTGCAGGTAATAGAATTTCACCCTGTGCTACTGGATATATATACCACTGCAACTGCATTCATTTCTCAGTCATGGAGCTGGCAAGTTGATGTCATCATGGTACAATATTCATCATTTTAATTGAATGTAAGTTGTTATAACATGAAATAATTTAGATTTCTTTTTGGAAAATGCTTAATTAAACAAACAATGATAATTTTATTCTGCTGTTGATATTGTCATTGAGACAGCAAGTGTTCCTGGGTAATGTCCAACATTCCATAGACCACCCACGTGATGATGTCACGGTCCGATCATTTAATCCAAGGACAGTCTATGGTTTAATCTTGCATGCGAGATCACGATGACTAACGTGCAAAGCCTCCAATCTGCAGAATTTTTCTGATAGGCGGATTTCACTTTGGATGATGAGAAATAGGGAGGCTGCTCATCCAAACCGAAATCCGCCAATCAGAAAAATTCTGCAGATAGGAGGTTTTGCGCTTTGGTCATCAATAGGCTACAAGGCTCTATAGGTTCTATTTCATTCTTCCTGACCGCCAGAAGGCAGTGCTTTCACAATGGATATTTCCATCTAACATATGCACAGGTCAAGTAATAACAAAGTCTCTCGCAAAACTCTTGTATGTTAGACAAACAACGGTGGTTTCGCCATTCTGTTTATTTTGAATTTCTGCTAGACAACGTTGAAAAAGCTTTCAAAGCTGAAATGCCAGTTTGGGCATTGAGCACCTTAGAGCAGGTGTGTCTGACAATCCCTGCATGAACTGCACTTTAATGCCATTGCCCGTGAGAATGGCTAGACTTGCAGAAGTAGGTGATGTCACAGTGCTACTGCCTGCTACCGTGACCACAGACTAAACGGCTTTGCAAAGGCACGCAAATGTAGTACAACCTCACGTAGTCCGCCAAATAAGGTGAGGAAAGTAGATACCTTAGTTCTCAAGATTGACAGCCTTTCATATGAGTTTGCCCAGATTAAGGAGCTCCTGCTCAATCTCCAGTCTGATAATATGGGCCAACTCCCTCTGGTGACTCCGCCACAAGGGAATTACCATGCCCCTAAGATGAAGTGCTATCAACTGCAGCCGCCTGCAGGTTGTTCATGGATGAGGGAGATGAAGGTATAGATATTGATAAGGACACAGCCTCCCATGCTTCTGTGGGCTTTTCTTAAGGGACCAATTGCGGGTCAGTACATGGATCGGAGGCTGGCCGTTCCACATTAAAGCCAGCAATTCGGATGGCTTTGGCTTGCCTGGGGCTGGATGAAACTCCTGTTGCAGACCCCCCGCCCTCAAATGCTTTCTTCAGGCAGTTGCCACAGCCCGCTGCCTTTTCAGTTCCTCCCTCTAAGCCATATATTGTGGAACTCCAGCGGTGCAGGTCAGATCCTAAACTGCACTCATCTCAGTAGTGATTGCAGAAGCTTAGCTGCTATGCAGGAGGCAGGAAGCTATAGCTTAGATCGCATGGCCCCAGTTGAACCGGCTATTGCCTCTTTGATTGTTCCACCAGAGGAGGCTCTCAGACTTGATGTGCGCTGTTTGAGAACTCAGTGCCGTCTGACTGGTGATCTTCTAGCTAGGAGCTATAACATAGCAGCACGCATGGGGCATCTTGAAAAGTCCCTGTCCCACCTTATTCTGGCTCGATTGCAGACCCTGCAGGACTCTTGTGCTAACCCCTTAGCCCAAACCCTCAGTGACTTATCTCTTCAAGCCTTTGCATTCATGTGTAGAGAACTTGGAAGGTTAATGTCAAAAATCATGCTGACACGCTGCCAGGTTTGGCTGACTCAAGCCTCTCTGTTTGAAGTATGTCATCGCACCCTGCATTCCCTTCCGGTACTTACTGGTCAGATATTTCGACCAGCTGCTCAGCAGGCACTAGATCGTACTGAGCAAGAAGATCAAGCCAGACAGCAGTTTGCTGGCCTACGGCAGGGCCAGGGTCCAGTCTAGAGACAGAGGGTTGCTTTACCTCCTGGCCCCAGCAACCCTCATCTGCCTGTTCACCCAGGGGGACAATGAAGAAACGCCACCCTGGACAATATGATCAGTGCCGGCCCGCTCCTTCCCGGCATTGTTATAAAGTGCGCTGAGACTCAGTCCCTGTTCGTTGTCCCTCCAAGGGCTCAAGGGTCAGGGGGGGTCAGACCTGAGGCTGGAGTGGTCGGCGTTGGACGTTTTTCCCAGCAGTATCTCAGCTACTCGGAAAAAGAGACCACAGACCCTCAAGGGGTGGCCACGCTGACCAAGAGATACACACTACAGTTCCGACGCCGACCAGCCACTTTCTGTGGGGTCAGAATGTCTGTGGTCAGAGATCCTGCGAAAGCCCTGGCTCTCAGCCAGGAGCTCTCTTAGAAAAAGACGCCATTGAGCCTGTAGAGTGCCATACACGGCTCAGTGGGTTCTACTCAGTCTATTTTTTAATTCCAAAGAAGGAGGGCGGGTTCCGCCCAATCCTAGACCTAAGGGGCCTGAACAAGTTTTTAAAGTCTCTGCCATTCCGCATGTTACGGGTGACAGATGTCCAGTCAGTAGAACCTGGGCTCTGGTTCATGTCAATAGACCTCAAGGATGCCTATTTCCATGTGCCTATTGTGCCACACCACAGGCAGTTCCAGAGGTTTGCTTTTCAAGGACAGGCTTACTAATTCAAAGTGTTGCCATTCGGTCTTTCTCTTGCCCCACAGGTATTTACAAGGTGCGTGGTAGCCGCCTTCTCACCCATTCAACCCAGAGTGTTAAAAATTTTTCCATACCTAGATGATTAGCTCATCATTTCCCCAACTGCACAGCAGGTAGTCAGACACTGCTACACTTCTTGGCCATGTGAATCAGCTCGGCCTGACAGTTAACTATACAAAGAGAAATCTGACACCCAGTCAGAGGACTCAAGGTCAATGCAAGCTTCCCTTTCCCCAAGGAGAATGAGAGTTATTTTACAAATCATTAATTGCTTTCAGAAGGGCAGAACTTTGAAATACAGCCTCTTTCTCAGGCTGCTGGGCATGCTGACGGCAGCGTCTATAGTTGTCCCTCTGGGTCTTCTTACTTTGTGTCCTTTCCAAATATAGATCAACAGACTGCACTTGGATCCCAAGTGGGACAGGGCCAGGAACATCATGGTGTCCGGCCCTTATTACAAGGCTCTGAAGCCTAGGAGGAGGAAGGCTTATTTGATGAAGGGGGTTCCAATGGGAGTAATCCCTTCCCGCCAAGAGATTGCGAGCACAGACTCCTCCTTGTTGGGCTGGAGGGCAGTCTGACAGCATAGAACCACCAGGGTTCGAAGGAGTGCATAACAGAATTTGGAACACATAAATGTCCTCAAGCTCAGGGCAATCGGGCACTGCAACATTTTCTTCCAGTTTTGAAGGACCAGCATGTTCTCATCCGGACGGAAAGCACATCAGCAGTATATCACATCAATCATCATGGAGGCGCCAGGTCCAGGCTGTGCCTGAGCGTGTCACAGAAGTTTCTCAGTTGGGCTTTTCTCCACTTTCAGAGCCTCAAAGCCATACATCTCCCAGGGGTGCAGGGCAGTGTGGCCGATGTGCTTTGTCGTCAAGGGCTAACTCCGGGGGAGTGGAGAATCCACCTGGACGTAGTCAAAATAATTTGGAACAAATATGGCAAAGCAGAAGTGGTTTTTGCCTCAGAAACATCAACACATTGTCCCCTCTGGTACTATCTGATGGAGCACACCAGTCCTCTAGGTCAGGAAGCTTTGGCTCACACTTGGCCAGCCTGCCTTCTGTATGCCCTCCCACTGATTCCACTCATTCGAGTGACGCTAGACAGAGTCCAGCAGGTAGATCACAAGCCACTACTAGTAGCAGCCAACTGGCTTGGAAAAATATGGTTTCCAGCACTTCTCAAACTCCTGAATGGGGAGCCATGGCGACTCCCAAAGAGAGCAGACCTTCTCTCTCAGCTGGAGGGGCATATATGGCATCCGAACCCGGATTACCTTCAGCTGTATGTCTGCCCATTGGAAACCAGGACCCACTCCTGACATCTTGCGACCAGTCGGTGATCCACACTGTGTTAAGCTCAAGAGCTCCCTCGACCAGGTTGCTCTATGCTAATCGGTGGAAGATTTTTTCCCAATGGAGCAGAACAAATGGGGCTGCTCGGTAGCCATTATTCTGCGCATCCTGCAGTCATTAATGGATAAAGGCAGATGTGCATCGACCTTGAAAGTATATGCAGCTGCCATATTGGCTGGGCATGTTAGAGTGGACAACCACACAGTGGGGTCGCTCTATCTGGTTGGTCAGTTTTTAAAAGGTGCACAGAGACTTGGACTATCAAGAGTCACTGTAGTGCCACCATGGGCTTAAAACTGGTATTAAGGTCCTTGTGCCTGCCCCCATTTGAACCACAAGGGCAGTCAGAATTGAGGTGGTTGTCTGCTAAGACAGCATTTCTGCTTGCTATCACGCCAACAATGCGAGTGGGTGAAATCCACACCCTATCGGTGAGCCAAACATGCATGCTTTGGTTTGGGGGTTACTCTCCTACCAAACCCATCCTTCTTACCAAAAAGGGTGCCACCCACACATGTAAAACAAGCCACAGAACTAGCAGCATTTAATTCACCAGGCTCCGAAGAGCCACAGGGGCCATTAGAGCTGTTGTGTTTGGTTAGGACATTGTCAGTTTGTGCAAGTCTGATGAGCTGTTTGTGTGCTATGGGGGTTGCAATAAGGGCAAATCTCCATCAAAACAAAGGCTTTCTAATTGGATTGTGGACGTGATCTGCCATGCCTTTAAGTCCCAAGGTCTGCCTGCCCCTACTAAAGTCAGGTGTCACTCTACAAGGAGTATATCCGCATCCTGGGCAGTAGTGATGCGCGGGTCAAGGTTTTTTAACACCCGCACCAACCCGACCCGACGTGATAGCTAACCCTCCCCGCCCACCCCGCTAAAACTCGCACTGATTTTCAACCCGAACCCGACCCGACCCGACACAAAAAGGAGGCAAGAGAAAAAGAATACAGTGGGTCTCTGTGTGACATGATTTGCAACGAAAAAAAAAACGCTATGGATTCCTCTGTTACGCTATGGATTTGAGTGGAGCACAACATACATTTGGCTTTTGGCTGGAATTCTTAATACAAAGTTTAGGCTCTGTCTATTAATTGAACCTTACCGTGATTTCTGATCTTTGCAACCAAACGAAATGGCATCAGGCAAAATATTGCAAACAAGCTGTTTTATTAGAACAAAATTAACATGAAAGTGGCGCACTGGTGCTATCGTCTACTCTCCCATGCAGTGTTGCGATATCCTGTCTACGAGGAATTCTTTTTTTCCTCATATATTTATTTCAAGATTGTTTTGGGGGGGGCTTTTAGGTTTTTTTTTTTCAACACAGCTTATAATGTAGGCCTAGGCGTATTTTTTCCCAAACTATGCAAAAACAAAATCGCGCCAAGAGTGCCAGAGTTTAAGTGATTACGGCGCGCTTCCAGGACACGGCAAGCCGAACTCAAGGTTCGCTCGCTAGTTGCGCTAGTTGCTGGGACGCAGAGGACTGCTTTGGCCACCGTGGAGTTTTACACGATTATTCTTCGTCTCATGGTATGGTAATTAATGAGAGCAAGACTAAATTTATGACCTTACATGCTCCAGTAATGATAAGTTACCTATTCGTTTGGGTGATATGGTATAGAATGGTTTTATAGAAATGTATATCTAAGAAGTGGCTTTACTGCCGATGGCAGCACACGCTCTGCTGTTAGAGAACACGTAGCTGATAAACGGAAGCACCTCAACGAGTTGATTTTATTTTTGAATAAAAATCGTGATATGCCTTTCATTGTAAAGTGGCGAAAAAATGTTTTGTCTATGTGTTGTTTGGACCCACAGGTCAATAAAATTACTACTACTTTATAATATTTCGGTGCTGACTGCAGAACGATTTATAAGATGAGCTATTATTCAACCTTTAGATCCGTAGTCTAACCGTGGAGGATTAAGCCGTGCACCAGTGAGTGTGTGTACATCGAGAGTAGGAAGAGGGAGAGGTGAAATTGGCATTCTATCCTGCTTAAGGTAGCGTTACATCGTTTGACAAGAGCATATTATCTAGGCTGTATGTCTAGAGCCTAGAGCCTGTCTAAAAACACATGCGCAGCTGTTTACAATCGGGGGGGGCCTGTGTCATCAGATCTGCATTCAGGCCCACACGGACAGCGCTACGCCTCTGTTCCCAGCTCAGTCATTTAGCCTTGCCAAGACATTTCGCAACTGTAGCTAAGTTGATAGCTGTCCATCTTGCACTAAGCTACTTTTTGTATAAAGTTCTCATGAACACTGAATTTGAGATCTTGGATTTACTGAAATCTGTTGAATGTTGAAATATATCTGAGTTTTACTTGTTAAACAAGGATGGGTCTGAAAACAATAAATCTGGGTGGTTCTTTGAAAAATAGAAACAAAGCAAGCAAGCTAGCCATCCAGCTAATAAATTATCATGAAAGCAATGTCAACTACAAATCCCAATTCCAAGTTGGAACGTTGTGTAAAATGTGAATGCAATTATTTTCAAATCCTTTTCGACCTATATTCCATTGAGTACACTAAAGAGATGAGATATTTAATGTTCAAACTGATAAACTTTACTCTTTTTGGAAATATTCACTCATTTTGAATTTGATGCCAGCAACATGTTCCAAAAGAGCTGGGACAGGGGCGACAAAAGACCGGGAAAGTTGAAGAATGCTCAAAAAACACTTGTTTGGAACATTTTACGGGTGAACAGGTTAATTGGAAACCGGTGAGAGTCATGATTATGTATAAAATGAGCATCCTCGAAAGGGTCAGTCGTTCACAAGCAAGGAGAGGGCAAGGGTCACCACTTTGTGAACAACTGCATGAGCAAATAGTCCAACAGTTTAAGATTTATCAATTTATCGATGTAGAATTGCAAGGAATTTAGGGATTTCGTCATCTGCAGACCATAATATCATCAAGAGATTCAGAGAAATCTCTACACGTAAGCAGCAAGGCTGAACAAGAGCAACGCAGAGCGCGGCATATGCCCCCGCCTGTATGTTGATCAAGGGCATATTGAGATGGCTGCCGTGGGGGCCATATTAGATATCGCACGACGCTGGTTTTCGAAAGGAACCTTCCTCTAGCCACTCCCAATACGCCATTAAGAAATGGTATCAATCCGATGTGGGATTCTATAGTTATCCCACGGAAACAAAAAGTTAATGGACGACGGTGTGAGGATGCGATCAGGAACCAGTCGTGAGAACCAAGCAATGCAGTAGAACTTGTTTTATTAATAAAGGGGGAAGACCCCCACAGGGCAGAGGGCAAAGGTACAAAGTCCACACTCCAAAAATCAAAATCCAGTTGGGAAAAAATTGAATGAAAAACCAGGGCAGCAATCACAGTAATCGTTGTCGGACAGAAATGGGTCTGGTTCACAGGTACAGGTATGTCAAAGAAGCAAAATCAGAATCCAATGGGCATAATCCGAATCGTAACCAGGGCAGCAAACATAGATCACGTGGTCGGGCAGAAAAAAGGTCAAAACGCACAACAATAATCCAAAATCACAAAGGCAAAAATCGAAAAGTCGGGTCTAGTCAGAAAGATAATCACTGAGCAATCAAGGCGAGAAAAACCGTGGTACAAGAAGACTGAGGAAACGATCTGACGGGGAAGTGCTGTGAAAAGACTCCTAATATACACTCCGGGGGAATCACATGCTACACAGACACAGGTGCTGGAATTGAGACTAATTACAGAAGGTGGAACAAGAGGGAGAACCTAATCACATGAAATAGGCAAAAGCCAAAACGCGGACAGGGATCACGGGACAGCCTATAGACAGAACACTGAATCCGGTTAGGGATTTCTAAGTGCACAGAGTGAGAGGCAGAACAGTGATTAGACAGGTGCAGAGAATCTGCAAGAAACACAGCAAAGTAGATTGAGCAAAAGCAAGAGGCGGAGACTAGAATAGGGCGAGTGCTGAGAGCTTGTTAGTCAATTAGTAAGTGCAGCTATACAGTAGTGCTCGCTAGTAAGTTAGTCTAATATACAATGTTAGTGTTGGTTAGTAAATTAGCGAAAATAACAAACTGTTAGTAGGGGTTAGTAATATAGAAAAAGTGAGAGGAAGGAAGTGAACGAGATGGGGAAGAAAGATTGAAACCAGAAACCATTAAATCATCCGAAGAAGTGAGACACATACCGGGGCTGAGAGCTGTGACAATACAAGACACCAGACAGGGGGAGACAAAGTGCAATGCAAAGTGGAAAGCAAAACATGGACCGGAATAACACTATGGTGAGATGCAAAATATGGAGAAGTAAAACTGAGAGGGCATAAAAACAACACTGAATTCCCATGACTGTGGGTCCCTCAGGTGGCACTGCATTAAAAACCGTTATCATTCTGTAAAGGATATTACCATTTAGGCTCAGGAACACTTCACAAAACCATTGTCTGTAACACAGTTTGTCGCTATATCTTGAAGTACAGGTTGAAACTCTGCCATGCAAAACCAAAGCCATACATCAACAATACCCGGAAACACCGCCAGCTTCTCTAGGCCCGAGCTCGTCTGAGATGGACTGACGCAAAGTGGAAAAGTGTGCTGTAGTCTGTCGAGTCCACATTTCAAATTGTTTTTGGAAATCATGTTGTGCCCGCCAGGCTAAAGAGGAAAAGGACTATCTAGATAGTTTTCAGTGCAAAGTTCAAAAGCCAGCATCAGTGATGGTATGGGGATGTGTTAGTGCCCATGGCGTGGGTAACTTGCACATCTGTGAAGGCACCATTAATGCTGAAAGTGCAAACAGGCTTTGGAGCAGCACATGCTGCCATCCAAATAATTTTTTTTTCAGGAACATCTCTGCTTATTTCAGCAAGACAATGCCAAGCCACATTCTGCTCGTGTTACAACAGCGTGGTTTTGGAGCAAAAGAGTGCGGATAATAGACTGGCCTGCCTGCAGTTCAGACCAGTCTCCCATTTTAAAATGTGTGGCGCAATATAAAGCGCAAAATACAACAACGGGGACCCTGGACTGATGAGCAACTAAAGTCATTCTTCAAGCAAGAAAGGGAAAGAATTCCACCTACAAAGCTTCTACAATTAGTTTCCTCAGTTTCCAAACACTTATTGAGTGTTGTTAAAAGGAAAGGTGATGTAACACAGTGGTAAACAGGCCCCTGTCCCAGCTTTTTTGGAATGTGTTGCAAGTATCGAATTCAAAATGAGTGATTATTTCCAAAAAAACAATAAAGTTTATCAGTTTGAACATGAAATATCTTGTGTTTGTTGTGTACCTCATTGAATATAGCTCAAAAAGGATTTACAAATGATCGTATTCTTTTTTTATTCACGTTTTATACAACGTCCAAACTTCATTGGAATTGAGGTTTGTACTTGTGGGAATGATTTTTTTTTTGTTCTCATTGCCTAAAATAGTATTTTTCAATGCATTTTCACCAAACTGTGATTGAGAAACAATTCAGACCCCCTTTAGATGAAAGAGGTAGTCTATAGTCATCACTGCACACTACTTTATGTGACTTTGTCCTACAGCTATTTATGACTTTCTGTGAAAATGTGAGTGAAAACTTAGAGTTTAAGGGGTTCATTTTATATGTTTTAGAACACCAACTAATAAGCTGTTGAACTGTTTATTGTGTAGTACAGGGAGAATATTCATCTTAAATCAGTCCGTTTTGACTTTATTTGCATTTCAGTGATGAGCCAACTTTTGGATTTGTTGGAAAGGGGTTGGTTGGTTGAACACTTTACGACGTAAGCAAGAAGTAACAAGGAGTTTCACGGAGTGTGAGAATATGCAAGTAGTGATGAATTACTGCTTGTGAGAAGAAATCATAAAAATCTACTTGGCGGATGCGCTTGCACGTTTCTAAAGCCTTTATTTCCCCAATACTTTGCCTATGCTTCTATTTGCAAGTAATTTATTCTCTCGTCACAAAATGTAATGCTCTAGTGATGCAGTCTATATGTTGTCCATTAATTCTACTAATCACTTTACAGAGATTTGCCCAGGATCTACCACTGCATCCCAATAGGAGGAAATGCATAAATTAGAGTCACTGCACTGTGAAAAATTACTCTTGACTGAGTTGACTTGAGTGTGGAACTTCCTGAGACAGCGAGAGATGTACAATGTCAGCTGGTTGACTGATCTGGTGAAATCCTTTGCTGTTCTCCTCTGGCAAGCCTCCTGCCACCAATCTTAATTTCCTAATGGGAAATTTTGCAGCCTACAGAGGTGGGTAAGGGGGAGACAGGGTGGATTAAATCATGGCCTGAGTGGTTTGAACAGAACCTGACTTTAAAAATAAAGGCCTAGATTACCATGCCATTGTTTCACTTTTTCTTCGGCACGCGTAGAAGAAAGTTCTTTCAAAATGACTAAGGATTCCCAGAAGAACGCTATCCTCTTGTTAAGGCAAGGTGTAACGCATCACGAGATAATACTGTTTCCGGGCCCAAATTTGCTTGATACTGTACTGGCAGTATGCCACAGCGTTGTATTCCGATGTACGTTCATCCGTCAGACATGTTCGGAGTTGTCATTTTATCGCCTCCTGGTTAATAAAAAGGTGAAGGGTAGATGGAAACAGTTCATAAGGAAAGTTAAAAGGAATTCAGTGAAACGTTGGCATGGTGTGAGTAGTCCAGTTTGCCCCTCGCTCAGATTAACATTTGCAAGTGGCTCTCAAAACAATGACACAACAAATCTGCTTGTAATCAAAGCTACAGGGGTTTCAAATAAATATTTGAGTGTGTGATATTTTTTTGGATAGGGAATGTATGTTCTTATTCTTCTTAGGCAATTTTCTTAGGCGTTTTCTTTCTTCTCCGAATAATTGCAGGTTCACACTGCAGCTCCGGTCCATTAACTTCTTCTTGTCAGTTCAGGTGGATGCTAGTTTTAGCAGCAAATTGGTTCTCGATAGATTTGCCCTCCAGTCAGTCAACGGCCTCTCTACTGCTCGTCAACTGAACAGAGACTTCCTGCTGAGGTGATAGTGTAGCCAATCAGCAGAGGTGAAAAGTCTGGAAGTCACAAATCAGATTGTCCTACTGTGTTTCTTCTTACCATGAATTCATTGAACTAATTTCTTTTACCTCCCTAGATTAAAATTGTCCATTTTGTCGAGCCCAAATGATTGGAATAAAACCAAGGAAGGCCTTTTCTTATTATTGATATTCCACCCTCAGTCCAATCAATGACTCTTGCCCACATTCTGCACACCAAAAAATTATTTACAGAGAGAACAAGGGTGGCCTCAGATGTGTATTTATTGAGAAGGAGAACTTTTGCCTTTTTTATAACTCATACAGGATTTAGCAAGTCTCAATCATACACAAAGTGATTCTATTCAGTCACACATATTCAGTGCAGCGCGAACCTGAGGCTTTTTACAAATAGGCGATACTTGCATGAATCATTAATTTGGTGGTTTAACTTTTACACTGATAATCAGCGGTCAAACCAGTTGTTTTCCTTGCTTCCTTCTGAAAGGAAGATCAAAAATTCTGCTGGTCATGCACAGAGAGAGGATGCTGGGAGACCATGACTGAGTCAGAGTAGAGTAAAGATGCTCTGAAAAGAGCCTCTGAAGGCTGCTGTGTGTACAAAGTGGCACAAAAGCAAAACAAATCTACAAAGACTATGAGGCAGTTTTCTGTGGCCCTTTTTAGAGCCCTCGCTCCCGATGGACATAAAATTTTCACGTTGTCCGTGAACAACTTGGAGTTGTGTGGTTCCTCTGGTGGGGGGGGGTCAGTGCTCCACAGGAGATTCATCTCTTCTCTAATCATGATTAAGAGTATCAACAAAGTGCAGAGAGATATGAGGAGAAGGAGCGATAAATGATATGACGAGTAAGAAAGGAGAGCTAATAGAGACAAGAAGAGAGAAATAAAGAAGAAAAAAGGAAGAAGTGGAATAAGGCTCAAGAGAGAAAGAAAGAAAAGGGAGGAAAAGTGAGAGTAGAGAAACAGAGGAAGAGAGAATGGAAATACTCGAGGATGGTCTGCTTTTTATCAGTCTGATCTTTCTTTTCTTTCTCCATCACTTTCAAACACACAGAATCTTTCTCATACAGATGTTTCTGTATACATAAACCACTCTCATGCATGCACAGACACTTTGGCCTCTATCTTACACCCAGCGCAGAAGGGCGCAAAACGTAACACAAGTGTCTTTGCTACTTTACGACTGACAAAAATACCAATTTCCTGTCCAGCGTCCACACTGCATAAATAGCCAATTCATTTGCGCAAAATTAAGCCCCCATGAGCGTGTTGGTCATAAAATGAGGTGTGGTCAGGTGCATCACAAACCCAGAAATACCCCTTGAAGTTTCAACCATGGTTTTGAAATGACTCAGTGTTTTATTGACCTACATTGACCCATGTGAATTGATGATTTCAGGATTCTTTTGCAGGATGCGCAATCGACTGTCAATTTAACGTCTTTGACGTGCGCAAAAGGTCCCAGCACCTGAAAAGGTGTAAGAGAAGAAGAGGTGCACTTCCGGCTTCCTGTTTACCCGTGAACGTCATTATGTGTTTCCTACGTACTAAGGAGCGCATGCACAGAATGATTAATCCAATCCATCAACCGAATCCACTCTGTTCAGCCGTTTATATGCAGCATCAAGCTGATTATCAATCGGCGTAGACTACCTCTTTCAATCCAATCGAAAATTTAAACCGATCCGGGTGAATCGGATCGGCTAAGGTGGTTACATAAGGCATTTTGAATCTGACTAACCTGTCAATTCGATTATAAGTAGGATTTTTGGATCATGAAAACACAGCTATTGTCTAAAACAGGGCATGGATTTTCTTTCCCTCACACAAAAACAAACTGTAACGGAGAGAATGATTGAAACGCTGAAAATATGCTTCGGATCTTTCGGTAATTTGTGCATGGGACGACCAATTATCCACAGCTATCTGAAAAATCCATTTTGAATCCAACCTGATTCATTAATACAGTGCCTGCAACACATCTGTCCCACTTCTATTATCAAATACAAAACCCCACAATTCATTTGAAATGTCTTCATTATTATTTCCAGTTCGGCTGAAAAACGAAGTGGCAACAAAAAAAAAGTTGGTAGGTAGCAACGCACCGCCCAGATTTGTGCGCGTTGTATTTCAGAAAAAATTTCAATAAAAAAATCTAGATCCAACAGAGTCTTGCATCTGATTCTGAAATGATTGAATGCGTAGTAATAGAGAAGAGCCCACAAATGAAAATGGTTATAAAGTTGTTTTATCACCCACCGTTATCATACCTCTCATGTCAGAATGTTATGTTGACTAGCCAAATGGGTAACTGCTAGGGAAATCCCTGGTACAATATTTCAGCCACCTGGAAAGAGAATCACAACACAATGACATTATCTTTGTCATTTAATATAGCTAGTGTGTAGCTAGCTATGTACTCCCTTCTTATGTAGCTAAATGTTGACCTAAATAAAATATAATGTTTAGTCCAGCGATCTACTGCTAGCTCGTAGCATACCATTCACCAAAAGCCAGCTAGCGATCTCTCCATCTCACAGGTCGTTTCTCACTTGGTCAGTTTTGCTTCCAGGTGTAAGGCACATGGGCTTGACGTTGTTGGCTTGATGTTGACTAAAACAACCATACTATATAGCAATAGTTACTAATTTATTCTAGCTCCAACAGCCTCTCCAGTTCCCGTATACACTCAGTAATACAGACCCACTCCAGATCCCCTATTATCGTCATTCCAGGCCTTTGTGATCAGCGACAGAATGTGGGTGCCCGTCGGGATGTGAGAAAAGAAATTTCAGTGTCCCATCCAAAATTTCCTGCTGTCAGGGGATACAAGGCAGGCGATTTTGCGAGTTTTGGATCATGAGAATATCAATAACAGGTAGGCATTCTTTGTAATGTAATGTGTAGGCCAATCCTAGTATTAATCCATTATTATCCATACAGGCTAAGTACACATAGTGGATGATGATTTCAACAAAAAACATAAATATGATCAACGTTGTATATTAGGAATATTGGTGTTGAATATCAAATGATTCCCATGAGGGGATATTACATGGGAAGGGGGGAGGACAGGGCTTAAACATTGCATCAAACCTCTTTTTTGATAGTTATATTTTTATTGTTTCCATAATGAAATGAACCTTAATAGACATTATTTTAGTCCGCAAAAGATGTATTACTTTGAAAATACCTGATGTCGTCATTCCTTTCCCTTATTTTCATCATGCCCTTCGCTATTAGAACATGGCATATGGCATTTTTGCAGTGTCCCTTTTGAAGATTACAGTATGCCAAATCCACCATACAGTCATATGTTGATATTCTTACAATAGTTGCATTTTTTTGTCTCAGCGTTATATAGACCATAGTTCAGCTGACTTCATGATGCTCACCTTCTTACATGTACTGATTTTGTAGTCTGAACAGCCTGCCTTGTAACATACATATATGAGCTCAGTGGAACACAATGCATCTAGACATGCAAGCTAGTGCTGACTGTCTCCTAAACTGTTTTCTAAATAAAAGCTAGTGCCGGGTGTCTTCTAAAAAGAATTCCTGCCCATGAGGTGCGTTGAAGCATTTTTATGGGAGGTGGAATGGGGAGGAGGATGAGGGAAAATGTAATTGCCAGGATCCTGGAAATATCCCCATGATCCCCCTCGCATACGCCCTTGTGCTTTGCTATCTTGAGGCCGAGAAAAGCGATCGTGCTATTGACTAACAAAAACCAAGTCTAAAGTCAGTTGTCAGTTTTTGACTGCTCATTTCAGGGCACATAGTCAGATGGTATTATACATATTTGCAGATGAGTACACAGTGGCACGTAAACTCTGCTTGTTACGCACTACTCATGCAGGGACAAGTAGTAGCGCATGCAACCAATTAAAAATAAAAGAGATTAGGGTGTGAATGATTTTTGTCAAGATATTTAAAAAGTGCATGTCAGAATGGTTAGCGCCACCGACGTCTGCACATTAGGGCATGCTGTGATACAAGCTATTCGTTCAGTGAACCTGCTCAATCGGGTAAAATGAAATTCAACATGTGAGGTTATGCGTGTAGGTGTTAGCAAATTCTACAGGATAAAGCCACAACTTCTTGATATTGGCGAGCAGCGTCATTCCTGTTGTTCTCCCAAAGATCTCTCCTGGAGGGGTGGCTGTTCCGGGACAACGGTTGGCCTATATATTCATTACATGACACAAGAGCTGCGTTTATATGGATTGTGTGCCTAAATCTGATTGAATCAGATTCATTTAATCTGTTTGATTTCAATCTGTATTCATGAATGCTCAGTAAAGCGATCCACGTTCAATCTGCGTATACATGGCCCCAGCTGAAACTGATTACAGTTTCTTTGATGTGCGCAAAAGGTCCCAGTACCTGAAAAGGTGTAAGAGAGGAAGAGGTGCACTTCCGGCTTCCTGTTCACCCGTGAACGTCATAATGTGTTTCCTACGTACTAGGGAGCGCATGCACAGAACGACTAATCCAATCCATCAACCGAATCTACTCTGTTCAGTCGTATATATGCGGCATCAAGCTGATTATCAATCAGCGTAGACTACCTGTTGTGGGAATTTTGAGTAGTATTCCTGAAAAAAAAACCAGACTGAGGCGGGATGAGAATAGGATCCTTTACTGCTTGCAAGAAGGGTCTCCGTTACAGGCAAGAACAAAGACAAAGAATTTCTCTCTTGGGGATGTATAAGTATCCCCCTCTCGACATCCCCCCTCCCCGAACTGATTTACGCATCATGGCATCTCGTTGGAATGCTCTCGCAGACGCACGTTGGTAACGTAGCCCACGTCAGGCCAACCCTGTGGTATGCGCAATAGACAGGTGGTTTTCTTATCATCTCCTAGGCCTATCTCACCTAGATTCCCCGTGTCCATCTCCTGGGAAAACAAAGACTAGAAGAGGCACCCTGACCTTGTTTATGGTCCTGAGGTCTGCTTGGTCCTAGATAAACTATATGCCACGACGCACTGGAATTCACAGTTATGCAGGCCCAGGCTAAAAAACATGCAGAAATGAGTACTGTGGCCTGAGAGAAACTAAGCTTGAGCAAAATTAAGGAAACAATTTAATAAATCTAATGGATCAATAATGATTGATTAGTAAACAAGGATAAACAATTAATAATATCAAATGGATCAATAATGATTAAATAATGATAGAATAAATGAATCAAAAGATGATGCCACATCCCCCCCCCCCCCCCCCCTGTTTATAATTGTTTATCTGCCATCATGGCACTTCTCTCGATTTTCAGCATGTGCGTCATTTGCGGGAAAATGCTCAATGATGTCATTATTTTCTGAATAACTCCCCTATTTCAATTACATCACTGTAAGATTCTTCCAGCTCCCTGGTCTCCTGCAACAAAAACAGCTGATATTGCGGGTTAGCATTTAACATTTTTGATATTAAACTTTTAATTATGGGAACCCCACAGCAACTACAGAAGAGCAGTGCTGCAAATCCCCCAGCTATGAGACTTATCACAGATGTAATGCCTGCCTTCCATCCCCCGGACAGGAGCCAGTCCCACCTGGAGTCCGCTGATGCTGGTGCGAGGTCTCGTTGTTGTGCATCAGATATAGTTTCAAACGTTGTAAGGCTTGATCAATCACCCCTCCGGCCTCATCATTAGCGGGTATATAAGTACAGCATGCTGGGCCAACAAGCTGGCAAACCCCGCCCTGTGCTGCTGTCAATAGATCTAATACCATTTGATTTTGTTATGTCATTAACCGTAGAGCTGTTTGCTCTTCCTTTATGCTCCCTGTGACATTACGAGTTTCATTCACAAGTGCACTTAAACGATCATTCACAGAGTCCAGCCGCAGCATTGCCTGTCCGACACCAAACTGCGGGAACAAAGAATACAGGACTTTGCTCCATGTCATCCATAACCTTTGATCACTGGGACATTGCTTCCCCATGTTGGCTCCCGCAATGCTGCGTCTCCGTCGTGTAACATTCCTGTCTATACTCACAATGTAAGTGTGATAATTTAATTGTACGTAAGCACAGACTCTCCCCCCACCTGGGTGGTAATGCAACATATATTTGGTGTCCACACAACCAATACCAACCATCCACAACTCTTGTCCCATTCCAGTGAGGTGCCCACGGATGACATAGTGCCCATTCGGGCCATCTCCTTTGCCGGTGAACTAAGATGTTTCCGTTACCAGCGGATACCCACAGAAAATCAGTAGCTTCCCCTGGCACCCCTGTGTTATCCCCACAAACTCTGTGCCATTTCCTTTGACACATCGCCAAAACTGTTGATCTGCACTATAATGGACTACCATGAGTGGGACATTAGAAGTCACATTCCCCAGCTTCAGATGTCCGTCCCTATCAATGCAGTACTTCAGACCAGAATCCATTACCGTGCTAAGTGGGGATAAACTGGGATCCATAGAAGCTAATCCACTGCGATAGATAGTGATAGAATAAATGAATCAGAAGATGATTTCACGCTTCCTCTTTCAATCTAATCGAAAATTTACCCCGATCCGGGTGAATCGAATCGGCTAAGGTGGTTGCATAAGACATTTTGAATCTGACTAACCTGTCAATCCGATTATAAGTAGGATTTTTGGATCATGTAAACACAGCTATTATCTAAAACAGTGCATGGACAACAGTGCATTTTCTTTCCATCACACAAAAACAAACTGTAATGGAGACAATGTTTAAAGCGCAGAAAATATGCCTCAGATATATGAGCAATTTGTGCATGGGACGACCCATTATCCACAGCTATCTGAAAAATCCATTTTGAATCCAACCTGATTCATTAATACAGTGCCTGCGACACATCTGTCCCACTTCTATTATCAGATACAAAACCCCACAATTCATTTGAAATGTCTTCATTATTATTTCAAGTTCGACTGAAAAACGAAGTGGCAACAGTAACAATAATAAAAAACAATCCTTTTAGTAGCAGCAAAAGCAACGATGTGTCATGGTCTATAATTAATCCAAATTTCTACCATGTATCTGACTTGACTTTCAATCAACAGCCAATCGAAAGCAAGTTTTTTTCGCTCTTGTCGGATGTTATTCAAGTGGTAACAGTGGCATAATCATAATTACATTATTTTCATCAAAAAGCACAATGAAGACACTATGAACCTTTGCTATATTTCTGCACTGAAAGACAGGAGGTCAGTGCACATTTTCTTGCATGATCTAATAAAAATCATACTCTTTGAACTCAAGGTTTGAAATTTTGTTGTTGATTTTTGATGAGGCTTTTACACGTAGGATATTTTCTAAGTTGTATGGGTGAAGACATATGATCTTGGTGTAGATTTACTGTTAAGCTGAATGGGAACTTGGTTTAAAAGGCATTCCTGTTGGTTATTAGAGACATTTTAACATGATCTATTTTAGTTGATGTAAAGTGATGTTTAGTGATGTAAAGTTCAAATGCAGTCTAGGGAATTCACAACGATTATTTTTAACATCAGGGTATGAATGAAACAGTTTTGAACAATATTTTAAAAATGTTTATGTTATATTTTTGGAGATTACTCTGTTAGTTTACATGTGCGCAGTGCGCCATAACAGTGACAAACTTGACAAAACAAAGTACTAGAACCTAGTTATTTATTATTTCGTTTTATCTTTAATCTCTTGCTCTGTAATAGTGAAAATAAGACTAATGACATCTTAATGGCGCACTTCGAACATGTAAACTAACACAGTATCTTTGGTCGCGAAACGATCTGATCTAGTGACTCTACAAATAAAATCCCGAAGCTCTACAAAATGCGAGATGATTAGCGGTATAAACAGGAGTGTTTAAATGGTAGTAAACATACCTAAGAATGCCGCAATCTTGGCGTGTCGCGTCCACCGAATGCAAAGCAATCGGCCTCGATAACTCGCCTTCACTCGTTCTTTCGTCTCAAAAATTGGCTACAACTAATAATCAATGCTTCTTCAAGCTATTGCTTAAAGAATAATTACATAAACAGCCTCTATATTGTAGGTATTCCACTCTTGGTCAGTCAAGCACTTAGCGTTGTCGAGGAATGTCTGGTTTGCTTGCCCACCAGAGACTTGTTGCTATGGGAGAATGGTCACGTGACCCGCTTACTGCAAAAGGCCTATTGATGTGACTTCGCAAGGAAGACAATCTGCAAAAAATCCGGAACTTTCGCTGACTTCGCGGCAATTACTTTCGTGATTATCACTAAGCTGTGCGTCTAACAACGCACTTGAGCTGTCACTACATTCAGACAGACAAGTGCATATAGGCGCAAAGTTCAAAAGCCAGCATCTGTGATGGTATGGGGGTGTATTAGTGCCCAAGGCATGGGCAACTTACACATATTAATGCTGAAAGGTACATACAGGTTTTGGAGCAACATATGTTACCATCCAAGCAACGTCTTTTTCATGGACACCCCTGCTTATTTCAGCAAGACAATGCCAAGCCACATTCTGCACGTGTTACAACAGCATGGTTCCGTCGTAAAACAGTGTGGGTACTAGACTGGCCTGCCTGTAGTCCAGACCTGTCTCCCATTGAAAATGTGTGGCGCATTATGAAGCGTAAAATACGACAACGGAGACCCCGGACTGTTGAACAACTTAAGCTGTACATCAAGCAAGAATGGTAAAGAGCTCCACCTGAAAAGCTTCAAAAATTGGTCTCCTCAGGACCCAAACGTTTACTGAGCGTCGTTAAAAGGAAAGGCGATGTAACACAGTGGTTAAAAGGCCCCTGTGCCAACTTTTTTGCAATGTTTTGCTGCCTTTAAGTTCTAAGTTAATGATTATTTGCAAAAAAACAATAAAGTTTCTCAGTTTAAACATTAAACATCTTGTCTTTGTAGTGTATTCAATTGAATATAAGTTGAAAAGGATTTGCAAACCATTGTTTTTTGTTTTTATCAACGATTTACACAACGTGTCAACTTCACTGGTTTTGGGTTTTGTAAGATTGGGCATGGTGATTGTGCTTCACATTTTTATGATTTTGTAAAACCAAGTTTCATGGATCGTTATCATCCTGTACCGTTTTAATAGGGCATTAATTAGGGAGAAGCAGCAACCTGCACTAGATATAGGTGAGTGAACATCACTTTTGAAATTTTTTGATAATGGCTACAACTTGATTTTTTCACCAGAATAATGACTCTCCTATCAATAATGGATGTCTTCAAATTCTGATTGATAATATTTATGTCTGCAAGGGGGCATCAGGGTTGAGAAGGGTAAGAAAATGCAAGGCATAGCAAGACATTAAGAAAAGTTCAAATGTCAGTAAATTCTTACTGGCCCGTCCAGGCCAACAGTTTTAAGACTGTAGTGGCCTGTGGTAGACCCATAAGTAAAAAAGGTACAGGCAAGTGGGTCAGAGCTAATTTCAAGACCTGGGACCATACAAAAAGGTCAGGAAATCAACAGTTAACTACAGAGGTGGACGACAGAAAAATTTGAGAGTTTCATCGAAAAATGCGATAAATGGCACTTTTAAAATATTTGAGTCACCACTGCGAGAAGATCATCATTGGCGGGCTAGTGGTCATGCCTAGTTCCGTCCATAGCAACACGCTATAGTATATCTCGGCGTTTAGCATGCTAAAACATTAGCTTTCATTCAAAAGTGAACGCCAAGCCAGTTATTCTGCCGACTGCAAAATATCCACGCAGCCAATCAGCAATGGAGAATTCCACACTGCCTACAAGCTTTGATTGTTTAGACTCTTGTTTTTGGCAGAAAAAATTAGTATCTGTCATCTCTAGGCCGCAAGTTCTGCAGAAAAAAAGATTCCCTAATTTCTCTAGGGGAGAATGCGTTTCCTTTCAGTGGACATGCACCATATGGCCATAAAAAAGGCACTTATTCTAATATTTCGTCGGATCACCTTTAGCTTTGATTGCAGCACACATTCACCATGGCATCATTTCAGTCAGCTCATTCATTTTCTGCTCAGATCTTGTATTGCTCCCTGAACCACTCTTTCACAGTTTGAGCCCAATGAATCCTAGAATTCTCATCTTTGAATATGCCCATACCATCAGAGAAGAAAAAAATCTATTGATAGAAAAACCTGGTCAGTCAGTATATTCAGGTAATCAGCTGATCTCATTTGTTGTCCTCATATTGTTGCTAAACCTAGACATGACCAATTAAAGCAACAACAGATCATAACATTGCCCCTATAAGCTTGTACGATAGGTACCACTTCATCCGTCTCCCCAGATAGCAGGCTCCTCCGCTCCGGATCTGCCACCGGTCTGCCCTGGCCCCAGCTGATCTGGGGCAGATCTGGGGCAGATCCGGAGTGGAGGAGCTTGCTATCTGGGTCTCTTCTTACCCTGATGTGCCCATCGCTCTCGAACAGGGTAACTCTGGACTCATCAGACTACCTGACCTTTTTCCAATGCCCCAGTGTCCATTCTTTACGCTCCCAAGCATATTGAAGCCTTTTTCTTCCCACTAACCTCACTTAGAAGTGTTTTTCATGAGGCTGCAGTCCCAATCCCTTTAGTTCACCATGCATTGTACGAATGAAAATGCTCTTACTTTCTCTATTAAACATAACCATAGTTCGACTGTTGGTTTTTTTTTTTTTTTTTTGCGATTTGATTTCACCAAACGTTTAAGTGATCTCCGATCATGATCATTCAAAATTATTTTCTGATCACCTTTCTTCCTCAAAGTCGATGGATCAGCTCTATCCTTCCTCGCTTTAATAATGACTTGGACAGTTTTCAACCCAACATTAGTAGTTTCAGCAATCTCCTTAGTTGTTTTCTTCACTGCAGGCCAATAATTTCAGCTTTCTGCTACAGAGGTTAGTTAATTAGTTAGTTGAACAATGTTTCATAGCATGTCAGTTCAAATCTGACTTAACATCATTATTTGTGAAATGCGCCTTAGCAAAGGAATGACAAGGACCAAGAAGTTAAATACACAAGACGACAATCACTGAAGTTTGAAATGCTTTTGAAGTACGGGGAATGAAACAAGAAGGGAGGGGTGAAGAATGAGACAATAATTAATCAATTTGAAAGAATGGGGAAAAAAAGTTGCGCTGCAACAAGAGGAGTTCCACAGGGAGTGCCGACCACAAAAGGAACAAGTAATGTGATAATCTCAACGTTGAGAATGGTCGCACATCCAAATAAACAAATCAAGACGGCATATAGATATACCTTTATTATCGGCAAACACTAAAAAGCGCTAACGCGTTTCGGCTAAATCAAGCCTTCGTCAGAGCGTAAGAATGAATGAAACATGGCTACAATATATAATTTCCACAATACACAAATTGCAGTTGCAGGCAATTATACACATTCAGATGGTTCAATCATTCCATTGTTCAATTTGACCATATATAGCAAAGTCACTCAGGCATTGGATACACATGAATACACTTAGAAAAACATTATTATAATCACACAGAAGAGTATAATAAGAGTAATGCATTGAATTACAAAAAACTTTTCAGACTAAAGTCTTCATTTAGACCACTAGGAGTCATTGATTTTAAAGTGTAAATCCAGTACATTTCTCTTTGAGCTAACTTCCGGAGAATATCTCCTCCTCTTCGACATGGAATGATTCTCTCGATCCCAACGAATCTAAGAGATGAAGGGGAACCATGGTTGGCTTCAATGTAGTGTTTCGCCATTGCATAATCTAAATTGGCCGACCGAATCGCAGTTTTATGTTCAGCAACACGTAATTTTAAACATCTTTTTGTCTGTCCAACATATATCTTACCACAAGGACATGTAAGCATATAGATGACATGAGTTGATTTGCAATTTATAAATTGACGAATAGGAATTTTACGTCCAGTCAGTGGATGATTAAAAGATTTCGCATTGACGGTGTTATTGTTAACTGACATCAGTGAAATAATACCTTTGGGTCACTGGGGTCCCCAAAGAGGACCTGGCATGTTCTGCAGGGTACGTCCTCTTCCTTCTTCTTTCCGAGTGTGTTTTTTTTGCCCTTGTCTGACTTTTCTTTCTTCTTTGGTTTCATTGCTTTTCTTGAAATATAATCAAGGTGTTCCTGACATGTGAGGACAAATGATGGTGGCTTTGTCCTCTTCCTCATGGTCCTCTCTCGTTTCGGCAGGGGACACAGATCACCGAATGTGACAGACTGCCCAACACACAAAAGAAAACAACAATTTATAACAAGACATCATCAGTTTGATATGATTATGGAATTAGTGTAATAGAGAGTAGTTTTGAAGAGGCTATTATGGTCATTCACTTACGGTGGAGGTTGAAGGCTGTTCTTCCTGTGACGTGAATAAGTTCAAGAAGACCGTTTCTTCCTCTGGAGCAGACTCAATGCCACCGATTAGCTCTTCATGCACTACCTCTTCATCCTGGAATAGGAGGATTGGGGGCGCTTCGGGAATCACGGCAAGGTCCTGAGTGGGGCTGGCAGCAACTGGGGTTTGCTGACTGGGGTTTGCTGGGTGGAACTGGCAGCAACTGGGGTCTGCTGACTGGGGTCTCCTTGGTGGGGCTGGCAGTGTCCTGGGAGGGGATGGGAGAGTGGGTGGCAGAGGTCTCTCCGTTGTTTTGCTGGGTGCAAAAGCACTCTCTGGGAGGATGTGTTTGTTCAGAGGGTACATCCCCGTACCTCTGAACCCTGCCTGAGCATTTTCTATTGTGGCAGCCTTTTTCCACGCCCGGCTGAAAACAGAAAAAAACTCTGACTTTGGCAGCTTCTGCCCTGCCATCAACCTGGTCCACTTCCTTCCCTCTTTGTCCCAGTGGTGCTTAAGGCTCCGAAACAGGGACTTATCTGCTGGCTGAAGAGCGTGAGTGGTGTGAGGAGGGTAGCACAGGATGTGAACATTGCTTTTCTTCATCAAGTTGATGAAGTCCAGGTTATAAATGTGGCTGCTGTGCCCGTCCAGTAGAAGAATGTGAGGCCTAGCATCATCACTCGGTAGTGACTGGACAAATAACTGACCCCACTCCATGAAGAGGTCAGCAGTAATCCAGCCATTATCTGAGACCCGGGCAGTGACTTTCTCTGGGCACTGCTGGAGCCACTCTGCCCGTAGCCGCTTCCCCTTGAAAATCACCATGGTGTGGCTGTAAGTTCCTTCAGCATTAAATGCTGCCAGGCAAGTGGTGGTTTCGCCCTTTTCGCCTGCGCAGACCTCAATGCATGGCTGGCCAACCTGTCCAACCACTTTAGTGGATGAGAACTGGTCTTGGAGACCAGACTCATCACAGTTCCAGAGGTGAGATGGAATGCCCTCAAGGCCGAATTTGCAGAGCAAATTCTCATATTCTTGGAACCACTAGCTGACCACTTCTTTGTTGAGGCCTGCCGCCCTTGCAGCTGACAGGACTTCAGGTTTCCGCATCCCTAGCCCTGGGTTGCGCTTCAAGAAGTTCTGAAACCAGTAATACCCTGCACAACCAGCTTTTTGTGAAAAGCCCCTGATGTGATTGTGTGACGCATACTGGAAGGCCAGCTTCTGGACATCCCGCTTGGTGAGAGGGAACCCCCTTTCTGCCATGGTCTTTAACAGGGCAGCCAGCTCCTTCTCTGCTGCCTCAGGGAGATACTGTTTCCTTCCAGAAACATAGTCCGTGCCAACTACCTTGCCATTCACTCTTCTCTGCAATGTCGCCCGGGGAAGATTCCACGCCCTCGAGAGGAAGCGCAGACTTACTTTCACCCCTTTTTCAAGTGCCGCCTTGTACTCTTCCACTGCCCCTCGCATTCTCTCCTCTACCCACTGGTTGTATTTTCCGTTTCTCTTTTTTCCCCCTCGCTCTTCTTTTCTGCTCCTATCCTCTCCTCTCTGTTCCTTTCTCCTACTCTCCGCTCCTCTCTCTTGTTTTCTTCT
The DNA here is from genome assembly GCA_029721435.1 of Gymnothorax reevesii. Lineage (NCBI taxonomy): Eukaryota > Metazoa > Chordata > Actinopteri > Anguilliformes > Muraenidae > Gymnothorax > Gymnothorax reevesii. The sequence goes on from CM056574.1 coordinate 52,481,579, forward strand.
GCTCTTGTCTCCTCTCTGTTCCTTTACCCCCCTCTCCAGTCTCTGTTCATGTCTCCTATTCTTTCCTCGATTTTCCTCTCTCATCCTTGCCACTCCTCTATGCGCCTCTCTTCCTCTCTCCTCTCCTCTCTGTTCTATCTTGTTTGCCATACTGTGGACCGAATCATTCTTTAATGTTCCTCAACACATACCACTATCACTTCTAGGTTACATCAAGTCTCTGTCAACTTTTCCTGTGTGTGCACACACATGCGTGTGTTTGTGTGTCAGTGTGTGAGCACGTTTGTATGTGTCAATGCACGCATGAGTGTGCGCAGTTGTGTGTGCCTGTGTGTGTGCGTGTACACTTGTGTGTGTGTGTGTGTGTGTGTGTGTGTGTGCGCGCTCGCTCAAATGTGTGTGTGTGTGTGTGTGTGTCTGTGAGCATGCATGCATGTGTGCGTAGATATCGCGGGCTAGCTCATGAACACACACACCCATATTGTTCCTACTAAATTAGAAGGGAAGTCAGAAGAAGCATGTAATATATGCACATATTAATACTTTTTAATAAGATTAACCATCAAACTGTCTGCTAAAATTCAACTTTGCAGGCGGCTCATTTTAGCTGAAGCACATGGCTCAATTTACCTTAATGCATTCAGGTAAATTGGGCCACCAACAAAAAATGTTTTTTCATAAAAACTAAGTTAGCTAAGCAAAAATTTAGCATTATATCTGATGAATGCCATCACAACATGTATTACATATATGTTTTTATTGAAGTACATCCATTATTTACTGATTTATCAACCTTATAAATTTCAGGTCAGATTTGTCTGCCAGGCCACAGTTTTCCTCAGCAGTCTGGATGTGAGGCATTGCCCCGCCCACCATAGCAATCACAGACCAATCAAATCCATTTATTTGTATCAAATACAGTTGTGGCTACAATTTGAAATCCTTTGCAGTCATTGGCTGTTAAAATTTAAAGAGCCAGGAGGCTCAAACCTTAAATGGCCCATTTTAGCTGATGGCCCAATTTAGCTGAGTTCACCCTACTCTTCTGTGTGATTATAATAATGTTTTTCTAAGTGTATTCATGTGTATCCAATGCCTGAGTGACTTTGCTATATATGGTCAAATTGAACAATGGAATGATTGAACCATCTGAATGTGTATAATTGCCTGCAACTGCAATTTGTGTATTGTGGAAATTATATATTGTAGCCATGTTTCATTCATTCTTACGCTCTGACGAAGGCTTGATTTAGCTGAAACGCGTTAGCGCTTTTTAGTGTTTGCCGATAATAAAGGTATATCTATATGCCGTCTTGATTTGTTTATTTGGATGTGCGACCATTCTCAACGTTGAGATTATCACAATAATTAATCAATGTCAATCAATAAAGAAGACAAGAGCACAACGGACTTGGATAGATGGATTGCGGGGAGAAACGATAAGGGAAGCACCCAGGACATGGCAGACATCGCTTGCATGACTGAAAAGAAAACAGCAAGCTCAAGTTACAGTTATTCATGTTATACAAGAGTATGGTCACCTGTCGCACATACTCTGCAGCAAAGTACAAGCCAACATAACATTCATTTCTGTATCGGACTCATCAACAAAACCAAATAAAAAACTAATGTTTACAGTTATATACCGAATACAGTAAACATGAAGGTGTTAGACTTGCAAAAGAGTGATGACAATACTTTTCTTAGAACTGAGCCATGCATTAGCAATGCTTATACCTCACTTTTAGAGGAAGGTCTCATCCAGAGAACCTAACTATTTTACCAAGGGAGGATGCACTAACAGAACTGGAGCACAAGATAAGAAAATATGCTGGCATGCTACCTTTGCTTTATACCCAGGGGCTGGCCCTGCAATGCGACAATGGTAATGATGATGATGGATTGCAGTCATGTTTTGCCTTACAGGATCTCCAAGGTGTGTACCGAATGTGAAGAAGATCCGCACGCACCTCCCATGTGTCTGGCCCTCGGCGTAATGGAAGGTGGGCATCTTGAACCTTAAAGAAAATACAACAGCTGGAAGCGAGGGGGGGGGCATTGGCATCGGCATAATAGGCATGAATATGCATGTCCAGATGAGCGCGATGTGCTCATATTGGTCAACTGGGTCATGACCAATCAGCCTGACAAAACGTTTACATGGACAGAGAATGCAGGCAATTGCCCAGCTTTTCAGGTACAGAATCACTAAAGAGGTCTGTCACACCAGTAAATTGTCAGGCTGAGCTGGAGGAATTTGGCCCAGTTTCACAGTCAGGGATTAAGAGTAATAGTCAATAAGGATCCACCAGGTTCAAATTATATGATGCCAGCCAAGAAGTTTGAAGTGCTTATTCAGAAGGATGGCTCAGAAAATACGTGAGGACAAACCAGCGAAGGGACTCGGTCACAAAAGAACACACATCTGAATTTCTTGTCTGGGCTCCAGTTGCAATATCCACCTACTAATCAACTCCCTTTCAGCTGGACATCATTCTCTCAGTTTCCCTACTTTATTCCAATCCTGGAGTCTGTTGTTTGATTGAGTGATTCTTCGTTGTTCAAAGACACTTTCAGCAATTTTTCAGCCATCTCATGTCAACATACACTGCAATGCACTCATACCCCCGGGCATTTTAGAGTCTCCAATGCATGCATGGCTTTGGTCTGTGGGAGGAAATCGAAGTGTCCAGAGTAAACCCACGTGAACATGGGGAGAACGCGCCAACTCCACACAGAAACGCCTCAGGCTGGATTCAAACCTATGACCTTCTTGCTGTGAGGTGGCACTACCCACGATGCAACCATGCCACCCCTGGAGTCAGTTGACAGATTAAATGCATTGGCCTTTATGTATCAAACATGCGTACACCAAAAAAATGGATGTACGCCAAATCTCTGCAAGGATCGGCATTTATCAATCTGAACGTGAGCGAACGGTCCGCAAAAATCTCATGCCAGGTCTGACTAGGCGTACGCAGATTTGAAACCAGCAAACAATATGCAGGAATGAGTGCAGCTGTCAAAATGAGTAATAAACCATATGCAGAGATGCGGACGACATGCTGTTGTTGCTCTTATTAGTAAAATGAATAAATAGGCTAAATTAATAAATGAATGAATAAATAATCAAGATATCTGTGTTGAGATAACCTGATTGTCAGGCCAGAAGACTGACAATTACAATCAATTTGATGAAGCGCAATGCGTGGCTTGGCAGATATGCAGTGTGGTGTGTCAGGTGCTCCTCCAGTCAGATATATACTGAACAACAAAAAAAATGCAAGTGAATTAAAGGCCGACTGGAAAATAAGTTTGCGCGTAATTTTTTTAGATAATCAAATTTATTGCTTGCACGTGCACGTTCACACTCGTTTCATCAATTTTTTCTTTATTTTGCGGTCACTTTGCGGTACATTAACTAACTAGCTAACTTTGTTTCTTATGTTGCACAGTGTAGGCCTACGGACACTTTGACTGAGATCACATTTTGATAATGGCAATCTTCTATTGCTAGAGGAATAAGCTTCTGTTGTCGTAGATCCTCAAGTTTATAAAAAAAAATTAATTAAAAAAACTCGTTTTGAATTTAGTTAAACCTGTTGATTTAGCCCAGATGCAGGGGCTTCAGTTTCCTATGGACACAAATTTTCTTTAAAAAAATAGCATAACTTGGATATGGGAATGACGTGAAATAACTTACAGTATTATTGGTTATTAACTCTTGTAAGATAAGCATGTAGTAGTTATTCAAGATTATGAATTTATGATGCAGTACTAGTAATCAGGTATTGACAGTGTGTGATATGTGAATGATCAAGTAGTTTACATAAGATGCGAAAATAGTAGACTGTCGACTTAAGCAGTGGTTGTGACATACTCCTCCTGATTTTAATATTCATCATTAAAAATTTCTGCGACCCTCGCTCATTGATGAACCTTGGGAGCCCAGGTCCTCAAACTACTGTTGGTACTCTCCCCGGCAGACTGATGGCACGCCACAAGCCTAGCTGTTTTGGAGATGATCCACTCAGTAATCTAGCCATAATGCTTCAGCCCTTGATAAAAGTCACTTTATGCACTACCATTTTTTTATGCATCAGACACAAACTATGAGAGCTGAATGGTTGCTTATCATCTAATATATATGTCCGTTTTGGCACTGTTGTTCTGATTACCAGTGTTATTCATTTAATCAGAGAGTTGCCATAGTGTTTTAGAGTAAATGCTACGAAAGAGTCTTTGTTAAGAAGAGGTTGGGGGAACACCAGATGCAGGATCCAAAAGTGTTTATTGAAACACAGAACACTAAATGAAAAAAGGTTGGCTTCAAGCCAGAAAGTAAACACCATGCATATGCACTGAACCAATGGTAAAACTGAGGTACACTGCCCAAGGCAGAGGAAAACAGAAGTAACCTCTCCAAGAGTGGCTTAACTAGAAAAACAAAAACTGGACCGAACTAAACTAACGGGAAACACTGGGGCTGCGTCCCAATCCAAAATAAGATACTCCCTTCACTTCTTCCCTCCACTCGAGTGAGCCCTCTGAATGACGTAGCAAGCAAATCAGCCCTTTCCAAGTGAGGGAGGGCAATAGAGGGAACTTAGGGGGAGGGTTGTTGGACAACGGATTGGAATGACCCTCGCAGCGTTTCTTCCGCGCTTCGACCTTTGTCGACAAGCCAACAGGAAGTTTGTGTTGCCATGGAGCCAACTGAGTTAGCTGTGTAATGTGAATATAGGCCGCTAGATGGCAGTATTTACCTTTTTTTGTTAAGCTCAGACTGGAGTCATGTTTAGACATGTCCTGGACATGTCTGGGGCAAGTCTCAGAAAATTAAAAAAAAGAGGTCTAAATGTGGGTGGGGTCTGCAAAAGAGTATATAAGGAAAAGAATTGAGATAGTAAAGTAGTAGGAGAAATTGCAAGAAGATGACCAGACCTGCCATTCTGTTCAAGACCTGTGACGTTTCTTTTGTGGATTTCTTTGCCTGTGTTTGAGCATTTTCTTCATCCAGGACATCACCAAGCCACCCCACCAAAAAGGGACTGTAATTATTTCTGTTTTTTCTTATTTATCAATCTTGGTCTTTAGTTGTAGGTTGTTATTAGTCTTTGTCTTTGTTAAAAATTAAATGTGTTTTAGTTTTTTAAAACTGTGTCTGTCATCCCTTGCTGTTACTGTTGTGTAATAAATGTAAGAACAAATTGGGGCCATAACAAATTGGGGGCTCAAGGTCCGGGATAGACCATGGTGTGAGTAATTTATTGAAAATCTAACATTCCAAATTGTGAAATTGTTTTTGTGAATTTTCCTAGATATATATTGACAACAGCAATGGATGATTTCTTGGCATCACCAACCGTAGGGGTTTTGAAGTCTTTTAAAAAGACAGAACTGCTAGAAATTTGCAGACAGTTGGAGCTGACAGAGGTAAAACCAGCCATGCGAAAAGCAAGACTGGCTAGAGAGATAGTTGAATATTACATTGATGAAAATGTGTTTGCACCAGGAGATCTGGAACAGTTTCCAGTAGAAAATCCAAATATAGAAATGGAACTTAAATTAAAAATGCTAGAGATTGAAAGGGAGGAAAGAGAAAAAGAAAGGGAGGAAAAAGAAAAACAAAGAGAATTTGAGAGGGAAGAAAAAGAAAAACAAAGGCAGGTTGAGTTAGAAAAAGTAGCAAAAGAAAAAAAACAAAGAGAATTTGAGAGAGAGAAAGAGGAAACAGCAGAAAGAGAGAGACAGAGACAGAGAGATTTTGAATTAGAGAAATTCGATAGAGAAGAAAGACTCCAAATGGAGCAACTAAAAATTAAAATTGAAACTAAAAATACATTTTGTGCCAGTCAGGAGGTAAAACTGGTGCCTCCATTTTCAGAAAAGGATGTTGACAACTATTTCCAGTGTTTTGAAAAGGTAGCAAAGAGTTGCCAGTGGCCAAAGGAACACTGGCCTCTGATGGTGCAAACTGTCCTCAAGGGTAAAGCTCAACAAGCCTATTCGGCTTTGTCTGCAGATGATTCCTCTGATTATGAGGTTGTCAAAAAGGTTATTTTGAGAGCTTATGAGTTGGTTCCAGAGGCTTACCGACAGAAATTCAGAGGTCTGAAGAAATCTGAAAATCAGACTTATGTGGAATTTGCTAATGACAAGAAGGTTTGCTTTGAGCGCTGGTGTACTTCCATGGAGGTGAAGGATGATTACAACTCACTAAAAGAGATGGTGTTAGTTGAAGAATTTAAGAACTGTGTTAAAGATGATGTTAAGACCTACCTTAATGAGAAGCAAGCACTGAATTTGCAATCAGCTGCCAAATTTGCAGATGAATATGTTCTCACACATAAGTCCAAATTTCAGTCTAGCAGTAACAATAAATGGTCCCAATTTCAGAAAAAGGGTTACGGTGATACCCAAGATTCCTCACCCAAAGACAAAGACAAATCTGGTGATGGTGCTCAGAAATCCAGTAACAGGTCTGATCAAAGTGTGAAAGCTGACAGTGACAAAAGTGGTCTAGTTTGCAGTTATTGCAAGAAATCTGGTCATGTTACAACTAACTGTTGGTTCCTTAAAGCTAAGAAAGAAAAAGAAAAGGATACCAAACCAAATGCCTTTGTGAAAACAAGGTTAGAAACCCCTGTAGTAGATAACCAATCTGCTAAATTGCCTGCTTCTTGTGGGGCTAAAAAGCCTAATACAGCTGACTTTGTGAGGGAGGAATTTCTTCCATTTGTGTCAGAGGGATTTGTGGCTCTGAATGAGCATACTACTCCTGTCCCCATATATATCCTAAGGGATACCGGAGCTTCTCAGTCACTTTTGTTGATGGACTCCTTGGAGTTACGTGATGAGACCGCTTCAGGGGATTTCATACTTGTACAAGGTATTGAAGGGAGGACTGTATCTGTACCCCTGCGCTCTATATTCTTGAAGTCAGATTTAGTTACAGGACAGGTAAAGGTGGGACTTATGTCAAGTCTACCTATAAAGGGTGTTTCTCTGTTGCTAGGCAATGACCTGGCTGGGGGCAAAGTAGTTCCCCCTGTACATCTTACTTCACAGCCGAGCACTGAAGATGGGGATGAGGACCCATCTCTGTATCCTTCTTGCGCAGTGACTCGTGCTATGGCCAAGAAGGCTAAAGAAGAAGATGATGTGGTGCCGTCCAGTACATTGAATAGTCAGGACTCAGGTGGTTCGCCTCATGACTCTGATTGGCCTACTATGGTTTCTCCGTTTGAGGACTTATCAGATACTTTTATCAGTTCTCTATTCAGCCAGCCGGATGGGTCTGGTGATTCTGATGTGTCTGGAGACTTGTCTCTGTCCAGAAAGCGGTTGATTGAGGAGCAAACTAATGATCCTGAAATTGGTGTACTAAAGAGTAGAGCCCTTCCTGAAAAAGAAATAGATGCAGTTCCAGTTGGGTATTATCTCAAGGATGGTGTGTTGATGCGGAGGTGGCACCCTCCTGATATCCCTGCCAATGCAGATTGGGCAGTGGTCAGGCAAATTGTTGTTCCGAAGGTCTATAGGAATGAGATCTTAACAATGGCTCATAGTTTACCTTTAGGAGGTCATCTTGGTGTTAACAAGACTGTTGATAAGATCATGAAACACTTCTTTTGGCCTGGGCTTCGGAAAGACGTTTCCAACTTTTGCAAAACCTGTCACACTTGTCAGGTAGTTGGAAAACACCAGTTAGACCCACCTGTAGCTCCATTGCAGCCTATCCCAGCATTTGGGGAGCCATTCTCTAGGGTCATTGTTGATTGCGTTGGTCCATTACCCAAGACTAGATCTGGAAATCAGTACTTGTTGACAATCATGTGTGCATCTACCAGATTCCCCGAAGCCATACCTCTACGTAACATCAAGGCAACTGCAATCTCGAAGGCTTTGATAAAGTTCTTCACGTTGTTTGGTCTTCCCAGGGAAATTCAGTCAGACCAAGGTAGCAATTTCACTTCAGGATTGTTTCAGCAGGTTGTGTATGAACTAGGTGCAAAACAGATTCTTTCTAGTGCCTATCATCCAGAAAGTCAGGGTGCCTTAGAGCGGTTTCATTCCACTCTCAAGACAATGATGAGGACTTATTGTTATGACCATGAGAAAGACTGGGATGAAGGGGTTCATTTGCTGTTGTTTGCAGCTAGAGAAGCAGTGCAGGAGTCTACTGGATTCAGTCCATTTGAGCTAGTGTTTGGTCATGAAGTGAGAGGACCTTTGCTATTATTGAGTGAACAATGGCAAGAGAAAGAGCCGCAAATCAGTCTGTTAGACTATGTTAGCAAGTTCAAGGAAAGATTGCGTGCAGCTTGTGACCTTGCCAAAGAGAACTTGAAATCAAGTCAGGGAAAAATGAAAACTTGGTATGATCATAAGGCTAGAAGCCGTGAGTTTAAACCAGGAGACAAGGTCCTTGTGTTGTTTCCCTTGCAGTCCAATCCATTGCAGGCTAGATTTCATGGTCTTTATGAAATTCTGACAAAACTCAATGATCTCAATTACATTGTGAAGACTCCAGATAGGAGAAAACCAAAACAATAGTGTCATATTAACATGCTAAAGCCTTATCATGACAGAAATGCTAGGGTTGCAGCTGTCACTTCAGATTCTCCAATGGTCGAAACGTGTGAAGATGAGGGGGAGTTTCAAGATGATGAACCAAGAATTAAAGCTGAAGTTCTTTCATGTAAATTGTCAAACACTGAAGTGTTGCAAAATCTTGATGTAAAACTCCAGCACTTAGAACCCTCACAGAGAGATCAGTTTGAAAGGTTGATCAAGAAATATGAGGATTTGTTTCCTGATGTTCCAAAGAGAGTTACTATAGCCTCTCATGATGTAGATGTTGGTGATGCCAAACCAATAAAACAGCATCCTTACCGGATGAATCCTGAAAAGAGAAAGATTGCTGAGAAAGAGGTTGAATACATGTTAGAACATGATATTATCAGACCCTCCAACTCAGATTGGAGTTCACCCTGTGTGCTAGTTCCAAAACCTGATGGAAGTACTAGATTCTGTACAGATTATCGCAAAGTCAATGCTGTAACTAGAACTGATGTGTTTCCAATACCTAGGATTGATGATTGTATTGATAGTGTAGGGCAAGCAAAGTTTCTGACCAAGATTGATTTATTGAAGGGTTATTGGTGTGTGCCTTTAACTGAGAGGGCCAAGAGCATCTCTGCTTTTGCCACACCATCTGGATTGTACCAGTATGAAGTCCTAGCCTTTGGCATGAAAAATGCCCCAGCCACGTTCCAAAGGATGATACAGTCTACAATCGCCGGATTGCCACACACGGGTGCCATTTTGTATTGAAAAGAAAAATTTTGCCTTTATGAGTCAAAATTTTTCCCTTTTGGAATGGAGATGTAATGTGAATATAGGCCACTAGATGGCAGTATTTACCTTTTTTTTGTTAAGCTCAGACTGGAGTCATGTTTAGACATGTCCTGGACATGTCTGGGGCAAGTCTCAGAAAATTAAAAAAAAGAGGTCTAAATGTGGGTGGGGTCTGCAAAAGAGTATATAAGGAAAAGAATTGAGATAGTAAAGTAGTAGGAGAAATTGCAAGAAGATGACCAGACCTGCCATTCTGTTCAAGACCTGTGACGTTTCTTTTGTGGATTTCTTTGCCTGTGTTTGAGCATTTTCTTCATCCAGGACATCACCAAGCCACCCCACCAAAAAGAGACTGTAATTATTTCTGTTTTTTCTTATTTATCAATCTTGGTCTTTAGTTGTAGGTTGTTATTAGTCTTTGTCTTTGTTAAAAATTAAATGTGTTTTAGTTTTTTAAAACTGTGTCTGTCATCCCTTGCTGTTACTGTTGTGTTATAAATGTAAGAACAAATTGGGGCCATAACAGCTGCCTGTACGTTTAACCTTTTACAGCTCAGCGGACGCTGTATCACATGTTTATGGCAAGAGGAAGACGGCTTGCTCGTTTGATTACTGCAGCACTCGCGACTGTTTTATGGGAAAATGAAGCTGCTTTCACATTGGACGCAAAATGAATTTTTCACTCGACAGATTACATTTAAAATCAATACAATGACTTTGCGTCTTTGCATTGACTTTGAATGTAATCCGTCGAGTGAAAAATTCATTTCGCGTCCAATGTGAAAGCAGCTTTAATTACCTAAACAAACTTGCTAACTCAAGTGCTAACAGTATTGCAGATCAAAATTGGGTGTGTTAAACTCCATTACGGTTGCTACAAATGGCAAAAAATTTTTCTGTCATGAGATCTTTTTTTAATTGCTGGATGGACACTATGGCAAGTATATTGAGCAGTTTGCACATCAGGCTTAGCTGAGCAGTTCAATTCATACAACTGCTGGGAAACAGGGAAGGGACTTAACCATGTTCGAGCTCGGCTTGCTAGTGAATATTCATTTACTGATCAGGGTGTTCCATCCAGTGTAACTGCGTGCATAAATAGAGCAGCTCACTGTTTCAACGGACTGCAGAGGAGTGAATTTGGTCACAGGCAACGGATTGCTTATGGTGCTAAATACTGTTTGAGTACATCTAGGTACATATAAAGTACACTTTTTAAGACAGAAAATGGAAATTGTGCAGTTGAATGACCTGTTTTCATTTTTATGTTGTGCTGTGTTAACCCTTTGTTAACTTTTGTCCAAAATATAAGACAATATGCGAGTGGGGTTTATTTTCTCTAGGCTCATAGATTCCCTGAAAGCCCAAAATGTACATTTTACTGGACATTTCCAGATAATAATTTCCCCAATAGGTGATTTAGTCATTAAAATATGATTAGTCAGAAGATTTACCACAAACAATCACAATAGCTGAATCCACAAGTAAGAGGTAAGTAGACGAAAGTCAGAAATAATCTTATATTGTTCAACTTTTGATCAGACTTTTTTCTTTTGGGGGAAGGAAATACTTTATATAACACAGACTGAAAACATATAATCTATGTAATACATGTCTATTTGTTGGAAAACATCTGAGTCTATGCTCTAAATACCTCAAATAAGCAAGTTCCAGAATACAGATAGATCATCATGCATATCAGTAACCCGCACCCCCAACACACACACGCACACACACAAAATATTGAACCAAATTCCAACAAATGGTCCAAGGCATTTGTATGTACAGGTGCTAGTCAAAGAATTAGAATAATTTGAAATAGCGCAATCGTTAAATTTTCTTGATGCATTTTTTGTGCAGAAAGCAAATCAGGAGTTCACCTCGCCTGTCCTACTTGTTTGAGTATTTACAGAACTCGCTACCTGTAAAAAATTTGTTCAGCTGAGCTTTCCAAAAGGCCCATTTAGGCCATTTAACTGTGACAATGTTGTTTTATTGAATTAGAATAATTGAGAAACCGTTTCACTGAATTAGAATAATTTTTATCATAATTAGAATCATCACTTTCTCAATATTTTGTGGCTGCCCCCTTGGCTTGTGTGACTGCCTCAAGTCTCCGCGGCATCGATTTGACCAGCTTGTCACAAGTTTCTGCACTCACAGCTTCCCAGGCAGTGGCGATGTTCTGCTTCTGTTGGTCCAGCGTAGTCGGCTTTCTGTCGCGAATTTTCCGCTTGACGATGGCCCAAAGGTTTTCAATAACATTGAGGTCAGGCGAGTTGGCCGGCCATGCCAAAACTTCAAGCTGTTTTTCGGCGAACCAATCTTTAGTCGACTTTGCCGCATGAGCCGGTGAAAGATCCTGTTGAAATTTGAGGTCTTCTTCGCTAAACTGTCACTCAACAGTCGGAATCAGGAACGTTTCCAGAACATCTTGGTATACGGCAGCATTGACAGTCTTCTTGAGGAAGCAGAGTTTCCCTACAACCCGAGCGGACATGCATCCCCAGACCATAACGCTCTGGGGAAACTTGACGGATTTTTTTACGCACTCGTGATTGTAGGTTTCGCCACCACAACGCCAGACACGAGGACCTTGGTCATGGAAGGAGATGCAAAAGCGTGATTCGTCACTGAAGACCACTTTCTGCCAGTCTTCAGCAGTCCACTCGCCGTGTTCTTTGGCCCACTTCAGCCGTTTCTCCATTTGTTTCTTGTTCAGCATCGGTTTTACTGCTGGAACGTGAGATTTGAAGCGCAGACGAAGGTAAGTGGTTGATCTCGAGACGTTAGCGCCGGTCTGCTCGTTCCACAAGTCGCTGAGCTCAGAAATGGACTTGAACCGGTTGCTGACTGCGATCTTTCTCAGCTGCTTGTTGTCACGAGCAGAAGTTTTTCGGATGCCGAAACAGTTGGTGCGCTTGCTGCAGTCTTTCTTGAGAGCTTTGCAGATGGAAGACTGGCTGATGCCGAGCTGCTCAGCAATTTTAGTTTGGGTCAAGCCTTGTTGGCGAAGGGCTTGAATTTGAGTCACTATTCCCGTTGAGAGGTCGCGCTGCTGACCCATGATTGATTTTACAACTTAGAAATTCTGCTCAACCCTGACTTTATACTGCACAGTGAACACTTCACAGAAAACAAAAATTCGAGCACTTATTCTAATTCAATGAAATGACTTATGAATTATTCTAATTCAATGAAACAACAGTGTCACAGTTAAATGGCCTAAATGGGCCTTTTGGAAAGCTCAGCTGAGCAAATTTTTTACAGGTAGCGAGTTCTGTGAATACTCTAACAAACAGGACTGGCGCGGTGAACACCTGGTTTGCTTTCTGCGCAAAAAATGCATCAAGAAAATTTAACAATTGCGCTATTTCAAATTAATCTAATTTGTTGACCAGCACCTGTATTCTGTGCATTAAAGGGCTGATGAATGATGGGTTGAGGAGTGTCAATCATGACCTATACTGCAGGCAATGAAATATCAGCATTGAGCTCACACCCATGATTCTGGGCCAAAATCCAACACAAACATATTAACTGTCAAGATTTGAATTATTTCCCTGAGCATTAAGTCTCAGTAGTTTTGTCTGTCTCTGTTTACACTAAGGGGGATATGCTACCCTAATATCTTTGCCAGCAACTTGGCAGTTTGATGGTAATATATCTTACCTTCTCTGAAAAATGTCAACTATGCCAAGGCGCTCTGCAGTCTGAATGAGAATAAAATGTCCTTGCTGTCATCATCCCTGAATTCCTCAAAAAGCATGGCAACAATTTTGCATTCTTCATTTTTTCCTACCACTTAGTTAATAATTTTCATATGCTTGCCTCAGACCATTATTCCTAGCATGACACAATACACCTTTAGTTTTGACTCTGAAAGGGAGAATCAAACTGCTGGTAGTGCCAATTTATTTTCTCCAAGTTAGCTTTCTTTGCAACTATTTTTTTTTTACTTCTGTTTTGGAATATGCTAACTGAGTGTCACTTAAGGTACATTAGGCACATAGTTGCAAAAGATGAACAAGGACTCCCTGGATTCCTGTCATTCAAAGAAATTAGGTGGACATTATGCAAATGAGAGGAAAAATGTCACAGATAGACAAAAGAGCCTATTAAAAATATGTTACTTCCCCAAGTGATTGATCCCTTGCATCCAAAATGAGGAGCATCGCTGGCATGTAAATAAGCTGACATTTAAAATTGAGAGTGTCTAACACATGAGAGTCTACTTGTAATCAAAACCTACCTGCATGCCAGTTTCCGTTACCTTTATTTTACTTTTTTCCTCTTTATCGAAAAGCTAGCCCCAGGCAATCCAAGACAACCTAGATGATGTTGAGATCAGGGCTCTGTCAAGACTGTATTATTTGTTAAAACTGTCAATGAAACACAAACATGTTTTTTTATTTTTTTTAAATCTGGCATCTCCAATCCCACTGGAATCTGGAATGCCCGGTTGAGGAACTATGTACAAGACTTGCTCGTATGCGACCCCCTGTCGCCAATTCAGGAGAGAGGGACGGTTCACGGCTCTCCTCCGAAGCACCTGCCCATCAATACTGCATCTTCACACCCAGTGGTTCAATCCTTGCAAGTTCAGAACGAGGGTGGAGGATACCCGAACGTGAACAAGCTTAGAATATTCCTGAACGCCCGGCTGACCAACAGGGGGCGCTTGAGCAATTTAAAAAGCAACCAGTTTATATTTCCCTTCCAGGCAGCCCCTTCCAATTTGCATCCCTGTAGTGTAATGGCCAATTGTGCGCTGCTCTGAAAAAGCTGCCGATCGCTGCTGGTTGATACGACCGGGGCTCAAACCTGCGCTGTGATAGTCACTTCAGCTCCACAATGCTGTGCTTTAACCAAGTGAGCTATCCAGCAGCTCATACAAACATTTTTTTTTCCTTACTAACATTTGTTGTCTCAAATGTGTTTTTTTTTATCTACAGACACATTCATGTCGAAAATAAAAAAATAAACAGATTTTTTTTGAAGTCTAAAGTGCCTCTAACCTTTGCAAAGTACTAGGAATAGTTTTTTACTAGTATAAATCGTATCACCGCAAAAATACACAATGATATTTATGCATTTGTTAATCTATTCCTATATGTGAAATGGGTTTTGCACATTTGTGGATTGCTTCCTGTCCATTTGGTGACCTCATGACTTTTGTGACTTCTCCAATATTTATTTAGATTTTTGTCCAGGCCGTACCTGAGAACTGTGTAGAAATAAATTTGCAAATGCGAGTTTGTGTAAGTAGATATGTAGTGGCAACATTTTCTCACGCTGACTGAATTAATCCAGAGGAAGACTAAAACAAGAGTCTACCGAGCTTGCATCTGCATCTGTACAACAGGAGACAACAAGGAGAAAGACGGCAGCCTTGCTTCAATCATGATATGGAAAAAAAAGTGGAACGTCTTTATTTAACCCAACTTTAGCGATTTTGGATTGGGTTCATCACTGTCATCCTCTGGTGTGTGGGCTGTGTCGTGATGTGCTTGCTCACTGGCATTATCAACAGTGCTTACAGTTAGTTGTGATAGTTGTGTACAAGCTAACCCATGTTAGATCTTTTATTTCAGGTGCAGAATATCAGAAAGGACCATTGGCCTGATCAATGCAAAATTATCATTATTCTCATCGTGGCAGTCAAGGTTAAATACTTTGAAAGCCATATCACTGGTGTTTTTCTGCCATGCATGTGATCATGGGAATGATGTGACTTTTGGATTTGCTCTGAAATATAGCTGATCCTTTCATCCCTTTCTCACTGTCTTCTCAGCAACACCTTTGCCTAATCTCTCTCATCCAAGCTGTTACCATCTCAAGACTCCAAGCCACCATCAACACTGTATACTACTGTTGCTGGCTAGGCGGACTCTTCTCAGATTTTCATCTCCGTGATCTAAATGTTATGTAAAAGTATCTCATTTACTTTTGTAAAGTTTTTCACAGTATACTTGTTTGCACTTAAATTTAAATGAGAAGAAAACTAGTGTGCGTATTTTGGAAAAAAAAGTGTTAAAATGTTGAAACCTGAGTTTCTTTATTTTGAAACTTTAATGGATGTATTGTACATTTTCACAATTTTTCAGAGCTCAGATTTCAACAGATTTCAACTAATTATCAAATAAAACCATTCTGGGGAATAATAAAAATAATACTACTAATAATAATACATTTTATTTATTGGCACCTTTAAAAGCACTCAAGGTCACCTTACAAGTCAAAGTTAAAAGAGTAATGAAAAACAATAAATGATATAAAAACAATAGAAAAGTAGAATGACAGTGTAAGAAACTCTGAGTTTGCATGTGATAGCACAATTCTCTGTATAATGTGATGTTTATTTTTGCATTGTCCTGCCCTGTAATGTATGATAAGGTTCAATGTGTCTTCTATAGTGGTAGGCAAGTATGATAAACTATGATGACCATCCATTTCGTTGTCAAAGTGACCGGGGCATATGTATGATTTTCAAACTTACTGAAATCAAATCATTGGTAAAGTAGCATAATAAAAGTTATTTGGATGATGATCTTCTTTATTGTTGTTGGTAATGGTTATATATATATTTTATTATTATCTACATACCGGTTTTACATGGCTATTGACACAGCATATGATTGTAATACAACTATTATTCTATTAACTTATTTGAGCTGGACGATACATGCCAGATATTTATGATCATTGTGTTGCTTTTATCAATATAGTGGAACAGATATTGCTAAAATGTATTATTATTTTTAAAATTATTATTATTCTCGGTAAAGCATCGCGTCGCCAAGCAGAAGTGACTATCACGTTGCAGGTTTGATCCCCGCCTCGTACCAGCCGGTAGTAGTAGGCAGCTTTTTCAGTGTAGCGCACAATTGGCTATTGCGCTACAGGGTTGCAAATTGGGAAGGTACTGCCGGATAGGGGAAAGTAATAGTTGCCTTGTTTGTTGCTCAAGCGCCTCCTGTTGGTCAGACGGTCGCTCGTCAGGAAGATTCTAAGCCTGTTCATGTCATCCACCGCCCTTGTTCTGTACTTGCGAAGATTCAACCAATGATTGTATATGAAGCAATAGACTGACAGGCACGTGCTTCGGAGGAGAGCCGCGAACTGTCTTCATTCTCCTGAGTTGGCAGCCAGGGGTCGCATACGAGCAAGATTTGTACATAGTTCACCAATTGGGCATTCCAGATTCGGGTGGGATTGGAGATGCCAAATTTTTAAAAAAATTATATATATATATATATATATATATATATACACATGTATAATTACTATTATTGGTGATAGTAAATTCCTGACTGGCAGCATCACCACCTTATAAAGCAGCTGTAGTAATTGAGAGGCACAGGGTTAAAAGGGTGGTGCAGTCAGCCCAGCGAGTTATTGCTGCTGTATTGCCTAACCTGATGGACTTATACAAAATGAAGAGAGGACCCCAGTCACCCAAACCATGGCCTCTTCTACTATAAGAAGCTGTTCAAACAGAAGCCAGGCGATGTGAGCACTGCAGCCAAAACCAATTACCAAAGCCACAGCTTCTGCCCCCATATGATCTGTATGCGGACATAAGATGTGCTCTGCTCTTTATCTTTTTTTCTAATTATTGTCATTGGGTTTGAATTTTGTGAACTGATAGAGATGCATATTAATCGCATTAATAAGAAAACTTGAACAATTATGAATTGCTCGTATTTATGATGCGCTTTCATAAAGATGTATAATTATACACACCAGTGCATAATACACTTGTAGGTTGTATTGCAAAGATCATTTTGCATATTCACAGCAGTGTTTCCCCTTCCGTTCGCGCCCAAAATCTCTCTCTCTATGTCTGCGTGTGTGTGTTCTTGACAATGATGTGCGCTGCAGGTGCGCAATTGTTTCTCTGCACATTGTCACAAGCTATTTTCATTTTACAATTTTAATTCAACTAACGTAGCTGCCTCAGATGATTACTCTCATCCATGAGACCAACATTTATCTTTCAAAATGAAGATATCCAGCCCCTGTTTAATCTCCAAAAAGCGACAGGTAAATTAATCGGCTTGCGTTCTTCTACCGGGAGTACGGTGAAGTTTTGACCGCAGATCACCTCAGCAGACTTGGGCTGGGCCGCTCCGCTACTTGTAGCTGGTCTGGGCTTCTCCCTCAACCTTGGAGCAAATGTACACACAAGCGTTATTTGGATAAGCTGGCGGCACAGCGGGGAACTAAACGGCCTCTTTCTCATGCAAAAAAGCTTTAAAGCTTGATGTTAACCGACGCTCTAGCGGAATTTAAAACGGCTTTTCCGGCGGTTTAAAGCAAGTTATCCACCGCATTCCTGTTATAACGATGCGCGCCGCCCCGAGGACCCTGCCGGTCTCCTACCTCCGGTTATTGCTCGCTGTACTGAAGCGAGATCGGCAGACAGAATGCGTTCAGGCTCCACTTGTTCCGTTGTTAGTCGTACCTATAACTCTAAAAACATTTTTTTTGGAAACCGAGTGCTTTATTTACAAGGTGATTAGGAGAGATTGCCCTCGCCCAGCACCTTACGGTATGCCAGCGAGAAGGCGCTTGGAGTGGCTCGCCGCGCAAACGAAACATTCATATTGGCGCGCGCGTCCGTTGACGGCTACGCCTCCCCATTCATTTGCCATGGAAGGCGGCGAGCGTGTCTGTAGCCGCGGCGCAATGCATGATGGGAGCGGCGCGTCAAATTTTGTGCTTGCGGCGCGTCGAGGAAGCTGGGAAAAATTAAGTTTATGATAATAAATCCGGCAAACGGAACGCGTATATCCAATCAAGTGGTTGAAGGCAGTGTGTACGTTGTCTTCCAGGAAGTGGGCAACGAAATAATGGTTCCGCTTATTGCAAGTGATTCGGGAACACAATGGAGGAAAAGCTTATTATCGCCGTGACCTCTTTTCCTGTTTTATATGACAGTTCCCTGCCTAGTTACAGGGACAATGAGAAACGCAACTGCGCATGGAGGAAGGTAGCAGAGATTGTTGGTGTCTCTGGTGAGTTTGAGCATTCTGTCACTGTTAAAAATAAAATAAAATACGGTATTGTGCTGCTCTAATTACTGAGACCTGGCGCTCAGCAAATCGCGTTTTTTACAGGCCCAGATACGTGGCCAGACCGGCGCCGTTTTCGCCGAAGATGCAGGATGGCAACTATCAGAACTGTCCTCGTTCTCCGATCCATGACAATGATTAAACTCCATGACAATAACGGAATGCATTTATACACAACTGCAGTCCCTCAAAAATTCAAAATCCAAGTGGGAAAAACGACAATTGGGTGAATTAATATCGTTGTCAATGAAAACTTGCTTCAGCCAGTTGACAGCTGCATTTCGCTTCCAGTGACGTCACTAGAAAACTGGACTGCCCAAAGGCGGCAGAACCAAGGGGATAGAAGCGTCTGCAGGCGTTGACGCGCCGCGCCAATGTGAATGTTCCGTAAAGTATCCACTCAAGGGGATATAGTTACGTATGCTCACACCATTTCATAAACGAAGTGTATATTTTGCCGTGAACCGTTTTTACTTTTCAATGGCTATTTCGCCATGCCCTCCGGTACACCTGAGCAGTTGTATTATTTTTGGACTTGCTCATAGAAGTCAATGGATAATAGTGAATAGTTGTAACTTCGCCATCTAGGCACCCAGCTCGCATATACATGCATTAAATATAGCTAGCTAAGTTGGCATAAAGGCTTGCTTGCTAGCCATCTAACATTATATTTCATGCATTTAAATTTAGTCAATTTAAAATGCTTATAGCCATTATTATGCGAACTAATTTAGCTGGAGTTGCACCGCGAGTATCTAGCTCGCTAGCAGGCATTAAAATGCACCCAAATAAAAAGGTTACCAGCTAAAGCCACTTTCACACCGGACGCAAAACACGACAGGTTACATTAAAAGTTATTGCGAAGAGGCGAATACACGCGTTTCGCATGTATTCGCGTCTTTGCATTGATTTTGAATGTAGTTTGTCATGCGAAAAATTTGTTTTGTGTCCGGTGTGAAAGCATCTTAACATTGACCGAGAAACCAACAAACTAGCTTGCACGCAATTATTGCAATTGCAATTGTAATGTGAATATAGGCCACTAGATGGCAGTATTTACCTTTTTTTTGTTAAGCTCAGACTGGAGTCATGTTTGGACATGTTTCCAGACATGTCTGGGGCAAGTCTCAAAAAAAAAAAAAAAAGAGGTCTAAATGTGGGTGGGGTCTGCAAAAGAGTATATAAGGAAAAGAATTGAGACAGTAGTAGTAGTAGGAGAAATTGCATGAAGATGACCAGACCTGCCATTCTGTTCAAGACCTGTGACGTTTCTTTTGTGGATTTCTTTGACTGTGTTTGAGCATTTTCTTCATCCAGGACATCACCAAGCCACCCCACTAAAAAGGGACTGTAATTATTTCTGTTTTTTCTTATTTATCAATCTTGGTCTTTAGTTGTAGGTTGTTATTAGTCTTTGTCTTCGTTAAAAATTAAATGTGTTTTAGTTGTTAAAACTGTGTTTGTCATCCCTTGCTGTTGCTGTTATGTTGTAAATGTAAAAACAAATTGGGGCGATAACAAATTGGGGGCTCAAGGTCCGGGATAGACCATTGTGTGAGTAATTTATTGAAAATCTAACATTCCAAATTGTGAAATTGTTTTTGTGAATTTTCCTAGATATATATTGACAACAGCAATGGATGATTTCTTGGCATCACCAACCGTAGGGGTTTTGAAGTCTTTTAAAAAGACAGAACTGCTAAAAATTTGCAGACATTTAGAGCTGACAGAGGTAAAACCAGCCATGCGAAAAGCAAGACTGGCTAGAGAGATAGTTGAATATTACATTGATGAAAATGTGTTTGCACCAGGAGATCTGGAACAGTTTCCAGTGGAAAATCCAAATATAGAAATGGAATTTAAATTAAAAATGCTAGAGATTGAAAGGGAGGAAAGAGAAAAAGAAAGGGAGGAAAAAGAAAAACAAAGAGAATTTGAGAGGGAAGAAAAAGAAAAACAAAGGCAGTTTGAGTTAGAAAAATTAGCAAGAGAAGAAAAACAAAGAGAATTTGAGTTAGAAAAATTTGCAAGACAGAGAGATTTTGAATTAGAGAAACTCGATAGAGAAGAAAGACTCCAAATGGAGCAACTAAAAATAAAAATTCAAACTGAAAATAAATTTCGGGCTAGCCAGGAGGTAAAACTGGTGCCTCCATTTTCGGAAAAGGATGTTGACAACTATTTCCAGTGTTTTGAAAAGGTAGCAAAGAGTTGCCAGTGGCCAAAGGAACACTGGCCTCTGATGTTGCAAACTGTCCTCAAGGGTAAAGCTCAACAAGCCTATTCGGCTTTGTCTGCAGATGATTCCTCTGATTATGAGGTTGTCAAAAAGGTTATTTTGAGAGCTTATGAGTTGGTTCCAGAGGCTTACCGACAGAAATTCAGAGGTCTGAAGAAATCTGAAAATCAGACTTATGTTGAATTTGCTAATGAAAAGCAGGTTTGCTTTGAGCGCTGGTGTACTTCTATGGAGGTCAAGGATGATTTCAACTCACTAAAAGAGATGGTGTTAATTGAAGAATTCAAGAACTGTGTTAAAGATGATGTTAAGACCTACCTTAATGAGAAGCAAGCACTGAATTTGCAATCAGCTGCCAAATTTGCAGATGAATATGTTCTCACACATAAGTCCAAATTTCAGTCTAGCAGTAATAATAGATGGTCCCAATTTCAGAAAAAGGGTTATGGTGATACCCAAGATTCCTCACCCAAAGACAAAGACAAATCTGGTGATGGTGCTCAGAAATCCAGTAACAGGTCTGATCAAAGTGTGAAAGCTGACAGTGACAAAAGTGGTCTAGTTTGCAGTTATTGCAAGAAATCTGGTCATGTTACAAGTAACTGTTGGTTCCTTAAAGCTAAGAAAGAAAAAGAAAAGGATACCAAACCAAATGCCTTTGTGAAAACAAGGTTAGAAACCCCTGTAGTAGATAACCGATCTGCTAAATTGCCTGCTTCTTGTGGGGCTAAAAAGCCTGATACAGCTGACTTCTTGAGGGAGGAATTTCTTCCATTTGTGTCAGAGGGATTTGTGGCTCTGAATGAGCATACTACTCCTGTCCCCATATATATCCTAAGGGATACCGGAGCTTCTCAGTCACTTTTGTTGATGGACTCCTTGGAGTTACGTGATGAGACCGCTTCAGGGGATTTCATACTTGTACAAGGTATTGAAGGGAGGACTGTATCTGTACCCCTGCGCTCTATATTCTTGAAGTCAGATTTAGTTACAGGACAGGTAAAGGTGGGACTTATGTCAAGTCTACCTATAAAGGGTGTTTCTCTGTTGCTAGGCAATGACCTGGCTGGGGGCAAAGTAGTTCCCCCTGTACATCTTACTTCACAGCCGAGCACTGAAGATGGGGATGAGGACCCATCTCTGTATCCTTCTTGCGCAGTGACTCGTGCTATGGCCAAGAAGGCTAAAGAAGAAGATGATGTGGTGCCGTCCAGTACATTGAATAGTCAGGACTCAGGTGGTTCGCCTCATGACTCTGATTGGCCTACTATGGTTTCTCCGTTTGAGGACTTATCAGATACTTTTATCAGTTCTCTATTCAGCCAGCCGGATGGGTCTGGTGATTCTGATGTGTCTGGAGACTTGTCTCTGTCCAGAAAGCGGTTGATTGAGGAGCAAACTAATGATCCTGAAATTGGTGTACTAAAGAGGAGAGCCCTTCCTGAAAAAGAAATAGATGCAGTTCCAGTTGGGTATTATCTCAAGGATGGTGTGGTGATGCGGAAGTGGCGCCCTCCTGATATCCCTGCCAATGCAGATTGGGTAGTGGTCAGGCAAATTGTTGTTCCGAAGGTCTACAGGAATGAGATCTTAACAATGGCTCATAGTTTACCTTTAGGAGGTCATCTTGGTGTTAACAAGACTGTTGATAAGATCATGAAACACTTCTTTTGGCCTGGGCTTCGGAAAGACGTTTCCAACTTTTGCAAAACCTGTCACACTTGTCAGATAGTTGGAAAACACCAGTTAGACCCACCTGTAGCTCCATTGCAGCCTATCCCAGCATTTGGGGAGCCATTCTCTAGGGTCATTGTTGATTGCGTTGGTCCATTACCCAAGACTAGATCTGGAAATCAGTATTTGTTGACAATCATGTGTGCATCTACCAGATTCCCCGAAGCCATACCTCTACGTAACATCAAGGCAACTGCAATCTCGAAGGCTTTGATAAAGTTCTTCACGTTGTTTGGTCTTCCCAGGGAAAATAGTCAGACCAAGGTAGCAATTTCACTTCAGGATTGTTTCAGCAGGTTGTGTATGAACTAGGTGCAAAGCAGATTCTTTCTAGTGCCTATCATCCAGAAAGTCAGGGTGCCTTAGAGCGGTTTCATTCCACTCTCAAGACAATGATGAGGACTTATTGTTATGACCATGAGAAAGACTGGGATGAAGGGGTTCATTTGCTGTTGTTTGCAGCTAGAGAAGCAGTGCAGGAGTCTACTGGATTCAGTCCATTTGAGCTAGTGTTTGGTCATGAAGTGAGAGGACCTTTGCTATTATTGAGTGAACAATGGCAAGAGGAAGAGCCGCAAATCAGTCTGTTAGACTATGTTAGCAAGTTCAAGGAAAGATTGCGTGCAGCTTGTGACCTTGCCAAAGAGAACTTGAAATCAAGTCAGGGAAAAATGAAAACTTGGTATGATCATAAGGCGAGAAGCCGTGAGTTTAAACCAGGAGAAAAGGTCCTTGTGTTGTTTCCCTTGCAGTCCAATCCATTGCAGGCTAGATTTCATGGTCCTTATGAAATTCTGACAAAACTCAATGATCTCAATTACATTGTGAAGACTCCAGATAGGAGAAAACCAAAACAATTGTGTCATATTAACATGCTAAAGCCTTATCATGACAGAAATGCTAGGGTTGCAGCTGTCACTTCAGATTCTCCAATGGTCGAAACGTGTGAAGATGAGGGGGAGTTTCAAGATGATGAACCAAGAATTAAAGCTGAAGTTCTTTCATGTAAATTGTCAAACACTGAAGTGTTGCAAAATCTTGATGTAAAACTCCAGCACTTAGAACCCTCACAGAGAGATCAGTTTGAAAGGTTGATCAAGAAATATGAGGATTTGTTTCCTGATGTTCCAAAGAGAGTTACTATAGCCTCTCATGATGTAGATGTTGGTGATGCCAAACCAATAAAACAGCATCCATACCGGATGAATCCTGAAAAGAGAAAGATTGCTGAGAAAGAGGTTGAGTACATGTTAAAACATGATATTATCAGACCCTCCAACTCCGATTGGAGTTCACCCTGTGTGCTAGTTCCAAAACCTGATGGAAGTACTAGATTCTGTACAGATTATCGCAAAGTCAATGCTGTAACTAGAACTGATGTGTTTCCAATACCTAGGATTGATGATTGTATTGATAGTGTAGGGCAAGCAAAGTTTCTGACCAAGATTGATTTATTGAAGGGTTATTGGTGTGTGCCTTTAACTGAGAGGGCCAAGAGCATCTCTGCTTTTGCCACACCATCTGGATTGTACCAGTATGAAGTCCTACCCTTTGGCATGAAAAATGCCCCAGCCACGTTCCAAAGGATGATACAGTCTACAATCGCCGGATTGCCACACACGGGTGCATACATCAATGACCTGATCACATGGAGTGACTCCTGGGAAGAACATCTAAAAGATGTAGAGACGTTGTTCCAGCGCCTGACCCAGGCTAACCTGACTGTTAACCTGAACAAGAGTGACTTTGGTTGTGCTACTGTCACCTATCTTGGCTACGTCATAGGCTAGGGTAAGGTGGCACCCATAAATGCTAAAGTCCAAGCCATCATGGACTTTCCAGTTCCTGACAACAAAAAAGCTTTGCGCCGCTTCCTTGGAATGATCGGGTACTACCGCAAGTTCTGCAAGAACTTTGCTGAGATTGCTCTCAGTCTAACTAACCAACTGAAGAAAGGCGTAAAGTTCACTTGGGATGATGCATGCCAGAGAGCCTTCGATCGCCTGAAGTCTCTGCTGTGTCACTTCCCCGTGCTCAAATCTCCTGACTTCAACAAACCGTTCTCCATCGCGGTCGATGCTAGCGACCAAGCTTGTGGATCTGTGCTCCTACAGAGAAGTGACTCTGATGACATTGAGCATCCCGTGGCATACTTCTCCAGGAAGTTCAATCGCCACCAAAGGAACTATTCCACAATAGAGAAGGAACTGTTGGCTCTGGTCCTTTCTTTACAACACTTTGAGGTTTATGTTTGTACAGGACAAAAGCCAATGATTGTGTACACTGACCACAATCCGTTAACGTTTTTGAGTAAGATGAAAAACAAGAATCGGAGATTGTTGAATTGGAGTTTGATTTTACAGGAGTTTGACTTGGAAATTAAGCATGTGAAGGGTACAGACAATGTAATTGCTGATTGCTTATCCCGTGTTTGAATGTGTATATATATATCATGTGTTTGAATATTGTATGATATGTATATATAGACAAGTGTTCACTTAACCATTTTGTATTGAAAAGAAAAATTTTGCCTTTGTGAGTCAAAATTTTTCCCTTTTGGAATGGAGGTGTAATGTGAATATAGGCCACTAGATGGCAGTATTTACCTTTTTTTTGTTAAGCTCAGACTGGAGTCATGTTTGGACATGTTTCCAGACATGTCTGGGGCAAGTCTCAAAAAAAAAAAAAAAAGAGGTCTAAATGTGGGTGGGGTCTGCAAAAGAGTATATAAGGAAAAGAATTGAGACAGTAGTAGTAGTAGGAGAAATTGCATGAAGATGACCAGACCTGCCATTCTGTTCAAGACCTGTGACGTTTCTTTTGTGGATTTCTTTGACTGTGTTTGAGCATTTTCTTCATCCAGGACATCACCAAGCCACCCCACTAAAAAGGGACTGTAATTATTTCTGTTTTTTCTTATTTATCAATCTTGGTCTTTAGTTGTAGGTTGTTATTAGTCTTTGTCTTCGTTAAAAATTAAATGTGTTTTAGTTGTTAAAACTGTGTTTGTCATCCCTTGCTGTTGCTGTTATGTTGTAAATGTAAAAACAAATTGGGGCCATAACACAATTATTTCACATTAGCTGTATAGGTAGGTCAGTTAGGCCAATGCGTTGACAAGGCTGGTTAGTTGTTCGCTATAGCTACCAATTTTTTACGCTAACTTTGGCCAAAGATACTCCATTGATTTCTCTTTTTAAGTCCAAAACAAATGCAACTGCGCAGGTGTACCGGAAGTCTTGTTGTTTGCAGGTGAAGACCGACTGCAGGGGGTGCATCTTGAGGCTTGTATGAGTATTTCAATCACGTGGACCATCAGTGCAAGACTTCCCCTACGAGGAGGCTCTCAAACTCTTTTTCACAAAGCCAAGAAAAATCAAGTGCTCTGACCAGAGCTGCACATTGTGCCATTGAGCCCAGTCCAGCCCAAGCATGTCCTGCTCTTCCCAGCCCCAAACCTGTTCTGTCCAGCCCAGCCCCGCCCAGCCCAGCCTTGCTCAGCCTAAGCCTGAACTGCCCTTCAGTGATGTGTTTTAATGTTGTTCTGTTTTGTTATAATTTTGTAAATAAAATTGTTTGGTTCATTACCTTAAGGTTTACTTTAGCTTAATTAATTAATTTTCGACTGGACCGGACCGGACCGGACCCCCCCGCTCCCCTGGATAGACACCACCCCCCCTGGAAAAAAACCTAGGGGAAACACTGATGTGACTCAGTGTCAACGTTAAAGTGCGAGCAGAAAAGTTAACATGACCAAGGCTTTTAATGATCGTCTGATAAGATAATTGCTTGGCAGTTTTCTCTGTTATAGGAAACATCAATGAATGTCCGTATTCGTTATTAAATTACTCTGTGGTTTCCTCACTTCATTGTACCCTGATTGAGCATATTTGCCTTCAACCGAATTGTTTATATTGAATCATATGGCTAATGCCAGGGTTATTAAAAAGAAGCACTAGTTAACTCTGGCTACTCCTTTACTGAGCTTCATCTTTGCCCATGTCCCATTAAATCACTGCTCTCAAAAATGATTACTGCGCAGTTTGGATAGAGGGGACTGAGGAAAGTTTTTTATCCTGATTTCTTACAGCTAAGCCTTTCTCCCCTCCTTGTCTTTTGAAACTCTGTACAAACAGACAAAGTGACTTGTCCACTGCTTCAAATATTATGCAGGTAAGAAGTATTGTCCTTGAATGTCAATTGTGAGTTGCTAGCTTGTTAGCAGCTAATAAAATTAACATGGAGGCTAAGTCACTGCAGTCCCCGCGACGTTAAGGATTCCAAGGTAGCTCACTGGTGACCGTTACCAATTGCTAGCGTTTGGTTTTATTCAACGGTCTACTCAGGTCAATGGGACAGCTAATGAGCTAGCTAGCAGCAAAGAGATTTTTTTCTATCAAAGTGACAAATTTGCATTTCTACGTTAACTCACGCATGAAACGTTTCATTATAGCCCTTCAAATGAATATTGCGAAAAAGACAGCCGCACATCTCGGCATTTTAACTTTTAGCTTATATTGACTTATTTGAAATTGGCCTCATAGGAAACCAGTCATTTTTATGAAGAAGTTGGGGGTATCAATATGGCGGCCAGGTGCTTCACTTTGGATGATGTTAATATGACATCATGAGCAATCTAGTGTTCTCAACACAGAATATATATCTATGGTCAAGACGAAGCGTCACGGTGGGTGTGAACATGGTTGACAGCCACGAGAATTGTCCAATCACATGAGATCAAAAAACATTAAAACAATACCAATTCGCTGCCAGTAAAAATGGGAGTTTCTCGGGCACACAGAACTGTGCCCCGTAAGGAAATCTGACGAAACCAATGAAACAGCAGCCTCGGGTCACGAGCTCACCAAAACTCTGAGAGCTTACATAAGGTACTGTTTGGCCAGCGTCCCTCACCCAGGAAGTATTATGTATACAGAGAAATCAACCAAATACCATTTGGAACCCATATGTTGGGGCTGTTGACGGGCGCTCACAGTCTGAAAATTATGTTTATTTCATAATTAATTGCATCATACAACTAAATTATATTTAACATATTTAAGAAAATTTTCATCTCTTGATATTTGAAGGGGGGGGGGGGGCGCCCCAGCGCCCTCTACTGGCCGGCTGCCGTAAACCTGTGCACAAACGGGGGTGAAAACATAAACTTATTGGTGAAGTCACCTATTCCAGTCTGAACTGGATTCCGAAAGCATCATTAAGATCAGCAAAAAGACCGTACAGAAGTAATGAGTAATGCATTCCACGTCAGAAGACGGCAGGATCTTGATGCACTGGTGGCCTTTGCCGCCACTTCTATCATTCAAACTGAATCAAAATCAGTGATGACCGGTCTTTGTTGTTCCTTATTAAATGCCCTGCAACATTCTCAAATCAGAGCATATGAGAAAGTTTAAATATTGAGTTAAGAAAAAAAACAGCACCAATTTTACATCATCATCAGCCCCTGTAAAACAGCCATCCATATTAAGAACTATGTCGTGCCATCATTTATTCTTCAATATACAAAACTATCAAGGAATACACTGAACTCTTTTAAACATTCCACATTATATCTGTATCAAAAGTGAATTATGTGGAATGTTTATATTTTAAAATATTTTAATCCTTGTAAACCAGCTATTCAAGTATGCACTGCAACTGCACGGTAAAAAATTTTTGTCCATCCATTACTCCTTTCTCACCATTTCCCAGTGGCAACACCTCAAGGTCATGAAAGTTATTTCCTATGCTGCAATTGATGCAAGCATTATTTAAGGTGCCAATGAAATCACTGTCCACAAACGGACGGGGAGGAATATAATGCAACTCAGGTGCGTGAAGTATGCCTGCAGGTAGGGGACAGCCTTCAAACAACTGCCAGGGGAATTAATCTCAGAACCTCTCCTGACTTGAATATGTCTTTAGAGGCTTTATATTACATATTGATTTTTTCCTCCGCTTTTGTGTCACAGCAGCTCTCCATCTGTAGAAAGTTTGCTTTGCATAAAAATTGTGTCCTTTTCAGTCTTAAGGTGCCACCATGTACTTTATGTCCAAAGGCAAGAAGCTGGCTGAAGAAACGCAGAAAAATCTGTTGAAAAATTGTATTAAATTGTTGAGACAATACCACAACGAATGTGCGCTATGATCAAAGCTAGAGGTGGCTCCACAAAATATTATGATTTATCAGGGAGTCGAAGAGGATGGAAGTGGTTTTAGAGTGGAAAGGGAGCTAGTATCCTATTATTGAGTCATATAAATCCCCCAACAAGCTGTCAGAACAAGGCATATGCAGAGAGCCAGTTACTGGAGCCCAGCTTTTGAGCTATCTTGATGCTTCAAATCACTTTAACCAGGATTTTTTTTTTTTTTTTTTTTTGTTTGGTGCCAAGATTTTAACTCAACCAAGGTTTCCAATAAGACTTTTCGGATGAGAAGGTAATAAGGATGGCATGAAACTCGTATAATGCACTGAACTACCTAGCACTGGCCTAATATTGGAGTGTTATTTGATGTGCTTGAGTTTTTTTCCTTTAAAAGGTACAGTGCTGCCACTGCTGAAAAGTTGTGGCAAAGTGCAGCCAAGCTTTCCATAAAACGTGAAAGCAATTAATTTTTGAATTGCTAAAATACCAAATCCATTCCATTGGTAACCTAGAAGTCATCAACAAAAAAGCAGTTTCCCAAAATGATCTTACTTATTTTCTGTACTTTCTGATGAGTAAAATGAAAGCCCAGTTCTTACTCAGGCACTCAGCAACTCAGAGGGCATTACAATGCATTTAAATCACAGCAGAAATCATCCAGTCCTAGCTGAGCAGTTTTAGTAGATGAGGACTTTCACTGAACAGGAGAAACCAAACCTCATTGCACAACTGTAACACCAATGGATCTATGATGGCTAGAGAGGTGTTTTCACTCCAAGTTGGCAGAGAAGGTTGAAATAATTGGGTATTCTCACAGAGTACAGTGTAATCTGCATAGAATAATCACAAGCGATTTAAAATTAGGGAGAAAGGTTTAAAACCAGAATTTTAAAATGAGAAATTGTATTGAAATATGTGCCATCAATGCAACATTTTTTTGAGTCACAGAAGACCCTACGAGTCTTTACAAAAACATAAACAAATGACAAATGAGTAACATGGAACGCCACTGGCTCAAATGATTTCAGATATAGTGCCATAAGATTGATTTCAAGGAACTGAGTCAAATAAAGCATACGGAGTACTGAATTCAGCGTGGAGGCAGTTCGCAGTGCCATAGGGAAAAAGGCTCAGACTACAACAAAATGCTCGAAAAAAATTTGCAAAACTATTCTGGGAAAATTTAAAAAAAAAAGTGGTCTCTCTATTACTTTGAAATATAACAGTAATCTCCCCTCCTGTCTTGTTGCAAGCACACAAAGAGAACCAGTAAACAAAATAAAAAACAAAAATGGGTATCAAGGGGAGAAGAACAATATTCAACTAAGCAGCTTTTAATTATTGTTTTCAGTTGCTGTGGACAACAGCTTACTCTACTCTCTAAAACAAACAGCAAAAAAGAAAAGAAAAACTCACCATAGGCCAGTTATTCTTTTTTCCCCAAATCAGATTTTCTAAATGTTTTCTGTTGCAGGAATAAAAAGTTCAATGCTCTGTCACCTGCTCCTTGTGCCCCTCTTACAAAGCCTTACAATGTAAAAGACTTTGAATGATTCTAATTCATGCTGAATGTATCCTAGTGAGCAGAGAGGAGTGGAAAGGAACAGTTTAGAGCACAGCAGAAGTGAGCATATTGGCACTGACATCCAGAGAGGACTGCGCAGTGATTGAGATTCCTGAACAGATATTGGCAAAATGCAGGGATGTGCGCATCAGTAGGTTTGCAAACCACAAGCTCCCTTGTCCCAGCCAATCTGGCATTAGGTGCCCTGCAGTCAGTAGCTACCTTAATGACACATCACGCATACTTTGAGGATTCATTTTGACACCGCATGCTGTGAAAGTCTCATATTATGAAAATGCCAGGTCTTTTTTTCAACCCTTACACATAAAGACACATGACAAAGGAAAAAGTATGAATAAATGTGTGGAGAAACAAATGCAGAGGCTTTCATTCATTTTCCTGGAATGGTGTGGGCCCACTTGTCCCCTTAAAGAAACCTGTAGTTTCAAAGTATTGGCTGTGTATAAAAAAAAGTTGCACACAAACCATGCACAGTTTCCCGCAACAGCTTGACATATTCTGGTGTTGATCACCCCCATGGCTTCCCTATGCATTTGCTATAGAAACAACTACCAAAAGGCACTGTGAAAGCTCACTTTCTCCAGACACGTGTTACAGGCCCCAGGTGCAGGTACTATGGCCAGATTGTATTTTTCTGCGAACAACAGGAAAATAATTAAACAAGCAACAGGTTGTGTAATTCCTTACATCACTTCTGTCAGTCTTTATTCATACACAAAATATGTATTTCCCTTGTCAATAATCTACCGCTGTTCCCGAACTGCCTAACCGAAATAAAATCTCCAAACGTAACACTTCTCTGTCGCACAAACCAGAACACAGACTTCCTTGGTGGTTCGCCTGATGTTCGAGAGGAGACTTTAAGCTACCATTGACTGATGGTTTGATTGGTTTTGCTACTTTTTTACTGCACTATTAACGCAAAGCCGCCTGTCTTTTTTTTCATCTCCAAGATGAATCAAGAGAGGAGAAAGTTGTGTCCGCATCCATGCGCCACATCTATATACATTTACTTCAACTCCGTTACAGCCAGCGATGCCAGTCGCTTCGCACACACCATAAAGGACTCTGTAACAAATTCATGTTACATTGTACCATATCTCATTATTTTTTTTTAAAGGGTGTCAACATGTGAATGCAGTGCTTCATGTGAATTGTCTTGGCCCTTTTACTTGTTTTCTTTTCCCCGAATTAGTTGGACGCATGTATAATTGTGGGAAATTTCAGGTGAAATAATCAGCCAATGGGAGGGGGGCCGTACCTTTTAAATGGGAGGAGAGAGAATTGTTTTTTTTGGGTTTTTTTGGAGATCAAAGGAATGGACTTACCTGGCGGCGGAGACGCGTTTTTTAACTTCACCTGAACTTTGCCATCCGGCAGGAATATGTCTTTTTGCAAGGCTGGAATGTTCGTTTTTTGTGGGGACATATATATATATATTTTTGCGTTGGAAGGAAATGAGGAGAGCGACGCACCCCATTGAAGTTTGACTGCGTTTCCACAATCGCGGGTGGTGAGCCAAAAAGGAGTTAATAGCTGGGGCTGTCATATCTATCGGAATGTTAAAATTCTTCATTTCGGGACTTGATGGCGTGTCGGGGATTTAAGGGGTTTTTCAGCGAACAACTGCCTGGTGTGTGGACTGAAAAAAAAGAAACACTGTGATCGGATTGTCTGCTCGGATTCGATTAATTGTTTAATTGGTTGCGGGACTTGGAGGAAATCGAATACTTCTGGGGCTGCGCGTAATTTGTGTGATGTATTTATGCATGAACTAAATTTCTTATTACAACGGCTATGGTTGCGTGAACGAAGTGTTGGGTTTTTTTGTACATAACACAGTGATATATTTTCTCCACCCTTGTAAAGCGTTTTTGTAGCGTTGTCTTAATTGAAAGAAAGAAGGCAATTGTTACAAAGTGGTGGCCCGTACGGGGAAACTAATTCACTGTGTTTGTATTTTGGGTGGAAACCATCTCATTATCCGATCGCACGATTTGACGGATTTTAGGTGCCTAATTCTTGTCTAGTTCAGTTACACGTAGGCCAGTGCAGAGTCGCCGGCAGTGTATTTGGCTAATATTGACGTGTATAGAAGCATTCATTCACACACACGCATTTTAGAATCATGGCTGAAATGGAAGACAGCCCTGACGGTATTGAAATTCCCAGACCGCATGTGACTGTCAGGGAAGGGCGGTTAGACGTTGCTGAGGTATCCTCTTTATTGCAATCCATGTACTTGGAGGATCATTCGGAGGCTAAAACATCAGAACAAAATAGCGATGATGGCGATGAATTTGATAATGAAATGTGCGCAATCAAGCAAGGGTTTGAAAAACTAAGTGGGGAGTTGCAGGGATTGGATGCTCGAATTAATGAAATGGCAGAGTCTGCCCTCAGCAGGGAAGAAGGATTGCGCGCATATGTTGATGGAGCAAAAAGGGAGTTGAAAACTTACATTGATGGCAGATTAAGTGAAATGGATCGGGAAATTGTATCATGTCTACGTCGCCGTGATCGCCAATGGGTACAGGAATTAAAAGATGTCACGCAAAGAAGTATGCGAAAATCATTCAAGCCGAGTGCAAGTTCCTCCCCTGTGGAGAGGCCTGTGTTAGAAGTAATCAATGACATTCCCCAAGCGGCGGCTGCCTCACATGTCCCCGCCCACCCTCCAATTCGCATGGATTTCCCTAAATTTGGGGAATCTACAAGTTCTGCCGAGGTGACGAATTTTATTGAGCGATGTGAAAATTTTTTATCCCTCAGACCTCTCAATGATCAGGAATTACTGGGCACACTTAATGCGGTGTTGCAGGGTCCTGCTCGTAGTTGGTGGGTAGCTGCTCGCGGAAAAATAAAAACTTGGGATATGTTTAAACAAGCTTTTTTAGAAGCCTTTTTGCCCACTGATTATGAAGCAGAAATAGAGGAGCAGCTCCGTGCCACGTTTCAGACCCCTACACAATGCTTAAGAGATTTTGCATATGATTATCGTGCTCTTTGTTTGAAATGGAGGCCCGAAATGGCTGAGGATGAACTTGTACGTAAAATCTTAAATGCCTGTAACCCTCGGTTGGCTAGTGGTATGCGGGGAACAGTGAGAACAGTAGAACAGCTGGTGAAGACGGGTTCCATGATTATGAGAGCCTGTGCATGCCAGTGTTGTTGGGTCTGGATTTCCTTGTGACCAGCCAGATGACTCTACAGCCCCACCTTGGGAAGTACAGCTTGTTGGGAGGAAAGCCCCACAACTTCCTTATGAGGACGAAGGAGGCCATGCAATGGGAAATTAGGGGCTCATCAGCAAATTTGTACATGGCTGTTGCAGCACCAGATGTTGGGGAGCCATCTAGAAGCTTTAATCTGGATGTCCAACCTGAAGCTGTAAGACCCCTGTTGCAGGCGTGGCCTACAGTCTGGACTGACAAGTTGGGGAACACCAGGGTTGTAAAACATTGTATCTATACTGCCGATGAAGTTCCGGTGAGGAAGAGGGCTTATAGAACATCATGCCAGAAACAAGAAATCATTGAACGACATGTGTCGAAGATGTTGAAGGATGACATCATTGAGCCATCTTCCTCAGCCTGGGCCTCCCCTGTTGTGCTTGTCCCAAAGCCGGATGGGTCGTTCAGGTTCTGTGTAGACTATAGGGACCTGAATCGGAAGACCCACCATGATGCATACCCAGTACCTCTTGTCCATGAAATACTGGAGTCCATGGAAGGCGCTGCTATTTTCAGCACACTGGATTTACAAAGTGGGTATTGGCAAGTGTCCATGGATGAAGATAGCAAGAAAAAAACCGCTGTAATTACACCACAAGGGTTATTCCATTTTAAGGTTATGCCGTTTGGACTCAAGAATGCTGGTGCAACCTTCCAGCGCTTAATGGAGCAAGTGCTGGGGGAGCTGAAGGGAAAGGTCTGCTGGGTGTACATTGATGACATTATTGTTTTCTCTAAAAGCCCACAGCAACATCTGAAAGACCTAGAAGCTGTTTTCAGCAAGCTTCAAAAGGCTCAGCTCACTCTTAACACCAAGAAATGCCAGCTGTTCAAAACCCAACTTAAATTCCTGGGACACGTGGTCTCGGGGAAGGGGGTAGAGGTGGATCCGGAAAAGGTGGTGGCTATCACTAAATATCCCACACCTACTGATCTGAAGAGCCTGCAAAGATTTTTGGGGTTGGTAGGGTGGTACCATAAATTTATCCCTAAAATGGCTGATGTGTCTGCACCCTTGAACCCTTTAAAGAAGAAAGGGGTGAAGTGGGAGTGGTCTCCTGAATGTCAAACGGCCTTCGTGCAGTTAAAGCATGCACTAGAGTCTCCTCCAGTCCTGGCCCAGCCGCTGCCGCAGCATATATTCCAAGTGCACACGGACAGTAGTGATATTGGTCTTGGAGCTGTGCTAACACAAGAGGTAGAAGGGGAAGAAAAGGTAATCGCCTTCGCATCTCGAGCACTACAAGGGGCTGAAGTTAGGTACTCTACATCTGAGAAAGAATGCCTTGCGGTGGTATGGGCCGTAGAGAAATGGCGCCACTATTTGGATGGGGTGATCTTTGACGTCTATACTGACCACAATGCCTTAGCCTGGGCCTTAAATGCACCCAAAACCATCTCCAGGCTAACAAGGTGGACACTGAGACTCCAGGCATTTGACTTCAGAGTACACTATAGAAAGGGTTGCTGCAATGTGGTTCCAGATGCACTCTCCAGAGCCCCAATACCAACCGAAGGTAGTGTATGTGTGGCTATGGCGAAGTCGTACTGGGCTGACTTACCAACTTCCCTGGAAGACATCGAGGCTGCCCAGAAATGTAGCATTGTCTGTGAGCAGGTGAAAGAGTCCAGTCAACAAGCAAAGGATGGCAGAATACATTGCCAGGAGCAGCAGGGGGTGCTTTATCGGGGAGTGACATCAAGATTTGGGGGCTACAATTACCAACTTGTGGTACCTGAACAGATGGTTGGAGAGTTCCTGAAGTATTTCCATGATAGTCCATTTGGTGGGCACTTAGGCCGCATGAAGACGCTCCGGAAAATCTTGGAAGTTGCTTGGTGGCCCTCCATTCAT
Source organism: Gymnothorax reevesii (assembly GCA_029721435.1). Classification (NCBI taxonomy): domain Eukaryota; kingdom Metazoa; phylum Chordata; class Actinopteri; order Anguilliformes; family Muraenidae; genus Gymnothorax; species Gymnothorax reevesii. Next base: position 52,516,814 of record CM056574.1, read on the forward strand.
AAAGATGTGTGGAGATATGTGCGGGAATGTCAAACGTGCCAAGAATACAAGAACCCCAATACCAAACCTGCTGGAGAGATTCAACAAACTCAGTGCCATGAGCCTGGTGAGATGATGGGGATTGACTTTATGGGGCCATTTCCAATGAGCAAGGCAAAGAACACTGTTCTGATGGTGGTAGTGGACTATCATACAAAATGGGTGGAGTTGTTTGCACTGAGAGATGCCAAGACTCCACGAGTGTGTACCATTCTGAAAAATGAAATCTTTACTCGGTGGGGTGTTCCTGCATATATTGTGTCTGATAGAGGGCCTCAATTCACCGGTCATGTGATGGCTGAGATGTGCATGACGTGGGGGGTGATGCAGAAGATGACCACAGCATATCATCCGCAAACTAATCTTACAGAACGGGTGAACAGAACCTTGAAGACTATGTTGGCTTCCTTCGTGGGTGAACATCATCAGAACTGGGACAAGTGGCTTCCTGAGTTCAGACTAGCCATAAACTCTGCAGTTCATGAAACTACTGGGGTCTGCCCTGCTGTCCTAGCCCTGGGGCGATCCATCAAGGGCCTTCTCGAACGCCTCATCCATCAAGCTCCCATACCTCAAACCTCTGCATACAATACTCTTCATAATCATTCTACTTTCATAAAAGAGGTTGAACGCCATGTGGGTGTTGCAAAGTCTAGACAAGCCAGATATTATAATGAGCGACGCAGATGTGTACAGTTTGTGGTTGGCGATCTGGTCTGGATTAGAGCCCATCCAATGTCCAAAGCCTCTGAGAAATTTTCAGCTAAACTTGCTCCTCGCTGGAGAGGTCCTGCTAAAGTTGAAAAGATATTGGGTCCTAATAATTATCAAGTGCGTTGCGGTATTGAGATGGAAAAGGTTGACAGTGTAAACGTGGCAGACCTGAAGCCATATTATGGTCCTCTGATGCCGCTGGCTGGGGGGGGGTCTGTAACAAATTCATGTTACATTGTACCATATCTCATTATTTTTTTTTTTAAAGGGTGTCAACATGTGAATGCAGTGCTTCATGTGAATTGTCTTGGCCCTTTTACTTGGGTTTTCTTTTCCCCGAATTAGTTGGATGCATGTATAATTGTGGGAAATTTCAGGTGAAATAATCAGCCAATGGGAGGTGGGCCGTACCTTTTAAATGGGAGGAGAGAGAATTGTTTTTTTTTGGTTTTTTTGGAGATCAAAGGAATGGACTTACCTGGCTGCGGAGACGCGTTTTTTTAACTTCACCTGAACTTTGCCATCCGGCAGGAATATGTCTTTTTGCAAGGCTGGAATGTTCGTTTTTTGTGGGGACATATATATATATTTTTGCGTTGGAAGGAAATGAGGAGAGCGACGCACCCCATTGAAGTTTGACTGCGTTTCCACAATCGCGGGTGGTGAGCCAAAAAGGAGTTAATAGCTGGGGCTGTCATATCTATCGGAATGTTAAAATTCTTCATTTCGGGACTTGATGGCGTGTCGGGGATTTAAGGGGTTTTTCAGCAAACAACTGCCTGGTGTGTGGACTGAAAAAAAAGAAACACTGTGATCGGATTGTCTGCTCGGATTTGATTAATTGTTTAATTGGTTGCGGGACTTGGAGGAAATCGAATACTTCTGGGGCTGCGCGTAATTTGTGTGATGTATTTATGCATGAACTAAATTTCTTATTACAACGGCTATGGTTGCGTGAACGAAGTGTTGGGTTTTTTTGTACATAACACAGTGATATATTTTCTCCACCCTTGTAAAGCGTTTTTGTAGCGTTGTCTTAATTGAAAGAAAGAAGGCAATTGTTACAACTCTGTGCCCCTGTTACACACATACACACTCCCCCTAACACACACAATGTCACACTACTATACATGTAGCATAAAAAAGTGCGTGTGCGTGTGTGTGTGTGAATGCGCATGTCTTCTGCAACAATAAGCTGACACAGAATACGGCATTCATTTTGCCGCAGAAGCTCAACTGATTTTGATGTTAGACTTTCAAATTGTCCCTTCAGTTTTACAGGTGACATTAACGTTATGTGCATTTGGTAATTAGGCTAATTTGGTGACAAGCTCGCTCTACTAGGATGGCAGCCAAAAAAAGGAAGTTGGGCATGAGGAACTTCTTCAATTCAAGTCAACATGTTAGTCACTGAAAGAAAATAAATAACTTTTTATTTGTAAACAGAGTCATCAAAGCGATGGAAAGATATATTATAGGCATAGATTTTGGTAGGGTTGGTTTGGATATATCTCGATCAGCTTTGAGACGTAGCAAAAATAGCCTGACCAACTTTGGATCAGTGAGGAAAATGAAAGAAACGCAGAATTGTAAATCTAATTTGATCAACTCCAACGTAATGTAATATTCAGTTTGTGGCTCTGTCCAACTCATAGATAGTCAATGGTCCAATTTGTTGAAGTGTGTATCTCTGGCCATAGTTGTGTTCCCAACATTGTTTCAAGAACTCAAGACCAGACATTAAGATGCTTAATGGACATGATTGCAAACTGACTAGTTAATGTGGTGATAAATACATTCACTTGGTCTCAATGCATAGGAATAGATTTGGATTGGTCTGGTCAGGACATGTGCCGAGCAACTTTCTGACATGGCAAAAATATCCTGACTAACTTTTGATCAATGGCAAATACGAAAGCAACGTGGTATCGTAAATGTAACATGCCAATATCTCTGCGGCTTGCAGTTTTGTCCAATCCATGGATAGTCAAACAGTCCAATCTGAACTGTTTATCTCAGCTCCAGTCCCTAAACTTACGTTATTGAAAAGAAAACAAAAAAAAGAAACAAGATGACAGTGTCATCACTATCCCCTGCCACAATCCAGGAATAAATAAATGTGCTTCGACATTCAATTTCAAACTCAACGTAAGTGAGTGGATTTACCACCACATGAACTACTCAGTTTGCAATCATTACGTAGATCATGATTACCTTATTAAGCATACAAAATTTGACCTATGTATCTGAATCAGTCATACTTTATCAATCATAACTGTCTTAACAGTGCAAAAATGTATTTCCTGACGGGTAAGATACTAGCTTATTACAGCCCAATTATTGTGGCTCGCTAATGTTTTCCTGAGGTCTTCTATCATTTTCAGGTGATGAGAAAAAGTAATTACAGATAAAGCACAGCATTGCAAAGTGCAAATTTTTTTGTGACCACCATGGGGTTTGATCTCCGGTCGTACCAGCCAGCAGTGGTCTGTAGCCTTTTCAGAGCAGCGCTCCATTGGCTTCGCGCTGCAGGGCAATATATTGGGAGGGACTGCTGGATTTGAAAATTGGAATATTAGCTTTGTTCATTGCTCAAGCGCCTCCTGTTGGCCAACCAAGCGCTCGTCAGTAAGATTCTAGGCTAGCTCACGTTTGGGTATCCTCCGTCCTCGTTCTGAACTTGCAAAGTTTCGAGCAATGAGAGTAAAGAAGCAGTGGCTGACAGGTTTGCTTTGTATAAGGTTGGCCAAGTAGCAGGAGCTGAGCTCATCTGATCTAGGATCTGATTCTGATGATGAACAAGTTTCAATGAAAATACAGTTCAAAAATATATTTTTCTGCAAACAAAAAGTTTCATTGTTAACACTGCAAATTTTGCTGAATATGGACCTGCGGCCAAAGACTATATTTCAGATTTCTGTACATTTTGGTGATTAGTTTGCTGAACTCAGGCCTAGAGCTTTCATATATTTGTACTTACACTGGAGCATTTTTGTTGAATTGAGGGCAGGATATTCTCTGTTAACAGTTCAGATTAAAGTATTGAAGAAAATTATGATTCAACCGATTTATTATGATGCAATATATATACAGCATATGGAATCTTGGATATCATACGGATGTGCGCCACTGTAAATATTCTGGCTGAAGGGGTTTCAGAAAGACTGGGCAAGTAGAATTTTAAGGTGGGCGGGCAGATGCCAAATCTTCCTCTCTGGGGTCATGTCGATAATTTGGATCTCGCTGCACCAACTTATAATTGTTGCATGTAAGTCGAAAGAAAATAAGTGAATGGTCATTATTTTGCTAACTTGGATCAGAACCACAAGCATTCAGCTTGCTGGCTGGCATTATAATGCACCAAATATAAAGTTTGCCAGCTAATGTTGACTAAAGAAACCTAACAGCAACAGTTTACTCCTTCCATTTACTGCATGTTTATTTCTGTGGTTGGCTTAGTAGGGTTTATTTATGTGACCAACATTGTGCACCTCTGATTGCTGTGGGTTTCAGTCACCTTCTCCATATCATTGTCAAGTTCATGCCCTTAGTTAAAATGAGCTTGTTAGACAGGTGGGGCCTGACCCAGAGCTTCTGAAATCAGGTATGGGCAGCCCAGGCACATCCTGTACTCTGGTCAATAAAAGGCCACCCCAAAAGTTCCAGTTCTGCCATAGTTTAAAATGGCATAGATATAGATAATGGGCATAGATGACTCGAGCCACCAGGGGGCATGCTCAATGCAGGAAAGTTTCTCAGGGCTGTCGCAAAGGGCCCTGAATGTCCATGTTTCAACAATAAGTCACATAAAATATCTTTTTGAAGAATTACGCGCGACAGCATACCGGACACATGCATGACAACCACGTGTGACGACCAGTGGCGGTTCTAAACAAATTTTAGTGGGGGGGGCCCAGGTGGGGCCAGTGTTTAATTAGGGGGGCACATTAAAAACAATAATGATGGCCCTAGACATGGGCCTGCAGCTGAGACGTGCTGAAACACCACTCACTCACTGGCTCTCTAAACTTTCCTGTGTGAATAAAGGCAAAAAGCCCAAAATTACTTTTAAAAAGCAACAACAATGATATTAAAGCATTAAAAACTTCTATTTTGCTTTAGCCTATAAAATCATGCTGAAGATTTTCTCAAGAAGAAAAAATGCATTGACTGATGGCCATCAAAAATGGAAAATAAAATACAACATAATAAAGTGTGAAGCATCAGACAAATCAAATGGCTTATGGCCTTAAGAATGGGCGACTCGTTCTTAGAAAACAAAACTCCTCATCAGTTATTGGTCCTATCAGAACCACAGCACACAAGTAACAATTGTACAAACTCGTCTGTATTCATGGCCACTGACTTGAGAATCCAGTCTTGACACTTATTTACAAAATATGCTGCCAGTGCCTGAATACATAGCAGCTCACACAGGTGTGCATGTCATGCTGACTTTAATTAGTGACAGAGGTACAAGGCTTAGAAGGATCTGGTAATTGAGGAGTGATAGTTCTTCGAACATGAATCAAAATTACAAATATACAGTATACAGTAGGCTATCTGTGGATTAAAGCTAGTTTTGAAAAGGTGTTTATTCATACAAATGTAACAAAATAGTACTAATAAAACAACTGGTTCTAGTTACTGTAATCACAATGAAATAAGTAATCAACAAAATCATAAAACATACATATATATGTATACCCTCCACTCTCTCAGACAGAATGTGCCATTTCCATTTATGGAAGCCAACATTGCTGTGGAGCGATTGATTGAAAATATGAATTGGAAAAATTATGCGGTCAACTAAAATACAATCATGGGTTTGTGAATTGCATTAATACTAGGCAAATATTTTCATATATGCAATTTATTTGGCTTTCTGTGATTCAATTTTTTTTTACTCCGGCAAAAAAGGAGGCGATATCCCTTCCTCTTTTCATGACAGTGTTAGAAGAAGAAAAAAATGTTAAGTGATGCATATATCTCATCTCACAAATAACCATCCCTACGTAGCATGGGCAGATAATCAACAGTAGCCTACTTTACTTCGTAGCCAATTATTATATCCCCGAACGCCGAATGGCGTTTAATGCGATAACTTCAGTAATATTTCAATTACAAATTTCAAGTTTTGCACATAAGTAAGTATCATAAAGAGGAAGAAATGTTTGAATTTTGGACAATTTACGATCTCTAGATTGGCCACCAGGGTCCAAAAACTGATTTACGTGTTAACGCGATAACTGCAGTAATATTTCAATTAGAAATTCTGAGTTTTGCAAAAAAGTAAGTATCATAAAGAGGAAAAACTGATTTGATTTTTGACAATTTACAATTTCTATATTGGCCACCAGGGGGCAAAACTGAAAAAATCACTGTTTTTATCATATCTCTGGAAATATTTGTCCGATTGACCTCAAATCAAGTGCAAATGAAAGGTCATGCCCTAATGTGTCCCACGATGACATTATACCTGTTTGGTTCAAAATTTTGACACAAGGTGGAGCTTTGTCACATAAAATTCACCATTTTTGCTATATCTTTGGAACTATTTCTCCAATTGACATGAAACTATGTGCGACTGCAAGGGCATGACCTCACAACGTGTTACATGATGACATCATACCTGTATGGTTCAATATTTTGCCACTAGGTGGAGCTTTGTGATGGAAAATTACCATTTTGACCATATCTTCAGAACCATTTGTCCGTTTGACCTGAAATTAAGTTCAAATGCAAGTCTATTCAAGGTCTATTCAAATATTGGGGAATTGGAGGATTGGGGGCGTTCAGGGATATACCCTCAGCCGTCGCCTCTGACGGCATAAGCCTAGTTTTTCAAAATAAAACAGCCTAGTCAGATGAGGTTAGTGGTTGACACATGGATATATATATAGAACACTAGATTGCTGATAGGGTACACTCAAGTGAAGCATCTGTTCTGAGAGCCTGTACACCCGGAAGTAAAATTCACTCCCATTCATTTTCTCCGACTTTAAAATTACATTTTCAAAAACACTTGCGTGCGAGTCGGTGTTATTTTGGTATCGCTGTGCAGAGCAACATTTTGTGTCCCTAAATATGTGCTTTTCGGAGGATGGAAAGCGGCACACTTTATAAAGGGAAGATCGAAATGTGACTCGGCGTTAACGTCAAAGTGCAGCAGAGAAGTGACGTTAACGCAACCGAGGCTTTTTCCTTTGATATTGCTTGTAAGTTATCGCCGTTACAAGAAACGTCGATGAATGTCCATATACGATATCAAATTACTCTCTGGTTTCCTCACTTTATTATACCCTGGTTGATTATATGACATCAACCGAATTGTTTATATTGAATCATATGGCTAATACCAACGTTGATAAAAGGAAGCGCTAGTGAAGCCTTTCTCCCCTCCTTGTCTTTTGGAGCACTGTATAAAACAGGCAAAGCGACTTGTCCACTGTTTTAAATATTATGCGGGTAAGAAGTACTGTCACTGAATGTCAATTACAAGTAGCTAGCTAGCTTGTTAGAAGTAAATAAATTAACAAGGTGGCTAAGTCAATGCAGTCCACGCGATGGTAAGGGAGCCAAGGTGGCTCGCTGGTGACCGTTATCACTCGCTTTCAGTCAGCGGTCTGTTCAAGTCAATGGGACGGCTAATTAGCTAGCTAGTACGGGAAACCGATTTTTCTATTAAAGTGACAACTTTGCGAATAAAAATTTACTTACGTATGAAACTATTTTTTACAGCTCTTCTAATAAATAGTGCTGCAAAAGGCAGCCGCACATCTCGGCATTTTCTCGCTTGCATCGATTCATTTGAAATTGGCCTCATAAGAAACCATTCATTTTTATGAAGAAGTTGGGTGTATCAATATGGTGGCCGGGTGCTTCACTTTGGATAATGTATATATGTATATATATATATATATATATATATATATACATACGTATATATATGGGTCAACATCACACCATTGTGTGGAACTTTTCATGAGTGTGATTTGTAATGTAATTCTAAGAGACATTTACAAACTTGACAACAAGCTTTCGTTGCCGGAATGGGGAACAACAGTAACGCAGCCACGTCTACAACAAATTACTTTATAAGGTGCAGTCATTTAGCTAATCTTCATCTCTCGCAACTGGTTGTTCTTGCTGGTTGCCGCGCTCATATTAAAATCCCAGCCAACGTACTGATATCAGTGAAAGTAAACACAGGTAGCCAACACACTTTGGTGCGTCGCTCTAATCAGTCCGTGTAGAATGTTGAGTGACATTAGGTCCGATTTTGGCGCTAGCGCATATCATCGTGAAAAAACATACAGTATAATTTTATAATTCAGTCAGCACAGGGGCCAGCACGGGGGCACAGGACATCAGCAGGGGGGCACAGGCCCCCATAGGCCCCCGTGTAAAACCGCCACTGGTGACGACACCTGGCCAAGACCCCCATATCCGGACTCTCCACCTCTGTGACGGTCTGAGACCAGCAAGTGTCACTGCAGATGAGACAGTTGGTCCCCAGAATTGCTGCATTTTTGCCTAAACTGTGGAAAAATCATTTCCAGGAAGTCCATATCGCTGCACGTTTTGCTCTTTGTGGATTGGACCTCACCTAAGCTCAACAAAAAAAATTGGTTCGACTGAGTGAATTGACATGTCTGATGGCCAATGCCTCACTGGAGGACTGTTTTCTTTAAAGACGAGTCGCATTTCCAACTTCATAGAGCGGATGGACGGGAGATTGTTATGCTGACATCATTGTGATGCACACGGTGGCTCATGGTCGTGAAGTGTTGGATTGGGTGGGAATAGCCCCTCCAACTTCATTTCATTAAAAGAAACTTGAATGCAGTGTGATATCACGATGAGATACTGGGGCCTATCGTCCCATCATTCAACCATCAAAACAATAACCATCCAGCATGACCATGCCAGACCCATATCAACCGCGTATGCACAGTTCTTTAAGCCTGAAATTCCTTTTTTTTTTTTTGTTTCTATCCCGCCACCACCACCCCACTTTGGAGGACAACTTTATTCATTCAATCAGTTATATAATTAAGTATGAATCCTCCTACCATCACCCTACAAAACACACACCCACGAAAAACAAAAAAATAAAATAAAATAAATAAAATAAAATACAATGCAATAAGGATTACATTCACAAAGTTTTATATCTTTGGCATTTGTAACTATTAGCTCATCCATTCCATCTCTTTATTATTCCCAACCTCCAGCCTCCCGAATTTTATCCCATCTCTTGGCATAAATCACAAGACCCGTCTCATCGGCCATCGCACACTCAATTCTACTGTAATACATGACAAAATTCTTGACACTCTCAAGTCTTAACTCCCCAACAGATGTCAACCTGAAAATAAATATTTTTGCAAGATATACAATTATATTACATATTTGGTGTTTTTCTTTTGTTACATCACCCAGTAATACCTAAAATAAATCTAGTTGTATACTATTATACTGAGATAATTTTGCACCTTTATCCAAAAAAGGGCTGTTACAGGACAGTACCAAAAGAAATGGACTACTGACTCCACTTCCTCTTGACAGAATCAACAGAGGGGTGACGGCTCAATTCATCAGATATTTAGCATCTTTAGTCGAGCCCCCGAAGGGGTTTCGCGAGACTATTGTAATCGCTTCGTGTGTCTGTGTGTGTGTGTGTCTGTCCGGACTGATATCTCTGGAACCGCGAGGCCGAATGCCTTCATATTACACAGGCGGGTTCCTTGTGAGAGTCTTTCGGCATGACATAAATTTGAAGGTCATAGGTCAAAGGTCAAGGTCATCATGTTGGCGGATAACTATGGGCGAGACTATGAATTCTCTGAATGCTTGTTTTAGTTGCTAGAAACTTATATATTAGCTTATATTGAAAATATCTTATCTTCGGATCAAGTGATGTATTGTAAAGAATTTTGAAGACTTTATTCCATGGAACTGGTGTGTCTAACAAATTTTCCCAACTATCTAGAATTCTATATGGTGTCACAACTAAATTCTTTATTCTTAAGTAAAATTTGTATATATGTCTATTAATCTTTATTTTCTTTAACCATTGTACCATTTTCATGTGAGGCAGACAGACTAAATGTCCTCCTGGTCTTTTAATAATTTTTGATTTCCAAGTATTTGGTAAAGCTCCAATAAGTTGATTATATTGTTGCAGTGTGCAGACAGTTCCATAAAAACTAGTTAATTGTCTGCAGGACATAATTTTATTTTCCTCATTCACTACAACCTTTAAAAAAATAATTCCGTTATCGAACATTCATTTCCAGAAAATCATTCTTCTATCAACAAGTATATTGGAATTTAACCATATTATTAAGCCTGAAATTATTTGTCTGCTTGAATGGCTGGCTTATACCTTGGATTTGTCTCCCATCCAGCAGCTTTGGGATGTCCTCAACCAACAAGTTCGTCATTGGTTCACATTTCTGCCCAATATCCGCCAACTCTGAACAGCTCTTGAAGAGAAGTGGGAACACGTCCCCCAAGTCACCACTGACCATTTGTAACAGTCCATATAGCAGAGGTGTAGCAGTGCAGCAGGCCAATGGCGGACATGCCCAAGACTGATTTGTGAAATTTGGACAACAGACCACATCCCCTTTATCATCACACCATTGTGAGATTCTTGCTTGTCTGTTTCAATTATTGATCAAAAAGTATTGCAATATGGTCATACAGTCTGTCAACACTGAATGAAAGTACAATGAGTTTCTGAACATGGTGATATTTCTCACAATAAGAAGTGTTGTGTTTATATTTTTGTTCAGTGTAATTGTGATTCACTGTTTTTATTTATTTATTTATTTATTTATTTATATGCACCGCAAATACAACGTTGTAGCTGAGCAGGAGAACAAGCTTGCTAACCTAATGTGCAAGCTAGTTTGTTGGTTTCTATAGTCAACGTTAGCTGGCTAACTTTATATTTGGTGCATATTAGTACCAGCTAGTGTTGTGGATTTTCTTCAACATATTGAGAAATTCCCCCATCCTCAAGCAACTGGAGAGAGACAGATTCTTAAAAAGTAAAAATTAGGCTTTATTTTGTCATGATGAAAAATGCAAAGCTGGGTTCCTCCTCTCCCGATCTGGTTCCTCACGAACCGTCCGTAGCACTCCCAATTTTCTTTAACCCTGTAAAAAACTCCACCAACTGAGCTATGTCATACAGTTTTTATACAGGAAAATATGGTCCCTCCCCTCATTACAATTGGTCAAGTAACTTCAGATTGCAATTAGGTAATCCTTCTGAATTTGATGTCCCGCATGAATCACGCAGGAGATGCATGCGCATTACAATGGACACTTACTGTCTCACCCAGATGGAAAATATACAGAGATCAGAGATACAAAGACAGAAAATACAGCCAAAAGAAAAAGATACCAGTGGATGAATTTGATGCATATCAAATTAAAAACAAATAATTCAATTGAGTATGTTTTCAGTTGCAAATAATGATTTTGCTGAACAAATATTGATCAAAGCTGCAGAAATCAAATACATCTTATGATTATGGTTTTTGAATCAACTTAGCAAAAAGCCTGCTTATGTGTGTGTACTGCTCATGCAAGTGTGAACTGAATTGCCCTGTTCGTATATTTGTCTGTGTTTGCACTGCAGTATATGAATTACTTGTATGTATGCGTGTGTGTCATGTGTGTGTGTGTGTGTGTCTTTCTGCTGCCTGCATAATATAATTATTGATTATTAGTATGAGCAAATGATAAAATATATCTATAATCAATATTATCGAATATAACAAACAATGCTGAAATAAAATCCTCAACATTCCTCCCTTTGAGGCCATTCAATCATGGCCTCACATTAACCACGGTCGAAAAAATGGCACAGCATTGTTTACCCCCGCCACCATACTACACACAAGTGAATTTCTTACAAGCCCAAACATTAAATCAGTTGTTGGTCCTTTTTGACAGTAACATTTTGAGTAAAAACAGTCTGTCATGTTTACAGTATGTGAACTCCAGTTGTTTTTAGTTGCTACCAGACCTTAAGGTCTTTCGTTGCTGTGGTGAATAAAGTCCCCAGTTTAATGTCCCACTTCACTCCAGTGATGTTGCTTACTGCAGGTTTTCAGTCCAAAGTTCAAGTCCATTGTCCACGTCCATATTCAACATTGATATGCGATTTTTTCCCTCTGATTGCTTTGGTGAACGGGCCTTCATGACTGGAATGACTTCCCCAGCATATTTGTTCAAAACTTTAAGGAGGCTCCTGGAAGGAGCGGCCTTGACCGGCGGGGCTGTTAAACTGCCACTTTCCGTCACTGGAGTGAGAAAATAAAATACAAAGGCAGGCAGGCATATGCACATATAGATTCACTATGCGGCACATACAGAACGAGGGTCATCTACACCTGCATAATTTCATTTTAAGTCTTAGATGTACCAAATTTTATAAATTTACTTTTGCAGTAAAGACTGTGCAGACACTTTTGCCAGAACATTTTTTTTTTTTAAACTGTTTCATCCAGGCCTTTTTAAGGACCTACATTTGGAATGTCATAGCACCTTCATGCAGTAGCCCATAATAATAATCTCCAAAAAGATTTTGATTTCAACAATCACCTGGGAGTCGACTCACCCCTGCCTTAGGTTGTCTCCTCAATAGGAGATCTTACCCGTCTCTGGGGTGAGTCACAACACACGCAGCTGCTCAGCATTGAGCTCTGTGCTTATGATGGGGTAGGTTTCCTCGCCCCTCATAATGGGACAGTTATGAAATCATTCCAGTTGAACTGGGGCTATTGCAGCCACTTTGTTGGAATAATAGATGAAACATTTAAAGTAAAAACTCATCAAAAACAATTTGAAACAGATGCTGCAATTATAATTCTGACAGTCAGATTCTAACCAACCAAATCAAAGAAGTCCCAATTCAAGAATTTGTCTTGTGTATTTTTTCCCTTGGTCTGAATGTGCTTCACAAAATCACTTTAATTATTTGGAATACAATGAGTTGTCTATATGCCACCCTGATAAATTAATATTATTCAAAAATTCATAATTACCCAAATTGCTCACCCTCATTACTGACTTCCTGTCAACTTTAAATCAATAATATCTTTTCACAGTGTATTTTTCCCCAATTCATTTTGATTTAGAAACCCACCACAGTCTAGGGTTCCTCTAACAGTATGGAGGAGCTGCACAGTCAGGACTTATTAGTCCCAGCCATAACAACTCCCCATATCCTCAGCAGAACCGGGTGTAATTGCTTTAGACCATAGACCATGTGATACAATATGCAGTTTTTTTTTTTCCCGTAACAATTCACAAAATGGGCATATATTGAATATTCAACTGTAATATAGTTTTTTCATTGGGATCCCAGTACATAAAAAAACAATCATTCCAGAGTTAGTCAGTCCAGTCTGTTTCTGTCAGTCACTTTTATTTGAAAGTCCCCGTCTTTCTCACTACTTGTAAATCCCCTCCCTATGGAAAATATTTTGTCAGCCTAATCAAAATAAATTTAGAATGTGATCACATTATTAGTCGACTTTTTCAAATATATGGTGCACCATTTGAATTTAGTCTTTACTTGTGTTAATACTCCAAATTTATTTCCCCCAAATTTTATTTTATAAGATATTTAGTTGCAACCCCATCCGTTGATTCCCCAGCTGGCCAGCTTTATCTTCTCACTCAAGGTCATCTACTTCCCCCTCTTCTGGAGTCCGCACATCAAATTCAGAAGGATTACCTAATTGCAATCTCAAGTTACTTGACCAATTGTAATGAGGGGAGGGACCATATTTTCCTGTATAAAAACTGTATGCTATAGCTCTGTTGGTGGAGTTTTTTACAGGGTTAAAGAAAATTGGGAGTGCTACGGACGGTTCGTGAGGGACCAGATTGGGAGAGGAGGAACCCAGCTTTGCATTTTTCATCATGACACAATAAAGCCTAATTTTTACTTTTTAAGAATCTGTCTCTCTCCAGTTGCTTGAGGATGGGGGAATTTCTCAATATGTTGAAGAAAATCCACCCACTAGCAAGCTGTATGCTCACAGTCCAACTCTAGCTAAGTTTTTGAGTGAAAATTTGGCTATTCACTCATTTTCTATTGACTTACTAGCAGCAAATATAACTGTTAGCATGCTAGACTGGCGAATTGCTAACTCAGCGAGTGAACTAATGTTAGCTAGCTAGAAAGCCTTTTTGCCAACTTAAGTAGTTATACTGTATTTGGTGCATGTGTTATGGCCCCAATTTGTTATTACATTTACAACACTACAGCAACAGCAAGGGATGACAGACACAGTTTTTAAAACGTATACACATTTAATTAACAAAGACAACAACCAACAATAATGACTAATCTAATATCTACAACTAATGACCAAGACTGATTTCCAAAGAACAGAAAATATTTACAGTCCCTTTTGTAGGTTGCTTGGTGATGTCCTGGGTGAGGGAAAAACTCTAACACGGGCAAAAATCCACTAAAAGCTTCAAAGGTGTTGAACAGAATGACAGGTCTGGTCACATTTATCCTTCTCCTTGCAATTTCTGCTACTACTTCACTGTCTCAATTCTTTTCCTTATATATTCTTTGGCAGACCCCACCCACATTTAGACCTTTTTTTTTAATTTTCGGGGACTTGCCCCAGACATGTCCAGGACATGTCTAAACCTAGCTCCAGTCTGGGCTTAATAAAAGAAAGGTAAATTCTGCCATCTAGTGGCCTCTATTCACATCACACCTCCATTCCAAAAGGGAAAAATTTTGACTCATAAAGGCAAAAATTTTCATATCAAGACAAAATGGTTAAGTGGACACTTGTCTATATATACATATCATACAATACTCAAATAAACATGTGATATATATATACATATTCAAACACGGGATAAGCAATCAGCAATTACATTGTCTGTACCCTTCGCATGCTTAATTTCCAAGTCAAACTCCTGTAAAATCAAACTCCAATTCAACAATCTCCGATTCTTGTTTTTCATCTTACTTAAAAACATTAACGGATTGTGGTCAGTGTACACAATCATTGGCTTTTGTCCTGTACAAACATAAACCTCAAAGTGTTGTAAAGAAAGGACCAGAGCCAACAGCTCCTTCTCTATTGTGGAATAGTTCCTTTGGTGGCGATTGAACTTCCTGGAGAAGTATGCCACGGGATGCTCAATGTCATCAGAGGAGCACAGTAGGAGCACAGATCCACAAGCTTGGTCGCGAGCATCGACCGCGATGGAGAACGGTTTGTTGAAGTCAGGAGATTTGAGCATGAAGAAGTGACACAGCAGAGACTTCAGGCGATCGAAGGCTCTCTGGCATGCATCATCCCAAGTGAACTTTACGCCTTTCTTCAGTTGGTTAGTTAGACTGAGAGCAATCTCAGCAAAGTTCTTGCAGAACTTGCGGTAGTACCCGATCATTCCAAGGAAGCGGCGCAAAGCTTTTTTGTTGTCAGGAACTGGAAAGTCCATGATGGCTTGGACTTTAGCATTTATGGGTGCCACCTTACCCTGGCCTATGACGTAGCCAAGATAGGAGACAGTAGCACAACCAAAGTCACTCTTGCTCAGGTTAACAGTCAGGTTAGCCTGGGTCAGGCGCTGGAACAACGTCTCTACATCTTTTAGATGTTTTTCCCAGGAGTCACTCGATGTGATCAGGTCATCGATGTACGCACCCCTGTGTGGCAATCCGGCAATTGTAGACTGTATCATCCTTTGGAACGTGGCTGGGGCATTTTTCATGCCAAAGGGTAGGACTTCATACTGGTACCTCCCAGATGGTGTGGCAAAAGCAGAGATGCTCTTGGCCCTCTCAGTTAAAGGCACACACCAATAACCCTTCCAATCAATCTTGGTCAGAAACTTTGCTTGCCCTACTCCATCAATACAATCATCAATCCTAGGTATTGGAAACACATCAGTTCTAGTTACAGCATTGACTTTGCGATAATCTGTACAGAATCTAGTACTTCCATCAGGTTTTGGAACTAGCACACAGAGTGAACTCCAATCTGAGTTGGAGGGTCTGATAATATCATGTTCTAACATGTACTCAACCTCTTTCTCAGCAATTTTTCTCTTTTCAGGATTCATCCGGTACGGATGCTGTTTAATTGGTTTGGCATCACCAACATCTACATCATGAGAGGCGATAGAAACTCTTTTTGGAACATCAGGAAACAGATCCTCATATTTCTTGATCAACCTCTTAAACTGATCTCTTTGTGAGGGTTCTAAGTGCTGGAGTTTTACATCAAGATTTTGCAACACTTCAGTGTTTGACAATTTACATGAAAGAACTTCAGCTTTAATTCTAGGTTCATCATCTTGAAACTCCCCCTCATCTTCACACGTTTTGACCATAGGAGAATCTGAAGTGACAGCTGCAACCCTAGCATTTCTGTCATAATAAGGCTTCAGCATGTTAACGTGACACAATTGTTTTGGTTTTCTCCTATCTGGAGTCTTCACAATGTAATTGAGATCATTGAGTTTTGTCAGAATTTCATAAGGACTATGAAATCTAGCCTGCAATGGATTGGACTGCAAGGGAAACAACACAAGAACCTTTTCTCCTGGTTTAAACTCACGGCTTCTAGCCTTATGATCATACCAAGTTTTCATTTTTCCCTGACTTGATTTCAAGTTCTCTTTGGCTAGGTCACAAGCAGCACGCAATCTGTCCTTGAACTTGCTAACATAGTCTAACAGACTGATGTGCGGCTCTTCCTCTTGCCATTGTTCACTCAATAATAGCAAAGGTCCTCTCACTTCATGACCAAACACTAGCTCAAATGGACTGAATCCAGTAGACTCCTGCACTGCTTCTCTAGCTGCAAACAACAGCAAATGAACACCTTCATCCCAGTCTTTCTCATGGTCATAACAATAAGTCCTCATCATTGTCTTGAGAGTGGAATGAAACCGCTCTAAGGCACCCTGACTTTCTGGATGATAGGCACTAGAAAGAATCTGCTTTGCACTTAGTTCATACACAACCTGCTGAAACAATCCTGAAGTGAAATTGCTACCTTGGTCTGACTGAATTTCCCTGGGAAGGCCAAACAACGTGAAGAACTTTATCAAAGCCTTCGAGATTGCAGTTGCCTTGATGTTACGTAGAGGTATGGCTTCGGGGAATCTGGTAGATGCACACATGATTGTCAACAAGTACTGATTTCCAACACAATCAACAATGACCTTAGAGAACGGCTCCCCAAATGCTGGGATAGGCTGCAATGGAGCTACAGGTGGGTCTAACTGGTGTTTTCCAACTACTTGACAAGTGTGACAGGTCTTGCAAAAGTTGGAAACGTCTTTCCGAAGCCCAGGCCAAAAGAAGTGTTTCATGATCTTATCAACAGTCTTGTTAACACCAAGATGACTTCCTAAAGGTAAACTATGAGCCATTGTTAACATCTCATTCCTGTAGACCTTCGGAAAAATAATTTGCCTGACCACTGCCCAATCTGCATTGGCAGGGATATCAGGAGGGCGCCACTTCCGCGTCAACACACCATCCTTGAGATAATACCCAACTGGAACTGCGTCTATTTCTTTATCAGGAAGGGCTCTCCTCTTTAGTACAGAAATTTCAGGATCATTAGTTTGCTCCTCAATCAACCGCTTTCTGGACAGAGACAAGTCTCCAGACACATCAGAATCACCAAACCCCTCTGGTTGGCTGAACAATGAACTGATAAAAGTGTCTGATAAGTTCTCCAACGGAGAAACCATAGTAGGCCAATCAGAGTCATGAGGCGAACCACCTGAGTCCTGACTATTCAATGTGCTGGACGGCACCACAACATCTTCTTCTTTTTATCCTTCTTGGCCATAGCACGAGTCACTGCGCAAGAAGGATACAGAGATGGGTCCTCATCCCCATCTTCAGTGCTCGGCTGTGAAGTAAGATGTACATGGGGAACTACTTTGCCCCCAGCCAGGTCATTGCCTAGCAGCAGAGAAACACCCTTTATAGGTAGACTTGACATAAGTCCCACCTTTACCTGTCCTGTAACTAAATCTGACTTCAAGAATATAGAGCGCAGGGGTACAGATACAGTCCTCCCTTCAATACCTTGTACAAGTATGAAATCCCCTGAAGCGGTCTCATCACGTAACTCCAAGGAGTCCATCAACAAAAGTGACTGAGAAGCTCCGGTATCCCTTAGGATATATATGGGGACAGGAGTAGTATGCTCATTCAGAGCCACAAATCCCTCTACCACAAATGGAAGAAATTTCTCCCTCACGAAGTCAGCTGTATTAGGCTTTTTAGCCCCACAAGAAGCAGGCAACTTAGCAGATCGGTTATCTACTACAGGGTTTTCTAACCTTGTTTTCACAAAGGCATTTGGTTTGGTATCCTTTTCTTTTTCTTTCTTAGCTTTAAGGAACCAACAGTTAGTTTTAACATGACCAGATTTCTTGCAATAACTGCAAACTAGACCACTTTTGTCACTGTCAGCTTTCACACTTTGATCAGACCTGTTACTGGATTTCTGAGCACTATCACCAGATTTGTCTTTGTTTTTCTTTTTCTTCCCTCTCAGATTCTCTTTGTTTTTCTTCTCTTGCTAAGTTTTCTCACCCAAATTCTCCTTGTTTTCCTTTTTCCTCCCTTTCAATCATTTTTAATTTAAGTTCCATTTCTATATTTGGATTTTCCACTGGAAACTGTTCCAGATCTCCTGGTGCAAACACATTTTCATCAATGTAATATTCAACTATCTCTCTAGCCACTCTTGCTTTTCGCATGGCTGGTTTTACCTCTGTCAGCTCTAAATGTCTGCAAATTTCTAGCAGTTCTGTCTTTTTAAAAGACTTCAAAACCTCAACGGTTGGTGATGCCAAGAAATCATCCATTGCTGTTGATCTGTCAATATATTTATATAGGAAAATTCAAAAAACAATTTAACAGTTTGAAATGTTAGATTTTCAATAAATTACTCACACAATGGTCTCTCCCGGATGAGCCCCCAATTTGTTATGGCCCCAATTTGTTATTACATTTACAACACTACAGCAACAGCAAGGGATGACAGACACAGTTTTTAAAACTTATACATATTTAATTAACAAAGACAACAGCTAACAATAATGACTAATCTAATATCTACAACTAATGACCAAGACTGATTTCCAAAAAACAGAAAATATTTACAGTCCCTTTTGTAGGTTGCTTGGTGATGTCCTGGGTGAGGGAAAAACTCTAACACAGAAAAAAATCCACTAAAAGCTTCACAGGTCTTGAACAGAATGACAGGTCTGTTAACATTTATCCTTCTCCTTGCAATTTCTCGTACTACTTTACTGTCTCAATTCTTTTCCTTATATACTCTTTTGCAGACCCCACCCACATTTAGACCTTTTTTTTTTAATTTTCGGGGACTTGCCCCAGACATGTCCAGGACATGTCTAAACCTAGCTCCAGTCTGGGCTTAATAAAAGAAAGGTAAATTCTGCCATCTAGTGGCCTCTATTCACATCACACATGTAAATGCTAGCTAGCAAACTAAATGGTGAAGTTATCACTATTCACCGTTATTCATTGATTTCTCTGCATCACACGTACGGCTGTCATAGAGAGCGAAGGTTGCAATCCTGAGCGAACGCCTCACTGCGGTGGAAAAACAAAATACACAACCAGGCACCTATTCGGGCAATTAGGTATTCAAATTCTACATCAATTTATTTGACTAAAAGGGGTTTTCATTATATTTGCTATATATTGGCCTGTGAAATTACAGTTTGTTTTTACTGATGGTTTGAGTCAGTCTTTTCACATATAAAAAGGTAATATGAAGATATATTTTGATCAAATAGACACCGAGGATGACAGCTGTGATAAACTTGTTTTCTGTTCAGAAGATAGCCTGCCATCTGCCACAGCAGTTGACATCTAAATGTTCTTCCTTATATGTATGGTACGAGACGCCTCGTTGTTGACTTTATTGCTATATTTTGAGAAATAAATGTTTTGTTCATAAAAATGTGCCTTTTTGGGTTTTGTATTTGTATATATCAGGGCTGACAAAAACTCAGCCGGGCTGACAGATTTTAGGGTCTGTCGGCCGGCTGGCTGACAGCTGAAAAGGTTAGGTCGAACCCTCTTGGGTGATATGCACTGTATTTACTTAGACATTTTTCTTGCACAAGTTTCTTCTTAAAGTTCAAAGGAGTCATTGGAGGTCCCATACTGGGAGGGGTGGAGGCTCACAAAAATAGCCGAAGGTGTTACAGAAGAGGCGAGTTTCTTAATGAGGTGATAAATCCGAGATGAGAGGCAGCAGCACCCTGGCTGTGCTGGGAGGGAAGCAGCCAAACGAGACCCCGACCCCCTACCCAACTCAGAGGGACGTCAACCACATTTCAATATGTAGCCCCAGAGGCAAACTGCTCCAACAGCAGGGAATCCTGGGAGCAAGAAAATATATCTAAATAAATAAATTGTCAAACTCTTTGGGTACATCACTCAAACTGCAGCTCTGAAAGCAAGAAGCTGGATGTTGTCTGAGTAACACAGGAAGTAGAGGGCTTTGCCGATTGACAAAAGAAACAGTGCTAGGAGGAAGGTGGCAGAAATTGTTGGTGTCCCTGGTGGGTTTACCATTTTAACACAAGAACGGCCGACAATGCAGTACCTCCTAGAACGGCCGTGAGGTCATTTTGACCTCCCACCGCTGCGGGCTTTATGATTGCAAATTAGAAGTTTGTTACTGGAACAGTTGAAGTAAATTAAAAAAACGTCTTATTTAATTACATTTGCCACATTAAGCTTTATATTCTTTTAATAATATAACAATATAAATTCATTTCTGTTGTGTTTAATGAGTGAATCATTAAACAATGGAAAAAATGGAATTTGTCTGATTAAAAAGAACATTGCACATAAACATTTGTAATGTGGAAAGAAGCCACTAAATGGCAGTATTGACCTTTTTTTGTTAAGCCCAGTCTGGAGCTAGGTTTGGGCAATTCCCCCAAGACCTGTGAAGCTGCCCAAACCTAGCTCCAGACTGGGCTTAACAAAAAAAAGGTCAACACTGTCATCTAGTGGCTTCTTTCCACATTACACATTGAGCATTAAAATATCAATACACCTCTGCACTCACAAAAAATGAACATGGACACAGCACATGAGAGAGAGCCTTGGTCAACATGCTTGGGAACCACAACCTGTTCCTCTGCGCTGTTTTGATGTACAGTTTACCCGCAACCAACACAAACACTGAACAGCTTGATGGTGAACTGATCACACACAAGTCGGTGGCACTTGATGCAGGATTTAACGGTTTTGTTTTTATTGCAGAGAATTTTCTCATCTTGAGGCTACTCTGCCTCTAGAAGAGGCAGCAGCACAAACTTAGCTGCCTATTTCATCTACATATGATCGCTGCGGAGGCCCTTGCACTGCTGTAGAAGGAAATTGCATTATTTCCTCCATCGTGCATTGTTTATATACGCACATGCACACTATTCAAACAGCAAAAATGCATTGCTAGGCAAGCAAGATGCAGTTGACTGCCTTGCATAGCTGTCAGTGTATGAATGTGTTGTATAAATGGGCATATGTGAGGTATTAGGCTACTGTCAAGTGCTTTGAGCTGTCTGTCTGGCGAGCTATAAAGTCGGCCGAGCCAGGGTGACTATATAGCCTGGCTATACAGCTGGGCTATATGGTATATTTCCAGTTTTTCACATAAGGAGTAATGGAAGTCAAAATGACCTCTTGGCCCTTCTAGGTATGATCAATGATTTTTTTTCTCTTTCTCTTTCATTCCAGAATCCCCATAACTCAAAAGTTGATGAATAACACCATTTTAGGAAAAGTCACTAACTAGGAGACATAGGGCTGTTATTGAAATGGAGATATGTGCAGTTTAATAGGCAAGAGAGGTCAAAATGACCTCACGGCCATTCTAGTGTTAAGTAAAAGTTGAATAAAGTCCTGTAATATGTTGCCTGGGGAGGGCTGCATAATTGCGTTTTTAATAACGGTGAAATATGCGCTGCGTAGTAAGACTACATGCTGTTTGGAAGTATTAAAACTCAACATTCTAACTCCATAAGGTGTTATACATAAGTGCAGACCAACCAAAAGAAAAAGTCCAGGCGGGAAAATAAACTGGTTGAATTCATATCGCTTTTGATACAAACTTACTTTAGCCAACATCACATCAGCCAATACTTAGTTAATAGAAGTATTTCACTGACAGTGACATCATTGGGAACGTTGAACTGTCCATAAGTGGCAAAACCAAGGGGAGCTTGGTGTCTGCAGGTATTGAGGCGGCGCGACACGCCCCGCCAGTGTAAACGCACCATAACGGTACAAACACACTTTAGCAGCACAGCATGAAATTTCGGGCGGCTCCCATTCACTTTCAATTGAGCCCCTGCGCAGTGCACTGCAGGACAAGCAGCACAGAAACGTAGCGCGAAGTAGGCAAAAACAGCGGCCAAAACCTGAATCCCATTCAAATGAGAAGTGGCGGCTACCCTGCTCAGGCCACTCACCATCACAAAAGGAGGGCAGGAAGCAGGAATTTCAAATCTCAAAATTGGAAAGAGCCCCATCATGTGACATCATTTCCGGGACATAAAAATTTAAATAATGAAAAATAAAAAATGATGCATGGGGTAGAGTCGCAGAGATTATGGGAGTGACTGAAGTGTTGCAATATTCAATTTAATGATTAAACACTTAGATCTGTCGGTTAATGTGCGTGCGTCCTGCTGGGTCATTTAAGCTAGCTAGCAGGCTGTAGTCAGCTGGGATAGGCTCCAGCTCGGCCTGCGACTCTAGTGAGGAATAAGTGAGTATAGAAATGAATGAGCTAGCAGGCTAGTTTTCAGATAAGGTCATTCAAAATAACAAAAAATAAATTTTTTAATAAAATAAAAGGTTATCGAGTAGGTTTGTGTTATACTTTGCATAATTGGTTGCTGCCATGAAATCACTATCGCTATTATTGCCGACAATCTCTGCCACCTTCCTCCTAGCAATGTACCTTTTGTCATTGTCCTCATAATTTGGCAGGGAAACTTCCAGTAAAATCAGAAAAGACCAAATGACAGTAATTAGCTTCTCTTCCATATTTTCACGAGGGAACTTCCAATACGCAGAACTAATTTTGTGGGCTCCATGGCCTGGAAGACAACGTACACACCTCCTGCCATCACTTGATTGGATATTTGCCTCGTGTTTGCTGGAATCATTTCCATAAACCTGAGCTCACTCAGCTTCTCCAACGACCTGCAAACACAAAATCTGATGCGCCACTACCATCCGCGGTCTCCCTGCTCTCCGTAGAAAAAGAATGGGAGGCATGGGCATCAGCTGACACGCTGCACCAGTGTAAATGCACCGTAAGTGTATGACCACATATTTGCGGCATGCAGTGCATTGACGCTGCATGAAAAGCCCCAAAAAATGCTCGGAGGAGACGCTGCATAATTCACTGCGGTGAACTGGCTCCACCTTAGCAGAAAAAGTGGGTGTACAGTGTACACCTGTTGTCTTTATACATTTCAGTTTTAAAACATTGGTGATTGCTTGTCACTTAGGCATGAATTAACTGGAATTGACATTGTAGCTCTTTTTTGAAACTTTGCAAAAGCCTCTGTCTTTTGTGGAGTATGGTCCCCAGAACTGCACACAATACTCTAAGCATGGTGTGTTGAATGTATTGTACAAGAGACATATTATACTCAATACTTTGGCTATATATCCCAGCATCCTGTTAGCCTTATAACCGCTGCAGCACAGTGGTTAGAACCTGTTAGCATTTGCTTCACAATCACTCCTGGATATTTTTCTAGTAAAGCACATTCCAGTTATGACCTCCCATAAGGTAATAATGTCAAATGTTTTTATTTGCAACATGAAAAACTTCACCTTTGGCTATGTTGAATTTCATTTGCCACATTTCTGCCTAATTCTGAATTTTATCCAAATCATCCTGAATCACTTTAGTATGCTCTAAACTGTTTGCCAAACCTCCCAATTCAGTATCACCTACAAATTTGACTTATTTGCTTTCAATGTTCTTGTCAAGGTCATTAATGAAGATAAGGACGAGCACAGGTCCCAATATTGAGCCCTGAGGGACCCCACTTCCCACATTGATAAAGTTAACATATTTTCTTACTCCTGTTGCTGTTCTAGCTTAAAATACGATCTGGCGTCAACACGAAGTGTTTTATTCCGAAAATTAACTGCATGTTTTAATGTTTTGCCTGTGTCTTGATTGATCTGCAATGTCCCGAATTGTTGCATTGTGCGCCGGCATCTGACAAAAATAGAAGCCTTGCATATTTTGCTCTGGTGGGCTCTGCTTTGCAGGAGCTGTGACAGAGAAAGAATTGAACGCAGCAGAGCCAGTGAAATCACACACATTGACTAAAATGAAACCTATCGGCTCCGATGCTGTGATAGAGCAGAGACATCCGGGTTAACTAATAGGTTAAATCCGCTCCCAATTTTATAACCTCAGAACTAAGTGCACGAAAAGAACACAATCAGAAATGAAATTGTCATTTTTATTCTTAGTCCCAAAGCCTGAAAACCTATCGACATCACCAGGTGCTGGTTGAGTTTCTTGCAAGGCCTTCACTGACATGGTCTTCAGTTCCTGTTCATTCATGACCCATGATGTGTTCACAGTGTGAAAGACCTGCTCAGTTGGATACAGGTAACAAAATTGCCTTGGCCATTATAGAAAACTTTGCCTTAAAAAGTCTTGGGTTGCTTTTACAGTATGGTTCAGGTCACTGCCCATGTGCTCGGAGAAGAGACATCCAATTAGTTTTTAAGCATTTGGCTGAATCTGAACAGATAAGGCTGCCCAATAAAATTCATTATCTGTTTTTGTAAACAGACACATTAATAAATACTACCCCAAATCAGAAAAGGCTGGCATTGTGTGTTGGATAAATATTAAAACTGAAATTTGAGATACACTGCCCGGCCAAAAAAAAAGTCGCACACTCAAATATTTAGTTGGAACCCATGTAGCTTTGATTACAGTGCAAATTCATTTTGTCATTGTTTTGACAACTATATGCAATGCCAGAACATTTATTTTCGATCATACATGCAATAATTTTTGGCCGAGATCTTGTCTTCTCGACATAATGGTTGAACCACTCGGTGGTCTTTCTTGAGCTCATCCCAATAACTTTTACTGTGTGTAAGATCAGGACTTTGTGGTGGCAAATATGTTTGTGAAAATGATTCCTCATACTTGTTTTTGCATTCATGAGTTTCTTTGCTAAATACAGGCTAATAAGTTGCCTGTTCTGAAATACTGTAACATCTTTTCCACCAGCAAGGGATGTGTCTTCCGACATGATTTTTTGAGAAATGAGTAGCGATTCGCTTCATCAGTCAGGGGAAAAATGATTATTGCCAGCTGAAACATATTAGTAACCGCAATAATGATCCAATTCTAGAATTTGTTCATTAATTTCCAAATGGTGACTTTTTTTTGGCCGGGGAGTGTATGTTAATTATCTTTAATACCACACAAAAGCACATAATTTGATGTGTCTCTTTTAATTTTGATGTTTCAAAATAAACATATTTCAATTTTGATTCTTGCAGCCTCCAGTACAGTATTTTCAAAAAAGTTGTGACAGTGAGGCATTCACCACTTTGTAATGTAGCCATTCTTTTTCATAATCATCAAAAGCTCAGAGACTGAAGGTACAAAGTGATAGAGTGTTTCAGGTGTAATTCTGTCCCATTCTTCCAGCAAACGAGCAGCAAGTTGTGCAACAGTGCATGCTCTTCATTTTAACATTTTGGGTTTTCAGATACCACACATTCTATAGTGGGCACAGCAGTCCAGCATTCGCACCCTCTTCTGCGTAGTAATGTTTTATTGATGCATTTAAAATACAGTTTTGTGTTGTATTGTCAAAATGTGTCCCGAGAAAAGATGGAGTACTGAAAGCATCAGGCGATGCCCTGATGAAGACTGCCTATTGAGGTGTTCAGTCATGTGATAATAAAGGCTTCTTATTTGCATTACTTCAAAAAGTTTGAGTGCCTGGATCTCATCTTTTTTTTCTGGACTGTCACGCATGGCTTTTGGATTTGTGGCTGATAAGTCTGAATGGTCCTTTTCTTCTCTGGCCCAGACCATGTGGCATCCATTTCTTCCGAAAAAAAAAAAAAAAGCACTGAAATATTGATTTGTCTGACCATAATAAACATTTCCATCATGAATGCAAGTAGCCTCCATTGCAGACATCTTATAGTCTTTGCTGCGCTCTCACACCAACGTCTGGACACTCGAGCAGAGTTTTGTATTCAGAGAAACCTTGAAATTTATGGAGCTAGCTAATTACATATGCAATTACTGTTGTGGGAGCATGGGAGGGAAGCAAACCATATGAGATGTCGGCAACGGAGGCTAGCCAACACCAACATGTTGAAAAAGTTCTGAAGGAGAAGCTTCTCTTGGTTTCTTCAGTGTTGAAATTTTCCCAAACACAAGTTCTTTAGCAGACTTCCATCAGCGCTTTGGGAGGTGGACGGTTGACGCAGAGCCAGTCACTATCATTGTAAAGTTGCTTGATTTCCCATGTAGTCTAATCCAGTTGGCTTTTTATTCTTAACTTTCCTGATAAATGGTAGCATTCAGTGCAGCACACAAACAGTTTACAGTACTTCAGGAGTATACAGCAGTATTTACGGAAAGAACACTTTGTATAATGGAGGGAACATCGAGTTGGCTTTTCCAGATACACATATTTTCTCTTTCTTCAATCAAATCCTAGTTTTATGTAAAAACAAATGTCGTTATCAACAAATTTTTTTAGGGGTTTCTGCACCCACATTTTTGAATGGAAATTTGACGGGAAAAAAACAAAAGGACTATCATATAGGAAGCATTCTGATTGGCTTATTTTGCATAATGCCATTATGTCACAGAATGCAAAACCTTGCTTGAATACGCAGACGTTGGTGTGTGAGTGAGGCCAACAACCTAAGATGTCTGCTACAGAGGCTAGGGTGCAAGTAAGAAAAAATTTTTTGACTGAAACTTTATCGAATCGAAACTATCACCGAACAAGCGACTGCCTGAGAGCGGAGTACCCGAGTGGGGGTAGGTGCAGGCGTGGGTTTGCCCCTCCTGTTGGGGGAGTGTGCACTGCCCCCAGAAATTTTTTAGGATTCACATGTTCTGAGAAGCATTGTATTACATTCAGGGAGTCAAACTGTGTATTATAAAACTCAACAAATTGCAGCATTAAACTTTTTCCACCTCTGATATCTGGTTACATCTGAGAATTCAAGCAAATCACAGATTTTCAACTGAACTGATCTCTCCTTTTGTTTACATTTTACTGCATTGAGTCTCGTGTATTTTTACACTTCATGAACTCCTTGCATGTAGATACAAATATTGTAAACAATAAAAACACATTCTTCTTGTACAGCGCCCTCCATAATTATTAGCACCCCTGGTTAAGATATGTTTAAACTTTAAAGCCTTAAAATAAATTCAATTTTTATTGCAGAAGCATACTCTCACACTCAAAGTTGTAGAAAAATGTAACCTTCAACTCAAGAGAATTTAAAGGGGGGAAAAAACCCTGACTAAAAAATAACTATTGTCCTTTCAGAACCCACCACTGTCATCTTTATGACTCGCTCAACTGGCTACAACCCGATACAAGACGTTATATTTACTGGATTCAGTTCATCTTCAAATGTGTTCACTTTAATTGTCCCTCATATCTATGTGAATCACTTATTCCATCCAGATCTGTTTACTTCCTCCGCCATTTACAGTATCCCTCCTTTACTGCTCCCAGAATCTTTAAAGAAACTGGTCCCAAATCATTTCATCACAAAGCTCCATCCGACTGGAATAATCTGCCTGTCTTTTTGAAATCAATTACTTCTCTCCATTGTTTCAATACTTCATTGGTCTCATATCTCAAAACAACATGCTCATGTTTTGAACTTATTTCGTTTTGGCTATATTATTCATTGACTTATTTGCATTGTTACTGATTGATCATTGATTATTTAATTGTTTTGACTATGATTGTGAATCTACCAATCACCTGGGTCGCTGTTTCCAATTATGTGTTATATTTATAAGTAGATAAAGTGGGTGGGATTGGGTAAGTGAGCTATATTATATTATTTTATTTGGTCACACTTTACTTGAAAGTACCATCATAAGAGTGACATGTCACTGTCATAACTGTTACGTGTGTCATGTAGCAGCTATGACAGTGTCATGTCACTCTTATGACGAAGTTGTCATAATCAAGACAACCCAAAATTGTCATCTCAAAAACCGTATGACACTTAATGATAATGTTTATGACATATTGACATACTGTTTATGACACGTTCATGACTGTGTCTTGTCACTCTAATGACGATACCTTCAAGTAAAGTGTTACCTTTTATTTATTTTATTTTTTTTATGTCTTAATATTATTATTATTTCAATATAATTACTTTTCTTTTTTGTCTTTGTCTTTTTGTTTGTTTCTATGTAATATGTATTGCTTATATGTTTTGTGATTCTGTTTATGTTGTAATTGTGTTTTTGGGACCCCCTCGAAAATGAGATGTTGCATCTCAAGGGGTAATCCTTGAATAAACTCAAGTTCATTTTTACAGTAGTTTATGAAGTTGATCAGAGTATCTAGGAACATTTAATTAGTAAATTATCACTTCCTGTTTCCCTGGGGTATAAATATTATGTGACACAGAGGCCATTTCTCTTATCCACTCTTCAACAGACAAAGACAAAAGACAAAGGGACACACCGTTAAAGTAAGGCAGATGTGTGTCGACCTTTAAAAGTCAGGCAATGGCTGCAAGAAAATAGCCACTCACCTGCACCTGCTCATATCTACTGTCAGAGGAATCATTAAGAAGTTTAAAGCAACTGAACAGTGGTAAACAAGCCTGGACGAGGACGCAAGGTTATTTTGCCACCACACAGTGAGGAGGATGGTAAGAGAAATAAAAAGTTCTCCAAAGCTCACTGCTAAAGAATTGCAACAAATGGTAGCATCTTAGGGTCTAAAGACTCCAAAACAACCATAAGGTGCTATCTACATGCCAACAAGCTGTTTGGGAGGCATGCACGGAAAAAACCTTTTCTCACTCACAATCATAAACGCAAACGTTTGGAGTTCCCTAAACGGTACTTGGACTTCAACTGGGACCGTGTGCTTTGGTCAGATGAGACCAAGATAGAGCTTTTTGGCAACAAACACTCTAAGTGGGTCCTGCAGAACACAAAAGATAAGTATGCAGAAAAGCACCTCATGCCCACTGTGAAGTATGGGGGAGGATCGGTGATGCTGTGGGTCTGTTTCTCTTCCAGAGGCCCTGGGAACCATGTTAGGGTGCATGGCATCATGAACGCTATGAAATACCAGGACATTTTGAATCAAAATCTGGTGGCCTCTGCCTGAAAGCTGAAGATGGGTCATCACTGGGTCTTTCAGCAAGATAATGACCCTAAACATGCGGCCAAATCTACACAGAAATGGTTCACCAGACACAGAATCAAGCTCCTCCCATGGCCATCTCAGTCCCCAGACCTCAACCCCATTGAAAACCTGTGGAGTGAGCTGAAGAGGAGTGTGCAGAGGAGAGGACCCAGGTCGCTGGATGATTTAGAGAGATTGTGCAAAGAGGAATGATCGAAGATCCCTCTTTCTGTATTCTCCCATCTTGTGAAACATTATAGGAGAAGATTAGGTGCTGTTTTGTTGGCAAAAGGGACTTGTACAAAGTATTAACATCAGGGTGCCAGTAATTGTGGCACACATGATTTGAAGTAAAAGAATCATTTCTTAATGTGGGATTTTTTTCCCACTGAATAAATGTACTTGAATTAAAGATTGGATTTTCCTCTTTTATACCCCGCCGCGCAATTAGCGCAAAGCGGGGGATATAGCATTGGGCTCCGTCCATAAGTACGTCCGTCTGTATGGACACATAAAATTGAGGCGGGGGGGGATATTGCCATGTTAGTGGCAAACACTTGTTTTCATTGTGGTCCTATATTATTTAAAAAAAAAAAAACGTAATTTATTAGAAGCTAAAGAACACATCTTAACCAGGGGTGCCAATAATTATGTAGGCCGCTGTATATATTATTCAAACTGACATTATATTTCATTTGTACTGACTAACATCCTCCTTAGATTCCTGTATACATTTTTAGCCCGATTGACCAACAGGCTCGAGAGGCTTATGCTGTGCTTAGGCTCATTAGTGGTGGTCTGTCGTGCGTCCGTTAGTGTGTGTGTGTTAGTGCTTCCACGATTGTTGTTTCAGCGCGATACAGCTTTCAGTTTTCCACGGATCCTTTTCATATTTTATATGAATATAGATGGGCCCAAGATTTGGCCCAAGTCTGATTTTGGGCATGCTGTGATTCTTGTTTGGCCACCAGGTGGCTTTTTCGCAAAACATCAGGCAGCTCTAGCTACTTATTCGATGAGCTAAGAAGCTCACATTTTTACTGTAGGTTGTACTGCCAAGGGTTCATCATATATGTAATGGGTTTTTGATTTGACAAAATCTTAAAGGTTATATAGGTCAAAGGTCATAGAATGTCCCAATTTCATTTCAACGCCAAAACGCACACAGTTCTCAACAGATCCTTGTCATATTTTATATGAATCTATATGCGCCTAAGATCTAGCTCCAGTTTGATTTTGGTCATGCTGCGATTCTTGGTTTTGCCACCAGATGGCTTTTTCTGCAAAACTTCAAACAGCTCTAGCTCCCTTATTCTATGAGCTCAGATGCTCAAATTTTTACTGTAGGGTGTTCTGCTAAAGGTTCATTATATATGTAATAGGTTTTTGATTTGACATAATTTTAAAGGTTATATAGGTCAAAGGTCATAAAATGTGCCAATTTTGTTTCAGCGCCATAGCACCCTCAGGAAAAGGATCAGTTGAAAACTATTTTATGTACATGTATATGGGCCCAAGATCTAGCACCAGTTTGATTTTGGTCATGCTATGATTCTTGGTTTTGCCACCAGGTGGCTTTTTCCGCAAAACATCAAACAGCTTTAGCTCCCTTATTCTACAAGCTAAGATGCTCACTGTAGGGTGTTCTGCTAAGGTTCATTATATATATATTTATAGGTGTTCTGCCAAGGGTTCATCATAGATGTCATGGGTTTTTAACTTTCAAAAGTTTATTGCCTGTATGCAAACGTTTCGGGCTGTTAACCCGTCTTCAGTGCAGTGGCAAATCCAGAAGGGTTAACAGCCCGAAACATTTGCATACAGGCAATAAACTTTTGACACTTGGAGTGCTATCCTCTTTTCTTTTTACTGCAAATGTTCAATATAGGATTTAGCACCCAGTTTTTAAGGATTGAGTTGAGCGCATTTTTTGTTACTTTTATGGGTTTTTAACTTGACATAAATTTCAAGGTTATGTAGGTCAAAGGTCGTAAAATGCACATATTTTCTTTCAGTGCAATACTGCCTTCAGTTTTCAATGGAACTTATTCATATTTTATATGCATATTAATGGGCTCAAGATCTAGCTCGATTTCCATTTTGGGCATGCTGCGATTCTCAATTTGGCCATCAGGGGGCTTTTTCTGCAAAACTTCAAAAAACAGCTCAAGCTCCCTTATTCTACGAGCTAAGATGCTCCAATTTTTTTCCAGCGTGGTGGTATGTCGTGCATCCAGCGTGCGTGCGTAAACTTTTTGCTTGTCTGCGCTCTAGCGTCCTCAGTTTTTCACCAATCCTTTTCATATTTCATTTGTGTATATAGCGTCTTAAGTTCCAGACCAAGTTCAATTTTCAGCCCAATCAGACCTAATCCTAAGAGATTCCTGACTATAGTGTTTCTTTATTGGTATAGAAAATGCCTTCATGATAATTTATGATTTATATACTGTTACTGATTTTTTAATTTGTCATTATTTTGATTATTTGCCTTGTATTCAGTATTATTTAAAATGTTATGATATATGGTTCATTTTTTTAAATGAGAATTTTATTCAGTCGTGAACCACTTGTGAGGTGCAGTGCTGGATGAGGAGGATGGTCATTTTGCCCCTGACCAGTTGGATTGGCTGAAGCACCCGACCCTGACCGGGCCTGATATGGTTGGCCAGGATGTCCCAGTGGGATTGTTCGAGATACCAGACCAAGATCAGGCTCTCTCTAGGACAGAGTCTGGGAACCGCTGCTGTAACCCATTAGTCTGGCCATAACGATTTTCCCCTGCGTCAGTCATTCATTTCCCATTTCTGCTGCATCTACCACATTGAATATGAAAACTGACTGCTGGTTTACCAGCTGGCTTATCTAATATCTGTCTGCAGACTTGGACATGTGCCGTCATCATGAGATAATCAACATAATTTGCTGCATCTGTGAGTGTTTTTAATGTTTTGACTCATCGGCGTATAATAGCCAAACCTGTCCTCGAACTGTCTGTGAAATAAAATGGCACAAAGTTGAAAGACATTTCATGCAGTAGAAATTTGAAAACTGATCACCACACTGCGCAATATACCACTACATTCAGTTATTCCAAGCAGAAAAATGCCTACTTGCATAGCCTTAGCCTCATAGCATAACTGCCCATGTCATTTTTTAAGTTTTTAATGTTTATAATTTTTTATTATTTAAGAGAATAGATTTTTTTTACAGTTTTAAGATAAAAGAAAAAAAATTTTTGCCAACACAAAAGAATAGGCTGCCTATTTCTGAACTGCCAAAGTCATATTTTTGCCGAATTGTGCCATGACGCTAACAACACCTGGGGAAAAGATTCTTGGGCCTTCAGGGCACATTTCTTCTTTCTCTGCTCAATATGCAGGTAGAACTTCGCAGGGGACATCGATTTGTTGTTGAATGCCTCTTCAGCCGACGATGGTGAGATGGAGTTGGAACAAACCTCAATGTGACGATATGCAGGATTTCATAAAAGTAGTTGCACTTAATGATGGAATTTCCATTCGTGGATGAACCACCTTTGACTGAAATCGATCTCCAGATGAAGATCTTGCACCAATGTGGATATGCTGCTCGACTTTGATGCAATTTGGGAACAAGCTTTTTAACGTTGTATGTTCTGATATGCCCATCTTGTCCCCAGTACAGATTTAAGAGGATAACGTAAAATGCAATGCACTAGAACTATGTGTGAGAATGTTGAATTTTCTCCCCTTCCTTGGAACAGACTTCTTGGCATAAACTTACCACAAAACCACCACCAGTCCATTCTTTTATCATAATATGACAGAGAAATAAGGACAAAATGACATGCCAAAGGTTCAAATGCAAAGGCGGGAAGCGGGAGAATGCACTGATGTGCACACAGATGTACACTGTGGGTTTCCTCTCCTTACTGTTTTAGCGCATACAGAGCATGCGTGCTCAGGACCACAGTCAAAGCAAATGGACCAATCACAGGCAGTGCATTACAAGGAATCGGGATGCATAATGGCTGCTTCCATACCAAAGACCATTCTTGCAGGAATTTTGCTTTTTTTCACGCCATTTGAGGGAAATAATGATCGCAAAACATTTTTTTTTGCTAGCTGTTG
Organism: Gymnothorax reevesii; assembly: GCA_029721435.1. NCBI lineage: Eukaryota > Metazoa > Chordata > Actinopteri > Anguilliformes > Muraenidae > Gymnothorax > Gymnothorax reevesii. Next base: position 52,550,194 of record CM056574.1, read on the forward strand.
AAAATAACGGACTGTAACAGAATCCAGAATTCAGTTTTGACAGAAATCTGTCTAACGAAGGACTTGCAGCCATATTTCCATGCAAGTATCATAACTTCTGCCGTGGGTATTGTTACGGTTCTGGAAACAAAGTTATTAACTTTGAATTAAGTTACAATAATGCATATAGTGGCACCAAAAATTAAAATAAATCTTTATCAATGAGTTGTAATTCTTGTCTTAATTCAGTCCGGGCAGACAGTCCTCACGCAAAGTTTGGAAGAAAAAAAAAAATAGCACACTGTCGCGAGCGGGACACTGTTGCGCTTGCCACAGGCCTGGTTGAGAGTGAAGAACTGTCATTGCATTAGCCGCCACATTGCAAATGGATTATTCTCGTGTTTTTTGTGTTTTCTCGGCCAAACCAAATCCCGGTCGACCAAAAGCGCAGAAACTAAACAACTGACCAGACAACTACATGGGGACAGCCTGAGTGGTTTTTCTAAATAAATGATTACTGTCCGTTTGTTCAATCCAAAATGCATAGGACCCGCTTTCTTTTGTCAGAAACCCATACAAGATAATTGAAAGTGAATCGTAAACCATTTCCATCAACAACTGACAATTTGGCGACCAAGTGAACAGTCTCTGACAAAGAAAAACAATCAACAAAATAAAACAAAAAAACTAAATAGTTTTTTTTTTTTTTTTAATACATACCCAATCAGTATTGCAAAACCGGGACTGTTATTTGATACTGCATATTGAAATGAATCCGACGTGATATCAAAGGACTTTGTCACCTACTCATTCTGCTGAGAAAATACACTCCAAATCAGTCTTACACGCGATGGAGATTTTCACAGCCTTGTAATGATAAAGGAGTGTGCAAGAACTAGAATCGATCGATCAAGCATGAGAACGTACTCGATCGACTGCGATCAGTGTATTTTTTTTTTTCCCGAAGAATTTTAGTAATAATAATACATTTTATTTGTATTGCACTTTACATTTCAAAAGAAATCTCAAAGTGCTACAGAGATAAAAAGATAAAAACATCAGATAAAATTTAAAAGACAAGACAGCACAACATAAATAGGAAGCAGATAAAAAAAAGCAAAGAACAACTGGGAGAGTTCATCAGCTAAAAGCCCGAGAGAAAAAGTAGGTTTTTAGGCCCCGTTTAAAAGTGTCCACAGTTTGAGGTGCTCTCAGGTGATCAGGGAGGGCATTCCACAACCTGGGAGCAGTCGCACAGAAAGCCCAATCTCCCATAGTGCGAAGCTTGGTCCTGGGGGGTTTTAGGGGGTTTGCGTTAGCAGAGCGGAGGGAACGTGAGGAGATCTGAGGGGTGAGGAGTTTCCTTGAGATAGGGGGGAGCATTGCCGTGTATACATTGTTGGGTGAGGATAGAGATCTTGAATTCAATTCTGAATAAAACAGGGAGCCAGTGAAGTGACTTGAGGATGGGGTGATGCGTTCGTATTTGCGCACCCTCATCAGGATCCTAGCAGCACAATTCTGGATATATTGAAGTCTCTGGAGGCAGCTGCTAGGCATCCCGATGAGGGGCGCATTACAATAATCAAGCCTAGAGGAGAAAAAGGCATGGACAAGCTGTAGTATTGTATAATGGAATAAAAATTATTAAAATTTAATCGGGACAGGGACGCATTCTAGGTGCGCTCAGTGGCTTCATAATGCGCCATATTTTGATCTTAAGCACCATTTGGGCATGGTGCATGCCCTTCCCAACCCGTGTGCGCCACAGAGCTCCTGTCCAGCACATCGCCCCCCAGGAGCCATGTATGCCCCCTATTGGTGGCTGAAACTCAAGCAATGAAGCAATATGTGAAGGAAGCTCAACAGCAGGGCTTCATTCCCCCTTTCACTTCACCCATGTCCACAAGTTGTTTCTTCCAACAGAAGAAGGATGGAGGTCTTCACCCCTGCATAGACTACAGAGGCCTTAATGACGTCATGGCAAAAGTATCGATATCCACTCCCCTGGTCCCCAGCGCTGTGGAGCAGCTGCGAGGTGCGAAGATCTTTATGAAGCAAGACCCCTGCAGCAAATGTAACCTTATTCGTATCAGGAGATGACGAGTGGAAGACGGCCTTTAGAACCACATCTGGGCACTACGAGTACTCTGTCATGCCATATGGCCTTGTTAACCCCCCCTGTGTGTTCCAGTCCTTCAACAATAACGTGCTGCAAGAGATGCTTGGAAGATTCATCATCACCTACCTCAAACTCAACTCAAGCACTTATGAGGGATGTGGAACATGTGAGGAAAGTACTCAAACACCTATTACAACATCAACTCTTCATGTATGTTAAGACCGAGAAATGCTTCTTTCATCAGTCCACCATCTCCTCCCTTGATTATGTGATTGGACCAGAAGGAGTGACTATGAAGGTAAAGGCAGTAGCAGAATGGCTAATCCCATGGATGATAAAGGAACTCTAGTGCTTCACGGGGTTTGCAAAATGCTATCGATACTTCAAAAGCTTGAGCGCGATTGCCCATCCTCTAACGGGAATGTTCAAAGGAAAACCCAAAAACCTGGGATGGAATCCGGATGCTCAACACCCCTTTAGCACTCGAGTCTGCACATCACTGCTCCTATATTCAAATTACCAGACCCGGAAAAGTCCAATATAGTGGAAGTTGACTCCTCCAGCGCGGGGGGGGGGCAATCCTGTCCCAGCGGCACAGGACACCAGAGAAGCTGCATCCCTGTGCTTATTTCTCACACAAGCTTACACTCGCAGAGGCCAACTATGACATGGGAAACCAGGAGCTGTTGTCAATAAAACTAGCACTCAAAGAATGGAGGCACCGGTTGGAGGGGGCCTGTCATTCTTTCCACGTGCTGACTGACCACTGCACCCTGGGGTATCTGGGAGAGGCACAAAGGCTGAATCCACGGCAGGCCAGGTGGGTACTTTACTCTACTTGCTTCAATTTACAATATCCTATCGCCCAGGCTCCAAGAACATCAAAGCTATGCCAAAGATACAAGGTAGAGAAAGATTCAGAAGGACATTCTGGAGGACATCCTTTCTGACTGCAGGCCACAGTTCATATTACGAGTGTGGAGAGCTTTCTTTAGGAAGCTGTGAGCCTCAGCCAGCCTCAACTTGAGACTACCACCAGCAAACTAATGGACAGGCGGAGAGCCCTCTCCAAGATCTGGGGAGGTCCAACATCCAGATCCAGAAGGCGCTCCGCCACCAGAAGATACAAGCTGACTGGAGATGGAGCGAGTTTGCCTGCTCAATATAGTTACCGTCAAACTATCACGGCAAGAACACATTTCATGTCTCTGTTAGACCGGTGATTGGTGGACCTCTGGCAGAGGGAGAATTGGGTTCAAGTACTTTCAAGAATTGGATGAAAGTTTTTTTTGTAATACCAAAGCGCTTGCACTCGTATCGGAGTACTTCCTATTAATGTCTTAATTACTTGTATTTACTTAATTACAATCAGACAACACCTCCAGCTCACTGGTCTACTCAGACCCGGACTGTATTCTTCACGCAATTCATTGTTTGCATCTGTGTGTCATTGCCACAACCGCTACAACTCCATGATTTCATCCACAAGCGCAGCGAACCTGAATCAAGTATATTATATATATTTAAATATATATAAATACTTTGTATATATATATATAAAATTTAGAACACTAGATTGCAGATAATGTCATATTTACATATTCATTAATATTCATTTGAAGGGCTGTAATAAAACGTTTCATGTGTAAGTTAACATATAAATGCAAAGTTGTCACTTTAATAGAAAAAAATAAATGGTGTTTCATGCTAGCTAGCTAATTAGCAGTCCCATTGACTTGAATAGACTCCTGACTGAAAGCGAATGCTAGCCATTGATAACGGTCACCAGCAAGCTACCTTGGCTCCCTTACCATTGCAGGGACTGCATTGACTTAGAAGTTAATAAAATTAACAAGGTGGCTAACAAGCTAGCTACTTATAATTGACATTCGACGACAATACTTCCTACCTTCATGATATTTAAAACAGTGGACAAGTCGCTTTGTCTGTTTATACAGAGCTCCAAAAGACAAGGAGGGGAGAAAAGCTTGGCCATTAGAAATCAGGAGAAAAAAGACTTGTCTCAATCCCCTCAATACATGCCGAGCAGTGATCATTTTTGAGAGCAGCGTTTTAATGGGACAGGGGCAAAGATGAAGCTTAGAAAAGGAGTAGTCAGAGTGAACTAGCGCTTCCTTTTATCAACGTTGGCATTAGCCATATGATGCAATATTAACAATTCGGTTGATGGCAAATAGTCAACCAGGGTACAATGAATGAATCTTATCAAAGGGTCATCAAAAGCCTCGGTCACATTAACTTCACTTTTCTGCTGCACTGTAACGTTGACACAGAGTCCCATTTCGATCTTCCCTTTAGCAAGTGTGTCACTTTCCATCCTCCAAAAAGCAAATATTTAGGGAAACAAAATGTTGCTCTGCACAATGATACCAAAATAACACCTACTCGCACGCAAGTCTTTTTGAAAATATCATTTTAAAGTGGGCAAAGATTAATGGGAGTCTATGAGCGAATTTTACTACCGAGTGTATACGCTCCAGGGACAGATGCTTCACTTGCGCGTACCCTATCAGCAATCTAGTGTTTATATATATATATATATATATATATGGCCTGAATACGTCCGTGACATCGAGTGACGAGGTTCTCTTAGAGAGTAATAGAAATTATGAGTCGTGTTTTCGGTATGTCTACATTCAGTATCATATAGCGAGTATTATTGTGACTTGTCCACATTGTGATAGCATCTCATTGGTAACGTTGGCTAGCTGGTTAGCATGCAAAAACAAGCGAACATTGGTCAAGTCGTCTGTTCGTGATATATAGGTTAGCAGGATATATATTTTATCCTTGGTTTGCGGAGGAGAGGACCAGATAGACCACCCGGTAACGTGTCTCTGGTTAGAGGGAGAGGCCGGCAGGTTAACGTGGTCGGGCTAGGCGAGGGAGAGGAGCGGTAGCCGGAGCGGCTGCTGTGGCGTTATCTTTTGTGAAGATGAGGAGAGAGTGGATGCCCTTCAAAGACACCGAAGAAGCAACGCAGGTACATAACGTATTTTATGAAATGATTTTATCATAGTCCTAACTGGTCTGTACGATATGAGCAATACCAATACAACAGTGGTATTTGCGTAGCAGCTCAGTGCTTTACATTATTGCAGTCCGTAGTTTGATGTGCTATTGCACAGTAACATGAGTCATTGCTTGGGAAACGTCAGCAAGGCTAATTAGCGGATAAACATACAGGTTTTTTCGACAACTCTGTATTAGATCGCAGTATCGATACTTGGAAATTTCTACATTTCAAACCAAGGCTACTTGTGTTGGCAACTATGCCCAGGGCCATGTTCTAGCTAAAGCAAGCGCACAACATTTACATTGGTAGGCATCGCAGATAAAATGTTCGTCCCTCATCAGTGACTTCCATTTGGGAAAGGCCACACCAATTTTCACCCGGGTTTTCTGTCGTCGTCTGTCTCAAAAGTCGTTTTGCTTCAGGTTTTCTTCTTCAAAGCGGATGGTTCGCCCTCCCTTGCGCTTTCTCGTGCAAAATAATATGTATGATCCTCCATTTATCAAAGTTCCCTCAACTCTACAACTCTCTCACAGTGCTCACAACATTAAAAAGTGTGGACAGCCGGCTGCAAAATATTTATCCTCCTCTTTTCGTATTTCGTCTTCCGGACTACCTGTCTAGTTATGGGCGACTGTAGAAAAAAATGGCGGCGCAACACGGCAGCCTCCGCGGAGGTGGACCCGCTCCCTTGTAGATTTAAAGGGCTTATTCTAAGCAAAATGAAACTCTAAGATTATTTTCACGTATTATACACTACTAAAAAAATAGTTATGAATGTTATATTCCATTTCTGCCAAAATATCAATCGAAATTTTACACACTGCTCCTTTAAGGAACCTCCTTGGGGGGGCATAAAAACAATGTTCCTCAAAGAAAATTAGGAGGGGAATATTTAGGGCATTTCACCCTCTGCAGTGCAAAGCTCACATATTAAATGAGTTAGAGAGCTTGGAGTAATTTTCGAGAATAGAGGGCAAGGCTGCGAGGCAAAGCTGAATGCCAGTGATCTCTGACCACCGAGACAGCAGTGCATCAAGAACTGTCATTTCTCTAAATCTAATAATACCAAATAGGCTCCAGTTACGTTGGCAAACATTTGTCCAGTACAACAATAAGCAGTCACATCAACACAGGCCACTTTACTGTGCAAAAAGTAAGCCTTACATTAATGGTGTCCATTATCAACTGCTATCAACTCCTCTGGGTTTGGAGACATCTGCGATTGGCCATCACAAAGTGGATACATGCAAAATCAAGAAAGAAATAAGAATAAATAAATAATAATTAAAAATTAAGGTCAGGAAAATCCATATTTCTGATCTTTTTTTGGATGAAAAAGATGCCATGTGCCTTGGACCAAAGAAGAAAAGGACCGTACAGACTGCAACCAGAAATGAGACCAAAAGCCATGCCATGAGATTGTGTCTGTACCCTTAGGTAGGGTAAGTCACACTTTTGTGAGAGCACCATTCGAGCTGAAATGTACACAGATTTTCCCCCAGTTCTTTCCTTTGTAGTTCAATGCAGATGAAGGCTGTCTCTTGAGCAGCTTGTTCAAACAGTGGGATTTTTGTAGTTAGAAGGAAAACCAGCACACGCAGGGGTCGCCCCAGTATTGACTTTTTTTGTGAATAATTATTTTTATTTTGTTCGCACAAATGACACAGAAAAAAGATACATAAAACAAAACATCCCATTTTCCCACCCACCACCCACTCCTAAATAAACCCTTTGTAAACATCTGAGGGAAATAAAATTACACTATACACACTTTTTGTGTATGACATTGTACATATGTCAGATCTGACAAAACCAGACGTGCCATGGAGGAAGTTTCTTGAAATCGAGTATGTGTCTTTTGTACATTTTGAAAACATTGATTTTGTTTTGCCACCATGTTGGTTTAACGAGTAATGCCAATAGGTGGCGCCCCATGGTACCACCTTATTCAGATCTCGCCTAACCAGACGTGCCACAGAGAAATTTCTTGAAATGAAATATGTGCAATGTAAATGTAGAGATAACACTGATTTTGCTTTGGCATTTGGCTGGCATTTTAACTAGTTACAGAGATAGGTGGTGCCCACAGAGATACTAGTGCAAGATAAATTTTAAGGCTTCAGAGGTGGCATTTTCACAATTAAAAAAATTTGAGTATCCCAGTATCAAATACAATCATGTCTGGCACATTGAAGCAGTTATCCACAATATTTCTTCAAAAATGGGCATTTTTCCCCAAAAATGCTTAATTTGGTACCTGACTTTTCCACTTCTAAATGGCACTGTAGCCATATCAATAAAAATTGTGAGCTCAAACTCCAGGATTCCATGTTACACATGTATTGACACCATTCTGCCAAATTTCATGCAATTCTGAGCTGTCAACTCCACTGCCAGAGTCACTTTCTCAGAATATGGCTCTAAACATGTACAATGATGTATAGTAATAAAGATTGAAAGGAAAAAAAAAAAAAAAAACATTAAGATAATAATAACAATGATAGCGGTGTCAACAAATGCCATTTAATGCTTCAATTTTATCAAAAGCTGCATTCCACCTCTCCTGAATCCTTGCATTAGATTTACAGTATCTCACAAAAGGACACCCCTCACATTTTGACTTAATTTATTATATCATTTCAAGGGACATTCATTCATCTTTTTGTTTTTTTCATCTTCTATACCCGCTTATTCCTCACTAGGGTCACGGGGTGAGCTGGAGCCCATCCCAGCTGGTATACGGGCAAAGGCAGGGACCCACCTTGGACAGGTTGCCAATCCATCGCAGGGCGGACACACCATTCACAGACCATTCACTCTCGCACTACTACCTCTGGGAAATTTAGTGTCTCCAATTAACCTGATATGTATGTCTTTGGACTGTGGGAGGAAATGAAACCTGAATATATTCCTGAGTAGTCATTGAACAATATGTGTAGCAGTGCAGATTTACTGCACTGTCCAAATAACTGAACAATCATCACTACTTCCAAAATGGGTGGCAACAAAAGTGAGTACACCTCACTGTCAACATGCCAAATTGTGTCCACAGTGTCAAGATTTAGTGTGACCACCATTGTTGTCCAGCACTGCCTTGATTCTCCTCGGCATGGAATTCACCAGAGCTGGACAGGTTGTTGCTGGGATCCTCCTCCACGACATTACGGAGCTGGTGGATGTTGGACACCAGCTGCTCCTCCACCTTCCTCTTGAGGATGTCCCATGCTCAATGGGATTCAGGTCTGGAGACATACATACACAGTGAAATGATGCGCATTTTTTGACTAAAATAGCATTAATGTGGCAATAATTTCAACTGTGATTTTTTTGGATATCATAATCTTTCAAAGGGGAGAGAGAAAAAAAAAAAAAAAATCAACTGCACAATAGGCTTTTATCATCAAATCAGCTCAGCTGTCACTTTATATTGGCATGTTGAAGTATGACTGTGTGTCACGAATTACAATTCAATAAACACTAATGCCTAATGGCTCACTCTCACTGGTGACAATCACCTATTTTGACTCGTGTCAATGGAAAAATCTCAGATTAACAAAGGCGTAGTATTCGCTGACACCCACAACAGTTTAACATTTAAGATGCAGTATATTTTCTAATACTAGTCAGTCACAAATGCTCTGCTGCAGTACAACTTTAAAACATTAGATTTCCGGTCACCATTCGGTGATTAGGTGATGGTCCCTTTCCTTGCCTTTTGGGCTGCAAACTCAGCAATTATGTTTTTTGATAGAAGGGCGAGCCTGCATAGTCCCGAAAATAGTTTTAAATTTGTTTCAACTTTGAAAAGCTTTGCTCCCCTGATGCCAATTATTGAAATTGTCAATTAGACCTTGAGAGCAATCTCGGTTAGGAAAAGCAAGTGAGCAGCGACACAGAGCATGTTAGAAATGAAGACATAAAATAAAAGATCAGGGTAAGCTTTTATCAAGATAAAATAGTAAATATTGAACAATGAAACTGACACAGAGAATTGCCTTATTAGAAGCATAAGTGCAGTGATGCAAAATTTGAATGCATTTATTTAAAAAAAAAAAAAAATTCAACAATCAGTCGACTACGCGCAAAATCTGACAAATCAGATTCAACTATGAAACTCCTTAGTCGAAGACACCCCTAGTCTCGTCAGACCACAGAATGTGTTTCCAGTATTTCATGTTCTTGGACTGGTTGTCAACAGAAAACCGTTTGCGGGTTTGTCTGCTAGCTTCAGAAGAGGCTTCCGTCTTGGCCGACAGCCATGCAGACCGACTTGGTGCAGTGCACAGCGTATGGTCTGAGCACTGAGCAATGCTGCCAGCACTCCTGCGTCCATTTTCTGAAGCAAACTTCTGCACCGGACGCAGCGCACGAGGACTCAACTTCTTTGGTCGATCCTGACGAGGCCTGTTCCGAGTAGAACCAATCGCTGGATAACGTTGGCCAGCATGACGTAGCTCGGTTTCATGGTTTCACAGATCTTGTAGCTTAGACCATCTTTGTAGAGAGCAACAATTCTCTTTCAGATCCTCAGAGTTCTTTTGCATGAGGTGATACACTGCCCGGCAAAAAAAAAGTCACCATTTGGAAATTGATGAACAAATTCTATAATTGAATCATTATTAAGGTTATTAATTTGTCTCAGCTGGCAATAATCATTTTAACCCTTACTGATTAAAAAATCATGTCGGAAAAGATGTTACAGTATTTCAGAACGGGCAAGTTATTGGCCTGAAATTAGCAAAGAAAACCATGAATGACGAAAACAAGTATGAGGAATCATTTTCACAAATTTGCCACCACAAAGTCCTGACCTTAAACACATTAAAAGTTTTTGGGATGTGCTCAAGAAAGACCTCCGAGTGGTTCAACCATTATGTCGAGAAGACAAGATCTTATCGTCTTATTGTCAGAAATGCCATAAAAATTATGGCATTTCTGATCGAAAAGAAATGTTCTGGCATTGCATATAGTTGTCAAAACAATGACAAGACGAATATGCACTGTAATCAAAGCTTCAGGGGTTCCAACGAATATTAGCGTGTACAACTTTTTTTTTGGCCAGGCAGTGTATGTTGACCATCCAGTGATCAGAATGAGAGCATTGCACCAAAAGCACCACAATTTAAACCTTCAACAAGTTACACAAACTCATATGGCCCAGTCGAACAGACAAAAGCATGATGATGATGAATAACACACGTTTCATTGCTTGGTTGACCATTACCAATTGGGATGTGTGCTCACTTTTGTTGCCACCCATTTTGGAAATAGTGACCGTCTGTTCAGTTATTTGTACAGTGCAGTAAATCTACACTGCTAGTGTTCTCCACTAAATTTTTCAATGACCAGACAGTGACGTTCTTTTGCAAGCGGGTTCATTTGGTTGAGCGGGGGAGGACGCATTTTATTTTGTAGATATTGCACGCATAATTGAGCGTCTTCCGGTGCTCTTTACATTGTTTTTTTTTTTTTTTTTGACCGAGCGGCCGAGGATTCTTGACAAGCGCATGTGACATCAACAGGCAGCGACTGCACAATCAGTGAGAACGATAGTGGAAGACCCTGTGCTACACATATTGTACAATAACTACTCTAGCACGTATTCAAGTTTCATTTCTGTAGCATTCTACCTTGAAAAGATGTGTGCGCAGGACTAGGAAAAGGGGTCACTTGGGTGATTTTATGAAAATTGAGATTTTCCAACAAAATCAAAGAGTGATCGCAGTTTTTCATTTTGAGAAAAAAAAATTGGGTGAATTTGTGCACCGCAAAGTGTTGTAAATTCACAGTACAGTACTGCTGGGATATCACCATCACTGATATCCCCCATTTATCTCAGAGTGGAAAAAAATCCCAAGTGACCCCTTTTCCTAGTCCTGCACACAAAATAAATTGTTGAAATGTGAGGGGTGTACTCACTTTTGTGAGATACTGTATGTATGCGAGCTGTAGAAAGCTCCATGGAAATAATGTCAAGTAGACTTATAGCTCAGACGTCAACACATTGAATAGTAGAGGGTACCAGTGACAAACCAGCAGCCTTTCAGCTGCTGTAGAAGCAGCGAATAACAGATTCCTCAGAGACGAAGTCAATGAAAGGTTCAAAAAGTCATTCATAAAAAATAGGTTAGGTGTTAAAGTAAGATCTCTATCTATTGAAGAAACACTAGGCGCCCATGGGTTTGAGGGCAGAACTTTCAAATCCTGCAGTTCAATGCAACTACGCCCACCACCAATCACAGCGTACCATGATGCTTCCAAAGCCACGCCTGAAAACCTGTGCGCTTGGGGTTTGATTGACGGCTGTATTATTCCAATCATTTGAGTTGGTCTTGCGTTTGATTGGCTGTTTTTTTTTTAGCTCTTGCCCCTAACGGGATGGACATATTTTTTTCATTCCAATGTCAAACATCTTGTGTTTCATAGCTCTATCGATCACTGTAGGGGTAAAATAAGAATTTTAATAAATTGTAACAAATCTGCGGGAGCCGAGTGTACCTTTAAGCTGGAGATCAGGGTTGACTTTCTGTAGAAAAATACAAATAATGCTTTTCCATTGGGGAAAAAAAAACAATGATTAAGATTCTAATTCTAAGCCCACATAGCTCAAACATCGTCAGGTCCATGCCTGGCATCCCTGGGATTTTCCTGTGCATGTGACAGCAGCTGGGAGAGTGAGTCCCTAAATATCTCAACAAAGAATTCAAAACAGTTCCACACTCTACTGGTCCTGTCATCGCCACTCACCTTTAAACATCACTAGTCATTTTAAAATTAGGATGGAAAATACTAGAGACAAGAAAATGAAGACAAATGATAGAGATCTTATATGTTTACTGCAATTTATTTGAAAAATCAACTGCTTAGTAAAATATATTGGCATACAATCAAAATGTTTCCAATTTCAAATATTCGACAAAAGAACCCCCGAGACATAATGTTTCGGGGTACACAACCATAATTGATGGAATGAATACAAGCTTATGCGCCAAAGGCGTTTGACTTGGCAAAGAAAGCTTCCATCTTATCCAGGTATAACTGGACTTGACTGAAACTACAAAAAATAGAGTATCAGAGTCCTCAAGAGAAGCAAACTGGTAGGTAGTAATGCAATAATTGATTACAAGTAAAACCAGTTGTAACAAAAAATTCCTATTGTTACAGAGGGCTGCAATTTTGGCAGGATCAAGGCTCACTGGGATCCATAGTCTCCTGGTGAATTTTCATGCCGTTGAATGCATTAAAATCAATGACGATTTTGCTCCTCCTCGGCTCAAACTGCCTGGAACACACAAGAAAGCATATTTTAAAAATTACTTTAGCAAGAATCCCCGTTCTTTCCCACTGATGAACCCCCCCACAGTGCAGGACTGAACTTTAACTGCTTCTGCACTTAGCATAAGTGCTACAAATGTTGACAGTTTGGAGCATCAGCAACAAAATTATAGCAGAAGTATACAAGCCGATGCTGAGCGCAACCTTCAAGAAATTATGCATAAATAGTGGTATAGACCCATGGCCGGGCAGAGGTCACCAAGCCACGGTCAAAAGTCAAATCCACTGATGATGGTCAAGTTGCACGCCAACCCCTCAGAAGGAATCTGCATACCAAATTTTTAACTGTTGTGGTCTTTCAGAGAGGCTTCCAGAATCTCTTGTCAAAATTGGTATTTCTTTGAATGAGGAATGTGAGAAACATACATAGTGTCGCATCCCTCATCCAAGGAAATCTCAATTTAGCACTTGTCAGCTGCCTTGATGAAACTTCAATGAATTCACTTATTAGCTACTCTATTGTTTTAACCAAACATAATGCAATCTCTATGGAACATGATTTCTTCATTACCATGGGTATCTGCCCGCATGGTGAATTAGCCAAAAAAAAGTGACATTTTTAAGCAGAGACCCTTTTCAGGGTCTCCTAACTGCACTATTATGCCTTGGGTGCAGTCAATCTTCCATGTACAGAGAACTGTCCTCAAATTGAAGTAATCCAGCACAATTGAGCCTCTGTAAGGGATCCTGACCACATAGGGGGGCCCTTGAGGACTAAATTTTTGATTTCCGCCCATGAAAAGTTTCATATTTGAGATGCCAATATCTTGAAAATGAAAAGGGAGAGATCAATTTTGATAAGAGATGAAAGCCTGGAGGCACTCCCAAAATAAATTTGAGCCAAATCTGAGTCGGTGATCTGGTTTGACTTCATATGAATGACCCACAGGCTGATTTAAGCCAGACAGCATGGTAAAAAAAAAAAAAAAAAAAAAAAATTGCCCTAAAATAGAAGCTGCTCCACAAATTCTCAGATTTTTTCTGGCGTGTCCACATAACCAAATCATGCCTTGAATTCAGGCATTTTTGGGCGTTTTTTTTTTTAATTTTTTTATAAGCATTTTCAGATGCAAGTTGCTCCTAAACTAGAGACAGGAGATTGAATTGGGCCAATGTGCTGTAGCTGCTGAGAATGAGGCTGCAATATGAACCCCTGATTATGCAAACTTTGGTCGAGGGTATTGACTAAAAATCAAATAAAAAGCTTGGTTCTGTAAAAATGGTCATTTTCAACAGCCTATTACTGGAAAATCAAATGAGATATGCCAAATCTGATGGCAGATTCATACATTTCAGGTAATTTTCCTTATATGAGCACCCACTGACATTAATTAATGAGCACTGGAACGTGTATTCGTATCCCTTCAAAAATGCTTATAAGTCACTGCCACATGCGCGAGTGACTAGACACCCCCTTCTTAAATTGGCAATTACTCCATTAAAAATTAGTGTTGGAACCAATTGGGATTTGTCTATTTGAAATGATGGCAAACACCCAAGATTTTTTTTCAAATTCTTCTGAGACGGTGCGGTGCAGACCCTGGTCCACTTGGCATGGTATGACCCCAAAGTGGTTGTACTTGCATCTCAGTACTTCTGAAAGTACTTGACCCATCTGTCTACTACCTGCTGCCAGATGGGAGACTGCCAGCAAATAGGAGACAGAGATGGGTCAAGTACTTTTTAAAGCACTTGGATACAAGTTCAATGGTACTTTGATACAAGTACTAATACTTTGTGTATTCTTAAAAGAGGGCTTTCTCAAAAAAGTGCTTACAAGTACACAAACCCAACTTTCTGGACCAGACAGGATAGCCCTTGTTGCCCTTGTGCATTAATCAGCCTAGGTGCCCAACGCCCTGTTGCCGGTTCATGGTTTGTCCCTCCTACGACCACTGACAGTAGGTACTCAACACTTCTGACTGGGAGCACCCAAGATGCCTTGCCACTTTGGAGATGCTCTGACACACTTGTCTGTACATGACAATTTGGCCCCGTCAAAGTCGCTATGGACCAATATCTCCTACTTTCAATAGACTAGAGCCCACCGTTCACTTATCATTTAAGATCTGTCAGCAGACCTTGACATATGCTGTTGTTACGAGATAAACAATCTTATTTGCTTCATCTATGACAGGTTCTCAGGTTTTTGCAAGCAGAAATTAACCAAATATAATTTGACATCAGTTTTTAAATGCTGACTGACTCCCAAGCTCATTGCATGAGTAATCAAATTCCATTTAATGATGATTTTGCATAATGTAATTAATATATGTTTAACATGTTGAAGTACTTTCTTCTCTAAATATTTGGAGGGGTGGTGCCCTGCAGCTGGTCCATGCCCTGTTTTTCCATGTCCTGGGCTCATGAGCACAGTTCTGTTTTTATTCCACAAGTACAAGGCTGTGAAAACTGTGGTCACACTTTAGATGAAGTGTTGCTCATAAAGGCTTTATAGAGCACATATAATGCCCTCATACATGAGGCAATGTCTTCATAATTCATACGTAAGCAAATGTCATGCTTTGTAAAGGGTCAAATATTACATCCTTATTCAGCATATGATGCCAGATGCCACAGTGACAATGTCACTTAGCAGGCACTGTCACCCTTTATAGTATTTAGCCACTAGCTAAGTGACATTGTCAGTTATATGACATCAGGCATCACATGCTGAATAAGGATGTTTTATTTCACCCTTTACAAAGAATATTTGCTCATGTATGATTTTTTTTGGATTAATTTTTTATTTTATTTTTAACAACTCGTGTATGATTTATGAAGACATTATGTCTCATTTTTGAAGGCATTGTGTATGCTGTATAAAGCCTTTATGAGCAACACTTCATCTAAAGCGTGACCAAAATTGTTTAAACTAGATCATGCGCACTCTATAGAGATGCTAACCCACGCCTCTTGTTGACCTTGACCTTTCGACCTCAAAATGCAAATTTGGACAGGGTACCCAAGGATCATCTACCCCACAAAATTTGGTCACCCTAGCTTCAGTAGTGGCCAAGCTGTCGCGCGGACAGAAGCACGCGCGCACGCACAAGCAGACAGACAGACGGTGCTAAACTGTATACCTATGCCCCCTTGTCAGGCGTGGGTAATAAAATACACAGGTTAACAGTCACTTAAGGGGTTCACCATGCAAAATCTACAAAAAGCGGCAAGGTGGGGGGTCTGTGGATCCGTTCTGTATATTGACCATATATAGGGTGGCCCTGGGGCATGGAGGTGACTGTTAGCGCTATTCGTCAAATGATCACGCAGGGTAGGAGAAGGGGCCATTTTTGTTTTTCGCTTGTTGTGACCAGTTATTTCCCCCCAAAATGTACAAATAATGTTTCAACTTTTTTCAGTGCAACTACAAAAAGAACAGACTCCCTATTGCAGAATAAAAGTGGACATGAAGATTTTTTCCCGGCTATCAGTAATTATATCCCCGAACGCCGAATGACGTTCCGGGGATATTATGTTTTTGGTCCGACCGCCGCCCCCGCCCTACGTGTTAACGAGATAACTTCAGTAATATTTCAATTAGAAATTCCAAGTTTTGCATATAAGTGAGTATGATAGAGGAAGAACTAATTTGATTTTGGACAATTTACAATTTCTAAATTGGCTACCAGGGGCCAAAAACAAAAAAAAAAAAATCACTGTTTTTATCATATCTCTGGAAATATTTGTCCGATTTACCTCAAATCAAGTGCAAATGAAAGGTCGTGACCTGAGAATGTGTCCCACGATGACATTATACCCGTTTGGTCCAAAATTCTGACACAATTTGGAGCTTTGTCACACAAAAATTCACCATTTTTGCCAAATCTTTGGAACCATTTGTCCAATTGACATGAAACTATGAGCAACTGCAAGGTCATGACCTCACAACGTGTCAAATGATGACATCATAGCTGTATGGTTCAATATTTAGCCACCAGGTGGCGCTTTGTGATGGAAAAAGTACCATTTTGGCCATATCTTCAGAATCATTTGTCCGACTGACCTGAAATTAAGTTCAAATGCAAGTCTATTCAAGGTCTATTCAAGAATTCGGGAATTGGAGGATTGGGGGCATTCGCGGATATACCGTCAGCTGTCGCCTCCGACGGCATAAGCCTAGTTTTTTTTCGTGCTTCTGGTAGTGCTGGCCCAGGGCCCCAAAAAGGGGCCTTGTTTGACACTGAGAAATGATATGCTATATTTCGAGGTCGATACCTTACGTTCTTGTAGGGTGTTGATAAGTGAATCTTTGCCAAGAAATAGGTAGATGCCCATTGCTTTTATATTCAAAAAGAAAATTTTTGCCAGCCATTTTCGTATTAGGCTTTCACTAACCTTGTTATTAGCCATTTTTTGTAGTTTCACAGTTCCCCAATGGGGGGCTATCAACTTGGACTGGGGCAGTCGTAAGCTACAGAGCAACAGCAACAACAAAATGGCAGCTCATGAACAACAGCAGCCCCCCAGTCCGTTCTTTATACTGTAGGGTGAGGAAGTGACAATAGGGGGCAGCTCCATAACACTAGTGCAACAAATTCTGGTCTCACTCACAAATGATAAACGTTTGCAGTTTTTTTTTTTTCTGTTTCCAGTAATTCAAGTAATGGTTCCAATCCTGTACGAGTCGCAAAACCAATATCCCTGCAGAAGGCAAGTTATTGGGCTCGGTAATTGGTCATCTCAAAATCAGTGATTTGGGGTAGGGGTAACAATTCTCACCTATACCTCCCGCATTAGGAAATATTTTTCATTGGTTTTCAGGGGAAACATAGTCCTTCCTACAGGGAATCCACCCACCAAAATGTAGTATCCCAAGTTGGACCATTTTCTGTCAAGACTTCATTTTCTCTCGCTCATTGAAATCCGTGAAATAGTGCTTAAATCAGAGGTGGGCAGCGAGGGCCGTATCTGTCCCTGGTTTTCACACCAACGTCTGGTCTTTAATTAGTTGATTGTCTCAATTAGCCAAACCATTTATGAAATCTGACATTTCATGCGCATTTCTTTAAATTATCATGAAACTACAAAGACTAGTCTGGTCTCCCTTCATAAAACATTTTCCTTTGATCGAATCATTGCAAAAATCTATATTTGTGCATGCAATCAATTAACACAATTAGTCAGGGTAATTGATAGGAATAAAAACCAGCATACACACCGGCCCTCCAGGACCGTGATTGCCCACTCCTGGCTTAAATGAACGCCAAAATTTTACTTCTAGCAGTTATTCTGTAATCACTGGAGATAAACCGCTCATACTGCACATTCTAAGCAAGTTAGGTCAGACACACATAACCACTAAAAATTGTTCATTTTGGCTGACCCACCCCTTGCCGCATTTTGCATGGTTCATCCGTGGAGTGAAACTTTAATAAATCACTTCCAACAAAATCCATCTGGAAAATATTCCAAAAACATTTGATCTAAATCAAATACTTGTGTCGTTTAATTTGCAGTTAACTTAAGTGTACTTCATTTTTTTGCAGATGAAAAGAATGCTGCAAAGGCCTACTTGTATTTGACTCCCGCCATGTCAAGTAGTCGTCTGGAGGCGACAAATTCTTTCTTCTCATGGTATTTATCTGACAGATAAATAACCTCGTTTATACCTGCCAGGAGAGAGAAAGGGACAGATAAAATAAATCCAGTGGGGGCCATTCCGGTGGAGAGAAGAGCGAGGTGGGATGAGGTGCTATCAGTAGCAATAGTTTGACCACCACTTGAAGGTGTATACCATGACTCAAATTGTATACACATTTTTTTTTCCTAAAAAGAAAAAGGTGTCTCCATATGTTGAACCATTCTGTCCATTATATAATAATTTTACTCGTTTTACAATTTTTCTTCTTCCACTTTAATGATTGTGAGGAAAATGCCTAACATATTCCATGGATTTAAAGTTCAATCCCAGCCATCTAGCATGATAAATTGATATCAGTAAAAAATAAAATTATTAATCAGTTTCAATGTGTTATATACAGCATTGGAAATTCTCATGAAGCCAATTTATAAAGATGAAGAGCGCATTATTTAAGACAGAGATATCAGTCCAAGCCAATTAATACTCTCAATGAATGTATACAACGGCAATCATGACAGCCGCGATTAATGGGTCAGACTGACCACTGTACTAGCCAAAAAGACCACGACAGATACAGGTAATCAACCCCCAAAAAAGGCTCAGAGTACTGGTTTTGCTTCACTTGTCAAGGCATTTCTTTAACTATGACAGTAATCCATAAGAGCTAGCTTAACTGTCGTAGAGTGGAGACATTACAGAAAGATCTTCTACAGGAAGGAATATGAATGTGACGAGAGTTGGGATCTCTGAGCACTTTGGCAGTCTTGGGCAGTAGTTCCTAATCTCTGCCCTAGGGCACCCCTGTGTGTGTGCGCTGGTTTTTGTTCCAACCACAATAGACTCTTTCGGTTTACGGGCACCAAAAAGCATGATTTGGAGAGCGCACAAGCACTGGACAATGTGTATGGCGGAAGAAAAACTAGAAATTGTTAACTACAGCCAGCGAGAGGAAACCTTCTCAACTGAAGGTTTGTGAATTGAGAGATATGCAAAGATTTGGATGTACCACACTCAAAAGCTCAAAAAGGGAAAATTGGTTGAAGCAATAATTGAATAACTTCTGCTGTAAAAACAATCATTTGCACAGGATAGGCTAACCATACCCATTTACTGCCTGCTCTTTCAACTACACCAATAACTGGGTCACTTAAAACGTCCAAAAAGTTGACATGATGTTCATTTTGGCCGTTCATTTTGGCCGCTCGGAGCCGTGTTTACTTGCGAACAATCGCCGGGCTTGAGTCCCGGATCTGTCTATGAACGATAGCTCATGCGAGTCGTTTTTAACAGGGCAGCAGTGAATGCTGCTGTACGCACTGGCCTGGATTATGTTCACTGATGGTCGTTGGCATAATGGGTGGTAAGAACTGTGCTGTTTAGCATCTAAACCATCCAGACACTGACTTGACTTCATGCGATAAACGATAAGGATGTAATCAATTATGCTATATACATCTTATACTTACAAAGTAACAGATTGGGCAGTGACAGAATGATGGCGACATGGGGGGGGATTTAAAAAAACAAATTCTTGACAGTATGGTAAGTTTGGAAGCACGGTTTAACGCATAAAGGAATCTCATAACTCACGCATATGTAGCATGACTCTTACCTTACATCGTTCTTGGCACAAACTACACAAGAGTCGCATAGTGCCAACTTTTTCACAGTCAGCGGGTGCGAACTAGTCAGTTGAACACTGATCAACACCGCTTGTACCATAGTTAACAACACGTGGTTTCAATTTTCGCTCACCCTGATGATTCCTCTTCACTGTTTCGCAAATGTGGCCTGCAGGTTGACAGCATCTTCACAAGCTTTTTATGAACTCAAACAATTGTCTGTGTTTAGACGCAAAACAAAAAGCATTCATGATAACAGCTCTGCGTGTTTAGATACAAAGCGAGCAACGTGATAAGACGTGGCTCCGGGATTTGAGCCGAAATAGGATTATAAAAGCGTGTACAGAAAACATTGGATGATCAATGAAATTGGTCATGTGACATGCAAGCAGCAAAAGCAAGTGATTTGTTTGTAAACATTGGACTGTCAACGTCTTGTCTCAGAATCGACTTTAGATGCCCTTTAACAAACAGTCAGTTTGTCTTAACCAGGTGCATTTATGTTTAACGCAGTTATTTGCCCTATGAAGCCATATTTGAACGAATATCCATACATATCATGCAGAGGAAAGAAATATTATGATACTTTAGGGTGTTTTCACACATAATCTCATTTAAAAGAACCAAACTCTGCCCTCTAAAAGTGGACCAACAGAAAATGAACTCAGTTCTTTTTGTGTTCACATTGTGAATTTATTTCAAAGAGGGCCGGGTTCTCTTTCTGGTCCACTTCAGCTCTGACAGGGCCTCAGTCCTCTTTCTGTTCACACTGTAGTTCCTCTAGAGCAGGGGTGTAAAACTGACCTGTAAAAGGGCCTAGAGGCTGCAGGTTTTCACTCCAACTATGCAGAAGGCACACCTGATACAACTAATCAGTTGTGCAGGCCTAGATCAGTTGATTAAATCATTGGTTTCAAGTGAGCTTCTGCTTGGTAGGATTGAAGACCTGTAGCCTGTTGGCCCTTTTACGGGTCAGTCTGACACTCCTGCTCTAGAGCTCTCAGACCTCTACTGCATTGTATTCTGGGTAGTTTTTACTTGGAACAAAATGTCTGCTGCCATGCTTTTAGTCAGTGCCCTATCCGTACCTCCTGCCCAATCGGTTCTGTGCATGTACAAATTTTCTGTGCATGGTTTAACTCATATTTGTGACACTGCCCAATGTGTATCACGCATGCATAAAACCCTTTACCGGTTGGATTGGTGACTCAAGTACTGGATAAGCAATAGAGACAGGCTGAGTCTGAAGTCTTTTAATTTGCATCTTAGTTCCCCCTCACTTGCATCCTATCCTTGCGTCTGCATCCCTCCCACCGAGGATGCATGGAGGAAACAGAAGAGGGGACAGAGGAAACTAGGACATATGTTTTGAGGGACATGAGAAGTCCTTTCCTCAGTTGTGTTATATGAAGCGATGCTAGTTTCTGATGACGGCCTTGGCTGGATCTGTTAATATAATCCGTGGCAATTGGCATGCATGTAAACCGTGAATTAATCGCAAAATTTAATAATCAAAGTAGGAAATACAGTTCAAATGCAGCATACATTATACTAGGGATGCACCAAAATGAAAATTTTTGGCTGAAACCGAAAATGAGAAACGCTTGGCCGAAAACCGAAACACCGATAGAAATTATTACGCCAATTTTTAGTACCATTGCATTTATGGATATGGCTGTGTACTTACCCAACTAAAGTCAAGGCATTGCAATTGCATAAATTAAAATTCATGCTTCAAAGAATAAATAAATTACAAAATTGTGAATATATTTATTTGGCACTGACATTCCAATGAAGCACAATATAAAATAAAATTCTAAATAAAATATTTTAGGCCTCCTTGGCCCCAATCATGAATAACCTACAGGCCTATAACTGACTGCCCTATTACTGGCTGCTGAAAAATTGAAAAAATTAAGTGTGTTACGTGACAACAGCAGCCCACTGATTGGTCAGAGATGGTCTCTGCGAAAGACAACTAGCTTCCGCATTATCGCTAGGAAACTGGCTTCACTTGCCATCATTGAAACAGGTCCTCAAATTTTTTTTGAAACGCGTGCCATTTTAGGCAGCTTGATAAATATTTCGGTGAACAAACGCAACCTTGTTTGAAAGGTAAGGCAACGCTCAATATTGTGCGTTGCCTTACCTTTCAAACAAGGTTGCGTTTATTCACTGAAGCTGCTGCATTTATAAAATGCGTTTCTTTGCCTCTGACCCTGTTCGTAGCGAAATTAGAAGCGACGGTTTTCCACTAATTCCCCTTGAGAAAGTTATTATGCTGCCCCTAGCTTACGAAAATTGTGCAGAAAATAACTTTACAGGTGCTGATGAAGCATTTTGTTCTTAGGGAAGGCATCACAGATGAGATGACTCATTGTACAGCGATACATTCTAATACTCTGCCATGTCCTGCGATTTGCGCATTTGCTACGCGTTTTGTTTTCAGCTTCAAACTGAACTATTTTTGAAGCCTGAATGTCAAGCTAATAAACAATAATTGTTTTGTCGTGCGTTATTTCCGTCTTTGTTATGCAGGGAAAGAGGTAAATTAACATCTTCAGTGTGTGGTGATTCCATATTTTCTTCCAGGGGTTATAGTTACATTATGGAATACTGATTGTA